>CM026391.1:44566155-44686320 GCA_014843695.1 Archivesica marissinica
TCCTCACTTCTTTACATTGTATGTACCGGATGCACAGTTTTGTCCTCACATCTTTACAGTGTATGTACCGAATGCACAGATGTGGTCCTCACTTCTTTACAGTGTATGTACTGAATGCACATATTTGGTTCTCACTTCTTTACAGTGTATGTACTGAATGCACAGATTTGGTTCTCACTTCTTTACAGTTTATATACCGAATGCAGAGATGTGTCCTCACTTCTTTACAGTGTATGTACTGAATGCACAGATGTGTCCTCACTTCTTTACAGTGTATGTACTGAATGAACAGATGTGGTCCTCACTTCTTTACAGTGTATGTACTGAATGCATAGATTTAATTTAGTCCTCACTTCTTTACATTGTATGTACCGAATGCACAGTTTTGTCCTCACTTCTTTACAGTGTATGTACTGAATGCATAGATTTGGTACTCACTTCTTTACATTGTATGTACTGAATGCACAGATTTGGTCCTCACTTCTTTACAGTGTATGTACTGAATGCACAAATTTGATCCTCACTTCTTTACAGTGTATGAACTGAATGCATATATTTGGTCCTCACTTCTTTACATTGTATGTACCGAATGCTCAGTTTTGTCCTCACTTCTTTACAGTGTATGTACTGAATGCACATATTTGGTTCTCACTTCTTTACAGTGTATGTACTGAATGCATAGATTTGGTCCTCACCTCTTTACAGTGTATGTACCGAATGCACAGATTTGGTCCTCACTTCTTTACAGTGTATGTACCGAATGCACAGATTTGGTCCTCACTTCTTTACAGTGTATGTACTGAATGCACAGGTTTGGTTCTCACTTCTTTACAGTGAATGTACTGAATGCACATATTTGGTTATCACTTCTTTACAGTGTATGTACTGAATGCACAGATTTGGTTCTCACTTCTTTACAGTGTATGTACTGAATGCACATATTTGGTTCTCACTTCTTTACAGTGTATGTACTGAATGCACAAATTTGGTCCTCACTTCTTTACAGTGTATGTACTGAATGCACAGATTTGGTCCTCACTTCTTTACAGTGTATGTACTGAATGCACAGATTTGGTTTTCACTTCTTTACATTGTATGTACTGAATGCACAGATTTGGTCCTCACTTCTTTACAGTGTATGTACTGAATGCACATATTTGGTTTTCACTTCTTTACAGTATATGTACTGAATGCACAAATGTGGTCCTCACTTCTTTACAGTGTATGTACTGAATGCACAGATTTGGTTCTCACTTCTTTACAGTGTATGTACTGAATGCACAGATTTGGTCCTCACTTCTTTACAGTGTATGTACTGAATGCACAGATTTGGTCCTCACTTCTTTACAGTGTATGTACCGAATGCACAGATTTGGTCCTCACATCTTTACAGTGTATGTACTGATTGCACAGATTGGTCCTCACTTCTTTACAGTGTATGTACTGAATGCACAGATTTGGTCCTCACTTCTTTACAGTGTATGTACTGAATGCACATATTTGGTCCTCACTTCTTTACAGTGTATGTACCGAATGCACAGATTTGTCCTCACTTCTTTACAGTGTATGTACTGAATGCACAGATTTAGTCCTCACTTCTTTACAGTGTATGTACTGAATGCATATATTTGGTCCTCACCTCTTTACATTGTATGTACCGAATGCACAGTTTTGTCCTCACTTCTTTACAGTTTATGTACCGAATGCACAGATTTGGTCCTCACTTCTTTACAGTGTATGTACCGAATGCACAGATTTGGTCCTCGCTTCTTTACAGTGTATGTACCGAATGCACAGATTTGGTCCTCACTTCTTTACAGTGTATGTACCGAATGCACATATTTGGTCCTCACTTCTTTACAGTGTATGTACTGAATGCACATATTTGGTTCTCACTTCTTTACAGTGTATGTACCGAATGCACAGATGTTGTTCTCACTTCTTTACAGTGTATGTACCGAATGCACATAGTTGGTTCTCACTTCTTTACAGTGTATGTACTGAATGCACAGATTTGGTCCTCACTTCTTTACAGTGTATGTACCGAATACACATATTTTGTTCTCACTTCGTTACAGTGTATGTACTGAATGCCAGATTAGTTTTCACTTCTTTACAGTTTATGTACTGAATGCACAGATTTGGTTCTCACTTCTTTACAGTGTATGTACTGAATGCACAGATTTGGTTATCACTTCTTTACAGTGTATGTACTGAATGCACATATTTGGTTCTCACTTCTTTACAGTGTATGTACTGAATGTACAGATGTGGTTCTCACTTCTTTACAGTGTATGTACTGAATGCACAGATTTGGTCCTCACTTCTTTACAGTGTATGTAATAAATGCACAGATTTGGTCCTCACATCTTTACAGTGTATGTACTGAATGCACATATTTGGTTTTCACTTCTTTACAGTGTATGTACTGAATGCATAAATTTGGTCCTCACTTCTTTACAGTGTATGTACTGAATGCACAGATTTGGTTCTCACTTCTTTACAGTGTATGTACTGAATGCATAGATTTGTTCCTCACCTCTTTACAGTGTATGTACTGATTGCACAGATTTGGTCCTCACTTCTTTACAGTGTATGTACCGAATGCACTGATGTGTCCTCACTTCTTTACAGTGTATGTACTGAATGCACAGATTTAGTCGTCACTTCTTTACAGTGTATGTACCGAATGCACAGATTTGGTCCTCACTTCTTTACAGTGTATGTACTGAATGCACAGATGTGGTCCTCACTTCTTTACAGTGTATGTACCGAATGCACATATTTTGTTCTCACTTCTTTACAGTGTATGTACTGAATGCCAGATTGGTTTTCACTTCTTTACAGTGTATGTACTGAAGGCACAAATTTGGTCCTCACTTCCTTACAGTGTATGTACTGAATGCACAGATTTGGTTCTCACTTCTTTACAGTGTATGTACTGAATGCACAGATTTGATCCTCACTTCTTTACATTGTATGTACCGGATGCACAGTTTTGTCCTCACATCTTTACAGTGTATGTACCGAATGCACAGATGTGGTCCTCACTTCTTTACAGTGTATGTACTGAATGCACATATTTGGTTCTCACTTCTTTACAGTGTATGTACTGAATGCACAGATTTGGTTCTCACTTCTTTACAGTGTATATACCGAATGCAGAGATGTGTCCTCACTTCTTTACAGTGTATGTACTGAATGCACAGATGTGTCCTCACTTCTTTACAGTGTATGTACTGAATGCACAGATTTGGTCCTCACTTCTTTACAGTGTATGTACTGAATGCATAATTTATTTAGTCCTCACTTCTTTACATTGTATGTACCGAATGCACAGTTTTGTCCTCACTTCTTTACAGTGTATGTACTGAATGCATAGATTTGGTACTCACTTCTTTACATTGTATGTACTGAATGCACAGATTTGGTCCTCACTTCTTTACAGTGTATGTACTGAATGCACATATTTGGTCCTCACTTCTTTACAGTGTATGTACTGAATGCACAGATTTGTCCTCACTTCTTTACAGTGTATGTACTGAATGCACATATTTGTTCTCACTTCTTTACAGTGTATGTACTGAATGCACAGATTTGGTCCTCACTTCTTTACAGTGTATGTACCGAATGCACAGATTTGGTCCTCACTTCTTTACAGTGTATGTACCGAATGCACAGATTTGGTCCTCACTTCTTTACAGTGTATGTACTGAATGCACAGATTTGGTTCTCACTTCTTTACAGTGTATGTACTGAATGCACATATTTGGTTCTCACTTCTTTACAGTGTATGTACCGAATGCACAGATTTGGTCCTCACTTCTTTACAGTGTATGTACCGAATGCACAGATTTGGTCTCACTTCTTTACAGTGTATGTACTGAATGCACAGATTTGGTTCTCACTTCTTTACAGTGTATGTACTGAATGCACAGATTTGGTTCTCACTTCTTTACAGTGTATGTACTGAATGCACAGATTTGGTTCTCACTTCTTTACAGTGTATGTACTGAATGCACATATTTGGTTCTCACTTCTTTACAGTGTATGTACTGAATGCACAGATTTGGTCCTCACTTCTTTACAGTGTATGTACTGAATGCACAGATTTGGTTCTCACTTCTTTACAGTGTATGTACTGAATGCACAGATTTGGTCCTCACTTCTTTACATTGTATGTACTGAATGCACAGTGTCCTCACTTCTTTACAGTGTATGTACTGAATGCACAGATTTGGTCCTCACTTCTTTACAGTGTATGTACTGAATGCAAATTTGGTTCACTTCTTTACATGTATGTACTGAATGCACAATTTGTCCTCACTTCTTTACATGTATGTACGAATGCAAATTTGGTCCTCACTTCTTTACAGTGTATGTACGAATGCACAGATTTGGTCCTCACTTCTTTACAGTGTATGTACTGAATGCACATATTTGGTTCTCACTTCTTTACAGTGTATGTACTGAATGCACAAATTTGGTCCTCACTTCTTTACAGTGTATGTACTGAATGCACAGATTTGGTTCTCACTTCTTTACAGTGTATGTACTGAATGCACAGATTTGGTCCTCACTTCTTTACATTGTATGTACCGAATGCACAGTTTTGTCCTCACATCTTTACAGTGTATGTACTGATTGCACAGATGTGGTCCTCACTTCTTAACAGTGTATATACTGAATGCATAGATTTGGTCCTCACCTCTTTACAGTGTATGTACTGAATGCACATATTTGGTCCTCACTTCTTTACAGTGTATGTACCGAATGCACAGATTTGGTCCTCACTTCTTTACAGTGTATGTACTGAATGCACAGATTTGGTCCTCACTTCTTTACAGTGTATGTACCGAATGCACAAGTTGGTCCTCACTTCTTTACAGTGTATGTACTTGAATGCACAGATTTGGTCCTCACTTCTTTACAGTGTATGTACCGAATGCACAGATTTGGTCCTCGCTTCTTTACAGTGTATGTACCGAATGCACAGATTTGGTCCTCACTTCTTTACAGTGTATGTACTGAATGCACAAATTTGGTCCTCACATCTTTACAGTGTATGTACTGATTGCACAGATGTGGTCCTCACTTCTTTACAGTTTATGTACTGAATGCACAGATTTGGTCCTCACTTCTTTACAGTGTATGTACCGAATGCACAGATTTGGTCCTCGCTTCTTTACAGTGTATGTACCGAATGCACAGATTTGGTCCTCACATCTTTACAGTGTATGTACTGATTGCACAGATGTGGTCCTCACTTCTTAACAGTGTATGTACTGAATGCATAGATTTGGTCCTCACCTCTTTACAGTGTATGTACTGAATGCACATATTTGGTCCTCACTTCTTTACAGTGTATGTACCGAATGCACAGATGTGTCCTCACTTCTTTACAGTGTATGTACTGAATGCACAGATTTGGTCCTCACTTCTTTACAGTGTATGTACCGAATGCACATATTTTGTTCTCACTTCGTTACAGTGTATGTACTGAATGCCAGATTAGTTTTCACTTCTTTACAGTTTATGTACTGAATGCACAGATTTAGTTCTCACTTCTTTACAGTGTATGTACTGAATGCACAGATTTGGTTATCACTTCTTTACAGTGTATGTACTGAATGCAGATATTTGGTTCTCACTTCTTTACAGTGTATGTACTGAATGCACAGATGTGGTTCTCACTTCTTTACAGTGTATGTACTGAATGCACAGATTTGGTCCTCACTTCTTTACAGTGTATGTACTGAATGCACAGTTTTGGTCCTCACTTCTTTACAGTGTATGTACTGAATGCACATATTTGGTTTTCACTTCTTTACAGTGTATGTACTGAATGCATAAATTTGGTCCTCACTTCTTTACAGTGTATGTACTGAATGCACAGATTTGGTCCTCACTTCTTTACATTGTATGTACCGAATGCACAGTTTTGTCCTCACATCTTTACAGTGTATGTACTGATTGCACAGATGTGGTCCTCACTTCTTAACAGTGTATGTACTGAATGCATAGATTTGTTCCTCACCTCTTTACAGTGTATGTACTGATTGCACAGATTTGGTCCTCACTTCTTTACAGTGTATGTACCGAATGCACTGATGTGTCCTCACTTCTTTACAGTGTATGTACTGAATGCACAGATTTAGTCCTCACTTCTTTACAGTGTATGTACCGAATGCACAGATTTGGTCCTCACTTCTTTACAGTGTATGTACTGAATGCACAGATTTGGTCCTCACTTCTTTACAGTGTATGTACCGAATGCACATATTTTGTTCTCACTTCTTTACAGTGTATGTACTGAATGCCAGATTGGTTTTCACTTCTTTACAGTGTATGTACTGAAGGCACAAATTTTGTCCTCACTTCCTTACAGTGTATGTACTGAATGCACAGATTTGGTTCTCACTTCTTTACAGTGTATGTACTGAATGCACAGATTTGATCCTCACTTCTTTACATTGTATGTACCGGATGCACAGTTTTGTCCTCACATCTTTACAGTGTATGTACCGAATGCACAGATGTGGTCCTCACTTCTTTACAGTGTATGTACTGAATGCACATATTTTGTTCTCACTTCTTACAGTGTATGTACTGAATGCACAGATTTGGTCCTCACTTCTTTACAGTGTATGTACTGAATGCACATATTTGGTTTTCACTTCTTTACAGTGTATGTACTGAATGCATAAATTTGGTCCTCACTTCTTTACAGTGTATGTACTGAATGCACAGATTTGGTTCTCACTTCTTTACAGTGTATGTACTGAATGCACAGATTTGGTCCTCACTTCTTTACATTGTATGTACCGAATGCACAGTTTTGTCCTCACATATTTACAGTGTATGTACTGATTGCACAGATGTGGTCCTCACTTCTTAACAGTGTATGTACTGAATGCATAGATTTGTTCCTCACCTCTTTACAGTGTATGTACTGATTGCACAGATTTGGTCCTCACTTCTTTACAGTGTATGTACCGAATGCACTGATGTGTCCTCACTTCTTTACAGTGTATGTACTGAATGCACAGATTTAGTCCTCACTTCTTTACAGTGTATGTACCGAATGCACAGATTTGGTCCTCACTTCTTTACAGTGTATGTACCGAATGCACATATTTTGTTCTCACTTCTTTACAGTGTATGTACTGAATGCCAGATTGGTTTTCACTTCTTTACAGTGTATGTACTGAAGGCACAAATTTTGTCCTCACTTCCTTACAGTGTATGTACTGAATGCACAGATTTGGTTCTCACTTCTTTACAGTGTATGTACTGAATGCACAGATTTGATCCTCACTTCTTTACATTGTATGTACCGGATGCACAGTTTTGTCCTCACATCTTTACAGTGTATGTACCGAATGCACAGATGTGGTCCTCACTTCTTTACAGTGTATGTACTGAATGCACATATTTGGTTCTCACTTCTTTACAGTGTATGTACTGAATGCACAGATTTGGTTCTCACTTCTTTACAGTGTATGTACCGAATGCACAGATTTGTCCTCACTTCTTTACAGTGTATGTACTGAATGCACAGATGTGGTCCTCACTTCTTTACAGTGTATGTACTGAATGCACATATTTGGTCCTCACTTCTTTACAGTGTATGTACTGAATGCACAGATTTGGTCCTCACTTCTTTACAGTGTATGTACTGAATGCACAGATTTGGTCCTCACTTCTTTACAGTGTATGTACTGAATGCATAGATTTGGTACTCACTTCTTTACATTGTATGTACTGAATGCAGATTTGGTCCTCACTTCTTTACAGTGTATGTACTGAATGCACAAATTTGATCCTCACTTCTTTACAGTGTATGAACTGAATGCATATATTTGGTCCTCACTTCTTTACATTGTATGTACCGAATGCTCAGTTTTGTCCTCACTTCTTTACAGTGTATGTACTGAATGCACAGATTTGGTTCTCACTTCTTTACAGTGTATGTACTGTATGCACAGATTTGGTTCTCACTTCTTTACAGTGTATATACCGAATGCACAAATTTGGTCCTCACTTCTTTACAGTGTATGTACTGAATGCACATATTTGGTTCTTACTTCTTTACATTGTATGTACTGAATGCACATATTTGGTTCTCACTTCTTTACAGTGTATATACCGAATGCAGAGATGTGTCCTCACTTCTTTACAGTGTATGTACTGAATGCACAGATGTGTCCTCACTTCTTTACAGTGTATGTACTGAATGCACATATTTGGTCCTCACTTCTTTACAGTGTATGTACTGAATGCAAATATTTGGTCCTCACTTCTTTACATTGTATGTACTGAATGCACATATTTGGTCCTCACTTCTTTACAGTGTATGTACTGAATGCACAGATTTGGTCCTCACTTCTTTACAGTGTATGTACTGAATGCATATATTTGGTCCTCACTTCTTTACATTGTATGTACCGAATGCACAGTTTTGTCCTCACTTCTTGACAGTGTATGTACTGAATGCACAGATTTGGTTCTCACTTCTTTACAGTGTATGTACTGAATGCACAGATTTGGTTCTCACTTCTTTACAGTGTATATACCGAATGCACAAATTTGGTACTCACTTCTTTACAGTGTATGTACTGAATGCACATATTTGGTTCTCACTTCTTTACTGTGTATGTACTGAATACACATATTTGGTTCTCATTTCTTTACAGTGTATGTACTGAATGCACACATTTGGTTCTCACCTCTTTACAGTGTATGTACTGAATGCACAGATGTGGTCCTCACTTCTTTACAGTATATGTACTGAATGCACAGATTTGGTCCTCACTTCTTTACAGTGTATGTACTGAATGCACATATTTGGTTCTCACTTCTTTACAGTGTATGTACTGAATGCACAAATTTGGTCCTCACTTCTTTACAGTGTATGTACTGAATGCACAGATTTGGTTCTCACTTCTTTACATTGTATGTACTGAATGCACAGATTTGGTCCTCACTTCTTTACAGTGTATGTACTGAATGCATATATTTGGTCCTCACTTCTTTACATTGTATGTACCGAATGCACAGTTTTGTCCTCACTTCTTTACAGTGTATGTACTGAATGCATAGATTTGGTCCTCACCTATTTACAGTGTATGTACCGAATGCACATATTTGGTCCTCACTTCTTTACAGTGTATGTACCGAATGCACAGATTTGGTCATCACTTCTTTACAGTGTATGCACTGAATGCATATATTTGGTCCTCACTTCTTTACATTGTATGTACCGAATGCACAGTTTTGTCCTCACTTCCTTACAGTTTATGTACTGAATGCACATATTTGGTCCTCACTTCTTTACGGTGTATGTACCGAATGCACAGATTTGGTCCTCGCTTCTTTACAGTGTATGTACCGAATGCACATATTTGGTCCTCACTTCTTTACAGTGTATGTACTGAATGCACAGATTTGGTTCTCACTTCTTTACAGTGTATGTACCGAATGCACAGTTTTGTCCTCACTTCTTTACAGTGTATGTACTGAATGCACAGATTTGGTCCTCACTTCTTTACAGTGTATGTACCGAATGCACAGATTTGGTCCTCACTTCTTTACAGTGTATGTACTGAATGCACATATTTGGTTCTCACTTCTTTACAGTGTATGTACCGAATGCACAGATGTGGTCCTCACCTCTTTACAGTGTATGTACCGAATGCACAGATGTTGTTCTCACTTCTTTACAGTGTATGTACCGAATGCACATAGTTGGTCCTCACCTCTTTACAGTGTATGTACTGAATGCACAGATTTGGTCCTCACCTCTTTACAGTGTATGTACCGAATGCACAGATTTGGTCCTCACTTCTTTACAGTGTATGTACCGAATGCACATATTTTGTTCTCACTTCTTTACAGTGTATGTACTGAATGCCAGATTGGTTCTCACTTCTTTACAGTGTATGTACTGAATTCACATATTTGGTCCTCACTTCTTTACAGTGTATGTACTGAATGCACAGATTTGGTCCTCACTTCTTTACAGTGTATGTACTGAATGCATATATTTGGTCCTCACTTCTTTACATTGTATGTACCGAATGCACAGTTTTGTCCTCACTTCTTTACAGTGTATGTACTGAATGCACAGATTTGGTTCTCACTTCTTTACAGTGTATGTACTGAATGCACAGATTTGGTTCTCACTTCTTTACAGTGTATATACCGAATGCACAAATGTGGTACTCTCTTCTTTACAGTGTATGTACTGAATGCACAGATTTGGTTCTCACTTCTTTACTGTGTATGTACTGAATACACATATTTGGTTCTCATTTCTTTACAGTGTATGTACTGAATGCACAGATTTTTTTCTCACTTCTTTAGAGTTTATGTACTGAATGCACACATTTGGTTCTCACCTCTTTACAGTGTATGTACTGAATGCACAGATATGGTCCTCACTTCTTTACAGTGTATGTACTGAATGCACAGATTTGGTCCTCACTTCTTTACAGTGTATGTACTGAATGCACATATTTGGTTCTCACTTCTTTACAGTGTATGTACTGAATGCACAAATTTGGTCCTCACTTCTTTACAGTGTATGTACTGAATGCACAGATTTGGTTCTCACTTCTTTACATTGTATGTACTGACTGCACAGATTTGGTCCTCACTTCTTTACAGTGTATGTACTGAATGCATATATTTGGTCCTCACTTCTTTACATTGTATGTACCGAATGCACAGTTTTGTCCTCACTTCTTTACAGTGTATGTACTGAATGCATAGATTTGGTCCTCACCTATTTACAGTGTATGTACCGAATGCACATATTTGGTCCTCACTTCTTTACAGTGTATGTACCGAATGCACAGATTTGGTCATCACTTCTTTACAGTGTATGCACTGAATGCATAGATTTGGTCCTCACTTCTTTACATTGTATGTACCGAATGCACATTTTTGTCCTCACTTCCTTACAGTTTATGTACTGAATGCACATATTTGGTCCTCACTTCTTTACGGTGTATGTACCGAATGCACAGATTTGGTCCTCGCTTCTTTACAGTGTATGTACCGAATGCACATATTTGGTCCTCACTTCTTTACAGTGTATGTACTGAATGCACAGATTTGGTTCTCACTTCTTTACAGTGTATGTACCGAATGCACAGTTTTGTCCTCACTTCTTTACAGTGTATGTACTGAATGCACAGATTTGGTTCTCACTTCTTTACAGTGTATGTACCGAATGCACAGTTTTGTCCTCACTTCTTTACAGTGTATGTACCGAATGCACAGATTTGGTCCTCACTTCTTTACAGTGTATGTACTGAATGCACATATTTGGTTCTCACTTCTTTACAGTGTATGTACCGAATGCACAGATGTGGTCCTCACTTCTTTACAGTGTATGTACCGAATGCACAGATGTTGTTCTCACTTCTTTACAGTGTATGTACCGAATGCACATAGTTGGTCCTCACCTCTTTACAGTGTATGTACTGAATGCACATATTTGGTCCTCACTTCTTTACGGTGTATGTACCGAATGCACAGATTTGGTCCTCACTTCTTTACAGTGTATGTACCGAATGCACATATTTTGTTCTCACTTCTTTACAGTGTATGTACTGAATGCCAGATTGGTTCTCACTTCTTTACAGTGTATGTACTGAATTCACATATTTGGTTCTCACTTCTTTACAGTGTATGTACTGAATGCACAGATTTGGTTCTCACTTATTTTGGTTTGGTTCTCACTTATTTCTCACTTATTACACTGTATGTGTTATGCCCCTATGTTGTGCATAAATTATGTATATCAAATATGCTTTTGACTTTAGTTTAAGCTTAGATTTGTTTTTAAAACGGAAAGCATATAAAGTTTAAATCCTTAAATTGGGTATTGAAATTGTTCAGTGTATATCTATGTTTGTTTTAATATGCATTTTATCAAACAAATCATATTGCGCTCAACACAAAAAAATGCCATATTTGAGTAAATAATTCTGATTAAGATTATCTTCTAAAATGTTCAAACTTCTTAAGTGTTTGGTCAACCTAGATATTCTTGATAACTTGTTAATTACTGTAATTTGTTAGCCAAACATTCAAATTGCTACTAACACTTCTCAATTAATTATACCAACATATTCCAAGCTATGGTGAAAAGCAGGTTGCCAAACAATCATTGTCAATGTAACACATTGTTTCAAGCCATGTAATATTGAGTTAGTCTAGACAAGCAAATTGACCAACAGATTTTTGAGAACTTTACACCTGGAAATTGGAGCTGCATAAAACCGTTTGATAAGGATTGCTCGTTATTGGTGAAAAGTGTAGGATGTGTTTTCAAAATTCGGGAACAATTTTATTTATTTTCGATGTGATTTCGGACAGTAATGGATCTAAATTTTATATCAAGATGAAGTGCATTCTAAATGTTATATGGTGGAAGTATAATTACTCAACAATGCTTATAATAAGAACAATAGCAAGAAAAACAACAGAAACAAAAGAAAAAACAGTAGTACAAGTGACGATGAACTTAATCTTAATCTGAGCAAAGTGTTTAGAGGTGTAGAATCCCGGCGGGCGGAAATCAATCAATTAGCGATGTGTTGAATGAAACGAACTCTGTGCTTTACCAAGATGATGATAACTTCTCACAATCTAATGTACCTATTGAAAATAGTTTTACGGTATTATATTTCAATCAGCAAGGGTCGAATTGTAAGTCAACCTGTGAAAAAACTATGGCGGATAAAGGGGCCACCGTTACTAGAGAACCAACAAATGCGGACATTGTCGCCCTCCTTTCAAAAATGAACTTAAAATTAGTTGATATGGACAAACGTTTAAACACACTAGAATCGCTGGAAAAGAAAGTTGATAATTTTGACATAGAATTAAAGAAACTGTGGGTTCATTTAGATGCATCTGTCATAGCCTGGAATTGGATCGCAATCATAGCAATCGTTAATAAACCATTAATAAACGTTACAGGGAAAATATTCAGTTGTTTTATTGTTTTTACACCCCCCCCTGTATATTATGTCCGTTCTGGCGTTCCATACTTAACGTATATCGTTTGCAACTTGTATATATGTAAAATGTATTTATAAATGGTCATACTAACAATTTGCATGTGCCATATTCTAACCAATCACTATTGTTGGTCACTTTCAGGTCAGCTTTGGAATGGATGATAAATCGCCATTTTGGGCGTATATTTATAATACATTGTTATGACTATATTGGATATATAGCTAGGTAAAATAGTTTTTGTGATTTATAAAATTCAGTCTATTCATTAGGTTGATATCGAATTGATAGTCACCTGTAATTTTATGTATTTTGAAATGTAAACTTGCTCGTGTATTTTCACAAGATGCTACGCTCTAACACACCTGAATGTATTGTTTACATATTTTGACAGCTGTCATCTGTCAAACTCATAAGAATGTGATGTGTGCATTATGTGATTTGTTAATTTACTTTGTATGAAAATCAATGTATTTTCAGGAAAGGAAGTAAATAAACGTCATCATCCCTTATAAAATATTGCGTCGAGTCTTCACTCAAACCCACCCCTCGAGATCCATATACCCGTTAGGAGGTGTAAGAGTCAGGACAGACAAGGGATCGGCGACACATCAATACAGGCTACCAACGACAAAGTAGAGCGAGTATATAACCGAGTCGAAGCAGCAGAGATTGACTTAGAGGGCGCGAGACCGCGAATATCGGAGCTGGAGAAAAGAGGCGAGAGTATGAACGATGAGTTGAACTACGTGAAGTCACAAAGTATGAGAAACAACCTTATCATCGGAAATGTTCCAGAAGAATCCCATGAGAACCCAGAGAAAACCGAACAAATATTCCTCAAGTTTCTAGAAGACAAACTAGGGGTAGCACATGAGTTAGCAGCTAATCTGAAAGGGTGCACCGTGTGGGAGTAAATAATACTGCTCTAAATGGTCAGGAACAAGGCAGAAACGCCAGCTACACTGGATCCCGCGAGTTACGACCGCGTCGTATAGTATGCAAGTTTAATTGTTCAAGGATAAGGAAATGGTCCGGAAGTTAAGCTATAAGCTTAAAGATACAAACGTATACATTACGGAGCAGTACCCCCCCCCCCAGCGATCGCGGCGAAGAGACGTGTGCTCGTGAAGAGGATGAAAGAGGAGAAGCAGGCAGGGAATATGGTGTGGATCTCGTATGATAAAGGCAGACCTGTGAAGAACACATAGGACGGATTGGATGGACTTAAGTGTTTTGTTTGGAATTGCAATGGTTTGTGAACGCGTAAAAGATCAGACTGTGATTTTGTTAAGCTTTTATCGGATAATGATATTATTATTTTAACTGAGTCTTGGGCTGATAAAAATAGTAAATTAGATTTGGATGGTATAATTTCTATAGAAAATTCAGACATCGAAATGCGAAAAGGAATTCGGGTGGAACGGTTATTTATGTACGCAATGAGATTAAAGAAGGAATTTCAATTGCAAAATATACACATGATACATTGATTTGGTTAAAGTTTGATAGAGCTTTTTTCAATATTGACTCGGATGTGTTCTTAGCAGCTGTTTATACTTTGGAATGACAGTTCGCCTATTACCAATGTAATTGACGTTGACCTGTTTGATTGCTTATAAAAATTATATATATTACTATGAAGCTAAAGTTAGAGTACTGGTCGCTGGTGATTGTAACGCGAGGACATCATGTAAACAAGAATCCATTTTATATGATAGACCAGTTCCAGAACTAGATGACGTGGACTACTGCGTCGATACATTGTTGCCAAGAATATCTATGGACAATGTGAGTAATTCACACGGTAACCGATTAATTGACATGTGTAAAGCAACATCTCTTAGAATTGCAAATGGTCGTCTAGGAAATGACTTTGGTAAAGGATCGTACACGTGCTTCAACATCAGTGGATCACAAGCAAAACGTCTATATAAGGACGCATTATTTAAATTTAATCAAACACAATCTGATGCTGATAGAATAGAGCTATGCCATTATAAAAATGTATACAAAAGGGTTATAAAGACATAACAGCAGAGCATTTAAATTTAACAAACCAGATATTTTGAAAACCTTAAAAAATGTAAACCTCGAGATTTGTGGAGGTATTTTAAAAATAATAATACAGTAAACAGTTGTAATATACCTTTGAGTGATTATAAAATGTATTTTGAAGAAATGTTTTCTAATGTTAATCACAATATAAATGATGATGCGGAAAGCTTCAATGATACCAATAATTTTGACAATATTGACCCAGCTTACGAAGAATTAGATGCTAAAATGTCATATAGTGAAATTTGTAACGCAATAAAAAATTAAGTAGAAATAAGGCATCTGGGGAAGATAAGTTGCTAAACGAGTATTTACTTGAGGCTAGTGATATTCTAGCTGGATATATTACTGTTATGTTTAATACAATTTTAGACACTGGAATATTCCCAGAGGTATGGACAAAAGGTATCATTATTCCGTTACATAAAAAGGGAGATAAACATGATGTAAACAATTATAGAGGTATTACACTGTTAAGTAACCTAGGTAAATTATTTACAAGTGTTTTAAATGATCGTCTTACAAAATGTAGTGAAGAAAATAATATAATTTCAGATGCAAAATTTGGTTTTAGAAAAGGAAGGTCCACTATAGACGCTGTATTTATACTCCATTCATTGATATAAAAATGTATTACCGAAAACAATATACTGTATTGTACATTTATAGTATAAATTGTATAATATGGGTATTAACGGTAAACTTTTACGTGTAATTAGAAGTATGTATCAAACTGTGAAATCGTGTGTACGATCTTGTGATGCTGGTAACTACTCTGATTTCTTTGAAATTGCAGTCGGATTGAGACAAGGGGAGATTTCTCCGATTATGTTTTCGCTGTTTGTAGAAGATTTAGAATTGTATTTACAAAATAGAACACAAGTTGGCCTTACTTTACATGATATTTGTTTGATTTTAATGTTGTTCGCAGATGATCTGGTAATCTAGCTTTAAACCCCGAAGATATGCAAACGTCTTTGGATAAATTACACGAATATTGTAACAAGTGGGGACTCGAAGTTAACATTGAGAAAACCAAATGTGTTGTATTTAGAAAGCGTGGAGGATTACTAAGGGGCGAGAGATGGATATATGGAAATGCATATCTAGAGGTTGTAAATGATTTTAATTATTTGGGTGTAACACTTAATTATACTGGTAATTTTAACTTAAATACACAGACATTGTATGGAAAAGGTCTTAAATCAATGAACACTTCTAATCTAAAAAGACATGACACTTTGCCCAAAGTTGCGTTGCAGTTATTTGATGCATTTGTAAATTCAACAATTTCTTATGGATGTGAAATATGGGGTTTTTCAAAATCCAAAATGTTAGAAAATATACATGTTAAATTCTGTAAAATGGTATTAGGAGTTAGACAATCAACATGTAACATTGCTGTTTATGGCGAATTAGGACGTTATCCATTATATATAAACAGATATACACGTATTGTTAAATATTGGTTAAAATTGTGTCGTATTGATAATATTATTATAAAATCAAGTGTTGATACTGCCATGAATGATGTATCGAATAGTAAGGCAAATTGGTTTACTAGTGTTAAAGATTTATTATCTAATATGGATTCTTGTATAAATGGAATGATGTTACATATAACCAAAATTTATATCAGAATGCAATATAATGATCATCCACAACAATCTCGCTTTATTTCAAATCTATAGCATGTATCATTTATTCATGATTTCTCGTATCATTTAGCCTTCAGTGTATTCCGTCTAATACTATCTCTTATCTTATTATTCGTCTCACTATTTCAATGTGTTCATAACAGTTCTACTAATATACTAATTTCCTTCATTTTATCAAACTATTCCAATAGATATATTAGCCGAAACAATCGTTTCTTAAAAGGCCTAATTATCTTCCGTTCACGTATTTAATACGACTTTCATATTTAAGAGTTAATACTTCTTTAAATATTAATTTTTCTAACTATCATAGAAAGAGTTTATATTATAATAGCGAGTAACATCATTTCCTTAACGCCTCCATGGCTGGATAAGAATGCACTGATTTCTTAATAATTTTCCATTTCTTATATAGCAGACTTAGCGTCTATAACAGACATTACGGCTCTAAACATTTGTGATGTTATACAATAGTATTACGTGTTTATACGTCATCAAGAGCGGCGGCGATTATCTTACATAACTAGCCAGCTGCAATTCGGCTGTCAACTATAAGTCATTCCCGCGCAAACAGAGAACTGATAATTTAGGCGCGAAAATAATAGCAGACGATTATGCATAATACATAATAATCATAATATTACATGGTTAACAATGGGTCATATATATATAAATAGATAAATGTATTTATATAATACATTTCTATTTATATATGACAATAATCTATTCGTGCAAATATATTGTTTTTTTATCTTTTGCACAATATGTAGTCCAGTAGTAACACGCTGGACTGGTAATCCAGGGATCGCAGGTTCGACCCCCGTCTGACCCTACTAAAATTAACAGTCTTTCAGATGGGACTTTAAGCCGAGGTCTTGTGTCGGGTCTGTACACCATGCACGTAAAAGAACCAGAGGAGACTCTGGAATGGGTCTCTGTCTGTATCATTGCACTATCCTCCAAAAATCTAAAATGACTAATCTCTTCAGGAGGCGTCGCTCATATGGGCAACCGGTAGCGACGATAGATAAACGTAAAACACACACAGGTCTGACCTATAACGTTATAGCACTTACTACCTGGAATCACCAAATAGTGGGTCAATCTGAAGCTTTGATGCTACATGTTTAAATTTATAACAATAAATGGTCAACATGCTAAAAATGGACATGTCCCACAAATCATGCTATAGCTTAAGGGTCCTCAGTCTAGTTACTGATATGAATATGTTATCACATCTGATCATTTTCAATCAGTAACATGTAAACCTTTATAGAAAGGTATAAGTGTTCTGGATATATCAAATATTCATCTAGATAATCCAGGTTATGTAAGCATGATTTTTAGTTAATAGGTGACTGGGGTGTTCCGGACACCCCAGAATCTTACTGTTAGATGACGGGATTTGTTTAGCTTCTGTGGTTAGAGCATTTAGTTTAAACATATTTTATTCGGATCAAATACATATATACATATATAAACACAATTCTTATACATTGGAACCGATATGGGTCGAGAAACAAGCTTAAAGCTTATATGAATCCCTTCCCATGTTGGAGTACGTTTAAATGGTACAAAATGCTTGGCGAATAGTAATGGCGAGTTTATGTGTTCAGTATATATCATATAAATTGTAGAGAAACTATTGAATATTTAACAGCAGTGGCAAATATTTGGACTTGATTTTACTAAACGTCCGCATATATTTACAGCATCGTTATTGTAATTTTAATGTAGCAATACGGAAACGTTATATCCAAATATGTAAAATATCAAAAAACAATCTGGTATTGTCACACGACGGGCCGGGACCAAAACGAAGAGAACCCCCACGTTCACCTAGGTATCGAAACGTTTTGTTGCTGCAATATAGCTCTGGACATTCAGGTAAAGTGTTGTGTTACAGTGTGTAGTGAGATGCTCATCGCCAAACAAGAGATTGTTGAGTGTGGCAGCACATGGAAGGTTAGATAGGTGTTGTAGACGTTGATGATTATACCTTGGGCAATGCAGAAGGAAGTGAGTGACTGATTCGATAGACCCGCATGCGCACACGGGAGAATCGATGATATTTTTCCTGTGAAGGTCGTAGCACAAAGAACTACATCCTAGTCGTAGTCGGGTGTGGAGTATCTGATTCCTTCTTGATCCAACATTGTATAACGGGGATTGTCTTTTCCTGTATTTACTTAACATGTATTTGAAGGTTGCTACTGTATCGGCGTTCCGTGTCTCGTTTGGCAGCGAGTTCCATATTAGAATAGTTGATGGAAGAAATGTAGAAGCATGGGATTGAGTATGTGCAGTTATAGGTTGAACGGCGGTACGTGTCGAAGGTTATATAATTGGTCAGCTTGTTCTGGAATGAGATTGGAGAGGTAATGGGGACAGCGACCAGTCTTCATTTTGTAGAAGAGGGTGAGCTTGTGATTGCAACGTCGTTTGGCTAGGGTATCCCAGGACAGGTCCGACAGAAGAGTGTTTATGTTGCAGAGTTTAGTAGCTCCAGACACAATTCGCGCTGCCTCGTTCTGTACGGCCTCAATATCGTTTTTCGAATCATTACTGCAGTTGTCCCACACGACGTTACCATATTCTAGAAGAGGTCGAATGTAGGCAAGATACATGTGCTCTAGACAGAAACGGGTAAGAAGGAATTTTAATGATCTGAGAATTCCGATGCGCTGCCAAGACTTGTTAACAAGCTCAGATATATGAGCATTCCACTTGGCATCATCTGAAAAGATTAGACCAAGATGTTTGTGAGTTCTAGTTTGGGTAATGGGAATGCTATTCATGAAGACATCTGGATGGATGGGCTTGTTTCGCTTACGTGAGAAAATCATGGATTCGGTTTTTGCAGGGTTGAATGTAACTAGCCACAATTTGGACCAGGAATGGATACGAGAAAGGTCGGTGTTGAGGACGGCAGCTGCATTGGCTGGATCGTCAACGATAATGTAAAGACTTGTGTCATCGGCGAAAAGACGTATATTGGCATTAATGTCAGCAACGATGTCGTTAATGTAAATGAGGAAGAGTAGTGGACCTAAAATCGATCCCTGTGGAACTCCAGCATTAATAGAAGACCATTGCGAGGATGAATTTGCAATAACAACACGTTGATTTCTTGAAGACAAGTAAGATGCGAACCAGTTTAGAAGAGAACCTGTGATACCGAGAGAAGACAGCTTGCTAAGCAGACCACGGTGCCATACCCGGTCAAACGCCTTCGAAATGTCGCAGAAGATCGCTCGCACTTCCTTTCCATCGTCCATTGCCTGAGATATGTCATTGTAAAGGAAGGTCATTTGGTTGACAGTGGAATCACCCTTGATGAAACCAGACTGGTTCGGTGTCAAAAGACTATTTTCCGTGACATAGTTGTAGAGGTACTTATGTACGCAGCGGTCCATAAGTTTACCCAGGCAGCTAAGTAGAGAGATAGGGCGATAGTTTGAGGGTTTCGATGGATCAGATTTTTTAAATATTGGGCATATGTTGGCTAGTTTCCAATGAGAAGGAAATGTGGATTTCGTAAGTAGCTTGGTGAAGTATACAGAGAGTGGTACAGCGAGCTCGTTGGCACCTTCCTTAATGAGTCTAGGACTAACCAAGTCTGGCCCGCTAGCCTTCGATGGGTTAATAAGAGAGATCGCGTCTCTAACATCCTGGTGTGCTATGCTGATATGTGACAGAGTGGATGGTGTCATTGGTGTGATGGGTGGTGGGATCTGATTTTGGTCGTCTATTGAGGATTGCTCACAGAAGAAGGTATTCAGGAGCTCAGCTTTGTCCTCATTGGACGTCGCTTTGACTCCGTTGTTAACAAGGGTAGGGATGCCAGAATATTTAGTGTTGTTTGAGAGTTGTTTCGACAGTTTGAACCACTCTTTAACTGGAATGGAAAATGAGTTCATCCTGTCGATTATGTTGTGTAGGTGAGTATCTTTCGTCTTTCTGATTAGAGCGGTGGTGATGTTCCTGCATCGTCTAAAGTTTTCCCATGCCAGTTCGGTATTTAGACGCTTGGCTTTCTGGTGGAATCTGCTACGCTTTCTGATGGATTGTCTCACCTCGTTGGTCATCCATGGAACGTCACCTGGCCGAATGGTTACTGTTTTGTTGGGGATGCTATCTGTTGCTGCTTGGAGTATGGAGGCTGTACTATTTTCAGCGATCTGTTCCAAATTAACGTCATCTATGATAGTGTTCCAATCTGTTGCACGTAGTTTGTCGTTAAACTTGTTATAGTCGCCATTGTCGTATAGCCAGATGCGGCGTCGAAAATTGCTAGATGTGGGTTTTGAGAAATTAAGGACAACTACTACTGGACAATGGTAACGGATAAGGTCTGGTACGAAGGGGTCAGATGCAAAACTGGAGAGGATTTGTTGGTTGTTGCGAACAAATATCAGGTCGATTAGGGACTGAGAATGTTCTGTGAAATGTGTTGGGGTCGATATTAGCTGATGAGCATTGTAAGACGAAATGAGACGGGACATTTTATTTGAAGGGGAATGACTAATGTTAATGTTGAAGTCGCCTGTTACTATAATATTATCGCAGCGTTGATGAAAAGCTTGGTCGACACTCTGCTCTAGCAGGAGCCATTGGTTGTTGTTTGCATCGGGGGGACGGTAGAGGCCACCAACTAGAAGTGTACGCTGGTTTACATGAACCTCCAACCAAAGAGCCTCTAGACCGTTTACATGCAGATCATGGCGTTTTGTGGCATGCAAACTATCCCTCACGTAGATGGCAACACCTCCTCCAACCCTGTCCTTCCTGTCACATCGAAACGGTTGATTAAAATTTGGAATGCGAAGTTCAGAATCAGATACGGAAGCGGAAAGCCACGTTTCTGTAAAGACGAGTATATCGTATGGGTTAGAGCATTTGAGAATAATATTCAGCTGGGAACAATGCAATCACACTTAATTCACGTATTTAAATCTATGTTTGTTTTGTTTGATATAGAAAAACAAAAATTATATATAATAAATCATAAAAATAAAATCTGGTGACGTGTTTGAGTAATTGGGTGCTTGCATATAAATGTTTGTACATCAGCCGTACACGATGTCAAACGTCACAAGAAAAGATCAACAATCACATCTAAATGATTGTATACAACAGCAACCAACAATAAACATGGTCTCCAAGTCTATTCCAGGAACTGCCATTATAAATCCAAGAAGAAGAATTCCAAAAGTCAGATGTCAATCCAACGGTAGCCTCAATGTCACTTATTAATAAGTATTTCATAGGTGAAATAATTATTCTGCTGCGTAATTTTCTGATGCATATATATATATATATATATATATATATATATAGTGAACTTTGCCAAATACAAATTAATGCAACAGTATAAGAAGATAGAGAAATTTAAATACATAAGAAAAGTGTGTTAATATTCCTCCAAGAAAGGCATACGGATACTATATGGAAAATGATGTAGATGAATGTTGCACAGCGATAAACCGGACTGCACCAAGGAAATATGTCAGCAGAGCAAGACCACATTACATGTATGTTGCCAATGAAGCAATCAATGGACAGTTTAAAATACAACTGATTTATGACAGTGAGCATAATATATATAGTTTATGTATGTTGCCAATGAAGCAATCAATGGACAGTTTAAAATACAACTGATTTATGACAGTGAGCATTATATATATAGTTTATGTATGTTGCCAATGAAGCAATCATTTAACAGTTTAAAATACAACTGATGTATGCCAGTGAGCATTATATATATAGTTTATGTATGTTGCCAATGAAGCAATCAATAGACAGTTTAAAATACAACTGATTTATGACAGTGAGCATTATATATATAGTTTATGTATGTTGCCAATGAAGCAATCATTTAACAGTTTAAAATACAACTGATTTATGCCAGTGAGCATTATATATATAGTTTATGTATGTTGCCAAAGAAGCAATCAATAGACAGTTTAAAATACAACTGATGTATGCCAGTGAACATTATATATATAGTTTATGTATGTTGCCAAAGAAGCAATCAATAGACAGTTTAAAATACAACTGATGTATGCCAGTGAGCATTATATATATAGTTTATGTATGTTGCCAATGAAGCAATCAATAGACAGTTTAAAATACAACTGATGTATGCCAGTGAGCATTATATATATAGTTTATGTATGTTGCCAATGAGGCAATCAACGAACAGTTTAAAATACAACTGATGTATGCCAGTGAGCATTATATATAGTTTATGTATGTTGCCAATGAAGCAATCAATGGACAGTTTAAAATACAACTGATGTATGCCAGTGAGCATTATATATATAGTTTATGTATGTTGCCAATGAAGCAATCAATGGACAGTTTAAAATACAACTGCTTTATGCCAGTGAGCATTATATATATAGTTTATGTATGTTGCCAATGAGGCAATCAATGGACAGTTTAAAATACAACTGCTTTGTGCCAGTGAGCATTATATATATAGTTTATGTATGTCGATATTTAATACTGTTATAATAAATTCATAATGATTAGACCTTAATAGTGTAGTAGATAAGGACCACAAAATGATGATTTCGTTCGGAAGGTGTAAAAAGCACCAAATTTTCACACAAGTAACATGAGGGTGTATACTTTCCAAAACGCCCGGAAGACAATCACGAGAGGCCCTTTGACTCCATTTTTGGGGCCCCAAAAAGGGACCATTAACAGAAATTTTAAAACACACAACACTTTTTAAAGTTCCAATAATTTAATTAATTGTTACTACTTTAATTGTTTTCACATGATAATTAATATAGAAGGGATAGTAGTGTCTAATGTTTTACATACAAATAATAAGTTTGTACTCGTTTGACGAAAATGAGGCCCTTAAAGGGTAATTTTTCCTGTTTTAGAGAAATATAAAATACAAAGTTTTTTCTTATTGTTCCCAGTGAGGGAAAAGTAAATGAACCTTAGTTCTGTTGGTAGAATAGTATCAGTACTTGAACATGTGTGTGTATACATGTCTTTATTTGTCATCTGAGGCCATGTTAACAGCCATTTTACTAGTCGGTTAATTTGGCAAATTGCATATTTTCAATAATAACGATAATTACAATTAAACAAAGATAAGTGAACAGGTTGTACACTATATCTGAATTGTACAACACACTAATATATTAATAAAATACTTATCTTAGAACATGTATAATATAATGAGGCCCTTCAAAGGGTAATATTTATAATAGTCAGGCCCTTAATGTAATTACAGAAAGAAGATTCGAAAACAATCTTATTTGTCTAAAATATATAAATCTTAACATGTGAATGGAATATATGCATGTTATTGTGTATTGTGCATTTAACACTGCATCAATATACACAGTTATATTCAACAAACAGTTTCTCTTTCACATTGTCCACCACACACAACTGGGATGTAAGTTACATTTGATCAATTCATATCAACTCTTTGAAGCCTCTGGAAGTGTACTCCAGTGTGGTATCCAATTGTTGCTTTCTCCTGTCCATCCCAACTCTGGATATGGCAGATAAGGGCATCTGATGAGCATCTGGTCCCATATGTGGCCACTCTGGTAGACAGCTCTTAGTACATGCTGGACAAGTGCACTATGTGATGGTGGAACCTTGTCAATAGTCCTATTACCATAACAAAACATATGTTTCCTAGCATCATTTCCTAGCTCATATGGCATGTTCTGTAGTACATAAGAACAACAAAGCTCTCGGGCACTGCTGTGTCTTCATCAGGAACGTGATCAGGTGCTGAAGATAATCTCTTGAAAAATGCATAGATTTCCATATGTTGAATACCGTCCTCATACCAACACCATTTAATGCAGAGACCGTTTCACAGCCGGAGATAGCATGGAATAGTAGGAGTCGCCAAGGGACCTCTTCACCAAACTTGTCAGATATATCGTGTCAAGGTATGGAGCAGAAATGCTTGGCATGGCAAAAGGCAACCCACATACAGCAAGTAGAAGCTGTATGTAAATTGAGCACAGCATTTGCTAACACCACAACGTTAGTATCAATAGCCTGGATAAGTACTCTTGCAACCTGTATTGAAAGAATGCGCTGCATGGAGAAGCATTCTGTCTTCTGCTTCTTTATGGTTACAGGGTTGAAGGTCAGTCACATCAAGATTTCAGGACATTATCTTCATGTGTTGATATAACAG
Organism: Archivesica marissinica; assembly: GCA_014843695.1. Classification (NCBI taxonomy): domain Eukaryota; kingdom Metazoa; phylum Mollusca; class Bivalvia; order Venerida; family Vesicomyidae; genus Archivesica; species Archivesica marissinica. The sequence goes on from CM026391.1 coordinate 44,591,095, forward strand.
TTTTACCGGCCATGAAAGTGTAGCTCTCAATGCATTGTGATAGGTACTCATATAATGCAAGCCAACCACTCCCATCTAACCAATCTCCAATAACCTTCAAGAAGGCCACCCATCAACACCATGCCATTTCCAGGTTCATACCCAGTACTATGTGTGCCATAACCATTGTATCTTCTTGGTTGATCGACTGTTAATACTGTGATCTGGCCAGGGTTCTTAGCTTCAGTGACATGTTTTATAACTGGCATTCCATGCTTTACCTTAGCCGCAGTGAACGCAGAGTCACGAAACAATAGGAATAGTGCTGAATCGTTTTGACCTACCGTTGTCTTTCCAAGATTGTCCGCAACATGCTCTAATCATTTGGTCACTAAGAACTAATTCACCTTGAGTAGTTGGGAGGAGGCTCAGTCATACTCGACAACCGGTTGTGGAGTGTTGGCCTTCAATGTTACAGGAAGGACATCTTTGTACTTCTCTGGTAGATAGTTTGTGACTGATCGGCCTTGAGATGAGTTATATTTATACATTGCGCCTCAGCCTTTGTGTGATCGAGATTGCCGTGCCATGAAATGCATCCTTCGATTCTACTGACTGTGGATTGTGATCCATGCTGTGGCGTACATTCCGTTCCTGAGATTTGGTTGGCATACAATGCTAATAGTTTCATATTCACCTAAGACAGTTTACTATGTATGTGGAGACCTGTATACCCCGGTTATAAGACACCGAAACGCCTTTGTCATTTATTATTTTATCCACAAGCCATCACTTTCACATTGATAAGTTTAACCACATATCTATGCAATCAACTCAGAAACAATGATAGCCTTTTTCAATTAATCATCACCACCACATGAATCGACGTAGAATCAGTTGAAAGTGTATACTGTCTAGTGTACTTCTTATAAAATGTGCACAAACAGTTTCCATGATATTCTGCGCCTCTTGGTACCATATCCACCTTTTAATGTTTGGCTAGAATTTCGATATCTGACATCTCAGTTATGATATGTCACACTTTCGTATCTATTTCCATTGTTTCTACCTAATCTAGTCTACCATAAGATTTATTGTAAACGAAACAACTACCATGAAACGTTGTATCAAAACTCTTTCTAAACCTCTTTGTCTCTATCGTTTCCATACACACTTGCTGTCTCTTTACTGTCAATATTCTGCTGCTGAAGCAGGACATATGCCAGCCGGCATTTTGCTCCATCATTGCCACTCCCTAGGTCAAGTCATTCCAAAGTTTTAATTGTTCCTGTGGCAATGCATTGTGTGGACTCAGGTTGATAAGGCATTCACTCAGTGAAGAATACGCCAAAGGTGTTCGTGATTTCTCGGAAGTCTTCTTTTGGCATAGGCAATACTGACTCTAGTTGGAACATCGTGCCCTGTACAATTCATATGTCGAAGGTTGCTCAGACCCAACAGCATGTCCTGATGTGGATTCCTAAAATGTAGAATACATTATTAATTGTCTATCAAAATGTAACCAATACAAGATTGTACAGAACGATAGCAGTACCTCAGAATTATCACCAATGCATACTGACAACTGCACAGAGGTACTAGTTGATTTTTATCCAGGAAAGTGTCCTAGTTCTGGTTCGATCCAGGTAAAATAGTTGCCACTGAACGTTCAGGTCTCAATGTCAGTTGTTTCAGTGTGTACAATTTGGGTTCAATGGCAAATACTGTCTGGACATTTCTGGCAGGTAAATTTCCTCCTTCAGCTTCAAAAAAGTTTACTTTAAGGCATGCCGGGGACACTACTCTACTGCGCCCAATGGGCGGAATGACATTGTAAGCATATCAAAACAAACAAACAAGCATTCAGTACTCAACATCACATGTTATATAATAGTATATTAAATTACACACCAGAACCTCTTGTTGATTATTGTCAACCTGTGACTATGTTACTATGTTTAATTCATGTTAATTTCTTGATTGTGTTAGTATTTTGTTAGCCATATGCATCCATGAGTAAATACAAATACATAGCATTTATATAGCGCAAAAATTAAATATTATTCTATTGCGCTTCACAATTACAGATGCAATTTTAACAATAATATATGGAAATATAAATAAAAGTGTATACATATATAGATATAACTAGGATTCTAGTAATTGGATAGGAACATATTTTATCATGATATCTACACCATTACAGTATATAAGTGAGTGATTGGATTAACGATAAAAGTGGCAATATGAACCATAGACCCAAACACCGCCGTAAGAATGACAACTGTGATGTGGCCAGTACAATGAATGGGCCGGTACAGTGTCGCCCATCATCATACGACAGAGCTCGAACCCAAGTAGAATCTGGTTGGCTTGCCATGATATCTGAAATTAATGAACTTCATTAAAAATGTAAAATTGTGTTATGCATGCCCCACCCACCTTTATAATTCTTGTTCTTTATGTTTATATTAATTAAACATGTTCAACGCCATAATATATACATGTGTTATCTATACAAACAAATATACGAATAATACTTACACCTTGGCGTGACACAGCATGTAAAAACGCAACGAATTTTCGAACTTTTCCACTCTCTGAATTTTTCATGGAAATGTTGCTAAAAGGGAAACAACTCTGTTAACCAATTAAAAGTGGCTTCTGGCCATTATCTAAAGCATATTGCAGCATTTAGATCTTAGTAATTGTGCAAAGTAGTTATTTATTGTACAATAGTGGATACTGGCATAACATTGTAATATTTATTATATTAGTAATTGACCAATTTTAACAACATTCTGGGCCTCGTTTATAGCATTATTACTAATTAGGGCCTCAATTTTCAATTTTGTATTTAATTAAGTCATTTTTATACTGGTGTAATCTTTTGTCCTGATAACATACATCATTTGCACAAGTTATATACCATTTGTGACTGTAATAAATTAATTATATACATGCAAATTTACACAATTATGTGCCCCTTTGGGGCCCCATCTCACGGGGGACTCAGGGCCTCTTGTGATTGTCTTCCGGCCTATTATTTACAAGCTGGTTCTAAACTACCATCATGCCAAATTTGGTGCTTTTTACACCCTCTGAACATTCATGGTCCTTATCTACTACACTATAAGTCATATAGTACATAAGTAACTATGATAGAACTTGTGTCATATAGTACATAAGTAACTATGATTAAACCTTGTGTCATATAGTACATAAGTAACTATGATTATAACGTGTGTCATATAGTACATAAGTAACTATGATTATAACGTGTGTCATATAGTACATAAGTAACTATGATTATAACGTGTGTCATATAGTACATAAGTAACTATGATTATAACGTGTGTCATATAGTACATAAGTAACTATGATTAAACCTTGTGTCATATAGTACATAAGTAACTATGATTAAACCTTGTGTCATATAGTACATAAGTAACTATGATTAAACTTTGTGTCATATAGTACATAAGTAACTATGATTAAACCTTGTGTCATATAGTACATAAGTAACTATGATTAGACCTTGTGTCATATAGTTCATAAGTAACTATGATTATACATTGTGTCATATAGTACATAAGTAACTATGATTAGACCTTGTGTCATATAGTACATAAGTAACTATGATTAGACCTTGTGTCATATAGTACATAAGTAACTATGATTAGACCTTGTGTCATATAGTACATAAGTAACTATGATTAGACCTTGTGTCATATAGTACATAAGTAACTATGATTAGACATTGTGTCATATAGTACATAAGTAACTATGATTAGACATTGTGTCATATAGTACATAAGTAACTATGATTAGACATTGTGTCATATAGTACATAAGTAACTATGATTAGACCTTGTGTCATATAGTACATAAGTAACTATGATTAGACCTTGTGTCATATAGTACATAAGTAACTATGATTAGACCTTGTGTCATATAGTACATAAGTAACTATGATTAGACCTTGTGTCATATAGTACATAAGTAACTATGATTAGACCTTGTGTCATATAGTACATAAGTAACTATGATTAGACCTTGTGTCATATAGTACATAAGTAACTATGATTAGACCTTGTGTCATATAGTACATAAGTAACTATGATTATAACGTGTGTCATATAGTACATAAGTAACTATGATTATACCTTGTGTCATATAGTACATAAGTAACTATGATTATAACGTGTGTCATATAGTACATAAGTAACTATGATTATAACGTGTGTCATATAGTACATAAGTAACTATGATTATAACGTGTGTCATATAGTACATAAGTAACTATGATTATAACGTGTGTCATATAGTACATAAGTAACTATGATTATAACGTGTGTCATATAGTACATAAGTAACTATGATTATAACGTGTGTCATATAGTACATAAGTAACTATGATTATAACGTGTGTCATATAGTACATAGGTAACTATGATTATAACGTGTGTCATATAGTACATAAGTAACTATGATTAGACCTTGTGTCATATAGTACATAAGTAACTATGATTAAACCTTGTGTCATATAGTACATAAGTAACTATGATTATAACTTGTTACACACCAATAATTGATAATCATTAACAAAACAATATGTCTACATTAAAGTTACACACCAATAATTGATAATCATTAACAAAACAATATGTCTACATTAAAGTTACACACCAATAATTGATAATCATTAACAAAACAATATGTCTACATTAAAGTTACACACCAATAATTGATAATCATTAACAAAACAATATGTCTACATTAAAGTTACACACCAATAATTGATAATCATTAACAAAACAATGTGTCTGCATTGAAGATACACACCAATAAGTGATACTCATTAACAAAACAATATATCTACATTGAAGTTACACACCAATATTTGATAATCAAAACCCGCTTTTATTTTGTTTTCTGTTTGTGTTAAAACTTGTCCCCTCTCTCGCCTCACCATTACCTAAATTGACTGCACGTAATCTGACTGGTAAGCCAGTCTGATTGATTACTTCATCATCATCTCCATATTATTTTTATTTACATTTATATTATTACAGTTGAATACAACTTGTCACGTTCATAAATTTATATACACTCTGCCATAGTTTATAAAAATTATGTTTGTCATGGAGAAAATCTAAATAAGCTACTAGCTTCCGATTTAATCTATCTGTTCTTGTATATTAATGTTACAACCTGATGTAAATAATGATAAAATAAAATATGTGTAAACTAAAACTCATCTAAATATACGAACTTCGACCTCAGCCTTAAAAGTTGCAAAATAAAAAATAAATACACATGTATGAGATTGTCAGCCAATGATATCATGGTAAAACTGCTGTATATTTATCAACCAAAACCAAATGATACATTTTAACTTAATACATTAAAGAATGTAGGGAAGTAAGTACATCTAGGTATGAGCATATTACCCAAGGTTCACAATTATATCCAATTATTAGTATGTTTTCTTTATTCCTGTGCACTTTAATTGTTCATATTTAAAGATGCCTTTGTTGATTGGTTCCATTGTACCAGACTGGTTCCATTGTACCAGACGGATTATATTTCATCAGACTGATTACTTTGTATCAGACTGGTTCCATTGTACCAGACTGGTTACAGTGTATCAGACTGGTTCCATTGTACCAGACTGGTTACATTTTATCAGACTGGTTACATTTTATCAGACTGGTTCCTTTGTACCAGACTGGTTATATTTTATCAGACTGATTCCATTGTACCAGACTGGTTGCATTATATCAGACTGGTTCCATTGCACCAGACTGGTTCCATTGCATCAGCCTGATTCTATTGTACTAGACTGGTTCCATTGTATCAGACATGTTCTAAGTAACACTACATCACACTCACACTATGTAAACTCTTCTTTGAGTAATATGCTACTTTCCTTACTACTGTCACCTTGTAACAAAGGGTTGCCTGTCTCATTATCATTGCACCCCATGTCGCTCGGAATTCCTCTAGTCAATTCACCAATAACCCATGTCCCATATTGATGGCAATCCTTGATGTCCTACGGCTACTCCAAACGTGGCAGGAAATTGCTGGTAGTTTAAAAAGGCCGGCATAAAAACAATGCCAATCAAATGGCTTCTCATTGACATCTGGTTTAATGAAGTGAAACTGATGGAGTGCAGCATCAAGTATCAAACACGAAATCTATTTTACAACATTCACTATAAAATGGCAATTCGGAGTATTAATAATTCTGAGTGCTTGGCCCTTACTGACATAAAATAGTTCCTTGTATTCTTTGTCTGTGTCTTTGATATTATGCAAATAATGTCCTTAGCACAATGCCATTATGGTGTAGCTCTATCTGAAATTTCTCAAGATGGAAATAAATTCTTTCAAAATCAGTAATTGTAATATAAAGGCAAGATCCTATGTACAAATGGGATGACATTTGAATTCCATTGTTGGCACGGGTGATATTATACCATAGTGTTCTTATGGTTATAAAGTCATCATACAAATTCTTTGTCAATAAAACTGTTGAAGGAGATGAATGTTTGAAAGCTTTATGAAACTGATTGCTAATGATGATGTCCAATTATAGACAGGTTGCTTTATAAAATGCATTGGCCGTTTTACACATTTGAGGAAGTACTACGGATCTTCCGTTTAGTGCCACTTCAGTTGGCAAAAAGATATATTGTGTGACAAATTAACAGCAAATTGTAATCTATAAAATAAAATTATTTTAGAAGGTTTCTAATTAGTCCTTTTGTGGCTAGAATGTAAAACAAAATTCATTATAACATGGCTCGGCATTTTGTCTGAATATCCTTCACAGTCATGGCAAATCTCTCCATACCCCTTCACAGCCATGGTACATCTCTCCATACCCCTTCACAGCCATCGCACATATCTCCATACCCCTTCACAGCCATGGTTCATATCTCCATACCCCTTCACAGCCATGGTACATATCTCCATACCCCTTCACATCCATGGAACATCTCTCCATACCCCTTCACAGCCATGGTACATATCTCCATACCCCTTCACAGCCATGGAACATCTCTCCATACCCATTCATAGCCATGGCACATCTCTCCATACCCCTTCACAGCCATGATACATATCTCCATACCCCTTCACAGCCATGAACAATCTCTCCATACCATTTCACATTCACAGCCATGGAACATCTCTCCATACCCCGTCACAGCCATGGCACATATCTCCATACCCCTTCACAGCCATGGAACATCTCTCCATACCCCTTCACAGCCATGGTACAATCTCTCCATACCACATCACAGTCATGGTACATCTCTCTATGCCCATCACAGTCATGGTACATCTCACTATGCCCATCACAGTCATGGTACATCTCTCTATACCCATCACAGTCATGGTACATATCTCCATACCCGTTCACAGCCATGGAACATATCTCTATATCCCCTCACAGTCATGGTAAATCTCTCCATACGCCATCACAGTCATGGTGCATCTCTCAATACCACATCACAGTCATGGTACATCTCTCTATACCCATCACAGCCATGGAACATCTCTCTATATCCCTTCACAGTAATGGTACATCTCTCTATATCCCTTCACAGCAATGGTACATATCTCTATATCCACTCACAATCATGGCACATCTCTCTATATCCCTTCACAGCAATGGTACATCTCTATATCCCTTCCCAGCCATGGTACATCTCTCTATATCCATTCACAGCCATGGTACATCTCTCTATATCCCTTCACAGCAATGGTACATCTCTCTATATCCACTCACAATCATGGTACATCTCTCGATATCCCTTCACATTAATGGTACATCTCTCTATATCCCTTCACAGCAATGGTACATCTCTACATACCCCTTCACAGTCATGGCACCTATCTCCATACCCCTCCACAGCCATGGTACATATCTCCATACCCCTTCACAGCCATGGAACATATCTCCATACCCCTTCACAGCCATGAACAATCTCTCCATACCATTTCACATTCACAGCCATGGAACATCTCTCCATACCCCTTCACAGCCATGGCACATATCTCCATACCCCTTCACAGCCATGGAACATATCTCCATACCCCTTCACAGCCATGGCACATCTCTCCATACCCCTTCACAGCCATAGCACATATCTCCATACCCATTCACAGCCATGGAACATCTCTCCATACCTCTTCACAGCCATGGTACAATCTCTCCATACCACATCACTGTCATGGTACATCTCTCTATACCCCTTCACAGCCATGGTACAATCTCTCCATACCACATCACTGTCATGGTACATCTCTCTATACCCCTTCACAGCCATGGTACAATCTCTCCATACCACATCACAGTCATCGTACTTATCTCTATACCCATCACAGCCATGGTACATCTCTACATACCCCTTCACAGCCATGGTACAATCTCTCCATACCACATCACAGTCATGGTACATCTCTCTATGCCCATCACAGTCATGGTACATCTCTCTATACCCATCACAGTCATGGTACATATCTCCATACCCCTTCACAGCCATGGAGCATATCTCTATATCCCCTCACAGTCATGGTAAATCTCTCCATACGCCATCACAGTCATGGTACATCTCTCCATACCACATCACAGTCATGGTACATCTCTTTATACCCATCACAGCCATGGAATATATCTCTATATCCCTTCACAGTAATGGTACATCTCTCTATATCCCTTCACAGCCATGGTACATCTCTCTATATCCATTCACAGCCATGGTACATCTCGCTATATCCCTTCACAGCCATGGAACATCTATCTATATCCCTTCACAGCAATGGTACATCTCTCTATATCCACTCACAATCATGGCACATCTCTCTATACCCCTTCACAGCCATGGTACATCTCTCCATACCCCTTCACAGCCATGGCACATATCTCCATACCCATTCACAGCCATGGAACATCTCTCCATACCCCTTCACAGCCATGGCACATATCTCCATACCCCTTCACAGCCATGGAACATATCTCCATACCACTTCACAGCCATGGTGCATCTCTCCATACCCCTTCACAGCCATGGCACATATCTCCATACCCATTCACAGCCATGGAACATCTCTCCATACCCCTTCACAGCCATGGTACAATCTCTCCATACCACATCACAGTCATGGTACATCTCTCTATACCCCTTCACATCCATGGTACATATCTCCATACCCATTCACAGCCATGGAACATCTCTCCATACCCCTTCACAGCCATGGTACAATCTCTCCATACCACATCACAGTCATGGTACTTATCTCTATACCCATCACAGCCATGGCACATCTCTACATACCCATTCACAGCCATGGAACATCTCTCCATACCCCTTCACAGCCATGGTACAATCTCTCCATACCACATCACAGTCATGGTACTTATCTCCATACCCCTTCACAGCCATGGAACATATCTCTATATCCCCTCACAGTCATGGTACATCTCTCCATACCACATCACAGTCATGGTACATCTCTCTATGCCAATCACAGCCATGGAATATCTCTCTATATCCCTGCACAGTAATGGTACATCTCACTGTATCCCTTCACAGCCATGGTACATCTCTCTATATCCATTCACAGCAATGGTACATCTCTCTATATCCCTTCACAGCCATGGTACATCTCTCTATATCCATTCACAGCAATGGTACATCTCTCTATATCCCTTCAGTCATGGTACATCTCTCGATATCCCTTCACATTAATGGTACATCTCTCTATATCCCTTCACAGTCATGGAACATCTCTCTATATCCCTTCACAGCAATGGTACATCTCTCCATACCCCTTCACAGTCATGGCACATCTCTCCATACCCCTTCACAGCCATCGCACATATCTCCATACCCCTTCACAGCCATGGTACATATCTCCATACCCCTTCAAAGCCATGGCACATCTCTCCATACCCCTTCAAAGCCATGGTACATATCTCCATACCCCTTCACAGCCATGGAACATATCTCCATACCCCTTCACAGCCATGAACAATCTCTCCATACCATTTCACATTCACAGCCATGGAACATCTCTCCATACCCCTTCACAGCCATGGCACATATCTCCATACCCCTTCACAGCCATGGAACATATCTCCATACCCCTTCACAGCCATGACACATCTCTCCATACCCCTTCACAGCCATGGCACATATCTCCATACCCATTCACAGCCATGGAACATATCTCCATACCCCTTCACAGCCATGGTACAATCTCTCCATACCACATCACAGTCATGGTACATCTCTCTATACCCCTTCACAGCCATGGTACAATCTCTCCATACCACATCACAGTCATGGTACTTATCTCTATACCCATCACAGCCATGGCACATCTCTACATACCCCTTCACAGCCATGGTACAATCTCTCCATACCACATCACAGTCATGGTACATCTCTCTATGCCGATCACAGTCATGGTACATCTCTCTATACCCATCACAGTCATAGTACATATCTCCATACCCCTTCACAGCCATGGAACATATCTCTATATCCCCTCACAGTCATGGTAAATCTCTCCATACGCCATCACAGTCATGGTACATCTCTCCATACCACATCACAGTCATGGTACATCTCTCTATACCCATCACAGCCATGGAATATCTCTCTATATCCCTTCACAGTAATGGTACATCTCTCTATATCCACTCACAATCATGGCACATCTCTCTATATCCCTTCACATCAATGGTACATCTCTCTATATTCCTTCACAGTCATGGTACATCTCTCGATATCCCTTCACAGTAATGGTACATCTCTCTATATCCCTTCACAGCAATGGTATATCTCTCTATATCCCTTCACAGCCATGGTACATCTCTCTATATCCATTCACAGCCATGGTACATCTCTCTATATCCCTTCACAGCCATGGTACATCTCTCTATATCCCTTCACAGCAATGGTACATCTCTCTATATTCACTCACAATCATGGCACATCTCTCTATATCCCTTCACATCAATGGTACATCTCTCTATATCCCTTCACAGTCATGGTACATCTCTCGATATCCCTTCACAGTAATGGTACATCTCTCTATATCCCTTAACAGTCATGGTATATCTCTCTATATCCCTTCACAGCCATGGTACATCTCTCTATATCCCTTCACAGCAATGGTACATCTCTCTATATCCCTTCACATCAATGGTACATCTCTCAATATCCCTTCACAGCCATGGTACATCTCTCTATATCCCTTCACAGCAATGGTACATCTCTCTATATCCCTTCACAGCAATGGTACATCTCTCTATATCCCTTCACAGCCATGGTACATCTCTCTATATCCCTTCACAGCCATGTAACATCTCTCTATATCCACAGCAAATCATGGCACATCTCTCTATATCCCTTCACAGCAATAGTACATCTCTCCATACCCCATCACAGCCATGGTACATCTCTCTATATCCCCTCACAGCCATGGTACATCTCTCTATATCCCCTCACAGCAATGGTACATCTCTCTATATCCACTCACAATCATGGTACATCTCTCTCTATCCCTTCACAGACATGGTACATCTCTCTATATCCCTTCACAGTCATGGTACATCTCTCTATATCCCCTCACAGTCATGGTACATCTCTCTATATCCCTTCACAGCAATGGTACATCTCTCTATATCCACTCACAATCATGGTACATCTCTCTATTTATCCCTTCACAGACATGGTACATCTCTCTATATCCCTTCACAGTCATGGTACATCTCTCTATATCCCCTCACAGCCATGGTACATCTTTCTATATCCACTCACAATCATGGCACATCTCTCCCTATCCCCTCACAGTCATGGAACATCTCTCTATATCCCTTCACAGTCACGCACATCTCTCCCTATCCCCTCACAGTCAGGGAACATCTCTCTATATCCCTTCACAGTCACGCACATCTCTCCCTATCCCCTCACAAGCATGAAACATCTCTCTATATCCCTCACTGCCATGGTACAGCTCGTGTCACTGACAGTATGAGTCAGAAAATGGTCGGGTTGACAACATTTGAACATTCAGCATCGAATTACCACACATGAACAGTGAGAAATAAAATGTGTTATAGTCCACTTGCTTTCAATCTGCAAACACATTTTATTTCACTGATAAATTTCTATATTTCATTGGAAATCATAAATTTAAAACTTAAATTTTAACTCGATCAAATGTTGAGAGGAAGTCATCAAAACAGAAATTAATTTATGTTTATTTAAAATCTACCTATTTTATTGTTGTACCATTATAAAAACCCACATTGACAACAGGAACAGCATACTTATAATTCCTATTTGGGCGCAAGTTTTGTTTTCAATAATATGGGATAAAGCCCATTGAATCACCCACAATTACAGACTGGTTCGAAATTGTATAAATTTCAAACATGACCAGAGGCAAAACCCAGTTCATAAACTATGGTAAAGCTAATTGAGATAATGAAAACGACAAAGAAATCGTTTCCACGGAAGATATAATCAACTTTAGATGGCCAATGAATTCATAATGAACCAATGTTATGTCCTGTGTCATGTGATAGCCCCTAAAGTATTACTTTTGCCTAGCCTAGTATGAACCCTTTTTATGGGAACATTTCTTTTCAATTATAAGTCTGATGAAGAAATAGAGCCGTGTATTGAAGGAACGTTTCTGATACGATTCTTATTGTGGTAAGACATGTGTTATGCTTGTAATATTGTTTATACTGCAATATGAATGTAGTCGAAAGTGAATACCATTTCATTCTAGTTTGCCCCAAATATGGAAATCTTAGACTAAAATATTTCAAACCATATTTTTGTAGATGGCCCATGACTAACAAATTTGTATCTCTTATGAATGCTAACAGCGATAGAGTTATTAACAGTACAGCTACATTTGTATATCATGTTTTCAAACAAATAAGGTAATATATATTACTATGAAGTTTCATCCCATGCAGCATTATTAGATTATGACTGGTATATAATGAGTTCTTCCTTGCTAATGCTAGTTATACTTGCGAATTTATGTTTCACCATATTGATTGATGTTTAAGGCTATAAACATGTAAATGTGTTATGCTAATAAACTTTATGTTATGTTATGTATGTAATATCTGAGCTGTAATTAATGAATAAAACACGTTTTAACACTGCTGTTTATTTTCTGGTCCGACAGCAAGTAATGGGTGTATACACCGTTACATATCACAAAAATGCAGGATTTAACATATATCAACTGCACATTATATAATACAAGCATTAATGATTAAATCATCATTATCATTCAATGCCTAGTAACTGTAATATAAACAATTGCATTCTACAGTCAACAATATTATCTGGAAACAACTTATTATCAATTACAAGAGTTTCAAGAGTTTATTTCGAAATACAATGGGCAATATGCCCATGAGTACACATTATATACACATTACATACTTTCAAACGAGAACATTGGCACTGCGTGCCTTGTGTAAATATATAATATAATTATATAGAGCAAATGTGCAAATAAAAACACGTGCAAATACAAAACGTTTACGCTTGGCTAGCGTATAACGTATAATGAGATATGAACACTAGTCATAGAACAGGTTGTTTCTGACTTGAAATGATTTGTATATATACATAGCCAAATCTTTAATTATTATAACATTTTTTGAGGTCATCAATTCAATAAATTTAGGAACATTTGGGTTTCTCCAAAAGTATTTCTTATGTTCTTAAATCGGTATATAGCTGACATTCTAAAACAAAGTGAAATTCATCTTCTAAAGTTAAACAATATCTACATTTTCTTTCTTCATATGGTATTGCTAAGGGTCTATGCCATCGACCAGTTTCTACTTCAAGTCTATGAGATGATACTCTGAAGCGTGACAATGCTATTCTAAATTTATCAATATTTACACCGTTCATATATGTCTGAAACTTGAAGTCTGCATATAAAACATAAGTTCTAGCCGTTGTGGAGTTACTCAATTCTGAAAACCAATTTTGCATAAAAATATCATTTAGTCTTTGTTTTGCTAAGCTTATAAACACATTCTTATTTCCGACTCCTTGGTTTAACCATACATCATTAAATCCTAATGTTTGTAATAACTTTCTAATACATGAATCCCAATTACTATAATCTGGTCTAATTTCTATTTCACTATACATCATATCATATACAATTTTAACATACTTAACACTATCTAACTGAACAATTTTAACCAGTATTTTAAAACATTTAGAGCTCTTCTTAAGGTTGTTCTACCTAGTTCTCCATAAATAAAATTGTTTTGGGTTTGATGTCAAACCCCTAATAAATTCTTACAAAACTTCAAATGGACTGTTTCTATTTTTTTACTTTCATTTAACCCCCAAACCTCTGAACCATAATTAAGAATAGGTAAAATTAATTTATCAAAAAGATCTAATTTGTGTTTAACAGTAATACCAGGATATTTTACTAGTTCAGACTGAAGTCTATATAGTGCTTTAGAAGCCTGTCCAGATAAAGTGTCAACAAATGTATTAAAAGAGCCACCCGTAGTAAAAAGAATACCCAGGTATGTAAATTTATTAACTATATTAATAATTTCGCCCTTATATAAGAAATTAACATTTCTTCTAATTCTCCCACCCTTTTTAAAAATCATTACTTTAGTTTTAATCGTATTCACAGTCAATTTCCATTTATCACAATATTCTTATAATAAAATTAAACCTTTCTGCAAACCCTCCTCTGTTTCTGACATAATTACAATATCATCTGCATATAGCAACAAAAATAATTTCAACATGCCTAAATCTAGTCCATTAAATCCATTTAACATAAAATACTCCTCTATATCATTAAAATACATCGAAAATAAAAAAGGTGATAAAGATTCCCCTTGTCGTACCCCCAATAGACATTCAAATTCCTCACTTAGCATGGTTTTATACTTAACCCGTGAACGCACATTTTCATACATAGATTTAATAATATCCAACATCTTCCCCCTAATTCCATACTTTATAAGCTTGTACCAAATCACATCCCTGGTTAGAAAATCGAACGCTTTAGTATAATCAACATAACATTTGGGGAACTCGCTTGATGTTTTTATGTGTCCAGTTTATATAGCCAATCAAATAATCAAGCATATTACATTTACTGATTTTAGCTGTTACAGAATACTCCAAATGACTACAATTACAGACATGTAATAAGAATCATCTCAAATTAGAATCATCTATATTAGGAGTATTATAATTTCCAAACTACTGTGCAATGCAATACAATACAATACAGTATGTTCAAAATACAAGTCAGTTTCCAATGGTGATTATTAATTGATTACCACCAGAGAAATAACACTATATATCAGATAGATGTGCTCCATACAGTTAACATATATATCAATAATATACGATAATCAGGTTACATTACATAGCCATGCATATCCAGATAAGCAGGAATTGTGCTTATGCCGACCCGGCTTTCTTTTTGTTGTCTAGGTTCTGTTGTAGTGTATGTAGTCTGGGGAAATCGCTTGGCATGAGGTACCGGGGTAGGTCGAGCTATAATTAAAAGATCCAATTCACAATTTAAATTTTACTTAAAGTTTAATTAAATACTCCAGTGTTACAACAATTATCTAAAGAGCAGTACATGCTTGCATACTTGTACGACATGCACAGAATTACTGGTGTATTAACCGACTTGTCTCATTCAGGCAACATGGCGAGACATCTATAAACACACAGTAAGTGTGATGAGTAAGCCAAATTTAAGTAAAACCGTCTCATAATGCAGCTGGTGTGTGATCTCATTGCTGTCGGTCAAACAGATCATAAGGGGACACAATTTGAGTGGGGTTCTAAATCGTCGCCAATATAAGTGATATTAATTGACCGTCAAATATTGGAATTCCTATGCTAAGTAGAGAATGTTGGAGTTTCACCAAACTGGGCCTACTAGCATCAGTATTATGTCTGGTTTGAGTTTCACCAAACTGGGCCTTCCAGCATCAGTATTATGTTTTGTTGGAGTTTCACCAAACTGGGCCTTCCAGCATCAGTATTATGTCTAGTTGGAGTATCACCAAACTGGGCCTTCCAGCATCAGTATTATGTCTAGTTGGAGTATCACCAAACTGGGCCTTCCAGCATCAGTATTATGTCTAGTTGGAGTTTCACCAAACTGGGCCTTCCAACATCAGTATTATGTCTAGTTGGAGTTTCACCAAACGGGGCCTTCCAACATCAGTATTATGTCTAGTTGGAGTTTCACCAAACTGGGCCTTCCAGCATCAGTATTATGTCTAGTTGGAGTTTCACCAAACTGGGCCTTCCAGCATCAGTATTATGTTTTGTTGGAGTTTCACCAAACTGGGCCTTCCAGCATCAGTATTATGTCTAGTTGGAGTTTCACCAAACTGGGCCTTCCAGCATCAGTATTATGTCTAGTTCAGTATTATGTCTAGTTGGAGTTTCACCAAACTGGGCCTTCCAGCATCAGTATTATGTCTAGTTGTTGGAGTTTCACCAAACTGGGCCTTCCAGCATCAGTATTATGTCTAGTTGGAGTTTCACCAAACTGGGCCTTCCAGCATCAGTATTATGTCTAGTTTGGAGTTTCACCAAACTGGGCCTTCCAGCATCAGTATTATGTCTAGTTCAGTATTATGTCTAGTTGGAGTTTCACCAAACTGGGCCTTCCAGCATCAGTATTATGTCTAGTTCAGTATTATGTCTAGTTGGAGTTTCACCAAACTGGGCCTTCCAGCATCAGTATTATGTCTAGTTCAGTATTATGTCTAGTTGGAGTTTCACCAAACTGGGCCTTCCAGCATCAGTATTATGTCTAGTTCAGTATTATGTTTTGTTGGAGTTTCACCAAACTGGGCCTTCCAGCATCAGTATTATGCCTAGTTGTGTATATTTTATAAACCTGTTCAGATTGGAGGATTATTTTGTGGATTTATGCCCCTTTGAACATATTTATAACACCACGATTGTCCTTGCTTCATCTCAAAATCTAGTGTCTTTTTCTCCACTAAATTTGGCAGGAAACATCAGTAGTATGATGTGTCTAGTTGTGCATATTGTAATCCCAGTCCGTCAGAATGATGTATATTGTTCATTTCCGGATTTACAGCTTTTTGAACATTTTTATCTGTCCAGTAGTACCTTGTCAGCGCTTCATCTCCAAATCTCCTTGTTATCGAATTATCCCCAAATTTGGCAGAAAGCATCAGTATTATGTTTTGTTGTAACCCAATTCCGATTGGATGATGTTTTTGTGTATTTACAGCCATTTGAACATTGTATAGCACAACGCTTCATCACCAAACCCCTTGTTGTTTGTTTATTTAGTGTTTTATCTCTGCTGAAAAGTTTTAGAAATAAGTTGGCATTTCAAATGCAGACCATCGATAAGGTACAACTTCATAATAATACTACAGATGAGCTTTTATTGCAATGACTTCATTCACTTAAATGCTTGTAGTACTTCACTAGATCAACAGTGAGTGAGGAGACATACACTGTTTCAAGTACTTCACTAAACCAACAGTGAGTGAGGAGACATACATTGTTTCCAGTACTTCACTAAACCAGCAGTGAGTGAGGAGACATACACTGTTTCCAGTACTTCACTAAACCAACAGTGGGTGAGGAGACATACACTGTTTCCAGTACTTCACTAAATCAACAGTGGGTGAGGAGACATACACTGTTTCCAGTACTTCACTAAACCAACAGTGAGTGAGGAGACATACATTGTTTCCAGTACTTCACTAAACCAACAGTGAGTGAGGAGACATACACTGTTTCCAGTACTTCACTAGATCAACAGTGAGTGAGGAGACATACACTGTTTCAAGTACTTCACTAAACCAACAGTGAGTGAGGAGACATACATTGTTTCCAGTACTTCACTAAACCAGCAGTGAGTGAGGAGACATACACTGTTTCCAGTACTTCACTAAACCAACAGTGGGTGAGGAGACATACACTGTTTCCAGTACTTCACTAAATCAACAGTGGGTGAGGAGACATACACTGTTTCCAGTACTTCACTAAACCAACAGTGAGTGAGGAGACATACATTGTTTCCAGTACTTCACTAAACCAACAGTGAGTGAGGAGACATACACTGTTTCCAGTACTTCACTAGATCAACAGTGAGTGAGGAGACATACACTGTTTCAAGTACTTCACTAAACCAACAGTGAGTGAGGAGACATACACTGTTTCCAGTACTTCACTAAACCAACAGTGGGTGAGGAGACATACATTGTTTCCAGTACTTCACTAAACCAACAGTGAGTGAGGAGACATACATTGTTTCCAGTACTTCACTAAACCAACAGTGAGTGAGGAGACATACATTGTTTCCAGTACTTCACTAGACCAACAGTGGGTGAGGAGACATACACTGTTTCCAGTACTTCACTAAACCAACAGTGAGTGAGGAGACATACATTGTTACCAGTACTTCACTAAACCAACAGTGAATGAGGAGACATACACTGTTTCCAGTACTTCACTAGATCAACAGTGAGTGAGGAGACATACACTGTTTCCAGTACTTCACTAAACCAACAGTGGGTGAGGAAACATACACTGTTTCCAGTACTTCACTAAACCAACAGTGAGTGAGGAGACATACATTGTTTCCAGTACTTCACTAGACCAACAGTGAGTGAGGAGACATACACTGTTTCCAGTACTTCACTAAACCAACAGTGGGTGAGGATACATACACTATTTCCAGTACTTCACTAAACCAACAGTGAGTGAGGAGACATACATTGTTTCCAGTACTTCACTAAACCAGCAGTGAGTGAGGAGACATACATTGTTTCAAGTACTTCACTAAACCAACAGTGAGTGAGGAGACATACACTGTTTCCAGTACTTCACTAAACCAACAGTGAGTGAGGAGACATACATTGTTTCCAGTACTTCACTAAACCAGCAGTGAGTGAGGAGACATACACTGTTTCCAGTTTTGACGTTGTATTTTTGTGTTCGTTTAGTCCTCTCCCCATGCAACTCCGTTTCTCCATAACAAAACGTAATAGCGAAGAAATAAATGAGCGAAAATCACTTTTAACATGTTTTAACAAAATTGCTGGTATAAAAATGGGACTCGGTGTAATTTTGTCTTTCTATTATATACGACAAGAGTAGCCCTAAACATGTCCTAGGGGATTTCTGTCCATTTCTGGCTAACAAAAAAGTATTGAATATTTAATCAAGTTTTAGTAGCAAGTATCCCCTAAGTAGCAAACATTTATCTCTAAATTGAGATTTAATACCCAACTCTTTTTGTTCTATTAATTGTCCAATTATAGAAATGCTTGTTCGTGGACTTCTAATGGAACTATAGGCTACACAGATGGCTAGTCGGCTCGGTGACTTGGTTATCTCTGCATCTTGTATCTTACACACCCGCCTTTCATGGACAAAATACAAGAATTTGTCTGGAGTTTGTCTCATTCTGTAATTGTGTTATTACCCAATATTCCGGCTGACATTCTGGCATGATGGACACCGACAGGTCATATATAAATACAAAGGATGCTCACACAAAGAACATTGTATTAAAACTTTGATAGACAATCAAGATTATATCAAATAATTTGGTAATCTCTTGCCCTGCTCCCAACAATGCCAGATCATGTTTTTAATGAGATTGTGAGTTTCATTTAACTAAGCATTTTACGTAAGTATTTCATGAGGTGCAACATGGATCTGAAAAATTGACAAAATAATCATAAGCTCCCCTCTAATTTGAAATCGAGGATCTGCCCCTGTTACGGCTAGGAAGATCAAGGGACACCAGTTTAACTACAGATCTGTAGTACAGAGGTATCACGCTAAACTGGTAATCCAGGGATCGCAGGTTCGATCCCCCGTCTGACCCTAATAAAATTAACAGTCTTTCAGATGGGGACTTTAAACCGAGGTCTCGTGTCGGTGCTGTACACCATGCACGTAATAGAACCAACCAGAGGAGACTCTGGAATGGGTCTCTGTCTGTATCATTGGACTATCCTCCAAAATCTAAAATGACTAATCTCTTCAGGAGGCGTCGCTCATATGGGCAACCGGTAGCGACGATAAATAAACGTAAAACACACAATAGGATTTTTGGATTAAACATTACCGTAGTATAAACATATTTTATTTTTCAATTAATTAAGGCAGCAAATGTCATTAATACATTCAAAGGGTAAGAATAAATATCTAAGTCGCATATAATTATTTTTCTTTTGATTCCCCGCTGGAATTCAGTGAGGGATATTGATTTAGCATCGTCCGTCCATCTGTGCATGCCAGTTCTCAGCAACCAATGGAAGAATTTAATGAAGCCTAGATTAAATATGTATCAGATACATATACTGTTTGTGGGGATCGACTCAATAACTCCCTTATAGTTATTGCCCTTTAAGTTGCTAAAAATCCACAAAGGACTATGTGCCCAAAATCGGTACAAGTTTTAATGAAAAATTAAAAAGGGAAGAGAATCTTTAAGTAATGAATCAGAAAATAAGTATATTTAATACTTCATCTCTGAATGAAACAACCGCCCCCAAAATGCACGCTATGGCCATACAAACAGGTCCTGAACATCCTCATGTAAGTGTTTCAAGCAAAAATCATACAAAATGGACATTACTCCCGTTCCAATTCGGTCATAAGTTGATCATAGGTGCCGAACAACTCATGCCTAGCTATCCATGGCCGCACCCAAAACTCTCTTCTATTTCTATGATGTTGTTCTTGCCGCCTCCTCAGCAGAACAGCTATAGCGATCATGTTAACGTCAACATCGTCTATCTGTTGACGCCTCCTCTGTCTCTGTGGTGGAATTAGCGCCATGATGCACACTGAACATGTGTGTTTAAACTCATGATAATGACATGATGGCTGGGGCTTATATACCCCCAAAGGTAGCTCCCCAAAGGTAGCTCAACATAGCTACGATGGCGCACAAGGACGCATGATGATCATTGATGCTGTATGATGGTGTATGTGTAATTACCTGTGGACATGTGCAAGTAATTCACGTAATCATAAAATTGTCTACAACATCATACAGCGGTCGTACGAGGATAATACGACGAACCTACGACGACGTTGACAATCGTGGAGGATCATCTTTTGAACATTTCAAAAGTTGATTTTCCAGCGTACGATGGCCCTCGGAGGCCTCAAAGTCGTACGTCAACTCAGGATGAGCTTCACGATGCTCTAAGATGCCCCACGATCGTAGACCATCGTACACTCTGGTGGCCATAGCTTTGGTAGGAGTGATTGGTAGCAAACAGTGTGTGAGATGAAAAGAAGCTGACTGAAGACAACTGGCTGGTATTCATGGAGGAATATTTTTATTTCAAACAATGTTACAAAATAATTATACAAATATACATCTTACACAATATATAGATACATATATGTAAAAGGATCAGAACTGAAAGCTAAAATGAAGTACTTATTGTAGTTACGGTATTACAGTGTTGTAATCATGTCTAAACTATTCATTTCAATTTGAAGGCATGGATGGCTACAGGGTTACTAAAGATCTGGTGCAGTGCTCAGTGCTGAAACTAGATTCAATAAATGAGTACCATATACATAAGAAACATCTCAGAACCATAAAGTGTATGTGAAACAATGAATGGAAATATCACATTTCTTGGAAATTTGCTAAAAATGATTTGAGGGTAATAATAATTATATTGGATCTCTATTTTCTGTGCAACAATATATCTTCCATTATATTGGTGACATGTCATGGAATTGCATGACATGCGTCCAGAGTTTTCAGTTATAAATAAGAAAAAACACAATAATGAATTGGCGTCTGCTACAATTAATTGAACTAACTATAGACTTTATTATACCCAGCATGCAGCGCGTTAAGTTCGTATGAGACTATGAACAAGGTCTTTGACAGGCTTGCTAAAGAACAGGACCTAATTAATCGACGAGAGAATAACATGTTGCCTTATACAAGTGTTAGTATTTTGCGGGCTCACAACCATTAACAAACAATGTATTCCACTAATGCTGCGTTTGCAGTCACCACGATGGCCACGATTTGACAGAAGCGCGGTGAGCGTGTGGGGTCGTGGGATCAAACGTGGTGATATTGAGGGAACTTGATGGAATCGTAAGGATTGTGACAAAATATTTGACAGTCAAAAGATTTGCCACGATTATTCATCGTTAATCTTGAGAGAGCGTGATAGAACGTGGCAATCGTAGTAGAGCATAGTACAGCTTAACAGACCGTAACGTAGCGCATCACACAGTGATGCTCCATCGTAGCGGATCTTGGTGAACATGGAAACACGATTCCTTAATTTCCATTACGATTCTCTCACGCTCTATCCTACTACGATTCTCTCACGCTCTATCCTACTACGATTCTCTCACGCTCTATCCTACTACGATTCTCTCACGCTCTATCCTACTACGATTCTCTCACGCTCTATCCTACTACGATTCTCTCACGCTCTATCCTACTACGATTCTCTCACGCTCTATCCTACTACGATTCTCTCACGCTCTATCCTACTACGATTCTCTCACGCTCTATCCTACTACGATTCGTTAAAATATATTGAGTAGTATCAGTAATTCCATCACGCTGCGGTATGTTCTGTTACGATCATCTCGATTGGCTCACGGTGCGGTTTCCACATTGAGGCTCCACACTCTGCAAGACTCATGGCGTTTTCGACACTCTACAAAGATGCCAGCCAAAAGAGGACGGAAATGTTCTGCCAGGAAGGACATGGTTGTCCCACATCCCCAACCACCGCCCGCAGCTTTAATCACTGTAGCAGCAGAAGTACGTGTGGATTCAGCGGGAAGAGCACCTTCACAGGAAGAATTCCCAAGTCCATTGGTCAAAGGGCATGGTGGTGGAATCCCTATCGTATCCTGCTCTATGCATTGAAACAGCTCTGTGTCCTTGAAGATCTGTACATCTGACATATGACCCATTGCTTCAAGTTCAATCCAGATGAACTTGTAGTCAGCATCTACCAATGCCAAGAGTGAGATAGAGTAGAATCCCTTGTAGTTATGGTACATGCTGGCTTTTGGATAGCTATATGTTTTCCATCCAAGGCCCATATCGCATGTGGCACATTCCATTGCTTCTCGAACTTGTCTGCTATGGCTTTCCATTCTTCAGAGGTGATAGGACAGGAGACAACCTCATCATTATAAGTTTCGACAATTGCCTTACAAACTTCTGGAACAATATGACATATGGAGGAACGACTACATCTGAAGGAATAAGATAGTGACGGGTATTTATCACCAGTGGCCAGGGTGTGGACAAGCTTCAACCCAGGTGATATGCTTCTCGGTTTGTACTTTGCCTCTCTATGATTGGTGCTATTCTTTCATGGATCTCAACAAAGAGATCTGGAAGCATCCTTAAATAGTTGACGTAGGAGTCAACATCTTCACGCCTGAGTTCTCTGTTGAGAAGTTGAGAGTATTGTCCCAATTGGTGCCTTTGGTTCACACTTAACCATGGTCTCACCCAGCAGGTTCTAGGCCTTCTTCTCCTTCCTCTCTCGTCTATCCTGCCCTGACATGGTAATTTTGATCAAATCGTGGCGATAAATTGTAGCAGAGCTAAACAGAACTTGATAACGTGAAGGATCTGACCAGAATGTGACAAAACGTAGTATCATATCGTGGTAGTCGTAAGAGAACTTGAGAGAACTCGAGAGAATGTGATGAAAATCGTGGCAGATCTTGACCAGAATCGTGTTGGTTTCGTAACAAAACGCAACAGGTCATAACAAAACGTACTGAGAGCGTAGGAAAGCGTAGTAATACAAAATTCATGCCATAAATCGTGGAGCTCCACGCATTTTTAAAATCGTGGACATCGTGGTGACTGTAAACGCAGCATAACTATGTGATGCAATTTGCACACTGTCCATGTTTATCTACCTTTTATACTTGATGACTTGCTCTCAGTCAAGATGTCTTGGCAAGATGAATATTTTAATTTAACTCTTCTGCATGCTGGGTAAAATGAAATAGTTCAAATAATTGCAACAAACGACAATTCAATGTGCATTTCTTTTTCGTAGTTTCTGAAAATATGTCAAGGAATCTCTTTAGATTGTGTCTTATATAAAATGGCATGACTTATTTGACTGTTATTTTCATGGTTGGTTAGTTTGCAAAGAGTTACTCTGCATTCATCAACCACACTACAGATAACAAACTATTCATCATCGACAACACTACAGATAACAAACTATTCATCATCGACCACACTACAGATAACAAACTATTCATCATCGACCACACTACAGATAACAAACTATTCATCATCAACCACACTACAGATAACAAACTAATCATCATCGACCACACTACATATATTCATCATCGACCACACTACAGATAACAATATATTCATCATCGACCACACTACAGATAACAAGCTATTTATCATCAACCACACTACAGATAACAAATTATTCATCATCGACCACACTACAGATAACAAACTATTCACCATCCACCACACTACAGATAACAAACAATTCATCATCAACCACACTACAGATAACAAACTATTCATCATCGACCACACTACAGATAACAAACTATTCATCATCGACCACATTACAGATAACAAACTATTCATCATCGACCACACTACAGATAACAAACTATTCATCATCCACCACACTACAGATAACTAACTATGCATTCATCAACAACACTACAGATAACAAACTATTTATCATCCACCACACTACAGATAACAAACTATTCATCATCGACCACACTACAGATAACAAACTAGTTATCATCCACCACACTACAGATAACAAACTATTCATCATCGACCACACTACAGATAACAAACTAGTTATCATCAACCACACTACAGATAACAAACTATTTATCATCAACCACACTACAGATAACAAACTAGTTATCATCGACCACACTACAGATAACAAACTAGTCATCATCAACCAAGCTAAAGATAACAATCTCTTCATCATCGACCACACTACAGATAACAAACTATGCATTAATCAACCACACTACAGATAACAAACTATTCATCGTCGACCACACTACAGATAACAAACTAGTTATCATCAACCACACTACATATAACAAACTATTCATCATCAACCACACTACAGATAACACAATATTCATCATCGACCACACTACAGATAACAAACTATTCATCATCAACCACACTACACATAACCAACTATTCATCATCAACCACACTACAGATAACAAACTATTCATCATCAACCACACTACAGATAACAATATATTCATCATCGACCACACTACAGATTACAAACTATTCATCATCCACCACACTACAGATAACAATATATTCATCATCCATCACACTACAGATAACAAACTATTCATCATCCATCACACTACAGATAACAAACTATTTATCATCCATCACACTACAGATAACAATATATTCATCATCCATCACACTACAGATTACAAACTATTCATCATCCATCACACTACAGATAACAATATATTCATCATCGACCACACTACAGATAACAAACTATTCATCATCCAACACACTACAGATAACAAACTATTTATCATCGACCACACTACAGATAACAAACTAGTCATCATCAACCACACTACAGGTAACAAACTAGTCATCATCAACCACACTACAGGTAACAAACTATTCATCATCGACCACACTACAGGTAAGAAACTATTCATCATCGACCACACTACACATACCAAACTATTCATCATCGACCACACTACAGATAACAAACTAGTCATCATCAACCACACTATAGATAACAATATAATCATATTCCATCACACTACATATAACAATATATTCATCATCCACCACACTACAGATAACAAACTATTCATCATCGACCACACTACAGATAACAAACTATTCATCATCCATCACACGACAGATAACAAACTATTCATCATCCATCACACTACAGGTAACAATATATTCATCATCCACCACACTACAGATAACAAACTATTCATCATCGACCACACTACAGATAACAAACTATTCATCATCGACCACACTACAGATAACAAACTATTCATCATCGACCACACTACAGGTAACAATATATTCATCATCCACCACATTACAGATAACAAAGTAGTCATCATCAACCACACTACAAGTAACACACTATTCATCATCCACCACACTACAGATAACAATATATTCATCATCCACCACATTACAGATAACAAAGTAGTCATCATCAACCACACTACAAGTAACACACTATTCATCATCGACCACACTACAGGTAACAAACTATTCATCATCAACCACACTACAAGTAACACACTATTCATCATCGACCACACTACAGGTAACAAACTATTCATCATCGACCACACTACATATAATAAACTAGTCATCATCAACCACACTACAGATAACAAACTATTCATCATCGACCACACTACAGATAACAAACTAGTCATCTTCGACCACACTACAGATAACACACTTTTTATCATCGACCACACTACAGATAACAAACTATTCATCATCGCCCACACTACAGATAACAAACTAGTCATCATCAACCACACTACAGATAACAAACTATTCATCATCGACCACACTACAGATAACAAGCTATTCATCTTCGACCACACTACAGATAACACACTATTTATCATCGACCACACTACAGATAAGAAACTATTCATCATCAACCACACTATAGATAACAAACTATTCATCATCGACCACACTACAGATAACAAGCTATTCATCTTCGACCACACTACAGATAACAAACTATTCATCATCCACCACACTACAGATAACAATCTATTCATCATCAACCACATACGGATAACAAACTATTCATTAAAGAAGATTACACATTGCTCTGATCAACCACAACAATTGATTGGGGGGAATGAAAGGTCACCATCAACCCCGTACAATGTGTGATCATTGCCTAGACCAGTAAGATCAACAAGTATTGTCCTTCCAAAGACAATTTCACACAGATGCATTACTAGCAATCATCAACCAATACCCAATGAAATATGTAATGTTACCCCACCCACTCTCACCCATTGATCTTTTCATATAGGAATTGCATGCCTTATTACATTGCAAAATGTTTGTAATTTTATGTGCAAAATGATTGTATTGCTATTCATATGAAGAGAAGGACCCATAATTATTTGCATTGAACTTTGTAACACCTGAGACCAGCAACATGACAAGGATGAAATCCATTTGCAGTTCCTTTGTAGAACTATATGACTATTATGTATTACTATGTAGACAGTGCGTAAATATTACCTTCTCCCACAAGTGACAGCACAAGGCAATATCTCTCTAAGTGACGGCACAATGCAATATCTCTCTAAGTGACAGTACAATGCAATATCTCTCTAAGTGACAGCACAAGGCAATATATCTCTAAGTGACAGCACAAGGCAATATATCTCTAAGTGATAGTACAATGCAATATCTCTCTAAGTGACGGCACAAAGCAATATCTCTCTAAATGAAAGCACAAGGCAATATATCTCTAAGTGACAGCACAAGGCTATATATCTCTAAGTGACAGCACAAGGCAATATATCTCTAAGTGACAGTACAATGCAATATCTCTCTAAGTGACAGTACAATGCAATATCTCTCTAAATTACAGCACAAGGCAATATATCTCTAAGTGACAGCACAAGGCAATATATCTCTAAGTGACAGCATAATGCAATATCTCTCTAAATGACAGCACAAGGCAATATATCTCTAAGTGACAGCACAAGGCAATATATCTCTAAGTGACAGCACAAGGCAATATCTCTCTAAATGACAGCACACGGCAATATATCTCTAAGTGACAGCACAAGGCAATATCTCTCTAAATGACAGCACAAGGCAATATATCTCTAAATGACAGCACAAGGCAATATATCTCTAAATGACAGCACAAGGCAATATATCTCTAAGTGATAGTACAATGCAATATCTCTCTAAGTGACGGCACAAAGCAATATCTCTCTAAATGAAAGCACAAGGCAATATATCTCTAAGTGACAGCACAAGGCTATATATCTCTAAGTGACAGCACAAGGCAATATATCTCTAAGTGACAGCACAATGCAATATCTCTCTAAATGACAGCACAAGGCAATATATCTCTAAGTGACAGCACAAGGCAATAATACTCTAAGTGACAGCACAAGGCAATATATCTCTAAATGACAGCACAAGGCAATATATCTCTAAGTGACAGCACAATGCAATATCTCTCTAAATGACAGCACAAGGCAATATATCTCTAAGTGACAGCACAAGGCAATAATACTCTAAGTGACAGCACAAGGCAATATATCTCTAAATGACAGCACAAGGCAATATATCTCTAAGTGACAGCACAATGCAATATCTCTCTAAATGACAGCACAAGGCAATATATCTCTAAGTGACAGCACAAGGCAATAATACTCTAAGTGACAGCACAAGGCAATATATCTCTAAATGACAGCACAAGGCAATATATCTCTAAGTGACAGCACAATGCAATATCTCTCTAAATGACAGCACAAGGCAATATATCTCTAAGTGACAGCACAAGGCAATAATACTCTAAGTGACAGCACAAGGCAATATATCTCTAAGTGACAGTACAATGCAATATCTCTCTAAGTGACAGTACAAGGCAATATCTCTCTAAGTGACGGCACAAGGCAATATCTCTCTAAGTGACGGCACAAGGCAATATATCTCTAAGTGACAGCACAAGGCAATATATCTCTAAGTGACAGCACAATGCAATATCTCTCTAAGTGACGGCACAAGGCAATATCTCTCTTCAAGAGAAACTGAAAACAGTTTAAGCCTGTTTTTTATTCATTGAAAGATGAAATGTGATGCAATTAGCAGTGTATGCTTTCCTTAATGTTCAGATTAAACACATTTATCATTATTTCTGTTTCTGTGTTAAAGCCATGAAATTACATGTAAAGTGCACCCTCGACAGTATTACTGGAACATTAGCGAAAGTGATTTTATAATGAATGATGGAAACGGTTGCTCTTAATGTGATTATAAAACAGTTTAACAAGGTGTGAAAAATATTCAGGCTCATGTAATATTATGCTCTAGATAGCTGGTGAGTGTGTTGTGTTAGTTTCCTGTCAATAGTCCCCCATATGCTTCTTCTTGACCAGTCTCCCCTCCCCCAGTTATCATAGTTACATGCACTGATAATGTGCTGTTATACATGTGTGGTATGGCCAGTGTACAGTAGTCCCCATATTTAGTTTGGCAAATTAGTAACATTGTTCTTAAATCTTGCTGGATACACAGCAGGGTCAAACCTCTATGGATCTACTGTGCTGTGTGTGTGTCTTACGTTTATTTATCGTTGCTACCGGTTGCCCTTATGAGCGACATGTCCTGAAGAGATTAGTCATTTTAGATTACTGTGTCCTCTTGATAGCAGTCTTTTAAACGAAGCAACTGTTTATGGTAGATAGCTGAAACAGGTAAAGCGAGTGTTTGATCTTGTTTATTTCTGCTAGGTGATGATAGATAGCTGAAACAGGTAATGCCATCGTTTGATCTTGTTTATCTCTGCAAGGTGATGGTAGATAGCTGAAATAGGTAAAGCGATTGTTTGATCTTGTTTTTCTCTGCTAGGTGATGATAGATAGCTGAAATAGGTAAAGCGATCGTTTGATCTTGTTTATCTCTGCTAGGGGCTGCTAGATAGCTGAAATAGGTAAAGCGATTGTTTGATCTTGTTTATCTCTGAAAGGTGATGGTAGATAGCTGAAATAGGTAAAGCGATTGTTTGATCTTGTTTTTCTCTGCTAGGTGATGGTAGATAGCTGAAATAGGTAAAGCGATTGATTGATCTTGTTTTTCTCTGCTAGGTGATATAGATAGCTAAAATAGGTAAAGCGATTGTTTGATTTTGTTTTTCTCTGCTAGGTGATGATAGATAGCTGAAATAGGTAAAGCGAGTGTTTGATGTTGTTTATCTCTGCTAGGGGCTGATAGATAGCTGAAACGGGTAACGCGATTGTTTGATCTTGTTTACCTCTGCTAGGTGATGGTAGATAGCTGAAACAGGTAAAGCGATTGTTTGATCTTGTTTATCTCTGCTAGGTGGTGGTAGATAGCTGAAAAAGGTAAAGCGATTAATTGATATTGTTTATCTTTGCTAGGTGATGGTAGATAGCTGAAACGGGTAAAGCGATTGTTTGATATTGTTTATCTCTGCTAGGTGATGATAGATAGCTGAAACGGGTAAAGCGATTGTTTGATCTTTTTTATCTCTGCTAGATAATGATAGATAGCTGAAACAGGAAAGGCGATTATTTGATCTTGTTTATCTCTGGTAGGTGATGGTAGATAGCTGAAACAGGTAAAGTGATTGTTTGATCTTGTTTATCTCTGCTAGATGATGATAGATAGCTGAAACAGGTAAAGCGATTGTTTGATCTTGTTTATCTCTGCTAGATAGCTGAAACAGGTAAAGCGATTGTTTGATCTTGTTTATCTCTGCTAGATAGCTGAAACAGGTAAAGCGATTGTTTGATCTTGTTTATCTCTGCTAGGTGATGATATATAGCTGAAACGGGTAAAGCGATTGTTTGATATTGTTTATCTCTGCTAGATGATGATAGATAGCTGAAACAGGAAAGGCGATTATTTGATCTTGTTTATCTCTGGTAGGTGATGGTAGATAGCTGAAACAGGTAAAGCGATTATTTGATCTTGTTTATCTCTGCAAGATAGCTGAAACAGGTAAAGCGATTAATTGATCTTGTTTATCTCTGCTAGGTGATGATAGATAGCTGAAACAGGTAAAGCGATTATGTGATCTTGTTTATCTCTGATAGGTGATGGTAGATAGCTGAGATAGGTAAAGCGATTGTTTATCTCTGATAGGTGATAGTAGATAGCTGAAACAGGTAAAATGATAGCTGAAACAGGTAAAATGATTATTTGATCTTGTTTATCTCTGCTAAATAAAGCAATTGTTTTGATCTTGTTTATCTCTGCTAGGTGCTGATAGATAGCTGAAACGGGTAAAGCGATTGTTTGATCTTGTTTATCTCTGCTAGGTGATGATAGATAGCTGAAACGGGTAAAGCGATTGTTTGATCTTGTTTAACTCTGGTAGGTGATGGTAGATAGCTGAAATAGGTAAAGCGATTGTTTGATCTTGTGTATCTCTGCTAGGTGATGATAGATAGCTGAAACAGGTAAAGCGATTGTTTGATCTTGTTTAATTCTGTATGTAGTTATTTATATAACCACTATATCACCATTGCCTGTAGTTATTAATATAACCACTATATCACCATTGCCTGTAGTTATTTATATAACCACTATATCACCATTGCCTGTAGTTATTTATATAACCAATATATCATTATTGCCTGTAGTTATTTATATAACCACTATATCACCATTGCCTGTAGTTATTTATATAACCAGTATATCACTATTGTATGTAGTTATTTATATAACCAGTATATAACCATTGCCTGTAGTTATTTATATAACCAGTATATCACTATTGTATGTATTTATTTATATAACCACTATATCACCATTGCCTGTAGTTATTTATATAACCACTATATCACTATTGTATGTAGTTATTTATATAACCAGTATATCACTATTGTATGTAGTTATTTATATAACCACTATATCACCATTGCCTGTAGTTATTTATATAACCAGTATATCACTATTGTATGTAGTTATTTATATAACCAGTATATCACTATTGCATGTAGTTATTTATATAACCACTATATCACTATTGTATGTAGTTATTTATATAACCAGTATATCACTATTGTATTTAGTTATTTATATAACCACTACATCACTATTGCCTGTAGTTATTTATCTAACCACTATATATCACTATTGTATGTAGTTATTTATATAACCACTATATCACTATTGCCCGTATGTTATTTATATAACCACTATATCACTATTGCCCGTATGTTATTTATATAACCACTATATCACTATTGCCCGTATGTTATTTATATAACCACTATATCACTATTGCCCGTATGTTATTTATATAACCACTATATCACTATTGCCCGTATGTTATTTATATAACCACTATATCACTATTGCCCGTATGTTATTTATATAACCACTATATCACTATTGCCCGTATGTTATTTATATAACCACTATATCACTATTGCCCGTATGTTATTTATATAACCACTATATCACTATTGCCCGTATGTTATTTATATAACCACTATATCACTATTGCCCGTATGTTATTTATATAACCACTATATCACTATTGCCCGTATGTTATTTATATAACCACTATATCACTATTGCCCGTATGTTATTTATATAACCACTATATCACCATTGCCTGTAGTTATTTATATAACCACTATATCACTATTGTATGTAATTATTTATATAACCACTATATCACTATTGCCTGTAGTTATTTATACAACCACTATATCACTATTGCATGTAGTTATTTATATAACCACTATATCACTATTGCCCGTATGTTATTTATGCAACCACTATATCACTATTTCCCGTATGTTATTTATATAACCACTATATCACTATTGCCCGTATGTTATTTATTTAACCACTATATCACTATTGCCCGTATGTTATTTATATAACCACAACATCACCATTGCCTGTAGTTATTTATATAACCAGTATATCACTATTGCCCGTATGTTATTTATTTAACCACTATATCACTATTGCCCGTATGTTATTTATTTAACCACTATATCACTATTGTCCGTATGTTATTTATATAACCACTTTATCACTATTGCCTGTAGTTATTTATACAACCACTATTTTAACAGTTACATGTAGTTATTTATATAACCACTATATCACCATTGCCTGTAGTTATTTATATGACCACTATATCACCATTGCCTGTAGTTATTTATATAACCACTATTTTAACAGTTACATGTAGTTAATTATATAACCACTATATTACTATTGCCTGTAGTTATTTATACAACCACTATATCACCATTACATGTAGTTATGTATACAACCACTATATCACTACTGTATGTAGTTATTTATACAACCACTACATCACCATTGCCTGTAGTTATTTATATAACCACTACATCACCATTGCCTGTAGTTATTTATACAACCACTATATCACTACTGTATGTAGTTATTTATATAACCACTACATCACCATTGCCTGTAGTTATTTATCTAACCACTATATCACTATTGCCTGTAGTTATTTATATAACCACTATATCACTATTGCCTGTAGTTATTTATCTAACCACTATATCACTATTGCCTGTAGTTATTTATATAACCACTATATCACTATTGCCTGTAGTTATTTATATAACCACTATATCACTATTGCCCGTATGTTATTTATATAACCACTATATCACCATTGCCTGTAGTTATTTATATAACCACTATATCACTATTGCCTGTAGTTATTTATATAACCACTATATCACTATTGCCTGTAGTTATTTATATAACCACTATATCACTATTGCCCGTATGTTATTTATTTAACCACTATATCACTATTGTTATGTTATATGTTATGTTATATTTCGGGTTTTACGCCTGCATCAGCACCATTTTGGGCTATATCGCCGGCGGGCAGTTTACTTAACAACACCTTTCCTGGGCAGGCTCCAGCGGTTAACCAGTACTTGGGTGCACCAACCTCCGTAAGAAACTGCCAACTTTTTCATATAAATGAGACACGGCCTGAGCGGGGCTCGAACCCGTGACCATCAGTGATGATAGGTTACAGTGGTATACAAGTCAGCGACCTTAACCACTCGACCACGGAGGCGGACATATCACTATTGTATGTAGTTATTTATACAACCACTATATCACTATTGCATGTAGTTATTTATATAACCACTATATCACTATTGCCTGTAGTTATTTATATAACCACTATATCACCATTGCCTGTAGTTATTTATATAACCACTATATCACTATTGCCCGTATGTTATTTATATAACCACTATATCACCATTGTCTGTATTTATTGATATAACCACTATATCACTATTCCGTGTATTTGTTTATATAACCACTATATCACTATTCCGTGTATTTATTTATATAACCACTATATCACTATTGTATGTAGTTATTTATATAACCACTATATCACCATTGCCTGTAGTTATTTATATGACCACTATATCACCATTGCCTGTAGTTTTAAATCTTAGACGTTGCTTTTGCCTTGCTGTTATAGTTTTAAATATTACACATTGCTCTTGCCGTGCTGTTATAGTTTTAAATCGTACACGTTGCTCTTGCCTTACTGTTATAGTTTTAAATCTTACACATTGCTCTTGCAGTGCTGTTATAGTTATAAATCTTACACGGTGCTCTTGCAGTGCTGTTATAGTTTTAAATCTTACACGTTGCTCTTGCCTTGCTGTTATAGTTTTAAATCTTACACGTTGCTCTTGCCTTGCTGTTATAGTTTTAAATCTTACACGTTGCTCTTGCCGTGCTGTTATAGTTTTAAATCTTACACGTTGCTCTTGCCGTGCTGTTATAGTTTTAAATCTTACATATTGCTCTGGCTTGCTTGTATAGTTATAAATCTTACACGTTGCTCTTGCCTTGCTGTTATAGTTTTAAATCTTACACGTTGCTCTTGCCTTGCTGTTATAGTCTTAAATCTTACACGTTGCTTTTGCCTTGCTGTTATAGTTTTAAATCTTACACATTGCTCTTACTTGCTGTTATAGTTTTGAATCTTACACGTTGCTCTTGCCTTGCTGTTATAGTTTTAAATCTTACACGTTGCTCTTGCCTTGCTGTTATAGTCTTAAATCTTACACGTTGCTCTTGCCTTGCTGTTATAGTTTTAAAACTTACTCATAGCTCGTGCTTGTTGTTATAGTTTTGAATCTTACACATTGCTCTTGCCTTGCTGTTATAGTTTTAAATCTTACACGTTACTCTTGCTTGCTGTTATAGTTTTAAATCTTACATGTTGCTCTTGCCTTACTGTTATAGTTTTAAATCTTACACGTTACTCTTGCTTGCTGTTATAGTTTTAAATCTTACACGTTACCCTTGCTTGCTGTTATAATTTTAAATCTTACACGTTGCTCTTGCTTGCTGTTATAGTTTTGAATAGTGCTCGTTTTGCATTATGATATTGAGTGTCCGTACCGGTTACCCACATGAGCGACCTCCTGAAGGGACTACATGTAGTAAGTTTAGCTATTTTGCAATTATACAGACATAATCCCATTCCATGGTTTCATTGTGTTCCTTTACATTGTAAATAAGCATCAGAAAGACTATGATGCAAGTTATTATAGTATGGAATAGTGGAGGATGGAACCTGCAAGCACTAGATTACAAGTCCAGCATGATAGACCACTGAACCGCTACTTGAAAGTGTATGCTATCAAATGGTCAGGTTATGAGTGAAGCTACTGTCCAGTTTGTTGCACCTGACCTTTCTACACATGGTCATGTTGAAGTGACAAGCCATCAACACTTAATCTGTATTGTTACAGGCATTTATCTTGAGTGTTTCAATAATTAATGTTGTTACAGGTTGACATCAGTTCATTAATTTAAACACCAGATGACAGCACTGTAGCTTCTGGGAATATAAAGGTGTTGCAGTTATGAGGGTTCTTGGAATATAGAGGTGTTGCAGTTATGAGGGTTCCGGGAATATAGAGGTGTTGAAAGTTATGAGGGTTCTTGGAATATAGATGTGATGAAGTTATGAGGGTTCTTGGAATATAGAGGTGTTGAAGTTATGAGGGTTCTGGCAATATAGAGATGTTGAAGTTATGAGGGTTCTGGGAATATAGAGGTGTTGAAAGTTATGAGGGTGCTTGGAATATAGAGATGTTGAAGGTTATGAGGGTTCTGGCAATATAGAGATGTTGAAGTTATGAGGGTTCTTGGAATATAGAGGTGTTGAAGTTATGAGTGTTCTGGGAATATAGAGGTGTTGAAGTTATGAGGGTTCTTGGAATATTGAGGTGTTGAACGTTATGAGGGTTCTGGGAATATAGAGGTGTTGAAAGTTATGAGGGATCTGGGAATATAGAGGTGTTGAAAGTTATGAGGGTTCTTGGAATATAGAGGTGTTGAAGATATGAGGGTTCTGGGAACATAGAGGTGTTGACGTTATGAGGGTTCTGGGAATATAGAGGTGTTGAAGATATGAGGGTTCTTGGAATATCGAGGTGTTGAAGTTATGAGGGTTCTTGGAATATCGAGGTGTTGAAGTTATGAGGGTTCTGGAATATCGAGGTGTTGAAGCTACTAGGGTTCTGGGAACATAGAGGTGTTGAAACTACCAGGGTTCTGGAATATTGAGGTGTTGAAGCTACCAGGGTTCTGGGAACATCGAGGTGTTGAAGCTACCAGGGTTCTGGAATATCGAGGTGTTGAAGCTATCAGGGTTCTGGGAACATAGAGGTGTTGAAACTACCAGGGTTCTGGAATATTGAGGTGTTGAAGCTACCAGGGTTCTGGAATATCGAAGTGTTGAAGCTACCAGGGTTCTGGAATATCGAGGTGTTGAAGCTACCAGGGTTCTGGAATATCGAGGTGTTGAAGCTACCAGGGTTCTGGAATATCGAGGTGTTGAAGCTACCAGGGTTCTGGAATATCGAGGTGTTGAAGCTACCAGGGTTCTGGAATATCGAGGTGTTGAAGATATCAGGATTCTGGAATATCGAGGTGTTTAAGCTACCAGGGTTCTGGAATATCGAGGTGTTGAAGCTACCAGAGTTCTGGAATATCGAGGTGTTGAAGCTACCAGGGTTCTGGGAACATAGAGGTGTTGAAACTACCAGGGTTCTGGAATATCGAGGTGTTGAAGCTACCAGGGTTCTGGAATATCGAGGTGTTGAAGCTACCAGGGTTCTGGAATATCGAGGTGTTGAAGCTACCAGGGTTCTGGGAACATCGAGGTGTTGAAGCTACCAGGGTTCTTGGAATATATAGGTGTTGAAGCTACCAGGGTTCTGGGAACATAGAGGTGTTGAAACTACCAGGGTTCTAGAATATCGAGGTGTTGAAGCTACCAGGGTTCTGGAATATCGAGGTGTTGAAGCTACCAGGGTTCTGGAATATCGATGTGTTAAAGCTACCAGGGTTCTGGAATATCGAGGTGTTGAAGCTACCAGGGTTCTGGAATATCGAGGTGTTGAAGCTACCAGGGTTCTGGAATATCGAGGTGTTGAAGCTACCAGGGTTCTGGAATATCGAGGTGTTGAAGCTATCAGGATTCTGGAATATCGAGGTGTTTAAGCTACCAGGGTTCTGGAATATCGAGGTGTTGAAGCTACCAGAGTTCTGGAATATCGAGGTGTTGAAGCTACCAGGGTTCTGGGAACATAGAGGTGTTGAAACTACCAGGGTTCTGGAATATCGAGGTGTTGAAGCTACCAGTGTTCTGGAATATCGAGGTGTTGAAGCTACCAGGGTTCTGGAATATCGAGGTGTTGAAGCTACCAGTGTTCTGGGAATATAGAGGTGTTGAAGCTACCAGGGTTCTGGGAACATAGAGGTGTTGAAACTACCAGGGTTCTGGAATATCGAGGTGTTGAAGCTACCATGGAATATCGAGGTGTTGAAGCTACCAGGGTTCTGGAATATCGAGGTGTTGAAGCTACCAGGGTTCTGGAATATCGAGGTGTTGCGGCTACCAGTGTTCTGGAAAATCGAGGTGTTGAAGCTACCAGGGTTCTGGAATATCGAGGTGTAGAAGCTATCATGGTTCTGGGAACATAGAGGTGTTGAAACTACCAGGGTTCTGGAATATTGAGGTGTTGAAGCTACCAGGGTTCTGGAATATCGAGGTGTTGAAGCTACCAGGGTTCTGGAATATCGAGGTGTTGAAGCTATCAGGGTTCTGGGAACATAGAGGTGTTGAAACTACCAGGGTTCTGGAATATGGAGGTGTTGAAGCTACCAGGGTTCTGGAATATCGAGGTGTTGAAGCTACCAGTGTTCTGGAATATCGAGGTGTTGAAGCTACCAGGGTTCTGGAATATCGAGGTGTTGAAGCTACCAGGGTTCTGGAATATCGAGGTGTTGAAGCTACCAGGGTTCTGGAATATCGAGGTGTTGAAGCTACCAGTGTTCTGGAATATCGAGGTGTTGAAGCTATCAGGATTCTGGAATATCGAGGTGTTTAAGCTACCAGGGTTCTGGAATATCAAGGTGTTGAAGCTACCAGAGTTCTGGAATATCGAGGTGTTGAAGCTACCAGGGTTCTGGGAACATAGAGGTGTTGAAACTACCAGGGTTCTGGAAT
This sequence comes from Archivesica marissinica, assembly GCA_014843695.1. Classification (NCBI taxonomy): domain Eukaryota; kingdom Metazoa; phylum Mollusca; class Bivalvia; order Venerida; family Vesicomyidae; genus Archivesica; species Archivesica marissinica. Next base: position 44,629,538 of record CM026391.1, read on the forward strand.
ATAGAGGTGTTGAAGCTACCAGGATTCTGGGAATATGGACGTGTATATCCTATGGGGATTCTGGGAATATGGACGTGTATATCCTATGGGGATTCTGGGAATATTGACGTGTATTTATATCCTACGAGGGTTCTGGGAATATTGACGTGTATTTATATGCTACGAGGTTTCTGGGAACATGGATGTGTATATGCTACGAGGATTCTGGGAATATGGACGTGTATATCCTATGGGGATTCTGGGAATATGGACGTGTATATCCTATGAGGATTCTGGGAATATGGACGTGTATATCCTATGGGGATTCTGGGATTATGGACGTGTATATCCTATGAGGATTCTGGGAATATGGACGTGTATATCCTATGGGGATTCTGGGAATATGGACGTGTATATCCTATGGGTATTCTGGGAATATGGACGTGTATATCCTATGGGGATTCTGGGAATATGGACGTCAATATTCTATGGGGATTCTGGGAACATGGACGTGTATATCCTATGGGGATTCTGGGAATATGGACGTGTATATCCTATGGGGATTCTGGGAATATGGAGGTGTATATCCTATGATGATTCTGGGAATATGGACGTGTATTTATATGCTACGAGGGTTCTGGGAATATGGATGTGTATATGCTACGAGGATTCTGGGAATATGGACGTGTATATCCTATGGGGATTCTGGGAATATGGACGTGTATATCCTATGTGGATTCTGGTAATATGGACGTGTATATCCTATGGGGATTCTGGGAATATGGACGTGTATATCCTATGGGTATTCTGGGAATATGGACGTGTATATCCTATGGGGATTCTGGGAATATGGACGTCTATATTATATGGGGATTCTGGGAACATGGACGTGTATATCATATGGGGATTCTGGGAATATGGACGTGTATATCCTATGGGGATTCTGGGAATATGGACGTGTATATCCTATGGGGATTCTGGGAATATGGACGTGTATATCATATGGGGATTCTGGGAACATGGACGTGTATATCCTATGGGGATTCTGGGAATATGGACGTGTATATCCTATGGGGATTCTGGGAATATGGTCGTGTATATCCTATGTGTGTTCTGGGAATATGGACGTGTATATCCTATGGGGATTCTGGGAATATGGACGTGTATATCCTATTGGGATTCTTTGGAATATGGACGTGTATATCATATGGGGATTCTGGGAATATGGACGTGTATTTATATGCTACGAGGGTTCTGGGAATATATATGTGTATGTGCTACGAGGGTTCTGGGAATATGGACGTGTATTTATATGCTACGAGGATTCTGGGAATATGGACGTGTATATCCTATGGGGATTCTGGGAATATGGACGTGTATATCCTATGGGGATTCTGGGAATATGGACGTGTATATCCTATGGGGATTCTGGGAATATGGACGTGTATATCCTATGGGGATTCTGGGAATATGGACGTGTATATCCTACGAGGGTTCTGGGAATATTGACGTGTATTTATATGCTACGAGGGTTCTGGGAATATGGATGTGTATATGCTATGATGATTCTGGGAATATGGACGTGTATATCCTATGGGGATTCTGGGAATATTGACGTGTATTTATATGCTACGAGGGTTCTGGGAATATGGATGTGTATATGCTACGAGAGTTCTGGGAATATGGATGTGTATATCCTATGAGGGTTCTGGGAATATGGACGTGTATATCCTATGAGGGTTCTGGGAATATTGACGTGTATATCCTATGGAGATTCTGGGAATATTGACGTGTATTTATATCCTACGAGGGTTCTGGGAATATGGACGTGTATTTATATGCTACGAGGGTTCTGGGAATATGGACGTGTATTTCCTATGAGGATTCTTTGGAATATGGATGTGTATATCCTATGAGGATTCTGGGAATATGGACGTGTATATCCTATGAGGGTTCTGGGAATATTGACGTGTATATCCTATGGAGATTCTGGGAATATTGACGTGTATATCCTATGGGGATTCTGGGAATATGGACGTGTATATCCTATGGGGATTCTGGGAATATGGACGTGTATATCCTATGGGGATTCTGGGAATATGGACGTGTATATCCTACGAGGGTTCTGGGAATATTGACGTGTATTTATATGCTACGAGGGTTCTGGGAATATGGATGTGTATATGCTATGATGATTCTGGGAATATGGACGTGTATATCCTATGGGGATTCTGGGAATATTGACGTGTATTTATATGCTACGAGGGTTCTGGGAATATGGATGTGTATATCCTATGAGGGTTCTGGGAATATGGACGTGTATATCCTATGAGGGTTCTGGGAATATTGACGTGTATATCCTATGGAGATTCTGGGAATATTGACGTGTATTTATATCCTACGAGGGTTCTGGGAATATGGACGTGTATTTATATGCTACGAGGGTTCTGGGAATATGGACGTGTATTTCCTATGAGGATTCTTTGGAATATGGACGTGTATATCCTATGGGTATTCTGGGAATATGGACGTGTATATCCTATGAGGATTCTGGTAATATGGACGTGTATATCCTATGGGGATTCTGGGAATATGGACGTGTATATCCTATGGGGATTCTGGGAATATGGACGTGTATATCCTATGGGTATTCTGGGAATATGGACGTGTATATCCTATGGGGATTCTGGGAATATGGACGTCTATATTCTATGGGGATTCTGGGAACATGGACGTGTATATCATATGGGGATTCTGGGAATATGGACGTGTATATCCTATGGGGATTCTGGGAATATGGACGTGTATATCCTATGGGGATTCTGGGAATATGGACGTGTATATCCTATGGGGATTCTGGGAACATGGACGTGTATATCCTATGGGGATTCTGGGAATATGGACGTGTATATCCTATGGGGATTCTGGGAATATGGACGTGTATATCCTATGTGTGTTCTGGGAATATGGATGTGTATATCCTATGGGGATTCTGGGAATATGGACGTGTATATCCTATGGGGATTCTGGGAATATGGACGTGTATATCCTATGGGGATTCTGGGAATATGGGTGTGTATATCCTATGAGGATTCTGGGAATATGGACGTGTATATCCTATGGGGATTCTGGGAATATGGACGTGTATATCCTATGGGGATTCTGGGAACATGGACGTGTATATCATATGGGGATTCTGGGATTATGGACGTGTATATCCTATGGTGATTCTGGGAATATGGACATGTATATCCTATGATGATTCTGGGAATATGGACGTGTATATCCTATGGGGATTCTGGGAATATGGACGTGTATATCCTATGGGGATTCTGGGAATATGGACGTGTATATCCTATGGGGATTCTGGGAATATGGACGTGTATATCCTATGGGGATTCTGGGAATATGGACGTGTATATCCTATGGGGATTCTGGGAATATGGACGTGTATATCCTATGGGGATTCTTGGAATATGGACGTGTATATCCTATGGGGATTCTGGGAATATGGACGTGTATATCCTATGGGGATTCTGGGAATATGGACGTGTATATCCTATGGGGATTCTGGGAATATGGACGTGTATATCCTATGGGGATTCTGGGAATATGGACGTGTATATCCTATGGGGATTCTGGGAATATGGACGTGTATATCCTATGGGGATTCTGGGAATATGGACGTGTATATCCTATGGGGATTCTGGGAACATGGACGTGTATATCCTATGGGGATTCTGGGAATATGGACGTGTATATCCTATGGGGATTCTGGGAATATGGACGTGTATATCCTATGTGTGTTCTGGGAATATGGACGTGTATATCCTATGGGGATTCTGGGAATATGGACGTGTATATCCTATTGGGATTCTTTGGAATATGGACGTGTATATCATATGGGGATTCTGGGAATATGGACGTGTATTTATATGCTACGAGGGTTCTGGGAATATATATGTGTATGTGCTACGAGGGTTCTGGGAATATGGACGTGTATATCCTATGGGGATTCTGGGAATATGGACGTGTATATCCTATGGGTATTCTGGGAATATGGACGTGTATATCCTATGGGGATTCTGGGAATATGGACGTCAATATTCTATGGGGATTCTGGGAACATGGACGTGTATATCATATGGGGATTCTGGGAATATGGACGTGTATATCCTATGGGGATTCTGGGAATATGGACGTGTATATCCTATGGGGATTCTGGGAATATGGACGTGTATATCCTATGGGGATTCTGGGAATATGGACGTGTATATCTTATGGTGATTCTGGGAATATGGACGTGTATATCCTATGTGTGTTCTGAGAATATGTACGTGTATATCCTATGGGGATTCTGGGAATATGGAGGTGTATATCCTATGATGATTCTGGGAATATGGACGTGTATTTATATGCTACGAGGGTTCTGGGAATATGGATGTGTATATCCTATGGAGATTCTGGGAATATTGACGTGTATTTATATCCTACGAGGGTTCTGGGAATATATATGTGTATGTGCTACGAGGGTTCTGGGAATATGGATGTGTATATGCTACGAGGATTCTGGGAATATGGACGTGTATATCCTATGGGGATTCTGGGAATATGGACGTGTATATCCTATGTGGATTCTGGTAATATGGACGTGTATATCCTATGGGGATTCTGGGAATATGGACGTGTATATCCTATGGGTATTCTGGGAATATGGACGTGTATATCCTATGGGGATTCTGGGAATATGGACGTCTATATTATATGGGGATTCTGGGAACATGGACGTGTATATCATATGGGGATTCTGGGAATATGGACGTGTATATCCTATGGGGATTCTGGGAATATGGACGTGTATATCCTATGGGGATTCTGGGAATATGGACGTGTATATCATATGGGGATTCTGGGAACATGGACGTGTATATCCTATGGGGATTCTGGGAATATGGACGTGTATATCCTATGGGGATTCTGGGAATATGGTCGTGTATATCCTATGTGTGTTCTGGGAATATGGACGTGTATATCCTATGGGGATTCTGGGAATATGGACGTGTATATCCTATTGGGATTCTTTGGAATATGGACGTGTATATCATATGGGGATTCTGGGAATATGGACGTGTATTTATATGCTACGAGGGTTCTGGGAATATATATGTGTATGTGCTACGAGGGTTCTGGGAATATGGACGTGTATTTATATGCTACGAGGATTCTGGGAATATGGACGTGTATATCCTATGGGGATTCTGGGAATATGGACGTGTATATCCTATGGGGATTCTGGGAATATGGACGTGTATATCCTATGGGGATTCTGGGAATATGGACGTGTATATCCTATGGGGATTCTTTGGAATATGGACGTGTATATCATATGGGGATTCTGGGAATATGGACGTGTATTTATATGCTACGAGGATTCTGGGAATATGGACGTGTATATCCTATGGGGATTCTGGGAATATGGACGTGTATATCCTATGGGGATTCTGGGAACATGGACGTGTATATCATATGGGGATTCTGGGATTATGGACGTGTATATCCTATGGGGATTCTGGGAATATGGACGTGTATATCCTATGGGGATTCTGGGAATATGGACGTGTATATCCTACGAGGATTCTGGGAATATGGGATATTATGATCTTAGTCAAAGTCTCAACTGCTTGCTGTCAAACTCTGACATGAGAATATAAAATGAATAAAAACAGAAATAATGAATTTTATTACATCAACATGAAATATCAGAAGAAAACTGTTGTTTACAATATGTTTTACTGTTGTTTACAATATGTTTTACTACAGTTATTCTCAGTTTATATTCAACAGTGTGTTCATTTGTTTTGTTCTGTACATTGTATATATAAATAATGAATAAACTATCTATCTATCTATATAGAATGAATGCAATAACATATGATTAAACTCACAGTTTGTTGTAAAACTGCCTTGTTAGCATAGCTATGACATGGGAAACTGACTTTTGTTGCACTTGTGATGATACAAGATCATATCGAACCCTAATATGCATTTTACGACATTTATAGTGTGGTGTCGAAAACCACAAGATGTTAATATGAAAGTTGTCTAAGCAAGTTGTTTTTGAGAGACAGTGATAAAACTATCCATTACTATCAATAATTATAAAATACCACCAAAACAATTTTAATAGTGTTCTGACTTGTGAAAGAAATAGGATTCACTTAAGAAAGTGATGAATCAATTCTTGCCTTTTAAGATTTTATCTGTCGGCAACAATACATTTTTTGCATGTCTCCCATTTTGCACCGCATATTCAGGGTAGATTGTGTCAGTTGTTGGTATAATGAATCATAATTATTCATAACCTGTAGAAAATTGAATTAAATAAATACTAATGATAAGAGTTAAGTAGGGTTTTCATATGCACATTTATTTTACTTTGATAGCGGATGTTGTTAGTGTTTGAGGTTCTTTTAGTCAACGTTCCAATAGCTATCTAACATATTATTATCCCCCGCCAATCTGACAAATCTCGGAGGAGGATATTGGTTTGGCGTTGGTTTAAACATATTTATTCGATAATAATGTACATTACATATACATTGTATACAAAACGAAAATGGATTAAATCGGAAGCTTAAAGCTTTGGCGTTGTCTGTCCGCATGTCCATCATTGCCATATGTCCATCATACCATCCGTCATTCCGTTCGTCTGGAGTCAGATCTCCAACCAATGGGTGGGATTTCTTGAAATCAAATATATATCATCATAGTGCACAGGTGCACGCATAACTTTATCCCCATCAGGTTAGTAGGACCAGAGTTGTGGCCCTTTAATAGATTAAAAATTTAATAAATTGGCCATAACTAAGTAACCGCTATATGGAATGTCATCAAGCTAAAAAATAAAATTAGATTACCATTGTGCAATGTTAGAGTTACTGCCCTTGGATTGATTAGAACATTTCGCTTGAATTCATTAAAATTTCAATATTTTCACCATCACTGTAATACCATAAAACTTAAATTATAAAACATATCACTATTGCGCGTTATCCAACCAGAGTTACTGCCCTTGATTTGATTATGAATACAGCATAACTTAATAATATAATTCCATACTATATGCCTTCTTTTATTTATTTTAAAAACTTAAAACTATCTTCATGTACGATACAGGTTTAGCGTGTTTTGTTTGTCTGTCACCGTGTTAGGGATCATATTCGGAGTGGGATACCAATTCAACGGATTTGCTTATTTTACTAATATTATGACTTCACTCCTCCTACCCAGTTTCCTCAATTATTTCTCATACACCCCATCTCCATACTGAAGAGAATGTATTGTTTATACGCTATCTATCTGTCACACTTTGTTTCTACTTGACAATTTTTGAGACCTGTAACACCCACATTCTATTATAAATAACGCAACTTTATCAGTATTGAAGTTAGTTTATACAAATTTAATTTATCTCGATTACGAAACAAGTTATTTCAACTTATATAAATAACTCTCGAGACCTCATTCCTGATGGAATCCATCGCCACGAGGGAGAGAGAAGAGGCAACGTGGAATTTAAATGCCTTGCCTAATGGCACAATCGCAACGGCTCCAGTGGGGCTCTAACTCCAGACCTTTCGCACCTGAAGCGAACGCGCATCCACTGCGCTATCACGACTTCCACTAGTATTGAAGTTAGTAAGCCGCATATGCTAGAACTTCAAGCTAGTAAGCCGATGCTAGAACTTCAAGTTAGTAAGCCGCAGATGCTAGAACTTCAAGTTAGTAAGCCGCAGATGCTAGAACTTCAAGTTAGTAAGCCGCAGATGCTAGAACTACAAGTTAGTAAGCCGCAGATGCGAGAACTACAAGTTAGTAAGCCGCATATGCTAGAACTTCAAGTTAGTAAGCCGCAGATGCTAGAACTTCAAGTTAGTAAGCCGCAGATGCTAGAACTACAAGTGAGTAAGCCGCAGATGCTAGAACTTCACGTTAGTAAGCCGCAGATGCTAGAACTTCACGTTAGTAAGCCGCAGATGCTAGAACTTCACGTTAGTAAGCCGCAGATGCTAGAACTTCAAGCCGCAGATGCTAACACTTCAAGCCGCAGATGCTAGAACTTCAAGCCGCAGATGCTAACACTTCAAGCCGCAGATGCTAGAACTTCAAGTTAGTAAGCCGCAGATGCTAGAACTTCACGTTAGTAAGCCGCAGATGCTAGAACTTCACGTTAGTAAGCCGCAGATGCTAGAACTTCACGTTAGTAAGCCGCAGATGCTAGAACTTCAAGCCGCAGATGCTAACACTTCAAGCCGCAGATGCTAGAACTTCAAGTTAGTAAGCCGCAGATGCTAGAACTTCACGTTAGTAAGCCGCAGATGCTAGAACTTCAAGTTAGTAAGCCGCAGATGCTAGAACTTCAAAAACAATTTCAGTCCAATAACACGTAAAGCACATTGATTTAATACCAGTAATGGTTCTGTCTGAAGATGAGCCTTAGTAAGTCGCTATAACAGGAGCCTAAAATTCCAAACCATTCTTGTCTGATAACTTGTGATCCATTGGCAGGCGCGTAGCTACCTGTACACAACGTACGCAGTTGCGTACACATTGTTAAAAATATTGCAAAAATAAAAAGTTAAACATATTATATTAATTAATTAATATGCAATAAAAAGCGAAGATTTAACCTAACCCTTACACTGTCTACTGAAGATACCGTGTAGAGACAAACTCTATCTTATTCTGCTGCTGATACGGCTCTAGAATGCACAACAGATGTGTTAGCAAACACAATTCAGAGGTGGTGGAAGTCGTGATAGCGCAGTGGTAGCGTGTTTGCTTCAGGTGCGAAATGTCCGGAGTTCGAGCCCCGCTGGAGCCGTTACGATTATGCTATTGGGCAAGTCTTTTAAATTCCACGTTGCCTCTTCTCTCTCCCACGTGGCGATGGATTCCATCAGGAATGAGGTCTCGAGAGTTATTAATATAAATTGTAAGAACTTGTTTCGCAATCGAGCTAAAATAAATTTGTATAAACTATAAAATACAATGCAGAGGGGCATGTTCCTGACCCCATAGCTCGTTTGCGTACACATTAGAACGGACCTAGCTACGCCCCTGATTGGGTGTACAGTCATCAAACTCTTGTCAGAAGTTGACCCTAATAAGCCTGGTCAGGACAAAGTTGGCATGTATGCGAGTATGCAGTTTTTTATGCAACAATTTTAATAACACATGTGATTTAGACACATTAATTTCTTTGCTACTATAATTTAAGCATAAATGTTATTCATTTTACAACCATTGCGAAACAAGCTTAACAACTTATACTAATCACTCTCATTGGTGCGGATGATGGTGTATATGTGATCATTCATGTGGAAGGAAACCGGAGTACCCGGAGAAAACCAACCTGTCCGATCTGACTACTACCATACCATCTCGCATACTTCCCAGTCCGAGGATCAAGCGCACGATGCATTGGTGAGAAGTGAACATGCCAACCACTGTGTTAATCAGAGAGCCTATTAGGATTATTATGGAGAAACTGAGCTACACTGAGAGCTAAGCAAAAACAAGACGTATCCGAGTCAAAATGAGATTATATACAATGCATGTTTCAAGTAACATGTACATTAAAAATGTGTTTTTGAGTAATACCGGTTTTGTAACAAATAAAATTGTACAAATGGTTACAAATGTCTTAGAAATTGGTTTGGAACAGATAGTGAATATAAGATATACCGGAAAAGTTTGTTGACTCGAACAAGTATCCTAGATATATTAAATATGAAAACCTTCTCCCTGAAATCATAATGGGGAGAAGTAAGGCAACTGAGGGATACCAAATCGCCCACTAGCTGAAGCCCGTAGTGTGAGGAGACAGTATAGTATGATCTGCCCCATTCATTGAATATCATGCAATTAACAGAAATATGATATTCAGTTGCATTCTATGACATGGGTTATCGCTGACAACGAGATTAAATGAACCAATACCACATCATTGTGCTTTTAGCAATTCATGAAAGAATTTATGAATGGAAAGACCAACTTGATTTACACAATGCAGTGAAACCCGGTCATAGAAACCACCCACTGGAATGTCAAATATTGGTCTTTGTTCATATGTGGTATCTCGTAGCAGATTTATATGCATTGATATTGACTTGAATGGAGAAGATAAATAGTCTATAGAGATGGGTGGTCAATATTTGGAGCTTTAGCAAAGATTTGACTGTATTTCTGTAAGGATTACTAGTTAGTAGAGACATTCATCCATGGTCAGTTGTAGTTCACCTTACACCGTTTCTGCTGAGACATTTGTGTTAACAAACAACACATCTCCAGTGGTATCAACCATATTGGCAACAAACACTTCTCCAGTGATGTCAACCATATTGGCAACAAACAATTATCCAGTGATGTCAACCATATTGGCAACAAACAATTATCCAGTGATGTCAACCATATTAGCAACAAACAATTATCCAGTGATGTCAACCGTATTGGCAACAAACACTTCTCCAGTGATGTCAACCATATTGGCAACACACACTTCTCCAGTGATGTCAACCATATTGGCAACAAACAATTATCCAGTGATGTCAACCGTATTGGCAACAAACAATTATCCAGTGATGTCAACCATATTGGCAACAAACACTTCTCCAGTGATGTCAACAGTATTGGCAACACACACTTCTCCAGTGATGTCAACCATATTGGCAACAAACACTTCTCCAGTGATGTCAACCGTATTGGCAACAAACACTTCTCCAGTGATGTTAACCATATTGGCAACACACACTTCTCTCCGTGATGTCAATTGTATTTATTAAAAAAAGGCATTGTAAATAAATTACACTAAAATAAATTACACTTTTTATTGTAATTATGAATGGCCAAAAAGACTATAATGCTATAATGTGCTAAACCCATCATTATTTATAATTATATGCAGTAAAGATAATATTATTGGAATGAATACAATTTATGTGATTTTAATGAAATAACCTTCACCAGTTGGTAGATAGAGCAAATACTTAATAATTATTATAATGTCTTTGCCATGTGATTTTAACTTGTATTTAATTACCCAGTGAGATTTGATGATTGTGAAGTTATGTATTCCTTGCAAGCATTCAGATATGAACACATTTAACGGCCAACAAGGTCATGCTATTTGATACTATAATTTCTTCTGATATCATGGGCAATCCTCCACATACATAATGATTTGTCACATTGGAACATTTAATTCAAACTTGAAGATACGTAAGGTAACACAACTGTGGGGTGTGGGTGAATTTTCTTTAAAAAACAAATATTCTTACAAGTGATTTTGGATTAGGTTTTATATTATGTTTGATGATGATTGGGATTACCATATATTGTGTTTTATTCTTACTGTTGGAATACTATAAGGTATTGTTTGTATGTTAAAGCTGTAGATAATTAATCCTGAATGGTAAACATTTTAAGATCTTCTATTATGTGATATTGAAATATGATTTGTTCCCAGGGCATATTTAGCTAGACATTCAAATTACAATTATGGAGAGCGATTGAGGTATATATCCTCTAGTGTCCTCAAATCGTGATACCTTCGTTTTCGTTACCCCGTAAGTATTTATAATACTGTGCGCGATCGGTGTTTTCTGACGTCACCAATCAGGAATAGATAGTGTCAAAGGTCATTTTCCATATTTGGCAACAACAATGCGCCGTATAATTCTTGTAGGCATAAGTAATCGGTTATTTTCCTTGCATTGGTATAAAACATGCTATCTTTCATAATGCAATATTGCATCACCATTTGTCCATTTGATTTACTGCAAAATATTGACCATTTCCAGTTTTGTTTTGCGTCGTCTGATTTGTTTACCTACCTGTCATTTAATGTGAAGGTCAATATAGACTGGGTTACAATTTTAATTAGTGTAAGGCGAGTTCGTTTTGGAGACTTCTCTTATATTGTTTTGAGGTCCATACAGTGTTACTGTCATCGTCAACTAAGCGATGTGTCCTGTAGTGTAGTGTACTTAAAGGAATAGTTTTTAATTTTGTTTTAGGTTTATGACAGTCCACCACCTACAAAGCGAAAGTACAGGCAATATTCATCAATAGCCCTTACAAATGGGCACAGTGTGACCATTGGACCCACCTCATTTACTGTTCAAAAGTCAGGTTTACAAGATTAGGTGATGAATTCAGGTGTCCACATGTGAAAATGCTTGTTAAACTGTGAAAGAGTTCATTGTGAAAAGAAATATTCATCAAAATAATAGAAATTATCATTATGCTTTATAAAACGTGTTCGTTTTATATTTACACCCATTCGATGTTACGCAAAATTGATTTTCTGAAAGGTCACGAAAACTCCGGTACCAGTCACCACAGATGTCTGTTTCGGGTCATGGTAAACATGACAGCGCCCGTTGTTATTTACGTAGTCATATTCATTTCTAATTCTTTGGAATAAAAGAGGAACGTTACTTTATTTACATCATACATTTAGAAATTATGTAGTTTTAAGATTCGTTTTGTTGAATGCCAATCATTTCTTATCATAACGGAAACCGGACACTCGAGGGTATATTTAGAAACAACATGGCCGACACTTTTCCAACAGTTTTCAAATCGCAAACACTAATATAACTGTTATCTGAAATGAAATCGTTCACTTGTACCAGGGTGTAATATATTTTGAATATATATTGAATTTAAAATAAATGTACACTGCAATAAAATATGATTAAACTAATTAAATATAATGTTTCCTAGACTTGTTTCCCTATGAACTGTCTAACCTTTGGAAAATCGGAAATACCACATGACTATATGCCATGGATAGTGGACCATCTGACAATGCAAACTAATACATTATCTCACAAATTTCTATTGGTTCTATACTTCAAAAGCAATTAACACTGAATGCTTCCAGAAGTGGCTCGGTAATTATGAACATTAATCATAACAGGACCACAATGGAAATAACAGAGCTTTGTTGCTCTCTTTTTGTGTTATCCTTGGTATTGATTATATGTCATCTACTCTGCACGTTAATGCTCACATGTACTATGTTGACATTGATTTTGTATTTGTTTTATGACATATATTATATTTTTACCAGAATAAAACTATCTAGCGCTCTCAGAACTACTGATAAAACTCTTAATTGATTGTTACATGGAAATATTGAAAATTATTTCTTAGATATGGGTTTGACCAGTGAGATGGAAATTGAGCAATTTTTATTCCAAGGAATTGTTCTAATGTTGTGCAAAAGATAGAAAAAAACAAACAATATATTTGCACGAGTAGATTATTGTCATATAGAAATAAAAATGTATTATATAACTACATTTATCTATTTATATATATGACCCATTGTTAACCATGTAATATTATGAATATTATGTATTATGTATAATCGTCTGCCATTATTTTCGCGCCTAAATTATCAGTTCTCTGTTTGCACGGGAATGAATTATATTTTGATAGCCGATTGCAGCTGTTCAGTTATGTAAGATAATCGCCTTTTCTTTTCTTTTTTGAGCTTATTAACCCTCGCCGCCGGCGAACCATATGGGCAAGCGTAAGATAATCGCCGCCGCTCTTGATGACGTGTAAACACGTACTAATATTGTATAACATCACAGATGTTTAGCGCCGTTATGTCTGTTATAGATGCTAAGTCTGCTATTTAAGAAATGAAAATTATTAAGAAATTAGTGCATTCTTATCCAGCCATGGAGGCGTTAAGGAAATGATGTAACTCACTATTAGAATATAAACTGTTTCTATGATAGTTAGAAAAATTAATATTTAAGGAAGTATTAACTCTTAAATATGAAAGTCGTATTAAATACGTGAACGGAAGATAATTAGGTCTTTTAAGAAACGATTGTTTCGGCTAATATATCTATTGGAATAGTTTGATAAAGTGAAGGAAATTAGTATATTAGTAGAACTGTTATAACACATTGAAATTGTAAGACGAAATATAAGATAAGAGAGAGTATTGGACGGAATACACTGAAGGATACGAGAACTCATGAATAAATGATACAAGTTATAGATTTGAAATAAAGTTGAGATTGTTGTGGATGATATTATACAAAGGAAAATGAAAGACTGTGTTGAGTTATAGTAGTTGAAGGACCGTAGAGAAACCCCCTAGACAACTCCAGCGAGTCTACGATAGGATAGACCCTGGTTATAGCATTGATATCGGAAAATAGACATAAGAAGAAATAGAGGGTCGTGACAATGTATGCTTTGTTTGAAACTAAAATATGGATATTTATAAATATATATATATGGTGGAGCCTCTGTGTTGTGTCCGCCTTGTAACCGAGAGGTTGTGAGTTCGAGCCCCGTCAGACTATGATAGATACGGAGTCCGCCTTGTAGCCTAGAGGTTGTGAGGTCAAGCCCCGTCAGACTATGATAGATACGGAGTCCACCTTGTAGCCTAGAGGTTGTGAGGTCGAGCCCCGTCAGACTATGATAGATGCGGAGTCCACCTTGTAGCCTAGAGGTTGTGAGGTCGAGCCCCGCCAGACTATAATAGATACGGAGTCCGCCTAGTAGCCTAGAGGTTGTGAGGTCGAGCCCTGTCAGACTATGATAGATACGGAGTCCGCCTTTTAGCCTAGAGGTTGTGAGTCAAGCCCCGTAAGACAATAATAGATACGGAGTCCGCCTAGTAGCCTAGAGGTTGTGAGGTCGAGCCCCATCAGACTATAATAGATACGGAGTCCGCATAGTAGCCTAGAGGTTGTGAGGTCGAGCCCCGTCAGACTATGATAGATACGGAGTCCGCCTAGTAGCCTAGAGGTTGTGAGGTCGAGCCCCGTCAGACTATGATAGATACGGAGTCCGCCTAGTAGCCTAGAGGTTGTGAGGTCGAGCCCCGTCAGACTATGATAGATACGGAGTCCGCCTAGTAGCCTAGAGGTTGTGAGGTCGAGCCCCGTCAGACTATGATAGATACGGTGTCCGCCTAGTAGCCTAGAGGTTGTGAGGTCGAGCCACGTCAGACTATGATAGATACGGAGTCCGCCTAGTAGCCTAGAGGTTGTGAGGTCGAGCCCCGTCAGACTATGATAGATACGGAGTCCGCCTAGTAGCCTAGAGGTTGTGAGGTCGAGCCCCGTCAGACTATAATAGATACGGAGTCTGCCTTGTAGCCTAGAGGTTGTGAGGCGAGCCCCGTCAGACTATGATTGATACGGAGTCCGCCTAGTAGCCTAGATGTTGTGAGGTCGAGCCCAGTCAGACTATAATAGATACGGAGTCCGCATAGTAGCCTAGAGGTTGTGAGGTCGAGCCCGGTCAGACTATGATAGATACGGAGTCTGCCTAGTAGCCTAGAGGTTGTGAGGTCGAGCCCCGTCAGAATATAATAGATACGGAGTCCGCCTAGTAGCCTAGAGGTTGTGAGGCCGAGCCCCGTCAGACCATAATAGATACGGAGTCCCCTTGTAGCCTAGACGTTGTGAGTCAAGCCACGTAAGACTATAATAGATACGGAGTCCGCCTAGTAGCCTAGAGGTTGTGAGGTCGAGCCCCGTCAGACTATAATAGATACGGAGTCCGCCTAGTAGCCTAGATGTTGTGAGGTCGAGCCCCGTCAGACTATGATAGATACGGAGTCCGCCTAGTAGCCTAGATGTTGTGAGTTCGAGCCACGTAAGACTATAATATATACGGAGTCCGCCTAGTAGCCTAGAGGTTGTGAGTTCGAGCCACGTAAGACTATAATAGATACGGAGTCCGCCTAGTAGCCTAGATGTTGTGAGTTCGAGCCACGTAAGACTATAATAGATACGGAGTCCGCCTAGTAGCCTAGATGTTGTGAGTTCGAGCCACGTAAGACTATAATAGATACGGAGTCCGCCTTGTAGCCTAGAGGTTGTGAGTCGAGCCCCATCAGACTATAATAGATACGGAGTCTGCCTTGTAGCCGAGAGGTTGTGAGTCGAGCCACGTCAGACTATAATAGATACGGAGTCCCCTTGTAGCCTAGAGGTTGTGAGTCGAGCCATGTAAGACTATAATAGATACGGAGTCCGTCTTGAAGCCTAGAGGTTGTGAGTCGAGCCACGTAAGACTATAATAGATACGGAGTCCGCCTAGTAGCCTAGAGGTTGTGACGTCGAGCCCCGTAAGACTATAATAGATACGAAGTCAGCCTAGTAGCCTAGAGGTTGTGAGTTCGAGCCCCGTCAGACTATAATAGATACGAAATCTGACTTATAGCCGAGCCATGTAAGACTATAATAGATACGGAGTCCGCAAGCCCCCTACATTCTTACCGGTAGTTGCAGTACATAGTATCAACCCCCTACCGTTTAACTGGTAGTTTCAGTGCATAGCATCAATCCCCTACCTTCTTAATGGTAGTTTCAGTGCATAGCATCAATCCCCTACCTTCTTATCGGTAGTTTCAGTGCATAGCATCAATCCCCTACCTTCTTACCGGTAGTTTCAGTGCATAGCATCAATCCCCTACCTTCTTACCGGTAGTTTCAGTGCATAGCATCATTCCCCTACCTTCTTACCGGTAGTTTCAGTGCATAGCATCAATCCCCTACCTTCTTACTGGTAGTGTCAGTGCAAAGCATCAATCCACTACCTTCTTACCAGTAGTTTCTGTGCATAGCATCATTCCCCTACCTTCTTACTGGTAGTTTCAGTGCATAGCATCATTCCCCTACCTTCTTACTGGTAGTTTCAGTGCATAGCATCATTCCCCTACCTTCTTATCAGTAGTTTCAGTGCATAGCATCATTCCCCTACCTTCTTATCAGTAGTTTCAGTGCATATCATCATTCCCCTACGTTCTTATCAGTAGTTTCAGTGCATATCATCAATCCCCTACCTTCTTACTGGTAGTTTCAGTGCATAGCATCATTCCCCTACCTTCTTATCGGTAGTTTCAGTGCATAGCATCATTCCCCTACCTTCTTACTGGTAGTTTCAGTGCATAGCATCAATCCACTACCTTCTTACTGGTAGTTTCAGTGAATAGCATCAACCACCTACCTTCTTACTGGTAGTTTCAGTGCATAACATCAACCCCTACCTTCTTACTGGTAGTTTCAGTGCATAGCATCAACCCCCATACCTCCTTACTGGTAGTTTCAGTGCATAGCATCAACCCCCATACCTCCTTACTGGTAGTTTCAGTGCATAGCATCAATCCACTACCTTCTTACTGGTAGTTTCAGTGCATAGCATCAACCACCTACCTTCTTACTGGTAGTTTCAGTGCATAGCATCAATCCCCTACCTTCTTACCGGTAGTTTCAGTGCATAGCATCAACCCCCTACCTTCCTACCGGTAGTTTCAGTGCATAGCATCAACCCCTTACCTTCCTACCGGTAGTTTCAGTGCATAGCATCAACCCCCTACCTTCTTACTGGTAGTTTCAGTGCATAACATCAACCCCCTACCTTCTTACTGGTAGTTTCAGTGCATAGCATCAATCCACTACCTTCTTACTGGTAGTTTCAGTGCATAGCATCAATCCACTACCTTCGAATCGGTAGTTTCAGTGCATAGCATCAATCCCCTACCTTCTTACTGGTAGTTTCAGTGCATAACATCAACCCCCTACCTTCTTACTGGTAGTTTCAGTGCATAGCATCAATCCACTACCTTCTTACTGGTAGTTTCAGTGCATAGCATCAACCCCATACCTTCTAACTGGTAGTTTCAGTGCATAGCACCAACCACCTACCTTCCTAATGGTAGTTTCAGTGCATAACATCAACCCCCTACCTTCTAACTAGTAGTTTCAGTGCATAGCATCAGCCCCATACCTTCTAACTGGTAGTTTCAGTGCATAGCATCAACCCCTCTACCTTCCTACCGGTAGTTTCAGTGCATAGCATCAATCCCCTATCTTCTTACTAGTAGTTTCAGTGCATAGCATCAATCCCCTACCTTCTAACTGGTAGTTTCAGTGCATAGCATCAACCACATACCTTCCTACTGGTAGTTTCAGTGCATAACATCAACCCCCTACCTTCTAACTGGTAGTTTCAGTGCATAGCATCAACCCCATACCTTCTAACTGGTAGTTTCAGTGCATAGCATCAATCCTCTACCTTCTTACCGGTAGTTTCAGTGCATAGCATCAACCCCTCTACCTTCCTACTGGTAGTTTCAGTGCATAGCAACCAACCCCCTACCTTCTTACTGGTAGTTTCAGTGCATAGCATCAATCCCCTACCTTCTTACTAGTAGTTTCAGTGCATAGCATCAACCCCATACCGTCTAACTGGTAGTTTCAGTGCATAGCATCAACCCCCTACCTTCTTACTGGTAGTTTCAGTGCATAGCATTAACCCCCTACCTTTATACTGGTAGATTCAGCGTATAGCATCACTCCCCTACCTTCTTACTAGTAGTTTCAGTGCATAGCATCAACCCCCTACCTTCCTACTGGTAGTGTCAGTGCATAGCATCAACCCCCTACCTTCTAACTGGTAGTTTCAGTGCATAGCATCAACCCCCTACCTTCTAACTGGTAGTTTCAGTGCATAGCATCAACCCCCTACCTTCTTACTGGTAGTTTCAATGCATAGCATAAACCCCTTACCTTCTTACCGGTAGTTTCAGTGCATAGCATCAACCACCTACCTTCTAACTGGTAGTTTCAGTGCATAACATCAACCCCCTACCTTCTAACTGGTAGTTTCAGTGCATAGCATCAACCCCCTACCTTCTAACTGGTAGTTTCAGTGCATAGCATCAACCCCCTACCTTCTTACTGGTAGTTTCAGTGCATAGCATCATTCCCCCCTACATTCTTACTGGTAGTTTCAATGCATAGCATAAACCCCTTACCTTCTTACCGGTAGTTTCAGTGCATAGCATCAACCCTCTACCTTTGAACATTTGAAAACTTGTTTCACAATGATGGAGCTTTCAAAATATTGTGATGGTTCCCATCCGGTTATAATGACTTATGGGCCATTGACTTTCAAGCAAGACCAAATAATGAACTGGTATAAAATGCTGTTCGCTACTCCTTTCCTGGTTATTTAGTTTCCTGTCAAGTTTGCTTGACTGGTTTGATATATGTACAATATGAATTAATGTCATTTCTGGGATATTCTAGATTGGGTTCCATAAAAGGCTGTTTTGGCTACTGTCTGCTACTTTTGGCTCATTTATTTCCTTTGACTGTCCATCAGTTTGAGTCCAAACTGCAGTTCATGATATCAAATCTGGTAAAATGGACAATGGGTATTGATTTGCATTTTTGTTTGTTCATTTATCATTGTACTCTGGTTATTTTTTGAAGGATATTGCAAGATATACTAATGTACAATTCCAGAAATATCCATGAATGAAGCATGTATGTTTATTGGTTTCAACACTGCATGCTGGGTAAAAATAATTTGAAATAATTGCAGCAGACAGTTCATTAATGTCTTTTCTTATTTGCTACTGAAAACTGTGGAAATATGTCATGGAATTACATTATAATTGTTTATGTCATGACATACTGTAATCCAATTGCATGATTACTGTTTTCACTGCAAAGTGCAGAGTTAAAATCCACCCGATGAAGATTAGAATGTGGAGTTTATTTTATAAAGTTGCAATGCTTGGGAATATACTGGTGTTACATATAAAGGGGCCATACCCCCGCCCATTTTCTCCGAAATACAAACTCTGTACGCTCCAATATATGGAAATAGTGTGTCCTGTATAATTCTGTGGTTATATCATAACATTATAATCTTGTTATATATACCATATACAATTATGGTTATAACAAATGCCATGGAACTCACATATATGTGCATCATTAAAACCCATTGCTTGTAAATGTCACTTAGCGAAAATCGGAGGCCATTCACTGTTCCACAAGTTGTCTGTTATCAGAGCATGGGTCACATTTTGTCTCTATGGTCAGTGTATGGGTCACTCATGTCTATGATCAGTGTATGGGTCAGTTCTTGTCTCTATGGTCAGTGTATGGGTCAGTTCTTGTCTCTATGGTCAGTGTATGGGTCACTTCTTGTCTCTATGATCAGTGTATGGGTCAGTTCCTGTCTCTATGGTCAGTGTATGGGTCACTTCTTGTCTCTATGATCAGTGTATGGGTCAGTTCTTGTCTCTATGGTTAGTGTATGGGTCAGTTCTTGTCTCTATGATCAGTGTATGGGTCAGTTCTTGTGTCTATGGTCAGTCTATGGGTCTGTTCATGTCTCTATGGTCAGTGTATGTGTCACTTTTTGTATATATGGTCAGTGTATGGATCAGTTCTTGTTTCTATGGTCAGTCTATGGGTCTGTTCATGTCTCTATGGTCAGAGTATGGGTCAGTTCGTGTCTCTATGGTCAGCGTATGGGTCACTTCTTGTCTCTATGGTCAGTATATGGGTCAGTTTTTGTTTATATGGTCAGTGTATGGGTCAGTTCTTGCCTCTATGGTCAGTGTATGGGTCAGTTATTATCTCTATGGTCAATGTATGGGTCACTTCTTGTTTCTATGGTCAGAGTATGGGTCAGTTCTTGTCTCTATGGTCAGTGTATGGGTCAGTTTTTGTTTATATGGTCAGTGTATGGGTCAGTTCTTGCCTCTATGGGCAGTGTATGGGTCAGTTCTTGTATCTATGGTTAATGTATGTGTCAGTCCATGTCTCTATGGTCAGTGTATGGGTCAGTTCTTGTCTCTATTGTCAGTGTATGGGTCTCTTGTCTCTACGGTCAGTGTATGGATCAGTTCTTGTTTGTTTCTATGGTCAGTGTATGGGTCTCTTGTCTCTACGGTCAGTGTATGGATCAGTTCTTGTTTCTATGGTCAGTGTATGGGTCTCTTGTCTCTACCGTCAGTGTATGGATCAGTTCTTGTCGCTATGGTCAGTGTATGTGTCACTTCTTATCTCTATGGTCAGTGTATGGGTCTCTTGTCTCTATGGTCAGTGTATGGGTCAGTTCTTGTCTCTATGATCAGTGTATGTGTCAGTTCTTGTCTCTATGGTTAGTGTATTGGTAAGATCTTGTCTCTATGATCAGTGTATGTGTCAGTTCTTGTCTCTATGGTCAGATTTTGGGTCAGATAGTGTCTCTATGGTCAATGTATGGGTCAGGTCTTGTCTCTATGGTCAGTGTATGGGTCAGTCCTTTTCTCTATTTTCAGTGTATGGGTCACATATTGTCTCTATGGTCAGTGTATGTGTCAGTTCTTGTTTCTACGGTCGGTGTATGGGTCAGTTCCTGTCTCTATGGTCAGTGTAAGGTCAGTTCTTGTCTCTGTTGTCAGTGTTTGGGTCACTTATTGTCTCTATGGTCAGTGTATGTGTCGGTTCTTGTCTATACGGTCAGTGGGTGGTCAGTTCTTGTCTCTATTGTCAGTGTATGGGTCACTTCTTGTCTCTATGGTCAGTGTATGTGTCACGTCTTGTCTCTTTGGTCAGTGTATGGGTCAGTTCGTGTATATATGGTCAGTGTATGGGTTACTTTTTGTCTCTATGGTCAATGGATGGATCACTTCCTGTCTCTATGGTCAGTATATGGGTCACGTCTTGTCTCTATGGTCAGTGTATGGGTCATATATTGTCTATATGGTCAGTATATGGGTCACTCATGTCTCTATGGTCAGTGTATGGATCAGTTTTTGTCTCTATGGTCAGTGTATGTGTTATTTCTTGTCTCTATGGTCAGTGTATGTGTCAGTTCTTGTCTCTATGGTCAGTGTATGGGTCACTCATGTCTCTATGGTCAGTGTATGGATCAGTTTTTGTCTCTATGATCAGTGTATGGGTCAGTTCTTGTCTCTATGGTCAGTGTATGGATAAGTTCTTGTCTCTATGATCAGTGTATTGGTCACTCATGTCTCTATGGTCAGTGTATGGATCAGTTCTTGTCTCTATGGTCAGTATATGGGTCAGTTCTTGTCTCTATGGTCAGTATATGGGTCAGTCCATGTCTCTATGGTTAGTATATGGGTCAGTTCTTGTCTCTATGGTCAGTATATGGTTTAGTTCGTGTCTCTATGGTCAGTGTATGGGTCAGTTCTTGTCTCTATGATCAGTGTATGGGTCAGTTCTTGTCTCTATGGTCAGCTTATGGGTCAGTTCATGTCTCTATGATCAGTGTATGGGTCACTCATGTCTCTATGATCAGTGTATGGATCAGTTCTTGTCTCTATGGTCAGTATATGGGTCAGTTCTTGTCTCTATGGTCAGTATATGGGTCAGTCCATGTCTCTATGGTTAGTATATGGGTCAGTTATTGTCTCTATGGTCAGTATATGGTTCAATTCTTGTCTCTATGGTCAGTGTTTGGGTCACTCATGTCTCTATGGTCAGTTTGTTGGTCAGTTCATGTCTCTATGGTCAGTGTATGGGTCAGTTCTTGTCTCTATGGTCTGTGTATGGGTCACTCATGTATCTATGGTCAGTGTATGGGTCAGTTCTTGTCTCTATGGTCAGTGTATTGGTCAGTTCTTGTCTATATGGCCAGTGTATGGGTGACTCATGTCTCTATGGTCAGTGTATGGGTAACTCATGTCTCTATGGTCATGTGATGGATCTGTTTCTATAATCGTAATTACTTTTATGATCGATACATACATGCAGCATAATGATTTCTTGTTATTTCAGTGTCAAATAAAATGACATTGTATATAATGATACGTTATGGGACAACACAATTTGTGTTTGGTTTATCTTAACAGCAGCTTGTGTCCAATAATGGTCAATTTCAGTTAACATAATGTGCATTATGGATAGAGATGGTCAGCTGTGATCAATGACAATGAGCTATAAGAGACAATCTGCAACGTCCAGATGTCCATGCTGTTCCCAGATAAGGCTATGATTCAGTCTAGTAATACACACTAACCACTGGTCAGTCTTCAATGGTAACAATATAGCAATAATTGTAGAAAAATGATAGCCCCTGCATGGCTAATTCAGTGTTAAACATGTGATACAATCCTTGTCAGCTGAATATGGGGCCTGAACAAAATGAGTTGATTTCGGGGCTGATTATATCAGAAATAGGACCTTTCTGGGAAAGTTTCTGTTCTTAGCCTAATGTTGTAATTTCACAAATGCAATACTGTCTCTAAAAGCACTGCATGAATGGAGTATCTCGATGCCAAACACTATATCAAATATACTCCATGATTGGTTGTTCAGATGTCAAACATTGGTTCAAGTTATTCTATGATTGGTTCAAGTTACTCAAATGCCTAGCAAAGTCTCAAACTGCAATCTGATTGGTTACTCAAATGCCAAGCATAGTCTCAAACTGCAGTCTGATTGGTTACTCAAATGCCTAGCATAGTCTCAAACTACAAACTGATTGTTTACTCAAATGCCTAGCATAGTCGCAAACTGCAGTCTGATTGTTTACTCAAATGCCAAACATAGTCTGAAACTGCAGTCTGATTGGTTACTCAAATGCCTAGCATAGTCTTAAACTGCAGTCTGATTGGTTACTTAAATGCCAAGCATAGTCTTAAACTGCAGTCTGATTGGTTACTCAAATGCCAAACATAGTCTGAAACTGCAGTCTGATTGGTTACTCAAATGCCTAGCATAGTCCTAAGCTACAATCTGATTGGTTACGCAAATGCCTAGCATAGTCTTAAACTGCAATATGATTGGTTACTCAATTGCCTAGCATAGTCTTAAACTGCAATCTGATTGGTTACTCAAATGCCTAGCATAGTCTCAAACTACAATCTGATTGGTTACTCAAATGCCTAGCATAGTCTTAAACTGCAGTCTGGTTGGTTACTCAAATGCCTAGCATAGTCTTAAACTACAATCTGATTGGTTACTCAAATGCCTAGCATAGTCTCAAACTGCAGTCTGATTGGTTACTCAAATGCCAAACATAGTCTCAAACTGCAGTCTGATTGGTTACTCAAATGCCAAACATAGTCTCAAACTGCAGTCTGATTGGTTACTCAAATGCCTAGCATAATCCTAAACTGCAGTATGTGTGGTTACTCAATTGCCAAACATATTCTCAAACTGATATGTTTCTCAATTCTGAAGCCAAACACTATCAACTACTCCATGATTGGTTGTTCAGATGTCAAACATAATCGTCTCAAGTTGCAGTCTGATTGGTTACTCACATCCCAAACATTGTCTCAAGCTGCTGTTTGATTGTTTAAATTCCATTAGTATTTCAAATCACAAAGCCTTGTTTGACTGGTTGCTCCCAAACTCTCAATCTCTGGCTCTAACTTTGGCCATCGATAAATAGTTCGTACTACTCAGAGATAATAAGCTGATTGCTGAGAAGTAGACTCATGTGTTTGCACCTAGGGACCGTGGGGGTTCTCTCTGTGTTGGTCCCGGGCCGTCATGTGATAAAATCATGTGAATAATTTTGATAGTTTACATATTTGGATCTAACGTTCTTTATCGCTACATTAGAATTGCGCGATGTCGTATATATATGCGAACGTTTAGTTACATCAATTCCAAGCATTTGTATATGTTTAAGTATTTGAATAGTTTCACTACAATTTATATTTACTGCACACATAAACATGCCATTAATTACTATTGGCCTAGCAATTTGTACCCATTAAACATACTCCAACATGGAACAGGATTCACATAGGCATTAAGCTTGTTTCTCAATCCATATGGATTTCTATGTAAAGAAAAATATAATGTTGTTAATATTATTATTTATTAATGTATTTATTTTATCCGAATAAATATGTTTATAAAATAAATAAAAATTCCAAATCTGCAGCCCGATAACATATCGGGAATGAAACATGAAAACACAGATTTAGTCATATGGATCAATTATAGTGTCTCACCTTAATGAGACCTGAGTAGTTAGTTTTAGTTTAATCCTCTTCAGAGAAGGGGTTAATGACGGGGGAGGGTCTGGGTCAGACCATGGATCGGGAGGCGACGCAGTTTGGCCTGTACGACCAGGTTCTGGTGGAACTCCGTAACGAGGACCAAGCATCTTTCAAGAACTTCATGCGGATGTCCCCCGAGTGGGCCCCAGGATCACCAAGCAACAAACCTGGTACAAGGAGCCCCTGGAGCCTGGCATGAAGCTTGCCCTGACGTTGCGTCACCTTGCATCTGGGAGCAAGTATGCCGCGATTAAGTTCGGTTGGAGGGTCCCTCACAACACCCAGTCACTCCTCGTTCGAGAAGTATGTCAGGCCATCATCGATGAATACATGGACGAGGTGATGATTTGTCCTATCACTCCTGATGAATGGCGTGCCATTGCAAACAGGTTCTATGAAAAGTGGAACTTCCCCCATACATGCGGGGCACTTGATGGAAAACACGTTGCCTGTCGGTGTCCTCCAAAGACTAGGTCCATGTACTACAAGTCTACAACTATAAAGGATTTCATTCCGTTGTTCTGATGGCGCTTGTATATGCCGACTATAAATTCATCTGGGCAGATGTCGGTGGTACAGGATCAGCATCCGACGCTCAGATTTACAAGGACTCTGAGCTGAGGGAATGCGCTGAAGATGGTACCCTAGGTTTCCCTGACCCCGAAACTATTCCCAACGACTATCAGGATGTGCCCTACTACGTCATCGGCGACGATGCCTTCGCCCTACGACCGACCATGATGAAGCCGTACAGCCACAGGGGTCTGACGTATGATGAACGAGTCTGCAACTACAGGCTTTCATGCTCTAGGAGGGTAGTAGACAATTCCCTCGGCATCCTGGCAAACCGATTCCAGGTTCTGCTCAGTACTATGCAGCATCACCCCTCCACCGTCAAGGTCATCGTCAAAACATGCATGGTACTGCACAACCTGATGAGGACCCGATAGGACTGTACAGATCGGCGACGTATTTATGCAGAACGTCACGTGATCGTTGGCAACACGCCGAGCGCGCTGCGCATATATTTCTCATAAGTTACTCATACGTTGGGCATAAGTCGAGAACGCTGGACTTACGCTGGCTATACGCTGTGATACGCTGTCATAAGTTATATATAAGTTAGTGATAATTTACCAATAGGTTACACATACGATACAAAAACGTTCAATACGTTATGCATACGCCCAGTGTATTCATACGGTAGAATTGTCGATGCTTTTTTGGGCGTATGCCGACGTGTTGACATTATGTTATGAGTTTTCATACGCTATGTATAAGTTTCTCTAAAACGTTATAGTGTGACAGCACCATAAGCGAAGATACAGTTAAAAACAGTTTACGTTTATGCTTTTTATGAGATTTGTTATGTTATTATATGTTATATTTCGGGTTTTACGCCTGCATCCGCACCATTTTGGGCTATATCGCCGGCGGGCAGTTTACTGAGATTTGTAGTGTACATTTGTTGCTGTAGGGAAGATGTGTACCAAAACTGCCCTGCTATGTCTGTGAATATACCTGCAACAAGATTCAAACACATATTGTTGTAGTAATGAGCCACCTCATCCGCATCTGCATAGCTGACACATATTTATTGGAATCTTAAATAAAATACTTTGTTTAACGAATTGACTTATTTAAATTTCATTTTCTGATCAAATGGTTGAACATTGGATATATATTGTACATCAGTTATATCGGGGTGAAAGGGTTAATGTATGACAATTAACAGTGACGATGCAGATACCTGATGGAGTTTCATGGTACCCGGCACAGTTTTGGGGTTACGTGGGATGACGCTATACTGGCAAGCAATTTCGCTGTCAGATACGAGGAATAGTCTCAGCTGTACTCTTGACTGACGAAGGACTTCATGCAGCGAGTGTGCGTCTATGACATCTTTGCCAAACAATACAGCATGATCTGCCACTCGTTTAACAACTGCCCCAATGCCGTTGGGCGCACCTTTCCCGTGACCTGCTTCCATAAATGACCAATTTACAGTGACAAAGCCTTGATCAAACGGCACAGTTGACAGCATGTAAAAGTTATCTTTTCAACGATATTGAGTTGTCGGGTCATCACTCAGAACAAACAGGTTTTGGACGTCAGGGTATTGCTCCTTCGCATATTTTAATACCGGAAGAATGTGTCCCCATATACCGCCTGGACCGTGTTTCAAGATGTCTGAAATGCTGCAGAAACCTTCCGTGGTCGAATGATGTGTGTACAGCACACCAGTATGTACTGATACTAGTTTTAGCGATGCTCCGAAATGCATTCTCTGTATCTCTTCTTGGTATTTGCATTAATAGTTTTCAGAGAAATCGATATGAAGTAGTATGTATTCCTCTGTAAGCCTTTGCTTCAAATTTCTAATAGCCTTGTACTGGTGATGAATGTTATACAAATGTTTGCAGCATATCTGTAGGTCCTCTTGAAAGTCACCGACTAATGTATTGATTGTTCCTTTCTCCTTTTCTTTGAATGTAATAGTAACCATTTTACTGATCATGCTATCTTCTCGTGTGCGCTCCACTCTTCGTTTTCCACTGGTACCACTCGACCATACTGCCATCTTCAAAGTGATGGATCTGCACTGCCTTGTTCTTACACTAATCGCAATCTCTATACATATATGCCTTACAATCAACATCACATACTATGTCTTTGGTTACCAAATGTAGGTCACGAGTATCAATGAGTCTCAACTGTCGCATTTGTCAACTGTACGTTTTCATGTCTTTTACAAAGACAGGTTTCTCGATCTGAATGTTTTGGGTGGCGAATGACGAAATGCTTCAGTCGACAAAATAATGAATATGACATACTGCTTTCAGCGTTCTCTGACTGGAATATTAAATGTAATGATTTGAGCGGCGTTGAAAGTAATCGAATTTGCCTTTTGTCCTTTTTAAAAGTCTATGTTGACTGTTTTCCTGCCTTTGGCCTTGTGTTATCATCGCGGCACAGAAATGTTTCTACCGAACACATTCTCTCTTTGTCCCATAAGTGCTACCCGTTTGGAGCTTGTCTTAACTCTCTTGATGGACACTCCCAATGCCCTGCATTATGCCCAATGCCCTGCATTATGTACGTTTTTAATAGTCGACTTCTAATTGTTTGATCAATTACCCTTTTCTCGTTGTGTGATTTGGCTTCTCTATACCTCTCCCGTATGCCTTCCAGAAATACGTTATGAAAAAGCAGTACTTTACGCGTTTCCATGTTTAGTTTTTGCCCTCTCAGTAATTTGTTCGTTTTTGTCCTTGGTGAATTAATGGTTGCTGTTTTATTCCTTTGTCGTTGTACCTGTTTTTTATATTTCTCTGCACGACTAGACTCGTAATTAAGTTTAACTTTTAAGTTTTCGATTGTTCTGTATGATTTGGCATGTTCCCGTCTTATTTTCTTGCGTCCCGCGTTCTTTCTTTCAGTTGAGTCTCTTACATTGTACAGGTATTTCGTAGGGATGATTATCTTGACTAGTCGGGGTGTATCTTGGGATAGTCTGTTGGCCAGTATGCGTCTTTCAATTTCGTTTCTTTTTCGTTTCCTCCATGCACGCCGTGTCTGACGTTGCTTGCGTGTTGTCATGTCACCAATGAGTTGTATTGTGCCATTCTCTTTTCTTTTCTCGTATCTTTCATGTTCCTTTTTCAGGTAGTCTGTGTATTTCGATGGATTCTCTTTTAGTCTTTGTCTGTATAATCTGGATCTTTCTGCCGGTGTACGAGGCATGCTGACATTATACAATGGCGTATCTCTCTCTCTCTCTCTCTCTCTCTCTCTCTCTCTCTCTCTCTCTCTCTCTCTCTCTCTCTCTCTCTCTCTCTCTCTCTTTCTCTCTCTCTCTCTCTCAGTGTGTAATGTATAACATTAATATGTTTCAGCATTGTGTAGCTATTGGTGTGATTGTACTGTGGTATGTGTGTGTATATGTGTGTAATTCATGCAATATTGTCTATATTTCGTATGACCCATGGGCAAGTTTATTGTGCCAAAAGGTCCACTTACTAATGGTACGGTTCAGCAGTAATCCATGGGAAATGTACGGATCAATGATAAACCAGAATAAATGTAAGGTTATGTGTAACACCAAGGCAAATGTAACTAATACAATCCCGCTTGTTAATATGTTCGTCCAATCACAATTTAATACTGTTAACATGATACTAATAACATATGGGCAGGTGCAAAGTTCACTGTTGCTGCAAGGTAATGCAATATTCAAGGATTGAAGGAGGCATCAGTGTACGTGCTATCAAGCTCAAATTGATAGCCTGTTCAGTCCTATTAAATGTACATTTTGTATATACAATAAGGGAGTCAATTTATTTATAGAGACGTCAATTTCATAACTAATAAGTAACAGTTTTCAACCTTACTAAATTTCGAAGAGTTTATACATTTATAATTTAGAAATTTTGTTCGTTACAATTAAGCACATCACATACTTCATATCTTTACACAGATAATTACTAGATAGTTATTATGCAACATCTATATTACTCGTCTGTGCAATATAATGACAGGAGATTAGTGTCAAGCAGTATAAACATTAATTGTTTGTTCTGTTGCATATTTGGATAATAATAAACTTGTCATGGGCATGAAGATTCAAAATTCACCCATTGGCTACCCAATCTGGTTAGGTGTGCGTTCGAATCCAGCACTAGCCAATATATACCCCGATCTTCTGGCTGCATTACGCTAATCCAGAATCTGAACCAGGTTAAATAAATAAGAATTAAACTTTTCGTAAATATTTAAATTGTGAATTGGATCTTTTAATTATAGGTAAGAGTCTCTAATATTCTTTTATTCTCTTTAATAAGCATTGACGTCGCACTATATTGTATGATTTTATGATAGCTGACTTAAATATTAATTGTATTGCAATCGGGTCTTCTCAGCATATAGATGCATGAAACGGCACACAACTGTATATGTTAATTTAACCGAGACCTGCGAATAATAACTAGAATATTCACAATACAGATAGATAGATAGATAGATAGATAGATAGATAGATAGATAGATAGATAGATAGATAGATAGATAGATAGATAGATAGATAGATAGATAGATAGATAGATACGATACGATACGATACGATACGATACGATACAATACGATCAGATAAGATCAGGTACTTTTATTTCCTCCATTTCTGAAGAGCATAACATATTTACAAATCATTATTAATATGTATACTATAAATGCACAAATAATCCTGTTAATTGTCAGTTGAGTACTCGCAGCTGAACTATACGTGCATTAGAAACATTGTAAGAACAGTTGTAGTACTCAATGAATCAATGCACAAACATCCTGATGCATCCAAGATAACAGAGAACAATTAGTGTACGGTAAACCCATTGAGCGTGTCCTTACTCTATATAACAGTTGTGTTAAGAACACTCAAGGTCTCCATATGTTGAGTTTGAGGTATACATACTCGAGATAATGGTATCTTGCCGAAACGAAACGCAAGATAGCTACTAATATGTATACATGTGAATGATGCATTGTTGACTTGTATCTGACCTAATGAATTGCACTATAATCTTTATTTCTTTCGATTTTCCGAATGTGTCGAAAAGACTATTATTTCCAGCAAGTTTATCACAGAATGCAGCCGGTCCAGGGATTGGGTCAATGCCTACCTACGAGGACCCTGCTACATATGTGACACCCTCCCCAGAACAAACACTCTTTGATACAAACGTTAATAGTACCCCATATATTATAATCGAATATACTTACAACGCTTTACATAAAGATCATAATCTGGAATTATCTTCTGTTAAATATCAGAATTTCTAAACATACAGTTGATCTAGTATCATAGTAGGCATATATAACCTTGTATTTAGTCAAGTGACCTCGACTATGGACGAATACATATTTAGCAATATATAACAGTTATGATGTCCGAACATAACAATGTGCACCAGTAAAACATAGAATCAGTTTGCTTTCAACTACCCGGAAAACATTCTACATATTAGCTTCAATAGCAACAAGTTTCTTGGAACAAGATTGTCATCTACCTGTAATGCTAAAGATAGTAATGCATTGCACTGGTCCATTGGTGATAAAAGCATGAATTCTATATAACCTTTAGTACTAACAATGTCAGCTAAAATGTTCAACACTGTACACCTTATGTGATCAATTGCATGACAATAACACATTATATGTTCAACATTGTTGACAGCAAGTAAGTAGTGAGCATTTGTAACATGTACTTAATAATTGTCTCGATACCAATTGACCCAAGAATGACGCTGCTATTTTACACAGGGGAAGTAACTCATGCCTCATTCTACACGCCGACCAGAGTATACATGGGCTGTCCGATTTAATAATGTGCGGTATGGTTAATTGTGCTTGAAGTCTGACGAACCGTTCTTGCTTGTTAGCTGCTGATACACTCTTCTTGAGTACACTTTTCCAAGTTAATTTTGCAGGGGAAAATCCCGTTGTGATATAACATTCAAGGAAATGTAACAACCTGTACTTTCCAAGCAATCTATATATATCCTGCATGAATCCCGAATACTGTCTATCATGATTAATATATCGTACTAGTCTATGTGTAAATAGTTGCTTGGCTAATAGATTGCATGGTAATGTACACAATTGACCAAAGAAAATTAGTTTTCGCAAATCAACGATTCCTTCAATGCAGTCGATGTTGAGCGTACACAATGCATAGTCAGTGTTCGTATATTTATTGAAGCCTTGTGTTAATTTCACACAGAAACGATGAGCTGTTTCTAACCTAGATAAGTCGGTTTTGCATGTCATGTTCCATAGTTCGCATCCATATAAGGCCTTAGGTAGCACTACATATGAGTAAATAATTTTCATCGACAATGGATTCAATGTTGATGGATGAAGCCCACTGTTCATTACACTCAGCAGGGTCCCACGTAGTTTAACAGCGGCATTATGCATCATCTTGCTCGCCGACAGGTACTTATCGCATACTATTCCCAGATGGGTGTACTCATGTGCCTCTTCGATACACTGGTTACCAATAACCCAACGTCTTTGCCTAATGTCATGCTTTTCGACGGCATTGAACACAATAACTGCACATTTGTTAATGTTATACACAAACCGCCATATGCACGAGTATCTGTAGCAGATATCAAGCATTCGATCAAGTCCAGATTTAGACAAAGAAAGTAATATCATATCATCAGCAACTGTTGGTGACGACACATTATTATTAAAGATACAATATCCCATGCCACTGTTCTCAAGCTCTAATATTAAACCATGTATGAAGAGGAGGTACAAATGATGTGAATTGTTACCTCCCTGTCTGGTTCCTTGGTGTAAACTGGATGCTTCTGGGTATAGGCCTTGGTGTCGCACACGACCTGACACATTTTTATATAAATTATTGAAGGCTATAAATGAAGTCTCATCTACTGTGTTCTTCAGTTTATATAACAGACCAGAAGTCCACACTCTGTCAAACGCCTGTCGGCCATCCAAGAAGCAGATGTAGAGTATGGAATGTTGTTCCCTCGCATATAATATACTCTCCCGAATTACGAATGACGTCATCAAACATCCTAGTTTTTCTTGGAATCCACATTGCTGAATACTGAGATGACGGAGCATTTGTGATTTACATCTATTCAGGAGTACCATTTCAAATAGTTTTAGAACAACAGATGTCAGTGATATTGCGCGATAATTATCCGGAATGTCTTTACGCTTTTAACCTCCTTTATGTAAATTTATGATTACACAGCGTTTCATTTTATCTGGAATGTAACCCGTACGCAAGATATGTGTGAACATGTTAGCCATAATAGATGATATAATGTCATTGGCATATAGTAAATGTTCATAGCACACATTATCCTCTCCTGCTGCCTTCCCTCTGGGACCTGATTTTACCAACGATTCAATCTCCTCAGGTTGCACTATCACATTCGGATCAGGTTTGCATGATGCCAGTGCAGACTGTACATTTCTACACACTGATTCCTTCCACTCATAATCAAACCCATTCGATTCAGAAGGAGAATATAAGTTTCTAAAATATAAGGCACAATATAAGTTAATTGTTCCCGGTCTCTATATATATGCCCATTAAAATTAATCCCTGCACAGCAGTTGACATTTGAACACTTCCGCTGTGAATTCACTAAACGCCAGAATCTGTTTGAGTCCATTTCTGCAGTCTTGTCTAATTCACCATTCTTGTCCAATAACTATTTATTAGCATAATATCGATGTAGCCTGCGGAAGTTACTTTTTGCATTTTTATATAAACTAAATTCGACACTTGAGCATGTGCGCGGCCGTCCCGCGCGACACCAGATACTGCGTTGCAACATCATCTCGTTGTGTGCAACTGTTAATTCAGAGGTCCAATATGTCTTTAAGTACTCTTTGAAATTCTTCCTCGGAAGGTTAGCATCCGTACATGTTATTATGGTTTCCGTTAGTGTTTCATACGCATAAGCTATGTCCCGTTCACTAAACAAAGAGTGTTGTAATGTACGCAATTTTTCATTTTCGACTAAACTATCACGATATAAGGATATACACTGATCATTTACTTTTCTCCAGTTAATCCTCATATTAGCACAAACAGGTGTAACAGTACTAGCCATATGTTCGTCCAACGAGATTGGTATACTTAAGCGTGTAAGCACTGGTCGGTGTCTGGAGACATTTAAACAATCATCATCAACAATTTCAGAACACACAACACAATCTGAAATATCTACAGGAATACATATATAATCAATCAATGTGTTACATGTATTGTCATATGATACAAATGAGTATTTAGCACCTGAGCAATTTGACATGGTATTTACAGTAACAATGTTGGAGTCAGATAAAAATTGTAAGAATAATCTGTCCCTTGAGCTAGCACTGCTCGGGTCACATTTAGCGTTAAAATATCCATTAAACACAATACTTCCCTTATCAGAGAACATGGTGTTAATATCATACAATTTGTCCATGTATTCTCTGAAGAACTGTATTGAATGGTTGGTACAAGGAAGGTACAATGGAAATATAAAGATAAAATGCCTTGGGGAAATGTGTAACTGTACACCTATAATTCGATCATCATCGATCTGTAATGGTGTTACATAATTATTTAAAGTAGTATGCCATAACATTGCCACACCACCTTTTCCCACTTTTCGTTCACCGGGTATCATAAGATCCGAGTCACATGCAACTAAGCATTTATATTTACTGCTCAGAGAGCCAAGAAAATGCTTATTGTGTTCATATAGCCAATGTTCGGAAATACCACAAATACCTATGTTTCGTTTGGTTAAAATATCACATAAATAGGAAGCACTACTCATAGCACCAGACATGTTCCAAGTCATTATGTTAATATCTGCCATGGTGACAAACCTAATATATAGCCTCGCTAAGAGGCTCGAACCTATTGTTGCTACACGTATTTGTTTGAGAATTATGTATATCCTGACTGTGGTAATTTTCAAAGTTCGACTTACGGTTTTCACCCGGCTGTCGTGCATCTCTTAGACACCCATGGCCTACACGTTATTTTGCTAGGCCATAACCCACGATCTAGTACCCGATATGCATTATCGTCTGCTTCTACATTAAGTCTTATAATGCAACGACCGGGTGTGCGCCATATAGGAAACTTACGAAAAGCTGTTACCCGCGGTCCTCGCCTTGACACAAATGATGATAACAAATCAACATTAACAGTGTTTCTGTATCCACCAATAAAATAACTCATAGTCCTGCGTCTAGAATATACTGTAAACTCTCCATTATCATCATCATCGGCCGTGCGTCTACTCATGCGGACAGATATTCCATGTGAAACAGGAGGTGTATCTGTCATTGGTGTAGAGTCACAGTGTTCCATATGTCCACGATACCCATCGTACATATTACCAACGTTTCCATTGACTGACGAATGTTTAGGTTTAGGTAACTGCACGCTAAATTCATTGTTCCCAGATGCATAACTAGTGTCATTGAGGAAAAGAACAAGTTCGTCAATAGTCCCACCATTATAACACCCGGGGTGTTTCTGGGATATTATAACATTCCCGAATGAGTCCACAGGTTCAATATCGACATCACATTGTATGCCAAAAGCAGACGGGCACATGGATTCTAACCCGGTACCTCTACCTGCAACTTTCCGTATGTCCGGTTCCGGAATATATGTGTTCTTGTCTTCACTTTCCTTTGCTATGCGGATGTTTTCTGCATCTAGAAAACGCTCTATATTTGTCACATGTGCAATACAGATTAAAACTCAGTGTCCCGGTACACGTTAATGTTTCACCCACTTTCGATTTGACATCAGTAATACAGTCGGTTATACAACACCTACAATCCTGTATTTGAGATTTCAATTTCCTCACGGATTCTGTAATTACTTTAAGTTGTTCAGATCTAAGCTTATCATTCAACTGCATAGTTTGTTTAAGCATAAGTATATCCGCCTGCATTGGTGAGACGTTGTCCTTTATTAAGCTAAGCTCTAAGACAGTTCATCTTTACCCCAGGCACATACTGCGATGCTGTTGTCTGTGAAGCAGTTCTTCGTTTCGATGTACTGATCATTTCCTTGATCGACGTTAATTCGGCATCCTCCATATCTGCGATTAATGAATGGATGTCAGTTGCCAGTTTCACTGGATTATATGAGACATGGCAAACCTGTGTCGATGATTGCAAAGGTATTTTGAAAGGATATGTATCATATGAAAACGTTAGAAGAAGTACCAATAAACTAGTTCCGGTGGAGTCACAGTTTGTATTACAGACTGGCTTTCAGAATATATTGTTAGACTATATGATAATCTTGACGATTATGTTGTACTTCAGTTATCTAAATAATGGACGTGTATAAATGAAGATTTGATAATGATATTTACGTATGTATCCTCAGAACGGTCGGTCATTTATGGACACTGATGGTATTCAAATCTTGAACGAGAAAATTACTGCTATTATGTCTGATTTTCCAACGTCCTACTATCTCATGAGCGGCGACCTTAATGCCAATCGGATAGGCGATTTACACGACTTCATACCCAGTGATGATGTTTTCGGGGATACTGACTAACCTGCAGATACATTTGAAATTCAAAGAAGTAATAAAGATACACTTATAAATAGGTTTGGAACATCCATAATAGAGCTGTGCTGTACACATGACATGCATATTATGATTTATACACTGAAACTTAAAATTGCATCCAACGTCCCAAACACTACGAGCTTGAGAACGGCCTATCATAATAAGTGGATTGAGTCTCTAAAGCAAGTATGTGTCGATACATTTTCAGAAATGTATACAAATTGTTCACAGTCTGTGTCGGGAGCGAATGTCTTGCACAAATTAGATGAATTTATATAGGTATATAAGCAAGCTGGGTCGTGTATGAAGAAACAACATGTTGGTACTACTAAACCGAAATCGTAACCAGAATGGTGGGACAATGAGTGCTCCCGGTTGAAACAGGCAAACTATAAAAGTCTATGGAAATTTCGCCTAACAAATATAGCCAGTGATAAAAGAATACATTCGTAATAAAAATGCGTTCAAACACATATGTAAATCGAAGTGTTACGGTATTGAGAAAGGTCGACCAGAAGAATTGATGAAATGTTGGAAAAATCAGAAACATTTCTGGGGGAAATAAATATGGCAAAACCATCTAACTTACAACACAAGAACTTTATATCTGGCGATCAGTGGTTTACATACTGTTAAAAGTTATTCTCGCCCCTAAATGATAACGATAACAATAATGCCCCACATGTATCGATATTGGATAGTGTGACAAGGGAGACTTTTCCTGAATGCTTAAATGAACAAATCACTGAAGAGGAAATATGTTCTGTATCGTTTCACTGAGGGGAAATTGTGCTCCAGGCATTGGTGGAATTAGTTTTTAAAAATGTTAATGTACAATAGGCGTTATTCTGCGGTATATGACAAATCTGTTTAACTATATATTTAATAGTGGTAATTTTCCAGCAGATTGGAGTGAAGAGTATCATTTCACCTATACATAAAAAGGCTCCAAATATGTATCCTAATAACTATAGGGCCATTTCATTGTCAAATAGTATCAGTAAAATATGCATTAATGTGCTGTCTAGCCGACTTACGTTGTGGTGTGAAAAGAACAATGTTATAGACGACTGTCACGCTGGCTTTAGACGTGGATATAGCACTATAGACAACCTATTTAATCTTCAAGCACTCATATAAAAATACATATCACGTAAACGGGGTAGGATCTACTTGTTCTATGTGGATTAGCGTAAAGCCTTTGATAGTTGTTCTCTTATTAAACTATGGCAGTGTCTTGCAATATACGGTATTCATGGGAAATGCATAGCCATCTTCCATTCAATGTACGATCAGCTAAAGTCGTGCGTTAAAGTGTTTAATGGACTAACACACTTCTTTCGGTGTAACATCGGGACTAAACAAGGTTGTGTTTCATCTCCAATAATATGTTCCCTGTTTATGAATGACCTTATCAATTATAACGCATGGAATATATGTATCTGATGTAATTGGTAATTTATATGCGTTTATGTTTGCCGATAATGTGTCAAGTTTTGCTGATACGTGTATACATTTACAGACACAGATCAACCACATTGAATCAGCTCAGTACGTGGTACTATATACACACCCGCTATAGATGTATCTATATATGAACTCTCATTACTTGATACTGTATATACACATCAGCTATAGATGTATCTATATATGAACTATCAGTACTTGATACTATATACACACCAGCTATATATGTATCTGTATATAAATCTCAGTACTTGATACTATATACACACCAGCTATAGATGTATCTGTATATGAACTCTCAGTACGTAATACTATATACAGCCAGGCCCGTCGCTAGGCATACGCAAGTACGCACGTGCGTATCATTGATCTCAGAAAATGAACAAAATTAAAACTCCAAAAATGCATTAAAACGCCAGGTGGGGGGAGGGGGGTAGTAGGGATACATACGTGATGTGTGGAGTGGTGGCATAATTGAGCCCATTGCAAATATGGTGCATCTCGAAATTTATTTTGTGCTTGTTTAATTGATAAGGGCGATAGATCATGTACATTATACATCTAGCCTTAATTTATACCTTTACACGGATTGTCGTAAGAACTTTAGTCCTGCAATTCTATGTTACAAAATGCATTGAAATGCAGGAAATTGCTTCCTCATTTCAAAAAATATCAGTCTGACTCCCCCCCCCCCTAGCGTAATCGCCCGCTATGCTCAATCGACAAACAAATTTGGCCGTGAGTATCATCAAAATAGCTCCAGCGACGGCCCTGACAGCAGCTATAGATGTATCTGTATATGAACTCTCAGTACTTAATACTATATACATCAGCTATAGATGTATCTATATATGAACTCTCAGTACCTGATACTATATACACATCAGCTATAGGTGTATCTATATATGAACTCTCAGTACTTGATACTATATACATCAGCTATAGATGTATCTATATATGAACTTTCAGTACTTGATACTATATACATCAGCTATAGATGTATCTATATATGAACTCTCAGTACTTGATACTATATACATCAGCTATAGATGTATCTATATATGAACTCTCAGTACTTGATACTATATACATCAGCTATAGATGTATCTATATATGAACTCTCAGTACTTGATACTATATACATCAGCTATAGATGTATCTATATATGAACTCTCAGTACTTGATACTATATACATCAGCTATAGATGTATCTATATATGAACTCTCAGTACTTGATACTATATACATCAGCTATAGATGTATCTATATATGAACTCTCAGTACTTGATACTATATACATCAGCTATAGATGTATCTATATATGAACTCTCAGTACTTGATACTATATACATCAGCTATAGATGTATCTATATATGAACTCTCAGTACTTGATACTATATACATCAGCTATAGATGTATCTATATATGAACTCTCAGTACTTGATACTATATACATCAGCTATAGATGTATCTATATATGAACTCTCAGTACTTGATACTATATACATCAGCTATAGATGTATCTATATATGAACTCTCAGTACTTGATACTATATACACATCAGCTATAGATGTATCTATATATGAACTCTCAGTACTTGATACTATATACACATCAGCTATAGATGTATCTATATATGAACTCTCAGTACTTGATACTATATACACATCAGCTATAGATGTATCTGTATATGAACTCTCAGTACTTGATACTATATACATCAGCTATAGATGTATCTGTATATGAACTCTCAGTACTTAATACTATATACATCAGCTATAGATGTATCTATATATGAACTCTCAGTACTTAATACTATATACATCAGCTATAGATGTATCTATATATGAACTCTCAGTACTTGATACTATATACATCAGCTATAGATGTATCTATATATGAACTCTCAGTACTTGATACTATATACATCAGCTATAGATGTATCTATATATGAACTCTCAGTACTTGATACTATATACATCAGCTATAGATGTATCTATATATGAACTCTCAGTACTTGATACTATATACATCAGCTATAGATGTATCTATATATGAACTCTCAGTACTTGATACTATATACATCAGCTATAGATGTATCTATATATGAACTCTCAGTACTTGATACTATATACATCAGCTATAGATGTATCTATATATGAACTCTCAGTACTTGATACTATATACATCAGCTATAGATGTATCTATATATGAACTCTCAGTACTTGATACTATATACATCAGCTATAGATGTATCTATATATGAACTCTCAGTACTTGATACTATATATCATCAGCTATAGATGTATCTATATATGAACTCTCAGTACTTGATACTATATACATCAGCTATAGATGTATCTATATATGAACTCTCAGTACTTGATACTATATATACACCAGCTATAGATGTATCTATATATGAACTCTCAGTACTTGATACTATATACATCACTATAGATGTATCTATATATGAACTCTCAGTACTTGATACTATATATACACATCAGCTATAGATGTATCTGTGTATGAACTCTCAGTACTTGATACTATATATACACATCAGCTATAGATGTATCTGTGTATGAACTCTCAGTACTTGATACTATATATACACATCAGCTATAGATGTATCTGTGTATGAACTCTCAGTACTTGATACTATATATACACATCAGCTATAGATGTATCTGTGTATGAACTCTCAGTACTTGATACTATATATACACATCAGCTATAGATGTATCTGTGTATGAACTCTCAGTACTTGATACTATATATACACATCAGCTATAGATGTATCTGTGTATGAACTCTCAGTACTTGATACTATATATACACATCAGCTATAGATGTATCTGTGTATGAACTCTCAGTACTTGATACTATATATACACATCAGCTATAGATGTATCTGTGTATGAACTCTCAGTACTTGATACTATATATACACATCAGCTATAGATGTATCTATATATGAACTCTCAGTACTTGATACTATATATATACACCAGCTATAGATGTATCTATATATGAACTCTCAGTACTTGATACTATATACATCAGCTATAGATGTATCTATATATGAACTCTCAGTACTTGATACTATATATATACACCAGCTATAGATGTATTTATATATGAACTCTCAGTACTTGATACTATATACATCAGCTATAGATGTATCTATATATGAACTCTCAGTACTTGATACTATATATACACATCAGCTATAGATGTATCTATATATGAACTATGAGTACTTGATACTATATATACACCAGCTATAAATGTATTTATGCGAGCATGGCGTTAACAATGCAATTACCGGACACTTTCATTTATATTGTTGTTCATTTATACATGAACACAAATAGTAGAAATGATTTAACATGAAGAATATGTTCTGAATGATTGTATTATGGGCTGGAGGCCTTATATATGACAATAAACCTTATATTATGTTATGTTATGTAAGTACACATGATGCATGATGTTTCAATCCTGTATCATTCAGAATATTCTACTTTCAAATGTTTTTTGAACCAAATTAAGAGAGTAGTATACATATGGCTGTATTTCTGTAGGTAACTATTTGTTTACACTTAATGTATTAATGATATGTTGTGTACATGCTACAATGTCATGTAATGCTATGCTTTTTAGATTAATGTGCCGTGTATTAATTCAAGAAAGTAATAAATATGATAGAAATGCTTTAGTAGGCTTAGTATACTATACCAGTGCCAGTTTAATATTAGCCAAAATACTTATTTTTAAAATAATTACAGCAAGAGTCTATGAGCTTCCCATACTTCCCCATAGATCACTAATTCTGCAATGTACAAAATCAGAAATGTTGAAAATGCCATTTATATAACTAATAATTTATTTTAAATTTGCTGGAAATATGATTCTGATTTCAAAATGTTAATTTGCAGTAAGATAAGTTTGCTGATCAATCTCGCAATCAATTATCAACATGATGTTAATGTTGAATGTCTACTGGGAATCTGCATATAAAGAGAAAAGTATACTATATCATTGTGAGTTCTGGAATAACTCGCAAATTGTCTGGTTCAGTGTTATATTCTATTATAAGTGCATGATATTTATATATCTCATTCTGAAAGTAACACTGATGGAATAAGCTACATCTGTATCATTTCTTAGAAAATGTGCGGAAATTCTTGTCTGGTTTGTAAGACATGACATGTTTATTCTGTCATCTGTAGTCCCATCACCGGCTGATCAAGTGGAACCCATCCGAGTGACCATATGTCCAGATTAATGCAGAGGTCATCTTGTCAACATTCTGAGTGTAAAAATGCGTGAAAACTGATACCATTTTAATGTTTTTTGCTGCGTGTACAGTGGTCATTTTATAGCTTGGTCTGTCCATCTAAGGTGCTAAATTGAAGTGATCTTTGTTTTATAAATGGGTTTCCGTGATAGTGCCGCAATTTTACGCTATTTGACTCCAGCTTGAAAACATTTATTGTCAATTATCGTAGTCCATTTCGGAAATATCATTTCCTTGATTTAAATGATCTTAATTACTGAAATTATAGAACATAATGAAATGTTTTTTTCAGGATGAGTGATGTTTATTTTTGCCAATGAAATTTGTTTAGAGGGATGTGATTGTCGTCCTGCTGTATTACAGTACAGAGCATTTCTATTTACCGTGTATGTATTAGTAAATGATTATAGGGTATGTATGATTGTCGTCCTGCTGTATCACAGTACAGAGCATTTCTATTTACCGTGTATGTATTAGTAAATGATTATAGGGTATGTATGATTGTCGTCCTGCTGTATCACAGTACAGAGCATTTCTATTTACCGTGTATGTATTAGTAAATGATTATAGGGTATGTATGATTGTCGTCCTGCTGTATCACAGTACAGAGCATTTCTATTTACCGTGTATGTATTAGTAAATGATTATAGGGTATGTATGATTGTCGTCCTGCTGTATCACAGTACAGAGCATTTCTATTTACCGTGTATGTATTAGTAAATGATTATAGGGTATGTATGATTGTCGTCCTGCTGTATCACAGTACAGAGCATTTCTATTTACCGTGTATGTATTAGTAAATGATTATTGGGTATGTATGATTGTTAATTCTAGCGTTTCTTTAATGGCTTCATGTGGAACTGCACGTACTGAAATAAAAATGGTTGATATGGGAATATATCCTGCAAACATTTCTGCTTCAAGTAGCATAGATAATGTGTTTGATAACATTTAATTAAACGACACCCGTACATTGATCCAACATCCTGTTTAATATTCAAAGAATAAATCATAAACTGGCATTTGGCATCTTTTTCTCGAGTACATGTGTCCAGTATTTAAGTCCACATCCCATACACCACACTTCAATGAAAAATCATTAACAGATTATACATCAGGGAAAAATAGAGTTATTTTCAACATGATTAATGGGATTGTGTTTGAATATAGAATAACTTGTGTCCAGTCTAAATATTGTTAATTGTTCCCTGTCCAAGCATAAATCATGACAAAGAAATAAGGATTTGTCATAATGCACGAATATCATTTGCAATTAAAACTTTCTCTCACTCTAATTAACTAATCATCACCCCGATTAGCATGGTCCGAACTTTTGTCCAGTTCCATTTCAATAAGTCCACTCAGAACAATGTACCCTATTTAACAACCATCGTTCAAGAACGAATCCCATTTTGGTTTCTTTGTATTGTTTGAAATGAATCGAGTGAAATGATTGTTGATCGCCCAGGGAGTACTAAGGGCGAATTTTCCTGGACTTTAGCCTGGGTCAAGTTTGATTATTGTTTGGCATGTGAATTATAAACACTGACCAGTGACCAGTTGTGGGCATTATGATCTATCAAGGAAATTGTCAGACGGTGTAGATCAGGGGACCAGCCGATCTGCACAAAATGCAATTGGATGGAATCACTTGCAGATTTTAAATCAATTTTGTGTCAGGATTGACAGCTGTATTGTGATTGGTGGTCAGTAATGTTGATCAGAATTTATTCAGCTGTGAACATTTTTAAGTTCCTTTGTTTGTTTCAAAATTACGAGCATGGAGGAAGGGGGGAAGAAGAGCATCGTACTGAAAACGTGCATGTTGTCAACAAAGAATAAGATTGATATCGTTTTTGTAGATTGCACCATTATCACGCTCAAAATGCACCCCATTCTTATAAATGTTTTAATAACTCTCATTTTGAATGAAACTGGGCTCAATTTTAGTTTCTGGATGAGAAAAAGGTTGACTTATGGCCAGGAATATATGGTTATACCGATATGAGCTTACAAAACGTCCAAAATATCTACAGTCACCTTTATTAAGCAGCCACTCTGTATTAAACATCCACTCTATATTAAGCAGCCACATTCCTGACCTTTTATTATTTATTTATCTATTAAGCAGCCACCTGTGCTAAGCAGCCACATGTTCTACTTCTTTCAATTGACTGCTTAAGTCAGATTTGATTTAATTTATAACATCCAGTTTTAAACTGTCTTGAAGCTATCGTAGTCTTATAAATACAATTTATGAAAATATTATTGCCTTACTAAATTCAACGTAAATGGGAATAACTATATTGTTGTCTACCCGCCTAGCATAGAACAATATAATCAGCATTACCAAAAGTCATATTATATACTCCGTAATGTGCATTGTTGGAAACTTGATATGTTACATGATTTCGCAGTAACTGCTTTTGTGCCGCAACTCCCAACAAGTTTTGACATTTTCAAATACTTTATATGCGACACCTTCCATATATTCTATAACTGAGCCTTTCAAATATTCCATACCCTATGTACAATGTACGCACCGATCGACTACTTTACACTGACACTTATTAATTTTGAATTTCCATTTTTGTTACCAAGTGTGTTGGGTAGTATGGCTATGGCCCTTTCATAGGTGTGAATGATTATAAAATACACATTAAAATGAATTGCACTTTTTATGTTGAAGGCACAATATGAACAGTTAAGATCAATAAGAGATTCTATCAATAATACAGATAATGTACACCCTTGAATTGAGAATGTTGGTCCATTAATGACAGTAATTGTCTAAAACATAATGAAACCAGTGACATTTATATTGAAATGATGGTGTTGTGATTTGAATTATAAAGGGCTCATGCTATCC
This sequence comes from Archivesica marissinica, assembly GCA_014843695.1. NCBI lineage: Eukaryota > Metazoa > Mollusca > Bivalvia > Venerida > Vesicomyidae > Archivesica > Archivesica marissinica. Next base: position 44,674,177 of record CM026391.1, read on the forward strand.
AATTGTCATTGAAATTCATTGGAAAATTTGATATATGATACAGAGAAAGATAATAAATGCTAGTTTCAAAGGCATAGTGGGTTTTAATGTTTAAGAAGTGAAAAATTAAGATCACGTCATGGGATGACTATGACCTGTGCATCAATTTAAAAACAAAATGAATGGGGATATGAGAGATTGATTTTTGTTAACTTTATTTTTAAAATGATATACCATATTCGTTTTAGAAAGTATTTGAATTAAAATTAGTAAAATCTATTTTTGTTTGGATTTTCTTGCACAATATATTTCTGATGATAACTGTTCATTGATGTGGTTTCATTGTAGACGAAAGCAATTTTAATGCTTCCTTTTCTAAAGCCAGGAAATGAAAACCATAAAATATTATCGGACAGCCCAGCATTTCAATTAACAAACAACAGATTTATATTTTGCAATTCAATAGATTCTTAGTGTTTTTTTATCGTAAAATTGACGTTCACGCTTTTTTGTTTTATCCCGATTTCCTGCTGAAATGTAAAACCCTCCCATCCACACGATTGAACTAACGACAAAACAAACATCGATGATTAGCTGCCAGTCGATCGTCGAGCATGTCCTAGGCCCGGCCCATTGTCGGCAAATGTAAAATTATTTGCACTCGGTTGAAGAATGTTTACCTGCGTTAAGTGAACATCTGAATGATATTGAATGAATCCGTACAATTACTTACACCACTTTTATGAAACTTGATAACGACACATAGTGTTCAGCTTAAATTTTAAGGTGAACTATTTAAATGGAGTTACACTAGTGTGTATGAAATCAGCTATGTAATTAACTCAAATGACAAAATTATATGTTTCGAAATAGGAGGACTTTTGGTTTCGGGTAATTTGGTTTTGTGGGTAATGATAATGTGTGTAGTGAACGCTGAGGAAAATTGTTTGTTTTATAAAGATTGTGTGCATGATTTTGCAGTGGGCGTTAGACTGCGACGTTTATCATGAAAATACTGCAAGTGATTATAATATATATATATATGTATGTGCGAGTGTGACGATCCATGATTCAACACTGAAAAACAACAATTCTGAGTGCATTCTGGATTAGTAAATGTGATAAGAGAACTAGCAGTCAATAAGATTGTTGTAATTGTGCTACTGAGGTTCTGGTTCTGATGTTTTAACACTGCGCAATTGTAATTGTGTGGTAGTTTCTGTTTGAAATTTGATCGATTTGGAATCTGTGTAATTAAAGGGAAGCGTTTAATTATACCATTTTCTGTTGTGTTCTGTAAGTTACATTGATGCAGTTTGAAAGGTGACAAATTATTTTCGGAACTTGGAAAGGATTGGTCGATTCTTGTTTAGGAGCATTTTTGTGGTTTTAAATAGTGATTTAGTGACTAAACATACGGATATTTGGTGGGATTTATGCAAAATATTGAAGATAATCAGCAGCAAAAGGTATTTATAGATATTTCTTATTTTTATTAGAAACAAAATGTCTTTATATATTTATGAAGTAAATATGGGCAGTGTACAGAGAGAGTAAGTATATCCAAGTATAAAGTAGTTTGTATATTAGCTTATGTCCTATATATTGGACTACTCCCGAATACTCTGATATATACAGGCTTATATAGAACCATTTTAGGAATGTAATTCATAATCTCATTTATGTACAAATTGAAGTTGAACTAATAATTGTCAGTGCAACATTTATGTAATGTTTTATATTATCTACCAAGCTTTTCAGTCCAAATGATTCTTTATAAACAATTAGACAATTACTACTAAAATAATGACATCACATAAAAATATAAATTATGACATGCTAAATAACTCAGAAACCAAAAATCAACAAAAGAATAATAATTGTTAACCTTTTGCATGTTTTCTTAAAAATGCTGGCATAAAAACCGCTACTGTCGCATATAGTGCAATTTAGTTTGTCTGAACAGAATATATACGACTTTAAATAAAGAAATGAAATATTACTTCATGAAGACTTAATAAAAATGAAATGTGTCGTAAAAGTCTTAAGAGTTTGTCGTGTTATTGGTCGGAGTACAATTGTTTAACTATGAACCCGTGATGTATTATACGTTGTGCTATATGCCGGTTGCATTGGATTGCAGTTTATTATGATGTATTCTATTATCAGTATGATTTTTAGATGCTCAAAAATTGGCAGCTCTTCATTTACAATTCAGATGAGGTCAGACAGGTTGATTTCTATATGTTCGCATGGGCTACAATAAAGTAGATGACACTTTTTGAAAAGATTGACATTTATCCACTGCCTGATCATCGTGCATTATATTTCAAAAAGACTATGTTTCACAATGGAGGTAATGAAATAAAAGAAACATTTTGTGACAGTTATAAGAATCCAGGGATCGCAGGTTCGATCCCCCGTCTGACCCTAATAAAATTAACAGTCTTTCAGATGGGACATTAAACCAAGGTCTCGTGTCGGTGCTTTACACCGTGCACGTAAAAGAACCAGAGGAGACTCTGGAATGGGTCTCTGTCTGTATCATTGCACTCTCCTCCAAAAATCTAAAATGATTAATCTCTTCAGGAGGCGTCGCTCATATGGGCAACCGGTAGCGACGATAAATAAACGTAAAACAAACAAGTTATAAGAATAGGCAAAGATAAATTGTAATTTACACGACTGTGAATGCTTTATACATATAGACATCACTGTAATGATACGTATAATTTATTCATTTCTTTATTCTTACAAAAATAATTGTTCATAATCATGTAGTTTGTTAAATAGATATGCTAAATTTATCTTAAAAACAAATGTGCAAATAATTTTAATTACTGTATATAGTTTTCTTTTGTAAAAAGAAGTTAAAATTATTTGCACATTTTTTTAAATATTTTTTTTTATTATTTATTTTTTATGTTTTGACATTGGAAGTTATATACATAGCTATACAATTCAATATATAAAAGAAATACATTTATGCATACATTGTACGTATTTTTAAACTTCCAATTTCTTGAGTCATATTCGGAATATGTTCCTTGTAAATTTGTGTGAGTATTATTAACTTGTTGTTTCCTTGTAAATTGTAATATATAAGAATGATTATATGCCGGTACTTGGAATAAAAAAGACAATATACTTGAGTTTGTCGGCTCTTTGAACTTACTCATTCTTTATCATATATTATAATATAATTATACAGTACATAATACTGAAAACAGAATGTGTATTTCAAGAACATAATTAATGCTTTCAATACTACAGACCTCTAAATCGGTTTGTAAAATTTGTAGATATGGATCTGCACATTATGCTAGTAATTTTACTATTTTTAGACAAAATTACCCATTTTAATTTAAATGAACTGGTCCAAATGCAATTTTCTGATCAATTTATTGGTCTAAGAATATGATTGACAAAGCCATGGAACTCAACAATTACTTAGTGTTGAATGGGTTAAAGCCTCATCAATGTGTTTACTTCTTATCTCCCTAATCTAACAGTTATCATCCTGGGTATGGAAATTTCTTTACAAATTCATCTATGACTTTGTAAAATTAATGGTGATTTGCCAAAACAACCCACAGTAGGATAAATTGACATATGCATTAATTAATATTGTTTTATTTTTCATTTTGATGAAACAAAATGCATAGTGTAGACTTAAATATGAAAAATATCATTGTTAAAGTTATATCCTGCAGACACATTATGCTGAACATTGGTATTAAATCTAACTAATGAACACTAAGAATTATACTGGTAATAAAAGCTACACTACACAATATTATTTAATGACTAACAATTATACCAGTAATAAAGCTACACTACACAATATTATTTAATGACTAACAATTATACCAGTAATAAAGCTACACTACACACAATCTTATTTAATGACTAAGAATTATACTGGTAATAAAAGCTACATTACACAACCTTATTTAATGACTAAGAATTATACCGGGTAATAAAGCTACACTACACACAATCTTATTTAATGACTAAGAATTATACCGGTAATAAAAGCTACACTACACACAATCTTATTTAATGACTAAGAATTATACCGGTAATAAAAGTTACACTAGACACAATCTTATTTAATGACTAAGAATTATACCGGGTAATAAAAGCTACACTACACACAATCTTATTTAATGACTAAGAATTATACCGGTAATAAAAGCTACACTACAAACAATCTTATTTAATGACTAAGAATTATACCGGATAATAAAGCTACACTACACAATCTTATTTAATGACTAAGAATTATACCGGATAATAAAGCTACACTACACACAATCTTATTTAATGACTAAGAATTATACCGGTAATAAAAGCTACACTAAACTACACACAATCTTATTTAATGACTAAGAATTATACCGGTAATAAAAGCTACACTACACACAATCTTATTTAATGACTAAGAATTATACAGGTAATAAAGCTACACTACACACAATCTTATTTAATGACTAAGAATTATACCAGTGATAAAGCTACACTACACACAATCTTATTTAATGACTAAGAATTATACCAGTAATAAAGCTACACTACACACAATCTTATTTAATGACTAAGAATTATACCAGTGATAAAGCTACACTATACACAATCTTATTTAATGACTAAGAATTATACTGGTCAGTGATAAAGCTACACTACACACAATCTTATTTAATGACTAAGAATTATACCAGTAATAAAGCTACACTACACACAATCTTATTTAATGACTAAGAATTATACCAGTGATAAAGCTACACTATACACAACCTTATTTAATGACTAAGAATTATACTGGTAATAAAGCTACACTACACACAATCTTATTTAATGACTATGAATTATACCGGTAATAAAAGCTACATTACACAAACTTATTTAATGACTAAGAATTATACCGGGTAATAAAGCTACATTACACAATCTTATTTAATGACTAAGAATTATACCGGTAATAAAAGCTACATTACACAACCTTATTTAATGACTAAGAATTATACCAGGTAATAAAGCTACACTACACAACCTTATTTAATGACTAAGAATTATACCGGTAATAAAAGCTACACTAAACTACACACAACCTTATTTAATGACTAAGAATTATACCGGTAATAAAAGCTACATTACACAACCTTATTTAATGACTAAGAATTATACCGGGTAATAAAGCTACTCAAAGTACTACACACAATCTTATTTAATGACTAAGAATTATACCGGTAATAAAAGCTACACTACACACAATCTTATTTAATGACTAAGAATTATACCGGTAATAAAAGTTACACTAGACACAATCTTATTTAATGACTAAGAATTATACCGGGTAATAAAAGCTACACTACACACAATCTTATTTAATGACTAAGAATTATACCGGTAATAAAAGCTACACTACAAACAATCTTATTTAATGACTAAGAATTATACCGGATAATAAAGCTACACTACACAATCTTATTTAATGACTAAGAATTATACCGGATAATAAAGCTACACTACACACAATCTTATTTAATGACTAAGAATTATACCGGTAATAAAAGCTACACTAAACTACACACAATCTTATTTAATGACTAAGAATTATACCGGTAATAAAAGCTACACTACACACAATCTTATTTAATGACTAAGAATTATACAGGTAATAAAGCTACACTACACACAATCTTATTTAATGACTAAGAATTATACCAGTGATAAAGCTACACTACACACAATCTTATTTAATGACTAAGAATTATACCAGTAATAAAGCTACACTACACACAATCTTATTTAATGACTAAGAATTATACCAGTGATAAAGCTACACTATACACAATCTTATTTAATGACTAAGAATTATACTGGTCAGTGATAAAGCTACACTACACACAATCTTATTTAATGACTAAGAATTATACCAGTAATAAAGCTACACTACACACAATCTTATTTAATGACTAAGAATTATACCAGTGATAAAGCTACACTATACACAACCTTATTTAATGACTAAGAATTATACTGGTAATAAAGCTACACTACACACAATCTTATTTAATGACTATGAATTATACCGGTAATAAAAGCTACATTACACAAACTTATTTAATGACTAAGAATTATACCGGGTAATAAAGCTACATTACACAATCTTATTTAATGACTAAGAATTATACCGGTAATAAAAGCTACATTACACAACCTTATTTAATGACTAAGAATTATACCAGGTAATAAAGCTACACTACACAACCTTATTTAATGACTAAGAATTATACCGGTAATAAAAGCTACACTAAACTACACACAACCTTATTTAATGACTAAGAATTATACCGGTAATAAAAGCTACATTACACAACCTTATTTAATGACTAAGAATTATACCGGGTAATAAAGCTACACTAAACTACACACAATCTTATTTAATGACTAAGAATTATAGCGGTAATAAAAGCTACACTACACACAATCTTATTTAATGACTAAGAATTATACCGGTAATAAAAGCTACACTACACAATCTTATTTAATGACTAAGAATTATACCGGTAATAAAGCTACACTACACACAATCTTATTTAATGACTAAGAATTATACCAGTGATAAAGCTACACTACACACAATCTTATTTAATGACTAAGAATTATACCAGTAATAAAGCTACACTACACACAATCTTATTTAATGACTAAGAATTATACCAGTGATAAAGCTACACTACACACAATCTTATATAATGACTAAGAATTATACCAGTAATAAAGCTACACTACACACAATCTTATTTAATGACTAAGAATTATACCAGTGATAAAGCTACACTACACACAATCTTATTTAATGACTAAGAATTATACCGGGTAATAAAGCTACACTACAAACAATCTTATTTAATGACTAAGAAGTATACCGGTAATAAAAGCTACATTACACACAATCTTATTTAATGACTAAGAATTATACCAGTAATAAAAGCTACACTACACACAATCTTATTTAATGACTAAGAATTATACCAGTAATAAAGCTACACTACACACAATCTTATTTAATGACTAAGAATTATACCGGGTAATAAAGCTACACTACACACAATCTTATTTAATGACTAAGAATTATACTGGTAATAAAAGCTACACTAAACTACACACAATCTTATTTAATGACTAAGAATTATACTGGTAATAAAAGCTACACTACACACAATCTTATTTAATGACTAAGAATTATACTGGTAATAAAAGCTACACTACACACAATCTTATTTAATGACTAAGAATTATACCGGTAATAAAGCTACACTACACACAATCTTATTTAATGACTAAGAATTATACCAGTAATAAAGCTACACTACACACAATCTTATTTAATGACTAAGAATTATACCAGTGATAAAGCTACACTACACACAATCTTATTTAATGACTAAAAATTATACCAGTAATAAAGCTACACTATACACAATCTTATTTAATGACTAAGAATTATACCGGTGTCATATAGAATATTGACCCGCCAAAATAATGACCCGTGGGACATTATTCTATAGGAAAAAGTGACCCGCGGGTCCATATTCTATTATAGAATAATGACCCCCCTTATAGAATAATGACCCCCCCATCCCCAAAGCCTACAAAAACAATGTTATCAATATATTTTATTAATAATTGCTTAAAGCTATAAAATTAACAATTATCAATAAAATTATATTGAATTTATGTATGAAAAATTGGTATTTGAAACCATGCAGCTCAAAATAAATACCATAAAATAGCACAGTACTAACCAATCTTATCATACTCATGCATGTTCTCTTAAACTTTCCAGAAAATATATAATATGCTGTTAACCATTATAATTCTGACTGGTGTGGCTAACTAATTTTTCCACAGGTGTGAAAATCCCCATAATAAAGCAATAAAACCTTATTGTTGGAGCACTGCAATCAACTGTGACACTTCCTGTGTTTTATATCATTCATAATACATACTATTTTATTATTGTATGAGCAAGGACAGATAACATGTGCCTCCCAGTGCAAGAAACTTTTCCATGCCATAGAATAATGACCACCTGTATGTATGTAAATTATATGACAGGGGGGGATGGTCACTTTTCCATGCCGTAGAATAATAACCCCCTGTTTATTAACTATATGAGTGACGGGGGTCACTTTTCCATGCCATAGAATAATGACCCCCCTGTATATTAACTATATGAGTGAAGGGGGGGGTCACTTTTCCATGCCATAAAATAATGACCCCCCTGTATATTAACTATATGAGTGAAGGGGGGGGACTTTTCCATGCCATAGAATAATGACCTCCCTGTATATTAACTATATGAGTGAAGGGGGGGGGGGTCACTTTTCCATGCCATATAATAATGACGCCCCTATGTTTACACAGTATGAGTGATGGTGGGTCACTTTTCCATGCCATAGAATAATGACCCCCCTGTATATTAACTGTATGAGTGAAGGGGTGTCACTTTTCCATGCCATAGAATAATGACCCCCCTGTATATTAACTATATGAGTGAAGGGGGTCACCTTTCCATGCCATAGAATAATGACCACCTGTATGTATGTAAATTATATGACAGGGGGGATGGTCACTTTTCCATGCCGTAGAATAATGACCCCCCTGTATATTAACTATATGAGTGAAGGGGGTCACTTTTCCATGCCATAGAATAATGACCCCCCTGTATATTAACTATATGAGTGAAGGGGGTCACTTTTCCATGCCATAGAATAATGACCCCCCTGTATATTAACTATATGAGTGAAGGGGGGGGGGTCACTTTTCCATGCCATAAAATAATGACCCCCCTGTATATTAACTATATGAGTGAGGGGGGTCACTTTTCCATGCCATAGAATAATGACCCCCCTGTATATTAACTATATGAGTGAAGGGGGTCACTTTTCCATGCCATAGAATAATGACCCCCTGTATATTAACTATATGAGTGAAGGGGGGTCACTTTTCCATGCCATAGAATAATGACCCCCCTGTATATTAACTATATGAGTGAAGGGGGTCACTTTTCCATGCCATAGAATAATGACCCCCCTGTATATTAACTATATGAGTGAAGGGGTCACTTTTCCATGCCATAGAATAATGACCCCCCTGTATATTAACTATATGAGTGAAGGGGGGTCACTTTTCCATGCCATAGAATAATGACCCCCCTGTATATTAACTATATGAGTGAAGGGGGTCACTTTTCCATGCCATAGAATAATGACCCCCTGTATATTAACTATATGAGTGAAGGGGGTCACTTTTCCATGCCATAGAATAATGACCCCCCTGTATATTAACTATATGAGTGAAGGGGGGTCACTTTTCCATGCCATAGAATAATGACCCCCCTGTATATTAACTATATGAGTGAAGGGGGGTCACTTTTCCATGCCATAGAATAATGACCCCCCTGTATATTAACTATATGAGTGAAGGGGGTCACTTTTCCATGCCATAGAATAATGACCCCCCTGTATATTAACTATATGAGTGAAGGGGGTCACTTTTCCATGCCATAGAATAATGACCCCCCCTGTATATTAACTATATGAGTGAAGGGGGTCACTTTTCCATGCCATATAATAATGACCCCCTGTATACTAACTATATGAGTGAAGGGGGTCACTTTTCCATGCCGTAGAATAATGACCCCCTGTATATTAACTATATGAGTGAAGGGAGGGGGGTCACTTTTCCATGCCATAGAATAATGACCCCCCTGTATATTAACTATATGAGTGAAGGGGGGTCACTTTTCCATGCCATAGAATAATGACCCCCCTGTATATTAACTATATGAGTGAAAGGGGTCACTTTTCCATGCCATATAATAATGACCCCCTGTATATTAACTATATGAGTGAAGGGGGTCACTTTTCCATGCCATAGAATAATGACCCCCCTGTATATTAACTATATGAGTGAAGGGGGGTCACTTTTCCATGCCATAGAATAATGACCCCCCTGTATATTAACTATATGAGTGAAGGGGGTCACTTTTCCATGCCATAGAATAATGACCCCCTGTATATTAACTATATGAGTGAGGGGGGTCACTTTTCCATGCCATAGAATAATGACCCCCCTGTATATTAACTATATGAGTGAAGGGGGTCACTTTTCCATGCCATAGAATAATGACCCCCCTGTATATTAACTATATGAGTGAAGGGGGTCACTTTTCCATGCCATAGAATAATGACCCCCTGTATATTAACTATATGAGTGAAGGGGGTCACTTTTCCATGCCATAGAATAATGACCCCCCTGTATATTAACTATATGAGTGAAGGGGGTCACTTTTCCATGCCATAGAATAATGACCCCCCTGTATATTAACTATATGAGTGAAGGGGGTCACTTTTCCATGCCATAGAATAATGACCCCCCTGTATATTAACTAACATTAGTAAAGGGGGGCCACTTTTTCATGCTGTAGAATAATGACCCCTGTATATTAACTATATGAGTGAAGGGGGGGGTCACTTTTCCATGCCATAGAATAATGACCCCCTATGTTTACACAGTATGAGTGATGGTGGGTCACTTTTCCATGCCATAGAATAATGACCCCCCTGTATATTAACTATATGAGTGAAGGGGGTCACTTTTCCATGCCATAGAATAATGACCCCCCTGTATATTAACTATATGAGTGAAGGGGGGGGGGTCACTTTTCCATGCCATAGAATAATGACCCCCCTGTATATTAACTATATGAGTGAAGGGGGGGGACTTTTCCATGCCATAGAATAATGACCCCCCTGTATATTAACTATATGAGTGAAGGGGGTCACTTTTCCATGCCATAGAATAATGACCCCCCTGTATATTTACATATGAGTGATGGGGGTCACTTTTCCATGCCATAGAATAATGACCCCCCTGTATATTAACTATATGAGTGAAGGGGGTCACTTTTCCATGCCATAGAATAATGACCCCCCTGTATATTAACTATATGAGTGAAGGGGGTCACTTTTCCATGCCATAGAATAATGACCCCCTGTATATTAACTATATGAGTGAAGGGGGGTCACTTTTCCATGCCATAGAATAATGACCCCCCTGTATATTAACTATATGAGTGAAGGGGGGTCACTTTTCCATGCCATAGAATAATGACCCCCCGTATATTAACTATATGAGTGAAGGGGGTCACTTTTCCATGCCATAGAATAATGACCCCCCTATGTTTACACAGTATGAGTGATGGTGGGTCACTTTTCCATGCCATAGAATAATGACCCCCCTGTATATTAACTATATGAGTGAAGGGGGGTCACTTTTCCATGCCGTAGAATAATGACCCCCTGTATGTTAACTATATGAGTGAAGGGGGTCACTTTTCCATGCCATAGAATAATGACCCCCTGTATATTAACTATATGAGTGAAGGGGGGGGTCACTTTTCCATGCCATAGAATAATGACCCCCTGTATATTAACTATATGAGTGAAGGGGGGTGACTTTTCCATGCCATAGAATAATGACCCCCCTGTATATTAACTATATGAGTGAAGGGGGTCACTTTTCCATGCCATAGAATAATGACCCCTGTATATTAACTATATGAGTGAAGGGGGGGCACTTTTCCATGCCATAGAATAATGACCTCCCTGTATATTAACTATATGAGTGAAGGGGGGTCACTTTTCCATGCCATAGAATAATGACCCCTGTATATTAACTATATGAGTGAAGGGGGGTCACTTTTCCATGCCATAGAATAATGACCCCCCTGTATATTAACTATATGAGTGAGGTGGGTCACTTTTCCATGCCATAGAATAATGACCCCCCCCTGTATATTTACTATATGAGTGAGGGCACTTTTCCATGCCATAGAATAATGACCCCCTGTATATTAACTAACATTAGTAAAGGGGGGTCACCTTTCCATGCCATAGAATAATGACCCCTGTATATTAACTATATGAGTGAAGGGGGGTCACTTTTCCATGCCGTAGAATAATGACCCCTGTATATTAACTATATGAGTGAAGGGGGGTCACTTTTCCATGCCATAGAATAATGACCCCCCTGTATATTAACTATATGAGTGAGGTGGGTCACTTTTCCATGCCATAGAATAATGACCCC
>CM026391.1:44687320-44771740 GCA_014843695.1 Archivesica marissinica
GGATGTACACATCTGTATGGAATCCATCATCGTACTGTAGGATGTACACATCGGTATGGAATCCATCATCGTACTGTAGGGTATTGATGTACACATCTGTATGGAATCCATCATCGTACTGTAGGGTATTGATGTACACATCGGTATGGAATCCATCATCGTACTGTAGGGTATTGATGTACACATCGGTATGGAATCCATCATCGTACTGTAGGATGTACACATCGGTATGGAATCCATCATCGTACTGTAGGGTATTGATGTACACATCTGTATGGAATCCATCATCGTACTGTAGGGTATTGATGTACACATCGGTATGGAATCCATCATCGTACTGTAGGGTATTGATGTACACATCGGTATGGAATCCATCATCGTACTGTAGGATGTACACATCGGTATGGAATCCATCATCGTACTGTAGGGTATTGATGTACACATCTGTATGGAATCCATCATCGTACTGTAGGGTATTGATGTACACATCGGTATGGAATCCATCATCGTACTGTAGGGTATTGATGTACACATCGGTATGGAATCCATCATCGTACTGTAGGATGTACACATCGGTATGGAATCCATCATCGTACTGTAGGGTATTGATGTACACATCTGTATGGAATCCATCATCGTACTGTAGGGTATTGATGTACACATCTGTATGGAATCCATCATCGTACTGTAGGATGTACACATCTGTATGGAATCCATCATCGTACTGTTGGGTATTGATGTACACATCAGTATGGAATCCATCATCGTACTGTAGGATGTACACATCTGTATGGAATCCATCATCGTACTGTAGGGTATTGATGTACACATCTGTATGGAATCCTTCATCGTACTGTAGGGTATTGATGTACACATCGGTATGGAATCCATCATCGTACTGTAGGGTATTGAAGTACACATCGGTATGGAATCCATCATCGTACTGTAGGGTATTGATGTACACATCGGTATGGAATCCATCATCGTACTGTAGGATGTACACATCGGTATGGAATCCATCATCGTACTGTAGGGTATTGATGTACACATCTGTATGGAATCCATCATCGTACTGTAGGGTATTGATGTACACATCTGTATGGAATCCATCATCGTACTGTAGGATGTACACATCTGTATGGAATCCATCATCGTACTGTTGGGTATTGATGTACACATCAGTATGGAATCCATCATCGTACTGTAGGATGTACACATCTGTATGGAATCCATCATCGTACTGTAGGGTATTGATGTACACATCTGTATGGAATCCTTCATCGTACTGTAGGGTATTGATGTACACATCGGTATGGAATCCATCATCGTACTGTAGGGTATTGATGTACACATCTGTATGGAATCCATCATCGTACTGTAGGGTATTGATGTACACATCTGTATGGAATCCATCATCGTACTGTAGGATGTACACATCTGTATGGAATCCATCATCGTACTGTTGGGTATTGATGTACACATCAGTATGGAATCCATCATCGTACTGTAGGATGTACACATCTGTATGGAATCCATCATCGTACTGTAGGGTATTGATGTACACATCTGTATGGAATCCTTCATCGTACTGTAGGGTATTGATGTACACATCGGTATGGAATCCATCATCGTACTGTAGGGTATTGATGTACACATCGGTATGGAATCCATCATCGTACTGTAGGGTATTGATGTACACATCGGTATGGTATCCATCATCGTACTGTAGGATGTACACATCGGTATGGAATCCATCATCGTACTGTAGGGTATTGATGTACACATCTGTATGGAATCCATCATCGTACTGTAGGGTATTGATGTACACATCTGTATGGAATCCATCATCGTACTGTAGGATGTACACATCTGTATGGAATCCATCATCGTACTGTTGGGTATTGATGTACACATCAGTATGGAATCCATCATCGTACTGTAGGATGTACACATCTGTATGGAATCCATCATCGTACTGTAGGATGTACACATCAGTATGGAATCCATCATCATACTGTAGGATGTACACATCTGTATGGAATCCATCATCGTACTGTAGGGTATTGATGTACACATCTGTATGGAATCCTTCATCGTACTGTAGGGTATTGATGTACACATCGGTATGGAATCCATCATCGTACTGTAGGGTATTGATGTACACATCTGTATGGAATCCATCATTGTACTGTAGGGTATTGATGTACACATCGGTATGGAATCCATCATCATACTGTAGGGTATTGATGTACACATCGGTATGGAATCCATCATCGTACTGTAGGATGTACACATCAGTATGGAATCCATCATCGTACTGTAGGGTATTGATGTACACATCTGTATGGAATCCATCATCGTACTGTAGGGTATTGATGTACACATCTGTATGGAATCCATCATCGTACTGTAGGGTATTGATGTACACATCTGTATGGAATCCTTCATCATACTGTAGGGTATTGATGTACACATCGGTATGGAATCCATCATCGTACTGTAGGATGTACACATCTGTATGGAATCCATCATCGTACTGTAGGATGTACACATCTGTATGGAATCCATCATCGTACTGTTGGGTATTGATGTACACATCGGTATGGAATCCATCATCGTACTGTAGGGTATTGATGTACACATCTGTATGGAATCCATCATCGTATTGTAGGATGTACACATCTGTATGGAATCCATCATTGTACTGTAGGGTATTGATGTACACATCTGTATGGAATCCATCATCATACTGTAGGGTATTGATGTACACATCTATATGGAATCCATCATCGTACTGTAGGGTATTGATGTACACATCTGTATGGAATCCATCATCGTACTGTAGGATGTACACATCTGTATGGAATCCATCATCGTACTGTAGGGTATTGATTTACACATCTGTATGGAATCCATCATCGTACTGTAGGATGTACACATCTGTATGGAATCCATCATCGTACTGTAGGATGTACACATCTGTATGGAATCCATCATCGTACTGTAGGGTATTGATGTACACATCGGTATGGTATCCATCATCGTACTGTAGGATGTACACATCGGTATGGAATCCATCATCGTACTGTAGGGTATTGATGTACACATCTGTATGGAATCCATCATCGTACTGTAGGGTATTGATGTACACATCTGTATGGAATCCATCATCGTACTGTAGGATGTACACATCTGTATGGAATCCATCATCGTACTGTTGGGTATTGATGTACACATCAGTATGGAATCCATCATCGTACTGTAGGATGTACACATCTGTATGGAATCCATCATCGTACTGTAGGATGTACACATCAGTATGGAATCCATCATCATACTGTAGGATGTACACATCTGTATGGAATCCATCATCGTACTGTAGGGTATTGATGTACACATCTGTATGGAATCCTTCATCGTACTGTAGGGTATTGATGTACACATCGGTATGGAATCCATCATCGTACTGTAGGGTATTGATGTACACATCTGTATGGAATCCATCATCGTACTGTAGGGTATTGATGTACACATCTGTATGGAATCCATCATCGTACTGTAGGGTATTGATGTACACATCGGTATGGAATCCATCATCATACTGTAGGGTATTGATGTACACATCGGTATGGAATCCATCATCGTACTGTAGGATGTACACATCGGTATGGAATCCATCATCGTACTGTAGGGTATTGATGTACACATCTGTATGGAATCCATCATCGTACTGTAGGGTATTGATGTACACATCTGTATGGAATCCATCATCGTACTGTAGGGTATTGATGTACACATCTGTATGGAATCCTTCATCATACTGTAGGGTATTGATGTACACATCGGTATGGAATCCATCATCGTACTGTAGGATGTACACATCTGTATGGAATCCATCATCGTACTGTAGGATGTACACATCTGTATGGAATCCATCATCGTACTGTTGGGTATTGATGTACACATCGGTATGGAATCCATCATCGTACTGTAGGGTATTGATGTACACATCTGTATGGAATCCATCATCGTATTGTAGGATGTACACATCTGTATGGAATCCATCATTGTACTGTAGGGTATTGATGTACACATCTGTATGGAATCCATCATCATACTGTAGGGTATTGATGTACACATCTATATGGAATCCATCATCGTACTGTAGGGTATTGATGTACACATCTGTATGGAATCCATCATCGTACTGTAGGATGTACACATCTGTATGGAATCCATCATCGTACTGTAGGGTATTGATTTACACATCTGTATGGAATCCATCATCGTACTGTAGGATGTACACATCTGTATGGAATCCATCATCGTACTGTAGGATGTACACATCTGTATGGAATCCATCATCGTACTGTAGGGTATTGATGTACACATTGGTATGGAATCCATCATCGTACTGTAGGGTATTGATGTACACATCTGTATGGAATCCATCATTGTACTGTAGGGTATTGATGTACACATCAGTATGGAATCCATCATCGTACTGTAGGGTATTGATGTACACATCTGTATGGAATCCATCATCGTACTGTAGGGTATTGATGTACACATCTGTATGGAATCCATCATCGTACTGTAGGGTATTGATGTACACATCAGTATGGAATCCTTCATCGTACTCTAGGATGTACACATCTGTATGGAATCCATCATCATACTGTAGGATGTACACATCTGTATGGAATCCATCATCGTACTGTAGGGTATTGATGTACACATCAGTATGGAATCCTTCATCGTACTCTAGGATGTACACATCTGTATGAAATCCATCATCATACTGTAGGATGTACACATCTGTATGGAATCCATCATCGTACTGTAGGGTATTGATGTACACATCTGTATGGAATCCATCATCGTACTGTAGGATGTACACATCGGTATGGAATCCATCATCGTACTGTAAGATGTACACATCGGTATGGAATCCATCATCGTACTCTAGGATGCACACATCCATGCAGATTTGTTTTCTTATACAATCTAAGATGCTTGCTTGTTACTGTATATTGATTATCTTTAATATTTATTTTTCAGGAATACCATAATTATAAAGTGTCTTCATGAAATTTACCATATGTGGTAATAGCATTGAGGAGAACATACAGCTGTGAACATAATTGTGAGTAGTTTATTGATTATTTTGTGTTTTGATGTTTCTCTTGTGACTAATTAAGTCTCTTCACATATCATTATGAAATTAATCATTATAAATCTATCTGTCGGTCGGTCGGCCGGTCGGTCGGTCGGTGGTCGGTCGGTCGGTCGGTCGGTCGGTCGGTCGGTCGGTCGGTCGGTCGGTCGGTCGGTCGGTCGGTCGGTCGGTCGGTCGGACGGTCGGTTTTCACACCAACCCTAGTTGCTTGGCTCAGTTCATTTTTCACACTAACCCTAGTTGCTTGGCTCAGTTCATTTTTCACACCAACCCTAGTTGCTTGGCTCGGTTCATTTTTCACACCAACCCTAGTTGCTTGGCTCGGTTCATTTTTCACACCAACCCTAGTTGCTTGGCTCAGTTCATTTTTCACACCAACCCTAGTTGCTTGGCTCAGTTCATTTTTCACACCAACCCTAGTTGCTTGGCTCGGTTCATTTTTCACACCAACCCTAGTTGCTTGGCTCAGTTCATTTTTCACACAGGTATTGTTTGCTGAATCACAGGCACCTTGATGAACAACATTGAATGTTTCACAGTTGTACTTCCATGATTTTATTATTCCACTAATGTAATACTGCTTGGGAGACATGTGTATTTTCCCCAAATAATTCTAGTTAATGGGGTGTTGATGTGCACTGTGATTCATGGAGAATATTTTCCAATCCAACAGGACAAACTTGTTGCTATGTTTCACCTTTTGTTTATAACAAATACCACACTTCATGTATATTCCTGATATTCATCTGGTTCTAGCCAGTAGTTGGTGCACAAGTAAATATATATTATGTCCAATCCAAGATGGCCGACTTGATACTACATTACATCTGCCTAGTGGTGATAGATTCCATTAGGAATGAAATCTTGATAAGACTAAACTATTGTTCTAATAACTTGTTTCGCTATTAAACTAAACATAACTTGTATAAGCAAAAACTGAATTTAGATATTTGAACATAATTATGTTTCTTACTCAGCACATCAATCCTTTTCTATATCTTGCATAGATATACAATAACTTTGAATTCAACAGCAAGCTCATGTTCTATATCTTGCACAAGATATACAATAACTTTGAATTCAACAGCAAGTTCATGTTCTATAACTTGCACAGATATACAATAACTTTGAATTCAACAGCAAGCTCATGTTTTATATCTTGCACAAGATATACAATAACTTTGAATTCAACAGCAAGCTCATGTTTTATATCTTGCACAGATATACAATAACTTTGAATTCAATAGCAAGCTCATGTTTTATATCTTGCACAGATATACAATAACTTTAAATTCAACAGCAAGCTCATGTTTTATATCTTGAACAAGATATACAATAACTTTGAATTCAACAGCAAGCTCATGTTCTATATCTTGCACAGATATACAATAACTTTGAATTCAACAGCAAGCTCATGTTTTATATCTTGCACAGATATACAATAACTTTGAATTCAACAGCAAGCTCATGTTTTATATATTGCACAGATAAACAATAACTTTGAATTCAACAGCAAGCTCATGTTTTATATCTTGCACAGATATACAATAACTTTGAATTCAACAGCAAGCTCATGTTTTATATCTTGCACAGATATACAATAACTTTGAATTCAACAGCAAGCTCATGTTTTATATATTGCACAGATAAACAATAACTTTGAATTCAACAGCAAGCTCATGTTTTATATCTTGCACAGATAAACAATAACTTTGAATTCAACAGCAAGCTCATGTTTTATATCTTGCACAGATATACAATAACTTTGAATTCAACAGCAAGCTCATGTTTTATATCTTGCACAGATATACAATAACTTTGAATTCAACAGCAAGCTCATGTTTTATATATTGCACAGATAAACAATAACTTTGAATTCAACAGCAAGCTCATGTTTTATATCTTGCACAGATATACAATAACTTTGAATTCAACAGCAAGCTCATGTTTTATATATTGCACAGATAAACAATAACTTTGAATTCAACAGCAAGCTCATGTTTTATATCTTGCACAGATATACAATAACTTTGAATTCAACAGCAAGCTCATGTTTTATATCTTGCACAGATATACAATAACTTTGAATTCAACAGCAAGCTCATGTTTTATATATTGCACAGATATACAATAACTTTGAATTCAACAGCAAGCTCATGTTTTATATATTGCACAGATATACAATAACTTTGAATTCAACAGCAAGTGGGGGGGTCTGATGTCTGTTGATGTCTCTTGTTAGGTAAAACATAAGCTGGGGGGGGTCTGATGTCTGTTGATGTCTCTTGTTAGGTAAAACATAAGCTGGGGGGGGGGGTCTGGTGTCTGTTGATGTCTCTTGTTAGGTAAAACATAAGCTGGGGGGGTCTGATGTCTGTTGATGTCTCTTGTTAGGTAAAACATAAGCTGGGGGGGGTCTGATGTCTGTTGATGTCTCTTGTTAGGTAAAACATAAGCAGGGGGGTCTGATGTCTGTTGATGTCTGTTGATGTCTCATAAAGCGGCAACTTGTCTGATTATTATATCTCTAAATAGCATGTTCCTCTCCTTAATTTTCTTCATTGGATACTCATGCATGTGCCTGATACATAGTAAAATATTTAATTATATTAAACTGCAGAGGTGTAGCTTGAGCTTTAAATTTGTGTACGCACCATTAGGATGGGGAGAGGGTGTCTGGGGATATCTTCCCTGGAAGACTTTGAAAGTCTATATGACCGTAGCTGCATTCTGATGCTATTCAAGGCATGCTATGATGAGAAATAAGGAACAGTTGTGTGCAGTTCTGAAAATCTTTATCAATTGAAAAAACTATAGAAATACTGACTTATTTTCATATTTGATGTGTTCGCTGTACATCATATATCTCCACCCCATTACCCTTTTTATTTCACTTGTTGCATTTCATATTTTCCTTTTTAAAAAAAGGGGTAGGCATTATGCCTACAGTGCCTATATGAAGCTGTTGTACATCATATATCTCCACCCCATTACCCTTTTTATTTCACTGTTTGCATTTTCATATTTTCCATTTTAAAAAAAGGGGTAGGCATTATGCCTACAGTGCCTTTATGAAGCTACGCCACTGAACTGTTGAGTTCATTGTCAAATATTTGTATTTTAGCTTTAACTATTTATCAAAATAACAAGAGAACAGAAATTAATATTTGTCATGTTTTGTCAATTAGTAACACTACCGTTATCATAATTAATCATCCAGTTTCTGATAATAATATTGATAAAACATGATTTGATGTTATTCAAAGATATAAGGGACAAATATCCCACTCATGCAGACCTCTAAATACATAAGTCTCTTGTTGACCTCCAGGACATTGATACTACATCCATTCTCCATATTTTGATGGTGTCTCTACAAGATATGGTTATTTTGCTAGCCTTTAAATGTAGTCATGCTTAACATACTTCAAGCTCCTAATGAACTACTTCTATAACTCTTACCACAACAGTGAAATAACCATCAAATATGTCATGGCATTTCATTAGAACGACATCATTTCCAGAATTCTTAGTCACAAATAGAAAAACACGTTAATGAATTGTCGTTGAACTATTTATAGTTTTTGTTTTACCCAGCATGCAAAGTGTCAAGATAAATCTGTGGTCTGCTGTCAGTCTTAAATTCGTAAACAGTTACTATAGCTACGGCAATTTTTAAACCAATTTGGTTTAAATCTGATACTATACAGCTACTTTTAGTACTGAAATATTACAGACCTGAAATGCATTCAAGTTCTGGAGAAATGCTTTTTTGTTATAATGCATGATGCTATTCCAAGGAATGAGGTTCTCCCAGGGGAGGATGGAAGAAACTGATAGAAGCAAACAGAATCCAAAATCCTCTCCAGACAAGTTCCTCCATCTTCATCATTATTTATTTAAAACAATGACTCATTTTTAGAGGGGCTCCATAGAGTTAAGAAAAATATATGAGTTATTAAATTGTTACGTCTTGGCAATCGACTGTATTTCCTCATTCTGTCTGTCTTTCTCAAAATTTAAATGGCCATAACTTCTTCATATCTTGTCAGATTTAACGAATATTCACATTCAATAATGTTCCAGTCACTACTTGTTGACGACCCTTTGGACAGGGTGACATATGTTTCCGTAGACCCTCACAAAAGCTAGATGTTGCTGTTTTACACAGGATTTTCGTTCTCAATCATTCCAGTACATGTTCACATGCGTAGATTTTCAAGACAGTTGAGCTCTTTATTTATATTTTTGTGATTCGGTCAAATGTTGATGGACCATTTTCATTCACATTTCCACTAATTACAAGCAAGTACATTTGACTTTTGGCCAAGGATTCGGCTACACCCTGAAATACTGGAAATATTAATTAATATGCTTGATTTATCTATGCAAAATTGGGAACATGTTGATTCATAAAATGTTGTTTGCAGAAGCTGTATAAATGAAATAAGCTCAACAAGACATCCCCATATTTAGTGTATCAGGACCTTAATGACCGTATGACCGACTCAGCAACAAAAACCTCATCTCTGTTAATTATGGAAGCCGCAAAATAATGCCTGGCTTCTTGATTGTCACAAAACTTTCCAGTTTAGATACCAGTGGCCCACTTGAATCGTAAAAGGGCAATAACAGATTCCACAGTAATCCCATTTTGTATCCAAATGTAAACCCACTTGAAAGCTTAGCTTGTCATGCTCTCATTATTACCGGGAGTTCTCAATTAACTTAGCAGAACCATAGCCGGATTTTGAAAATAACCATCTGAAAGATTTATTTCAGAATCCAATATTTCACACTAGTCTTTCATCTGTTAAGTCCAGCTTTATCCAATCTTGGACAACTAGTTTAAATTAAAAGGAATTTCTGGCAGGTCTAATGGATGTTGTTGATTATGAATATTGTCATTTTATGAATGCTCAAAGCTTTGAGAATTGTCTGCTATTGAAGGATTTTGGATAGATCTACTACTGTGTCCTGTATCACACTCAATGGTACTTGGATTTCAATTTATCATATATTTAAATTTTTGTCCTTTGATATTTGCATTTCATCAAAACTGTAATTTCATATTTGGACAACATTTTGTTTGAATTCAAGGTTCGGAAATCTGGAGGATTTTATTTTTACAGTATTTCATTTTTATACAAAAAAAAACAGGAAAACTTGAACAGAAACGAAAGACTTTCCCAAGTCCCAAAATAACTGCACATGTCCTGTACAATGTGTGTGTGTGTTTTGTGTTTACTTATGGTCGCTACTAGTAACGTGTTGTCTACATGAGAAACAACTCCTGAACAGATTACCGTATATTCCTGACAATAAGTCAAGGTTTTTCTCATCCAGAAATGTAATGAAAGTACATCTAATTTGGCCGAGAAACAATCCAAAAAATTTGAACTTTTTTATATTGGATAAAGGATACACAGTCATGCTTATAAACAAAATATTTGTTAGAACTTTGTTTTATTTGTTTTAATAGTTTTAGTATAACAATTGTATTAGACAATTATTAACACTATACGCCATTGAAAAAGCCAATACACAAACTTCATGAATTATTGTTGTGCATCTGTGCATTTTCAACCAGATATCTCAAATTGAGCCCAGTTTCATTCCAAAATTAGAGAAAAAACATTGTCATGACAATCGTCATACCGTAAGTATACAAAGTACCCTGACGTATGGAAGGATCCAGCTTAAAATTAGCTTTATCAAGCCTAAATTTGACCCTCGACTAGTGGCCGAGATTGAGTTATGGCTGGGATTATACTGTAGTCATTTTAGAATATGGAGGATAGTGCAACATTGTACAGACAGATTAGCCTGGGAACAAGCGTCGATATATTTTGCCTGGTCAATCAAATAAATATATTTTAAGACAGCCTTATTGAGTTTCTGATAATATCAACACCTGGGGAAACTGACCGGATTGTCCGTGTAATTATTGACTAGCATTAATCCTATTAATAGGCCTATTAGCACGTGACTTAATTAATGACGTACTTGAATTGAAAGCGAGGCACTGCAATGTTGATAAAACTCTATAATTGGCCGCCATTGTTTATGGGCCAGCGGAATGATAAATAGTTTTAAAAAGTACAATGTGCGTCTGATTTGACATATTTACTCAATATTTAAGTCATTCTTCGTTCAATTACGCCGAATCGACCCATTACCATCTAAACGTAATATTTAAAATCCGCCATCTCATCGATATAACACAGAAACAGGAAAATATATGTTTGCAATGTAAATGAGTCTACGGGAGTATTTGTGTATATTCGGAAATGATCGTGTATAATCGTGCCTGTTCGGCGATTTCCGATAGAATTCCGTTTCTATATTTAGCGATATTATCTTGTAGAGAAGAGTTGTTGTTCTTCAAATCTACACCCTAACAGGGTGTTAGTAGACGGCGCTACGCTCGATTGGAAATCAAGTTTCCCCAGGCTGTCATTTTGCCAGAAGTTAAAAAGTGAAAAATCCGCAGACTGACACCCAGGCCACAGACAGATGCCTATTCCAGAGTATTCTCTGGTTGTGTTACATGCACTGTGTAAAGCACTGACACAAGATCTTGGGAAATTGTTGCTGGTCTATTCAGGAGACGTGGAAAACTGTTGCTGGTCCATTCAGAATACGTGGGAAACTGTTGCTGGTCCATTCAGATACGTGGGAAACTGTTGCTGGTCCATTCAGGATACGTGGGAAACTGTTGCTGGTCCATTCAGATACGTGGGAAACTGATGCTGGTCCATTCAGGATATGTGGGAAACTGATGCTGGTCCATTCAGGATACGTGGGAAACTGTTGCTGGTCCATTCAGATACGTGGGAAACTGATGCTGGTCCATTCAGGATACGTGGGGAAAACTGATGCTGGTCCATTCAGGATACGTGGGAAACTGTTGCTGGTCCATTCAGGATACGTGGGAAACTGTTGCTGGTCCATTCAGGATACGTGGGAAACTGTTGCTGGTCCATTCAGGATACGTGGGAAACTGTTGCTGGTCCATTCAGGATACGTGGGAAACTGTTGCTGGTCCATTCAGGATACGTGGGAAACTGTTGCTGGTCCATTCAGGATACGTGGGAAACTGTTGCTGGTCCATTCAGGATACGTGGGAAACTGTTGCTGGTCCATTCAGGATACGTGGGAAACTGATGCTGGTCCATTCAGGATACGTGGGAAACTGTTGCTGGTCCATTCAGGATACGTGGGAAACTGTTGCTGGTCCATTCAGGATATGTGGGAAACTGATGCTGGTCCCAGCAGCCGACAAGAGAACAGGCACCTGTTCCCCTGTGTGCGTTAAGAGTTAAGTCCCCCAGTATGGCGGACCGTCAAGACGGCGTTTGATCGTGTTGAGTTTTTTGGATGGAATAAGCCAATATAAGACAAACACATGTTATATTTAATACTTTAGATGACTTTATTATATCATATTTGTTCAGTAACCATCTCTTGTCGACGTCTTGTATGCCTATTTGACCATTTTTCGGCTATTGACGGTTCTTGACGATTCTTGTCACTTCTTGTCGGTGAATAGGGAGACCGGTCTTGTTTTAATCTATGGCTTGCCAACAATAGTACTAGCATTGTATACAAACACAGACTGATAAAGTAAATATGATATGGGAAAGATGACTTTTTTCAAGTTATGTATGTAAGTTTATATGCTTTAAATAAATAGTTCTCCCTACGTACTCGTAACTCACTAATTGTAATAAATCAAAATAATATAAATTGATATAACTGAATACTTATATTATGTGATAATTTCGTTTATATGAAATATTATTATTCACTGCGTTAATAAAAGACAATCCATGGTAAGACAACACGAGTTACCTACCTTGAGCTGCTATCAAAGGCGGCAAAGCTATCTCTTGCCGATGTCGGGCCGATATTGAAATCACCAAGTAAAAAAAATACCGGTCTTTGCCAGCAACTACCACACATGGGCATGAAAAATGACGCTGTATATATAAATCAACGGAAATAAAATATCATGCAAAGTTTAGGCATTGACTAATATCGGCCCGACGTCAGATCGACATCGGCAAATTTGGCGGATATTCCGACCCTTAGCCGATATCGGACCGATATAGGCTTGCTGGCTGGGATTTGTTCAATGGCGGTGTGGTCAGTTTTCTTCATAAAGTCAGCTGAAGTATGGCGAAAACTGTCCTCTATATGCATGGATTGACCCATGGATTTATATGAATGCTCCCAATAAATCACAGAATATTTCCTGCTGGCGTGCCCTGCGCCAGTGAACCTGAACGATCCCGTGCATGAATTCTACTCCATGAGGCGTCACCAAAACGGCAAAAGTCCTGGACGTGACAGTCGGGAGAATGTGAACTTTTTGAGGTGGTGATAATGCAATTCATGATTTGTGTTTTGAACATGTTGAATGCCACAAGCAAAAAGGCGATGTGGCTGTAATATATGCATATTCAGCAATGGGCTGACTGACACCCGTACGATCCACGTAAATTTAACGCACTGCTCATGCATGTACATTGTGTATATTAAAGACCAGTTTGAGAGTTCATATTTTTTATTCATTAACTCGACAGCTGTTGTAAATTGCTTTCATGGCCATGAATTTCAATTTCATGGTGATGATATTTCATGAGTTCTGTCTTGCATGCCATTCATATGATTCATGGCCATTATTATCTGTTCAGAAATTATACAGTGTTCTGTCTTGCAGAACATTATTTTGATTCATGACCATTATTAACTATGTTAATTGCCATGAAATTAATGCAGTTGAATTCATGGCCATGATTATACTTTATTAATGTCCATGACTTAACCATGAACATATATTGATACAAATATTCATGGCCATGGTCATTGTTGAGAATTGTGATCGGTGAAATTCATAGGTATTTCATGGGTATATACATATAGTCATGGCTGGTTCATGGCCATTACATGAAATATTAATGGGTTTAGTGTCTTTCGAGGTGCCCATTAAAAAAATTGCAACAAAAAATCATGGCTAAATGAATGGGATTTTATCATTTCACAGGTTTTTCATGGGATATCCATGGCATTTTCATGGTATATGGTGTGATAGTGTATGTTTATAGAGACCCATCTTCACAAATTTAATACAAGCAATATATGTAAAGCATCTACTACAAGCAATATACCAAGCAAATCATCTACCCAAGGTTAATACAAGCAATATACCAAGCAAATCATCTACCCAAGGTTAATACAAGCAATATACCATGTAAGTCATCTATCCAAGGTTAATACAAGCAATATACCATGTAAGTCATCTATCCAAGGTTAATACAAGCAATGTACCATGTAAGTCATCTATCCAAGGTTAATACAAGCAATGTACCATGTAAGTCATCTATCCAAGGTTAATACAAGCAATATACCATGTAAGTCATCTATCCAAGGTTAATACAAGCAATATACCATGTAAGTCATCTATCCAAGGTTAATACAAGCAATATACCATGTAAGTCATCTATCCAAGGTTAATACAAGCAATATACCATGTAAGTCATCTATCCAAGGTTAATACAAGCAATATACCATGTAAGTCATCTATCCAAGGTTAATACAAGCAATATACCATGTAAGTCATCTATCCAAGGTTAATACAAGCAATATACCATGTAAGTCATCTATCCAAGGTTAATACAAGCAATATACCATGTAAGTCATCTATCCAAGGTTAATACAAGCAATATACCATGTAAGTCATCTATCCAAGGTTAATACAAGCAATATACCATGTAAGTCATCTATCCAAGGTTAATACAAGCAATGTACCATGTAAGTCATCTATCCAAGGTTAATACAAGCAATGTACCATGTAAGTCATCTATCCAAGGTTAATACAAGCAATGTACCATGTAAGTCATCTATCCAAGGTTAATACAAGCAATATACCATGTAAGTCATCTATCCAAGGTTAATACAAGCAATATACCATGTAAGTCATCTATCCAAGGTTAATACAAGCAATATACCATGTAAGTCATCTATCCAAGGTTAATACAAGCAATATACCATGTAAGTCATCTATCCAAGGTTAATACAAGCAATATACCATGTAAGTCATCTATCCAAGGTTAATACAAGCAATATACCATGTAAGTCATCTATCCAAGGTTAATACAAGCAATATACCATGTAAGTCATCTATCCAAGGTTAATACAAGCAATATACCATGTAAGTCATCTATCCAAGGTTAATACAAGCAATATACCATGTAAGTCATCTATCCAAGGTTAATACAAGCAATATACCATGTAAGTCATCTATCCAAGGTTAATACAAGCAATATACCATGTAAGTCATCTATCCAAGGTTAATACAAGCAATATACCATGTAAGTCATCTATCCAAGGTTAATACAAGCAATATACCAAGCAAATCATCTATCCAAGGTTAATACAAGCAATATACCAAGCACATCATCTATCCAAGGTTAATACAAGCAATATACCAAGCACATCATCTATCCAAGGTTAATACAAGCAATATACTAAGCACATCATCTATCCAAGGTTAATACAAGCAATGTACCAAGCACATCATCTATCCAAAGTTAATACAAGCAATATACCATGTAAGTCATCTATCCAAGGTTAATACAAGCAATGTACCAGGTAAATCATCTATCCAAGGTTAATACAAGCAATATACCATGTAAGTCATCTATCCAAGGTTAATACAAGCAATGTACATGAAGTTAATACAAGCAATGTACCAAGCACATCATCTACCCAAGGTTAATACAAGCAATATACCAAGCACATCATCTATCCAAGGTTAATACAAGCAATGTACCAAGCACATCATCTACCCAAGGTTAATACAAGCAATATACCATGCAAATCATCTATCCAAGGTTAATACAAGCAATATACCAAGCAAATCATCTATCCAAGGTCAATACAAGCAATATACCAAGCACATCATCTATCCAAGGTTAATACAAGCAATGTAACATGTAAGTCATCTATCCAAGGTTAATACAAGCAATGTACCAAGCACATCATCTACCCAAGGTTAATACAAGCAATATACCATGCAAATCATCTATCCAAGGTTAATACAAGCAATATACCAAGCACATCATCTATCCAAGGTTAATACAAGCAATATACCAAGCAAATCATCTACCCAAGGTTAATACAAGCAATGCACCAAGCACATCATCTATCCAAGGTTAATACAAGCAATATACCAAGCAAATCATCTACCCAAGGTTAATACAAGCAATATACCAAGCAATTCATCTATCCAAGGTTAATACAAGCAATATACCAAGCAAATCATCTACCCAAGGTTAATACAAGCAATATACCAAGCACATCGTCTATCCAAGGTTAATACAAGCAATATACCAAGCAAATCATCTACCCAAGGTTAATACAAGCAATATACATGAAATTAATACAAGCAATGTACATGAAGTTAATACAAGCAATGTACCAAGCAAATCATCTACCCAAGGTTAATACAAGCAATGTACCAAGCACATCATCTATCCAAGGTTAATACAAGCAATGTACCAAGCAAATCATCTATCCAAGGTTAATACAAGCAATATACCAAGCACATCATCTATCCAAGGTTAATACAAGCAATGTACCAAGCAAATCATATATCCAAGGTTAATACAAGCAATATACCATGTAAGTCATCTATCCAAGGTTAATACAAGCAATGTACCAAGCAAATCATCTATCCAAGGTTAATACAAGCAATATACCAAGCAAATCATCTATCCAAGGTTAATACAAGCAATGTACCATGTAAGTCATCTATCCAAGGTTAATACAAGCAATATACATGACGTTAATACAAGCAATATACCAAGCACATCCTCTACCCAAGGTTAATACAAGCAATATACCAAGCAAATCATCTATCCAAGGTTAATACAAGCAATATACCATATAAGTCATCTATCCAAGGTTAATACAAGCAATATACCAAGCAAATCATCTATCCAAGGTTAATACAAGCAATGTACCATGTAAGTCATCTATCCAAGGTTAATACAAGCAATATACCAAGCACATCATCTATACAAGGTTAATACAAGCAATATACATGAAGTTAATACAAGCAATGTACCATGTAAGTCATCTATCCAAGGTTAATACAAGCAATATACATGAAGTTAATACAAGCAATATACCAAGCACATCATCTACCCAAGGTTAATACAAGCAATATACCAAGCACATCATCTACCCAAGGTTAATACAAGCAATATACCAAGCAAATCATCTATCCAAGGTTAATACAAGCAATATACCAAGCACATCATCTATCCAAGGTTAATACAAGCAATATACCAAGCACATCATCTACCCAAGGTTAATACAAGCAATATACCAAGCACATCATATATCCAAGGTTAATACAAGCAATGTACCAAGCACATCATCTACCCAAGGTTAATACAAGCAATATACCAAGCAAATCATCTATCCAAGGTTAATACAAGCAATATACCAAGCAAATCATCTATCCAAGGTTAATACAAGCAATATACCAAGCAAATCATCTATCCAAAGTTAATACAAGCAATATACCATGTAAGTCATCTATCCAAGGTTAATACAAGCAATATACCAAGCAAATCATATATCCAAGGTTAATACAAGCAATATACCAAGCACATCATCTATCCAAGGTTAATACAAGCAATGTACATGAAGTTAATACAAGCAATGTACCAAGCAAATCATCTACCCAAGGTTAATACAAGCAATATACCATGTAAGTCATCTATCCAAGGTTAATACAAGCAATATACCAAGCACATCATCTATCCAAGGTTAATACAAGCAATATACCAAGCACATCATCTACCCAAGGTTAATACAAGCAATATACCAAGCACATCATATATCCAAGGTTAATACAAGCAATGTACCAAGCACATCATCTACCCAAGGTTAATACAAGCAATATACCATGCAAATCATCTATCCAAGGTTAATACAAGCAATATACCAAGCAAATCATCTATCCAAGGTTAATACAAGCAATGTACCATGTAAGTCATCTATCCAAGGTTAATACAAGCAATATACCAAGCACATCATCTATCCAAGGTTAATACAAGCAATATACTAAGCACATCATCTATCCAAGGTTAATACAAGCAATGTACCAAGCACATCATCTACCCAAGGTTAATACAAGCAATATACCATGCAAATCATCTATCCAAGGTTAAAACAAGCAATATACCAAGCAAATCATCTATCCAAGGTTAATACAAGCAATGTACCATGTAAGTCATCTATCCAAGGTTAATACAAGCAATATACCAAGCACATCATCTATCCAAGGTTAATACAAGCAATATACCAAGCAAATCATCTATCCAAGGTTAATACAAGCAATATACCAAGCACATCATCTATCCAAGGTTAATACAAGCAATGTACATGAAGTTAATACAAGCAATGTACGAAGCAAATCATCTACCCAAGGTTAATACAAGCAATATACCATGTAAGTCATCTATCCAAGGTTAATACAAACAATATACCATGTAAGTCATCTATCCAAGGTTAATACAAGCAATATACTAAGCAAATCATCTATCCAAGGTTAATACAAGCAATATACCAAGCAAATCATCTATCCAAGGTTAATACAAGCAATATACCAAGCAAATCATTTATCCAAGGTTAATACAAGCAATATACCAAGCAAATCATCTATCCAAGGTTAATACAAGCAATATACCAAGCACATCATCTATCCAAGGTTAATACAAGCAATGTACCAAGCACATCATCTACCCAAGGTTAATACAAGCAATATACCAAGCACATCATCTATCCAAGGTTAATACAAGCAATGTACCAAGCAAATCATCTACCCAAGGTTAATACAAGCAATATACCAAGCACATCATCTATCCAAGGTTAATACAAGCAATATACCATGTAAATCATCTATCCAAGGTTAATACAAGCAATATACCAAGCACATCATCTATCCAAGGTTAATACAAGCAATGTACCAACCAAATCATCTATCCAAGGTTAATACAAGCAATATACCAAGCACATCATCTATCCAAGGTTAATACAAGCAATATACCATGTAAATCATCTATCCAAGGTTAATACAAGCAATATACCAAGCAAATCATCTACCCAAGGTTAATACAAGCAATGTACATGAAGTTAATACAAGCAATATACCGAGCAAATCATCTACCCAAGGTTAATACAAGCAATGTACCAAGCAAATCATCTATCCAAGGTTAATACAAGCAATATACCAAGCAAATCATCTACCCAAGGTTAATACAAGCAATGTACCATGTAAGTCATCTATCCAAGGTTAATACAAGCAATATACATGAAGTTAATAGAAGCAATATACCAAGCACATCATCTACCCAAGGTTAATACAAGCAATATACCAAGCAAATCATCTATCCAAGGTTAATACAAGCAATATACCAAGCACATCATCTATCCAAGGTTAATACAAGCAATATACCAAGCACATCATCTACCCAAGGTTAATACAAGCAATATACAATGTAAGTCATCTATCCAAGGTTAATAAAAGCAATATACCAAGCACATCATCTATCCAAGGTTAATACAAGCAATATACCATGTAAGTCATCTATCCAAGGTTAATACAAGCAATATACCAAGCAAATCATCTATACAAGGTTAATACAAGCAATATACCAAGCAAATCATCTATCCAAGGTTAATACAAGCAATATACCAAGCAAATCATCTATCCAAGGTTAATACAAGCAATATACTATGTAAGTCATCTATCCAAGGTTAATACAAGCAATATACCAAGCAAATCATATATCCAAGGTTAATACAAGCAATGTACCATGTAAGTCATCTATCCAAGGTTAATACAAGCAATATACCAAGCACATCATCTATCCAAGGTTAATACAAGCAATGTACATGAAGTTAATACAAGCAATGTACCAAGCAAATCATCTACCCAAGGTTAATACAAGCAATGTACCATGTAAGTCATCTATCCAAGGTTAATACAAGCAATATACCATGTAAGTCATCTATCCAAGGTTAATACAAGCAATATACCAAGCAAATCATCTATCCAAGGTTAATACAAGCAATGTACCATGTAAGTCATCTATCCAAGGTTAATACAAGCAATATACTAAGCACATTATCTATCCAAGGTTAATACAAGCAATGTACCAAGCACATCATCTACCCAAGGTTAATACAAGCAATATACCATGCAAATCATCTATCCAAGGTTAATACAAGCAATATACCAAGCAAATCATCTATCCAAGGTTAATACAAGCAATATACCAAGCAAATCATCTATCCAAGGTTAATACAAGCAATATACCAAGCACATCATCTATCCAAGGTTAATACAAGCAATATACTAAGCAAATCATCTATCCAAGGTTAATACAAGCAATGTACATGAAGTTAATACAAGCAATGTACGAAGCAAATCATCTACCCAAGGTTAATACAAGCAATATACCATGTAAGTCATCTATCCAAGGTTAATACAAGCAATATACCATGTAAGTCATCTATCCAAGGTTAATACAAGCAATATACCAAGCAAATCATCTACCCAAGGTTAATACAAGCAATATACCAAGCAAATCATCTACCCAAGGTTAATACAAGCAATGTACATGAAGTTAATACAAGCAATGTACGAAGCAAATCATCTACCCAAGGTTAATACAAGCAATATACCATGTAAGTCATCTATCCAAGGTTAATACAAGCAATATACCATGTAAGTCATCTATCCAAGGTTAATACAAGCAATATACCAAGCAAATCATCTACCCAAGGTTAATACAAGCAATATACCAAGCAAATCATCTACCCAAGGTTAATACAAGCAATGTACATGAAGTTAATACAAGCAATGTACAAGAATCATCTATCCAAGGTTAATACAAGCAATATACCATGTAAGTCATCTATCCAAGGTTAATACAAGCAATATACCATGTATGTCATCTATCCAAGGTTAATACAAGCAATATACTAAGCAAATCATCTATCCAAGGTTAATACAAGCAATATACTAAGCAAATCATCTATCCAAGGTTAATACAAGCAATATACTAAGCAAATCATCTATCCAAGGTTAATACAAGCAATGTACCATGTAAATCACCTATGTGAGGTTAACTACAAATAATATGCCATGTTTCACATCCATTGCATTTTCTTTTCATACCATTGGTTAATCATTACCATTTTAGCAACTTCACGAAATTGTGTCTGACATTGTCAGGCGACTCCTAGTAGGTAGTGTGGAGTCAATAACGAAAACATTTATTGACCATTCTGGGGCATCTGTGGAAATAGACACAATTAGGCGAAAAGCTGATTAAGTAAGCTTAAATAAGGTCTTCTTGTAGCATGTAAATAGATTGATTTTTGTGACATATGATTATCTCCCAGTTTTATATCTGTTTTGTCGATACCAGAAACATCAGAAATAGTTCCTGAAGAAACTACGCCAATAAAGCGTTGATGTATTATATGAAAGATGTTGTCGTTTACTGACTAATTGACAAGTTTCAAAATGGCAAATAAAGCATGCAATGATGATTATTAGAGAAATGAAAATGCCCCAAATAAAACATGAGATGGTTACTAATTAGAGAACCTTGGAAATGGCCACTAAAACATGAGATTGTTACTAATTAGAGAAATGAAAATGCCCCAAATAAAACATGAGATGGTTACTAATTAGAGAACCTTAGAAATGGCCACTAAAACATGAGATTGTTACTAATTAGAGAACCTTGGAAATGGCCACTAAAACATGAGATTGTTACTAATTAGAGAACCTTAGAAATGGCCACTAAAACATGAGATTGTTACTAATTAGAGAACCTTGGAAATGGCCACCCAAACATGAGATAGTTACTAATTAGAGAACTTTAGAAATGGCCACCCAAACATGAGATAGTTACTAATTAGAGAACTTTAGAATTGGCCACTAAAGCATGAGATAGTTACTAATTAAAGAACTTTAGAAATTTAAATTTGAACTTTATTTATTTTACAATGATTGCGAAATTGTAAATGTGGTTATTCGTGATGATGATAATAAAACATTTTAAATATGGTCAAAGGATAAGGAATTACTGGGGTCTGTGTATTTACTGTACAAAAGATGGAGGATGTGATATCAACATCTCTATACGACATACCTTAATGTACACACTATCTCATGTGATATCAACATCTCTATATGACATACCTTAATGTACACACTATCTCATGTGACATCTCTATACGACATACCTTACTGTACACACTATCTCATGTGATATCAACATCTCTATATGACATACCTTAATGTACACACTATCTCATGTGACATCTCTATACGACATACTTTAATGTACACACTATCTCATGTGATATCAACATCTCTATATGACATACCTTAATGTACACACTATCTCGTGTGATATCAACATCTCTATATGACATACCTTAATGTACACACTATCTCATGTGATATCAACATCTCTATACGACATACTTTAATGTACACACTATCTCATGTGATATCAACATCTCTATATGACATACCTTAATGTACACACTATCTCATGTGATATCAACATCTCTATATGACATACCTTAATGTACTCACTATCTCATGTGATATCAACATCTCTATATGACATACCTTAATGTACACACTATCTCATGTGAAATCAACATCTCTATATGACATACCTTCATGTACACATTATCTCATGTGATATCAACATCTCTATATGACATACTTTAATGTACACACTATCTCATGTGATATCAACATCTCTATATGACATACCTTAATGTACACACTATCTCATGTGATATCAACATCTCTATATGACATACCTTAATGTACACACTATCTCATGTGAAATCAACATCTCTATATGACATACCTTAATGTACACACTATCTCATGTGATATCAACATCTCTATATGACATACTTTAATGTACACACTATCTCATGTGATATCAACATTTCTATATGACATACCTTAATGTACACACTATCTCATGTGGCATCTCTATATGACATACCTTAATGTACTCACTATCTCATGTGATATCAACATCTCTATATGACATACCTTAATGTACACACTATCTCATGTGAAATCAACATCTCTATATGACATACCTTCATGTACACATTATCTCATGTGATATCAACATCTCTATATGACATACTTTAATGTACACACTATCTCATGTGATATCAACATCTCTATATGACATACCTTAATGTACACACTATCTCATGTGACATCTCTATACAACATACTTTAATGTACACACTATCTTGTGTGATATCAACATCTCTATATGACATACCTTAATGTACACACTATCTCATGTGGCATCTCTATATGACATACTTTAATGTACACACTATCTCATGTGATATCAACATCTCTATATGACATACTTTAATGTACACACTATCTCATGTGATATCAACATCTCTATATGACATACCTTAATGTACACACTATCTCATGTGGCATCTCTATATGACATACTTTAATGTACACACTATCTCATGTGATATCGACATCTCTATACGACATACCTTAATGTACACACTATCTCATGTGAAATCTCTATACAACGTACTTTAATGTACACACTATCTCATGTGACATCTCTATACGACATACTTTAATGTACACAGTATCTCATGTGACATCTCTATACAACATACTTCAATGTACACACTATCTCATGTGGCATCTCTATACGACATACTTTAATGTACACAGTATCTCATGTGACATCTCTATACAACATACTTCAATGTACACACTATCTCATGTGGCATCTCTATACGACATACTTTAATGTACACAGTATCTCATGTGACATCTCTATACAACATACTTCAATGTACACACTATCTCATGTGGCATCTCTATACGACATACTTTAATGTACACAGTATCTCATGTGACATCTCTATACAACATACTTCAATGTACACACTATCTCATGTGGCATCTCTATACGACATACTTCAATGTACACACTATCTCATGTGACATCTCTATACAACATACTTCAATGTACACACTATCTCATGTGGCATCTCTATACGACATACTTCAATGTACACACTATCTCATGTGACATCTCTATACAACATACTTCAATGTACACACTATCTCATGTGACATCTCTATACGACATACTTTAATGTACACACTATCTCATGTGACATCTCTATATGACATACATCTCATTGTCTGTACATGCATATAGATATTCCATTGTATGTACATGCATATAGATATTCCATTGTCTGTGTACATGCATATAGATATTCCATTGTCTGTGCATGCATATAGATATTCCATTGTCTGTACATGCATATAGATATTCCATTGTCTGTACATGTATATAGATATTCCATTGTCTGTACATGCATATAGATATTCCATTGTCTGTACATGCATAAAGATATTCCATTGTCCATACATGCATAAAGATATTCCATTGTCTGTACATGCATATAGATATTCCATTGTCTGTACATGCATATAGATATTCCATTAGCTGTACATGCATATAGATAGTCCATTGTCCATACATGCATAAAGATATTCCATTGTCCATACATGCATATAGATATTCCATTGTCTGTACATGCATATAGATATTCCATTATCTGTACATGCATATAGATATTCCATTATCTGTACATGCATATAGATATTCCATTGTCCATACATGCATATAGATATTCCATTGTCCATACATGCATATAGATATACCATTGTCCGTACATGCATATAGATATTCCATTGTCTGTACATGCAAATAGATATTCCATTGTCCATACATGCATATAGATATTCCATTGTCTGTTCATGCATATAGATATTCCATTATCTGTTCATGCATATAGATATTCCATTGTCCATACATGCATATAGATATTCCATTATCTGTACATGCATATAGATATTCCATTATCTGTACATGCATATAGATATTCCATTGTCCATACATGCATATAGATATTCCATTGTCCATGCATGCATATAGATATTCCATTATCTGTACATGCATATAGATATTCCATTGTCCATACATGCTTATATATATTCCATTGTCCATACATGCCTATAGATATTCCATTATCCGTACATGCATATAGATATTCCATTGTCCGTACATGCATATAGATATTCCATTGTCTGTACATGCATATAGATATTCCATTGTCCATACATGCATATAGATATTCCATTGTCCATACATGCATATAGATATTCCATTGTCCATACATGCATATAGATATTCCATAATCCATGCATGCATGCATATAGATATTCCATTGTCTGTACATGCATATAGATATTCCATTGTCCATACATGCATATAGATATTCCATTGTCCATACATGCATATAGATATTCCATTGTCTGTACATGCATATATATATTCCATTATCCATACATGCATATAGATATTCCATTGTCTGTACATGCATATAGATATTCCATTGTCTGTACATGCATATAGATATTCCATTGTCCATACATGCATATAAATATTCCATTGTCTGTACATGCATATAGATATTCCATTGTCCATACATGCATATAAATATTCCATTATCTGTACATGCATATAGATATTCCATTGTCCATACATGCATATAGATATTCCATTGTCCATGCATGCATGCATATAGATATTCCATTGTCTGTATATGCATATAGATCTTCCATTGTCCATACATGCATATAGATATTCCATTGTCTGTACATGCATATAGATATTCCATTGTCCATACATGCATATAAATATTCCATTGTCTGTACATGCATATAGATATTCCATTGTCCATACATGCATATAAATATTCCATTATCTGTACATGCATATAGATATTCCATTGTCCATACATGCATATAGATATTCCATTGTCCATGCATGCATGCATATAGATATTCCATTGTCTGTATATGCATATAGATCTTCCATTGTCCATACATGCATATAGATATTCCATTGTCTGTACATGCATATAGATATTCCATTGTCCATACATGCATATAAATATTCCATTGTCTGTACATGCATATAGATATTCCATTGTCCATACATGCATATAAATATTCCATTGTCCGTACATGCATATAGATATTCCATTGTCTGTACATGCATATAGATATTCCATTGTCTGTACATGCATATAATATTCCATTGTCCATACATGCATATAGATATTCCATTGTCCATACATGCATATAGATATTCCATTGTCCATACATGCATATAGATATTCCATTGTCCATACATGCATATAGATATTCCATTGCCCGTTACCTCTTCATTTACATTTGGGCAGATTGTGTTCAAACTTTCAAATATTCATTAATCTTCGGTTCTCAAACGTGTATAAAATGGAGGATGTTTTACTGTCCAACTTTTGGGCAGATTGTGTTCAAACTTACGCCTAAAAGCAAAACTAATTTACAAACTTCACCAATTGGAAAATGTGTAAATATGTTGATCATTCCAAGCAGTAGGGAACTTTGTGTCTGTCTGTCTGTCTGTCTGTCTGTCTGTCTGTCTGTCTGTCTGTCTGTTGTCTGTCTGTCTGTCTGTCTGTCTGTCTGTCTGTCTGTCTGTCTGTCTGTCTGTCTGTCTGTCTGTCTGTCTGTCTGTCTGTCTGTCTGTCTGTCTGTCTGTCTGTCTGTCTGTCTGTCTGTCTGTCTGTCTGTCTGTCTGTCTGTCTGTCTGTCTGTCTGTCTGTCTGTCTGTCTGTCTGTCTGTCTGTCTGTCTGTCTGTCTGTCTGTCTGTCTGTCTGTCTGTCTGTCTGTCTGTCTGTCTGTCTGTCTGTCTGTCTGTCTGTCTGTCTGTCTGTCTGTCTGTCTGTCTGTCTGTCTGTCTGTCTGTCTGTCTGTCTGTCTGTCTGTCTGTCTGTCTGTCTGTCCGTCCGGAGAAAACGGTGATGGCATGTTGTCATGGCTGTCAGTCCAGAGCAGGGACTGCATATCCGAGAGTGCTATTCTCCTAGTGCACACCTAGATATTCTTCTAGTGCACACCTAGATATTCTTCTAGTGCACACCTAGATATTCTCCTAGTGCACACCTATACATACCTATATATTCTCCTAGTACATACATATACGTACCTATATATTCTCCTAGTGCACACATATACATACCTATATATTTTCCTAGTGCACACCTATACACACCTAGATATTCTCCTAGTGCACACCTATACATACCTATATATTCTCCGAGTGCACACATATACATACCTATATATTCTCCTAGTGCACACCTATACATACCTATATATTCTCCTAGTGCACACCTATACACGCCTAGATATTCTCCTAGTGCACACCTATACATACCTATATATTCTCCTAGTGCACACCTATACACACCTAGATATTCTCCTAGTGCACACCTATACACACCTAGATATTCTCCTAGTGCACACCTATACACACCTATATATTATCCAAGTGCACACCTATACATACCTAGATATTCTCCTAGTGCACACCTATACATACCTATATATTCTCCTAGTGCACACCTATACATACCTAAATATTCTCCTAGTGCACACCTATACATACCTATATATTTTCCTAGTGCACACATATACATACCTATATATTCTCCTAGTGCACACATATACATACCTATATATTCTCCTAGTGCACACATATACATACCTATATATTCTCCTAGTGCACACATATACATACCTATATATTCTCCTAGTGCACACATATACATACCTATATATTCTCCTAGTGCACACATATAAATACCTATATATTCTCCTAGTGCACACATATACATACCTATATATTCTCCTAGTGCACACATATACATACCTATATATTCTCCTAGTGCACACATATACATACCTATATATTCTCCTAGTGCACACCTATACATACCTAGATATTCTCCAGGTGCAGACTATACATACCAATATATTCTCCTAGTGCACACCTATACATACCTAGATATTCTCCTAGTGCACACATATACATACCTAGATATTCTCCTAGTGCACACCTATACATATCTAGATATTCTCCTAGTGCATACATATACATACCTATATATTCTCCTAGTGCACACCTATACATACCTATATATTCTCCTAGTGCACACCTATACATGCCTATATATTCTCCTAGTGCACACCTATACATACCTAGATATTCTCCTAGTGCACACATATACATACCTATATATTCTCCTAGTGCACACCTATACATACCTATATATTCTCCTAGTGCACACCTATACATACCTATATATTCTCCTAGTGCACACCTATACATACCTAGATATTCTCCTAGTGCACACCTATACATACCTAGATATTCTCCTAGTGCACACATATACATACCTAGATATTCTCCAGGTGCACACCTATACATACCTAGATATTCTCCTAGTGCATACATATACATACCTATATATTCTCCTAGTGCACACCTATACATACCTATATATTCTCCTAGTGCACACATATACATACCTATATATTCTCCTAGTGCACACATATACATACCTATATATTCTCCTAGTGCACACCTATACATACCTAGATATTCTCCTAGTGCACACATATACATACCTATATATTCTCCTAGTGCACACATATACATACCTAGATATTCTCCTAGTGCATACCTATACATACCTATATATTCTCCTAGTGCACACCTATACATACCTAGATATTCTCCTAGTGCACACCTATATATTCTCCTAGTTCACACATATACATACCTAGATATTCTCCTAGTGCACACATATACATACCTATATATTCTCCTAGTGCACACATATACATACCTAGATATTCTCCTAGTGCACACCTATACATACCTAGATATTCTCCTAGTGCACACATATATATTCTCCTAGTTCACACATATACATACCTAGATATTCTCCTAGTGCACACATATACATACCTAGATATTCTCCTAGTGCACACATATACATACCTATATATTCTCCTAGTGCACACATATACATACCTAGATATTCTCCTAGTGCACACATATACATACCTATATATTCTCCTAGTGCACACCTATACATACCTAGATATTCTCCTAGTGCACACATATACATACCTAGATATTCTCCTAGTGCACACATATACATACCTATATATTCTCCTAGTGCACACATATACATACCTATATATTCTCCTAGTGCACACCTATACATACCTAGATATTCTCCTAGTGCACACCTAGATATTCTCCTAGTGCACACCTATACATACCTATATATTCTCCTAGTGCACACATATACATACCTATATATTCTCCTAGTGCACACCTATATATTCTCCTAGTTCACACCTATACATACCTATATATTCTCCTAGTGCACACCTATACATATGTATATATTCTCCTAGTGCATATTATACATACCTATATATTCTCCTAGTGCATACATATACATACCTATATATTCATCTAGTGCACACATATACATACCTATATATTCTCCTAGTGCATACATATACATACCTATATATTCTCCTAGTGCACACATATACATACCTATATATTCTCCTAGTGCATACATATACATACCTATATATTCTCCTAGTGCACACCTATATATTCTCCTAGTTCACACCTATACATACCTATATATTCTCCTAGTGCACACCTATACATACCTATATATTCTCCTAGTGCATACATATACATACCTATATATTCTCCTAGTGCACACCTATACATACCTAGATATTCTCCTAGTGCACACCTATACATACCTATATATTCTCCTAGTGCACACATATACATACCTATATATTCTCCTAGTGCACACCTATACATACCTAGATATTCTCCTAGTGCACACCTATACTTACCTATATATTCTCCTAGTGCACACCTATACATACCTATATATTCTCCTAGTGCACACCTATACATACCTAGATATTCTCCAGGTGCACACTATACATACCTATATATTCTCCTAGTGCACACCTATACATACCTAGATATTCTCCTAG
This sequence comes from Archivesica marissinica, assembly GCA_014843695.1. NCBI lineage: Eukaryota > Metazoa > Mollusca > Bivalvia > Venerida > Vesicomyidae > Archivesica > Archivesica marissinica. The sequence goes on from CM026391.1 coordinate 44,717,636, forward strand.
TACACACATATACATACCTAGATATTCTCCTAGTGCACACCTATACATACCTATATATTCTCCTAGTGCACACCTATACATACCTATATATTCTCCTAGTGCACACCTATACATACCTAGATATTCTCCTAGTGCACACATATACATACCTATATATTCTCCTAGTGCACACCTATACATACCTATATATTCTCCTAGTGCACACCTATACATACCTATATATTCTCCTAGTGCACACCTATACATACCTAGATATTCTCCTAGTGCACACCTATACATACCTAGATATTCTCCTAGTGCACACATATACATACCTAGATATTCTCCAGGTGCACACCTATACATACCTAGATATTTTCCTAGTGCATACATATACATACCTAGATATTCTCCTAGTGCACACCTATACATACCTATATATTCTCCTAGTGCATACATATACATACCTATATATTCTCCTAGTGCACACATATACATACCTATATATTCTCCTAGTGCACACCTATACATACCTATATATTCTCCTAGTGCACACATATACATACCTATATATTCTCCTAGTGCACACATATACATACCTAGATATTCTCCTAGTGCACACATATACATACCTAGATATTCTCCTAGTGCACACCTATACATACCTATATATTCTCCTAGTGCACACCTATACATACCTAGATATTCTCCTAGTGCACACCTATACATACCTATATATTCTCATAGTGCACACCTATACATACCTAGATATTCTCCTAGTGCACACCTATACATACCTAGATATTCTCCTAGTGCACACCTATACCTACCTATATATTCTCCTAGTGCACACATATACATACCTATATATTCTCCTAGTGCACACCTATATATTCTCCTAGTTCACACCTATACATACCTATATATTCTCCTAGTGCACACCTATACATACCTAGATATTCTCCTAGTACAAACCTATACGCACCTAGATATTCTCCTAGTGCACACATATACATACCTATATATTCTCCTAGTGCATACATATACATACCTATATATTCTCATAGTGCACACCTATACATACCTATATATTCTCCTAGTGCACACCTATGCATACCTAGATATTCTACTAGTGCACACATATACATACCTAGATATTCTCCTAGTGCACACCTAGATATTCTCCTAGTGCACACCTAGATATTCTCCTAGTGCACACCTAGATATTCTCCTAGTGCACACCTAGATATTCTCCTAGTGCACACCTAGATATTCTCCTAGTGCACACCTAGATATTCTCCTAGTGCACACCTATACACACCTAGATATTCTCCTAGTGCACACATATACATACCTATATATTCTCCTAGTGCACACCTATACACACCTATATATTCTCCTAGTGCACACCTATACATACCTATATATTCTCCTAGTGCATACCTATACACACCTAGATATTCTCCAGGTGCACACTATACATACCTATATATTCTCCTAGTGCACACTATACATACCCATATATTCTCCTAGTGCAAACCTATATATACCTATATATTCTCCTAGTGCATACATATACATACCTATATATTCTCCTAGTGCACACTATTCATACCCATATATTCTCCTAGTGCAAACCTATATATACCTATATATTCTCCTAGTGCATACATATACATACCTATATATTCTCCTAGTGCACACCTATACATACCTAGATATTCTCCTAGTGCACACCTATACATACCTATATATTCTCCTAGTGCACACCTATACATACCTATATATTCTCCTAGTGCATACATATACATACCTATATATTCTCCTAATGCACACCTATACATACCTATATATTCTCCTAGTGCATACCTATACACACCTAGATATTCTCCAGGTGCACACTATACATACCTATATATTCTCCTAGTGCACACTATACATACCCATATATTCTCCTAGTGCAAACCTATATATACCTATATATTATCCTAGTACATACATATACATACCTATATATTCTCCTAGTGCACACCTATACATACCTATATATTCTCCTAGTGCATACATATACATACCTAGATATTCTCCTAGTTCACACCTATACATACCTATATATTCTCCTAGTGCACACCTATACATACCTAGATATTCTCCTAGTGCACACCTATACATACCTAGATATTCTCCTAGTGCACACATATACATACCTAGATATTCTCCTAGTGCACACCTAGATATTCTCCTAGTGCATACATATACATACCTATATATTCTCCTAGTGCACACCTAGATATTCTCCTAGTGCACACCTAGATATTCTCCTAGAGCACACCTTTACATACCTAGATATTCTCCTAGTGCACACCTATATATACCTATATATTCTCCTAGTGCACACCTAGATATTCTCCTAGTGCATACATATACATACCTATATATTCTCCTAGTGCACACCTAGATATTCTCCTAGTGCACACCTAGATATTCTCCTAGAGCACACCTATACATACCTAGATATTCTCCTAGAGCACACCTATACATACCTAGATATTCTCCTAGTGCACACCTATACATACCTATATATTCTCCTAGTGCACACCTAGATATTCTCCTAGTGCATACATATACATACCTATATATTCTCCTAGTGCACACCTAGATATTCTCCTAGTGCACACCTATACCTACCTAGATATTCTCCTAGTGCACACCTATACATACCTAGATATTCTCCTAGTTCACACCTATACATACCTATATATTCTCCTAGTGCACACCTATACATACCTAGATATTCTCCTAGTGCACACCTGTACATACCTAGATATTCTCCTAGTGCACACCTATACATACCTATATATTCTCCTAGTGCACACCTATACCTACCTAGATATTCTCCTAGTGCACACCTATACATACCTATATATTCTCCTAGTGCACACCTATACATACCTAGATATTCTCCTAGTGCACACCTATACATACCTAGATATTCTCCTAGTGCACACCTATACATACCTAGATATTCTCCTAGTGCATACATATACATACCTATATATTCTCCTAGTGCACACCTATACATACCTATATATTCTCCTAGTGCACACATATACATACCTAGATATTCTCCTAGTGCACACCTATACATACCTATATATTCTCCTAGTGCACACCTAGATATTCTCCTAGTGCATACATATACATACCTATATATTCTCCTAGTGCACACCTAGATATTCTCCTAGTGCACACCTATACATACCTATATATTCTCCTAGTGCACACCTAGATATTCTCCTAGTGCACACCTATACATACCTATATATTCTCCTAGTGCACACCTAGATATTCTCCTAGTGCATACATATACATACCCATATATTCTCCTAGTGCATACATATACATACCTAGATATTCTCCTAGTGCACACCTAGATATTCTCCTAGTGCACACCTAGATATTCTCCTAGTGCACACCTAGATATTCTCCTAGTGCACACCTAGATATTCTCCTAGTGCACACCTAGATATTCTCATATTCTAAGAAATGAATGATTTCTGAATGATTTAACTCTTAAATGCTGAATAAATTGAAAGCTTGTGCTGGCCAAGTCTGGTCAGGATCTCTGTTGTTTGCTCTTCAGCCAAGTGAGTTAGCTCCACAATCAGAATAGCAAACAGCATAATATTATATAGAGCCTGATGAGCCATCTGATCTGCCTCTATGGTGTTTGCAAAAGAAACATTAGTTGTGATTAGCTGAAGCGTTAAGAGCTTGTTATTACTGTCTAATTATTTAATTTGTATACAGGGCCTGTGCTGGCAATCGCCAGAGTAGCCATTGGCTAAAATATGGCAAAATTGGCTAATAAAAACTCAGTTTGGCGAAAATGATAAAGACAGCGAAAATGTGTAAAATATCTGAAAATCGGAAATTCCCCCGAGTCTATTTGTGGAAAATTACTTGGGTCAAGGTAAAATCGTGTCAAGCTTGACTAATATCTCGGACTGCTTTACAAACATGTTCATGCTTATCGTGTATCTATAAATAGCAATGATCTCGCTAGCCTATTATTAAAAATCGATAACTAGCTGAAGAATCATACAAGTGTGTTGTTTGTTTATTTGGTTTAAACATATTTATTCCACTATATACATTCACAAAACAATACATGCACACATAATCAAAGAATAGGAATGGATCAAAATGGAAGCAGAGCTTATATAGTTTCTCTCCTTGCAGTTCAAAATACACAGTACTATTTTGGACGGTGTGGAGCTAATTTATGTAAATCAAATGTGCATATTGCTTAGAAATGGCAGAAATAGAATACCGGTAAGAAAGCAGAAGAAAGAGAAGATATTTGAGAATGTAGCGCAGACAGACAGTGGGTTTGTTTATTTAATAGGGGATAATGTTTGATTAGTGTGCAAACACGGAACACACTATGAATACTTATTATATATGTTTGTGTTATATATGAGCATTTTAATCAGAAATGCAGGGTAATGCAATCCCCGCCATCCCGAGGACACCGATAATTGGGGAGGGATTCCTAAGCTTCAAAGTCAGGTGTTCTGTCGGGCTACAAAAAAATAAGAGCCAGAGCAGGCCCTGGTATAAATAATCTTTTTATAAATAAGTTTAGATGGTATAATTTTAGCTTGATTGTGAAACAAGGTTTTACAGCATTAATTTAATAGAGATCTGCCTAGAAGTGAACTGCTTTCTATAAGAGTTTCTCTTGATATTCCACATCACCAATAATGTATATTATTAATTTTCAATTTGAACATACAAATAGCAATGCTGCTACACATTCTTCCATTATAATTTGAATAATTATGTGTCTTGCACTGAAAGTGAAAGTACTACCAGGGGCGTAGCTTGCCATTTTGAATTTGTAGGCCCGACTAATAAATTTAGCACCGAAGGTACGATGGTGGTGGAAGGGTCTGGGACATTGTTTACATACGTTTGTTAACAGTCAATGGGACATGCACATTGTTTACATATGTTTGTTAGCAGTCAATGGGACATGCACATTGTTTACATATGTTTGTTAACAGTCAATGGAACATGCACATTGTTTACATATGTTTGTTAACAGTCAATGGGACATGCACATTGTTTACATATGTTTGTTAACAGTCAATGGAACATGCACATTGTTTACATATGTTTGTTAACAGTCAATGGGACATGCACATTGTTTACATATGTTTGTTAACAGTCAATGGAACATGCACATTGTTTACATATGTTTGTTAACAGTCAATGGGACATGCACATTGTTTACATATGTTTGTTAACAGTCAATGGAACATGCACATTGTTTACATATGTTTGTTAACAGTCAATGGGACATGCACATTGTTTACATATGTTTGTTAACAGTCAATGGAACATGCACATTGTTTACATATGTTTGTTAACAGTCAATGGAAATTATATTCTTTAAATATCTGGTGCTTTTTATCAAAAAAGACCCTTTCTTCCGTTACAATGTCGCTTTAACTTTAGTAAGCCACCTTTCGGACGCATAAAGGGGTGTCATTTTGAAATCATTATGTTTCATTCAGTTCATTAATTTTGAGACAGGTTTTCAACATTCTACTGAAAATCTATAATACGTATTATTATTCCAAAATGGATATAATCATGTGTTCCTTGGAATCTCTCATATTGCAGTACATTGTACCATTCTATGAAAATCCATAATTTATGTGGCTTTAAAGCTAGTCTTTGAAAGGAAAATAACCTCATTTTATCCGGCCCTTTTTTTCATGGATTTTAATTTAACTTTCAAACATTTTAACCGCTGTTCTTCAGAGTGCATCAATCTTAACTGATTCTGATGAAGTTGTTACTTTAAAAGATGCAATTTATTTAATTAACTGACAAAATATGCATTATACGGAGAGCCTGCAAGGAGAATTAGCAATCCTTTGCGAGCATCAATTAGGCGGTGCAGTGGCATCAACTTGAGTCTTACAATTGATAATTGATTATTGTTCAGTCAATTGAATGAGGTCTATTATTGAGTATAAAATCCACGTATTGATTCTTTTTACCATCACTTTGTCGTTTCACAAGCCTGGACGCCTCTGTGAGCATCTTTTCTACAGCCACAGGTTTGTTGTTTGGTGTAAATAAATCATTCCGGATATATTGGTCTCGGAGAGTGAAGCCGTCTCCACGTTCAGTCATTCTCTTAGCGATCGGCTGCGATTTTCATTTGATTTTTATTTCCCCGAGTACTGTAGCTTGGATGAGCATCTGGTATAATATTGTGGAGCTGCGGCAATGATTTGCTTGTGTTACATCTTATTTATTAAGTTTTGGTCGAATGCGTTGATATTAATGTGGTAGTCGTCTTGCAATAGAGGAAAATGTTATTACACTAGTTTTGTGTTATTTTAATGAAAATCCTTTCGATAAGGATAGAAGTGTCATACATTTGAAAACTGATAGGATAACTTAGCTATTATATACTACTTCTTGTGACAGTTTTAAATGAAAATATGGTAACTCGAAACATGTGATAGGAAATTAAAAAGACATCATTATGTGTATGTACATAGGTGTGTCGGATATTGTGAAGTAAATTGAATCTAAAACTAAGGAAACTGTGAAACAGAATGACTTTTTCATGGATTGCTTTTCAACATAGATATGTGGATATTTCATTTGAATTAATAGTTGTGTCAGATTTTGTAGAGTAAATTAAATTAAACACTAAGATAATTGTGAAACATGTCTTTATGAACTGCATTTTAACATTGATATGTGAATATTTCACTTATGAATTAATAGCAGATTTACGGAAATATTTGGACTAAACTGCTGGTAAGTAAACTGAGATAGTAATTAAATTTTAAGATACCTGTACAATAAAAGAAAAAGATATTGGTTGGTAGTCAATATAACTTAACCAATCAAAGGATACAATTAAAACAGTCGGACTACAGCTAGCTATGACCAAACAGCATATTATAGTAAAACATGTACTCTCCATTGTTTCAGATGTCCCGTATGAAGCTCCACGATCGAGATAGGGATGAGGAAGGGGTGGGTGTTATACAATATTTTTCACATGAAAAGTGAAAATATGCATTCATTTCATTGTCTGTTAACATTACAGTTAAATCCTATACAAAGTGAGACAATGCAAGCATTTCATTGTGTGTTAACATTACAGTTAATCCTATACAAAGTGAGACAATGCAAGCATTTCATTGTGTGTTAACATTACAGTTAATCCTATACAAAGTGAGACAATGCAAGCATTTCATTGTGTGTTAACATTACAGTTAATCCTATACAAAGTGAGACAATGCAAGCATTTCATTGTGTGTTAACATTACAGTTAATCCTATACAAAGTGAGACAATGCAAGCATTTCATTGTCTGTTAACATTACAGTTAATCCTATACAAAGTGAGACAATGCAAGCATTTCATTGTGTGTTAACATTACAGTTAATCCTATACACAGAAGTATCAGTATATGAAGTGTGCTTTATGTGAGATTTGAAAATAAGTCGGGTGTACCTTTAAATGTACATATGGTATATCCTACACTATAATGGTCTTTGTCATATATGCACTGTGCATCATATTCCGTTTTCATGAAATACTGTAAACAATAGCACTTCATACTTAAATCTGTATCTTGTTATCCTACACTATTGGGTAATGGTGGTCATAATGAACCTGCCCCAGGAATGCTGCAGCATTCTAACACAGATTAATGTCCTTCAAATTTTGTATATGTGCTTTTTAATTAGTTTTCAAATGGTATTGAATGTAAATGGTGCTAAATGTAAATGACATTGCATGCAAATGGCGTTAAATGTAAATGACATTAAATGCAAATGGCGTTAAATGCAAATGTGTTATGACTATTAAAAGATATTTCTTATAAATGTTGGCAGTTTACCAAGCAAAAACACAATTTCATCTGCAAAACGCACATTTTATATGAATTATTTATACTTATGTCTCTCTGCTCTCTTTTCTTGAGTTGTTTTTGTATACAAAGTTATGTTTCATTTAATTTAGTTAAAGCAATGGTGAAAACCCAAATTTCTACAGAATATATTTCCCTATTATATGGTATAAATGTTTTCCAAATATTTGCCTCAAAAGCTGAATATTTTAACTAATAATCTAACGTGGTATACAACGTTTGTTGACATAAAACTAATGTAAACAGGGTCCACATCGATGCCTAATGTTGTTTGTTGACATAAAACTAATGTAAACAGGGTCCACATCAATGCCTAATGTTGTTTGTTGACATAACACTAATGTAAACAGGGTCCACATCGATGCCTAATGTTGTTTGTTGACATAACACTAATGTAAACAGGGGCCACATCGATGCCTAATGTTGTTTGTTGACATAACACTAATGTAAACAGGGTCCACATCGATGCCTAATGTTGTTTGTTGACATAACACTAATGTAAACAGGGTCCACATCGATGCCTAATGTTGTTTGTTGACATAACACTAATGTAAACAGGGTCCACATCGATGCCTAATGTTGTTTGTTGACATAACACTAATGTAAACAGGGTCCACATCGATGCCTAATGTTGTTTGTTGACATAACACTAATGTAAACAGGGTCCACATCGATGCCTAATGTTGTTTGTTGACATAACACTAATGTAAACAGAGTCAACATCGATGCCTAATGTTGTTTGTTGACATAACACTAATGTAAACAGGGTCAACATCGATGCCTAATGTTGTTTGTTGACATAACACTAATGTAAACAGGGTCAACATCGATGCCTAATGTTGTTTGTTGACATAACACTAATGTAAACAGGGTCAACATCGATGCCTAATGTTGTTTGTTGACATAACACTAATGTAAACAGAGTCAACATCGATGCCTAATGTTGTTTGTTGACATAACACTAATGTAAACAGGGTCAACATCGATGCCTAATGTTGTTTGTTGACATTACACTAATGTAAACAGGGTCAACATCGATGCCTAATGTTGTTTGTTGACATAACACTAATGTAAACAGGGTCAACATCGATGCCTAATGTTGTTTGTTGACATAACACTAATGTAAACAGGGTCAACATCGATGCCTAATGTTGTTTGTTGACATAACACTAATGTAAACAGGGTCCACATCGATGCCTAATGTTGTTTGTTGACATAACACTAATGTAAACAGGGTCCACATCGATGCCTAATGTTGTTTGTTGACATAACACTAATGTAAACAGGGTCAACATTGATGCCTAATGTTGTTTGTTGACATAACACTAATGTAAACAGGGTCCACATCGATGCCTAATGTTGTTTGTTGACATAACACTAATGTAAACAGGGTCCACATCGATGCCTAATGTTGTTTGTTGACATAACACTAATGTAAACAGGGTCCACATCGATGCCTAATGTTGTTTGTTGACATAACACTAATGTAAACAGGGTCCACATCGATGCCTAATGTTGTTTGTTGACATAACACTAATGTAAACAGGGTCCACATCGATGCCTAATGTTGTTTGTTGAAATAACACTAATGTAAACAGGGTCCACATCGATGCCTAATGTTGTTTGTTGACATAACACTAATGTAAACAGGGTCCACATCGATGCCTAATGTTGTTTGTTGACATAACACTAATGTAAACAGAGTCAACATCGATGCCTAATGTTGTTTGTTGACATAACACTAATGTAAACAGGGTCAACATCGATGCCTAATGTTGTTTGTTGACATAACACTAATGTAAACAGGGTCAACATCGATGCCTAATGTTGTTTGTTGACATAACACTAATGTAAACAGGGTCAACATCGATGCCTAATGTTGTTTGTTGACATAACACTAATGTAAACAGGGTCAACATCGATGCCTAATGTTGTTTGTTGACATAACACTAATGTAAACAGGGTCAACATCGATGCCTAATGTTGTTTGTTGACATAACACTAATGTAAACAGGGTCCACATCGATGCCTAATGTTGTTTGTTGACATAACACTAATGTAAACAGGGTCCACATCGATGCCTAATGTTGTTTGTTGACATAACACTAATGTAAACAGGGTCAACATCGATGCCTAATGTTGTTTGTTGACATAACACTAATGTAAACAGGGTCAACATCGATGCCTAATGTTGTTTGTTGACATAACACTAATGTAAACAGGGTCAACATCGATGCCTAATGTTGTTTGTTGACATAACACTAATGTAAACAGGGTCAACATCGATGCCTAATGTTGTTTGTTGACATAACACTAATATAAACAGGGTCAACATTGATGCCTAATGTTGTTTGTTGACATAACACTAATGTAAACAGGGTCAACATCGATGCCTAATGTTGTTTGTTGACATAAAACTAATGTAAACAGGGTCAATATCGATGCCTAATGTTGTTTGTTGACATAACACTAATGTAAACAGGGTCCACATCGATGCCTAATGTTGTTTGTTGACATAACACTAATGTAAACAGGGTCAACATTGATGCCTAATGTTGTTTGTTGACATAACACTAATGTAAACAGGGTCCACATCGATGCCTAATGTTGTTTGTTGACATAAAACTAATGTAAACAGGGTCCACATCGATGCCTAATGTTGTTTGTTGACATAACACTAATGTAAACAGGGTCCACATCGATGCCTAATGTTGTTTGTTGACATAACACTAATGTAAACAGGGTCCACATCGATGCCTAATGTTGTTTGTTGACATAACACTAATGTAAACAGGGTCCACATCGATGCCTAATGTTGTTTGTTGACATAACACTAATGTAAACAGGGTCAACATCGATGCCTAATGTTGTTTGTTGACATAACACTAATGTAAACAGGGTCAACATCGATGCCTAATGTTGTTTGTTGACATAACACTAATGTAAACAGGGTCAACATCGATGCCTAATGTTGTTTGTTGACATAACACTAATGTAAACAGGGTCAACATCGATGCCTAATGTTGTTTGTTGACATAACACTAATGTAAACAGGGTCAATATCGATGCCTAATGTTGTTTGTTGACATAACACTAATGTAAACAGGGTCCACATCGATGCCTAATGTTGTTTGTTGACATAACACTAATGTAAACAGGGTCAACATTGATGCCTAATGTTGTTTGTTGACATAACACTAATGTAAACAGGGTCCACATCGATGCCTAATGTTGTTTGTTGACATAAAACTAATGTAAACAGGGTCCACATCGATGCCTAGTGTTGTTTGTTGACATAACACTAATGTAAACAGGGTCCACATCGATGCCTAATGTTGTTTGTTGACATAACACTAATGTAAACAGAGTCAACATCGATGCCTAATGTTGTTTGTTGACATAACACTAATGTAAACAGGGTCAACATCGATGCCTAATGTTGTTTGTTGACATAACACTAATGTAAACAGGGTCAACATCGATGCCTAATGTTGTTTGTTGACATAACACTAATGTAAACAGGGTCAACATCGATGCCTAATGTTGTTTGTTGACATAACACTAATGTAAACAGGGTCCACATCGATGCCTAATGTTGTTTGTTGACATAACACTAATGTAAACAGGGTCCACAACGATGCCTAATGTTGTTTGTTGACATAACACTAATGTAAACAGGGTCCACATCGATGCCTAATGTTGTTTGTTGACATAACACTAATGTAAACAGGGTCCACATCGATGCCTAATGTTGTTTGTTGACATAACACTAATGTAAACAGGGTCAACATCGATGCCTAATGTTGTTTGTTGACATAACACTAATGTAAACAGGGTCAACATCGATGCCTAATGTTGTTTGTTGACATAACACTAATGTAAACAGGGTCAACATCGATGCCTAATGTTGTTTGTTGACATAACACTAATGTAAACAGGGTCCACATCGATGCCTAATGTTGTTTGTTGACATAACACTAATGTAAACAGGGTCCACATCGATGCCTAATGTTGTTTGTTGACATAACACTAATGTAAACAGGGTCCACATCGATGCCTAATGTTGTTTGTTGACATAACACTAATGTAAACAGGGTCCACATCGATGCCTAATGTTGTTTGTTGACATAACACTAATGTAAACAGGGTCCACATCGATGCCTAATGTTGTTTGTTGACATAACACTAATGTAAACAGGGTCCACATCGATGCCTAATGTTGTTTGTTGACATAACACTAATGTAAACAGGGTCCACATCGATGCCTAATGCAATGAGTGTATACTGACAATATCAATCGCTTGATATATATAGACTCCAATAGTATACAAACATCAATTCAGGAGCGTAGCTGACAGTTATATGAAATTCTACTTTCACTTTTGAGTGTTTGTATACCACAAAAACATTGTTTATGTATAAAAAGTTAGGTTTCGAATTATTTCGGACGAATTTATATTAGCAATGGTATTTATACGTAAAGAAGCATTTTGGAGGCATTTTGCGATACAATGTCGCTTTAAGGTTAAAATTATGTACCAAAATCTAAATCATTCATGGCAATTTCACAAATATCAGGACAGGTCATCAAAATATCAGGACATATCAAAATATCAGGACATATCATCAAAATATCAGGACAGATCATCAAAATATCAGGACAGATCATCAAAATATCAGGACATATCAAAATATCAGGACATATCATCAAAATATCAGGACAGATCATCAAAATATCAGGACAGATCATCAAAATATCAGGACAGATCATCAAAATATCAGGACAGATCATCAAAATATCAGGACAGATCAATAAAATATCAGGACAGATCATCAAAATATCAGGACAGATCAATAAAATATCAGGACATATCATCAAAATATCAGGACAGATCAATAAAATATCAGGACATATCATCAAAATATCAGGACAGATCAATAAAATATCAGGACAGATCATCAAAATATCAGAACAGATCATCAAAATATCTTATTATTGAATAATGGATATATGTGACTGGAATCCCTATTTCTAATCACCAGGTTTCTAATGTCCAGGTTTCTATTCACCAGGTTTCTATTCACCAGGTTTCCAGGTTTCTAATCACCAGGTTTCTAATGTCCAGGTTACTAATCACCAGGTATCTAATCACCAGGTTTCTATTCACCAGGTTTCTAATCACCAGGTTTCTAATGTCCAGGTTTCTAATGTCCAGGTTTCTAATGTCCAGGTTTCTAATGTCCAGGTATCTAATCACCAGGTTTCTAATGTCCAGGTTTCTAATCACCAGGTTTCTAATGTCCAGGTTTCTAATGTCCAGGTATCTAATCACCAGGTTTCTAATGTCCAGGTTTCTAATGTCCAGGTATCTAATCACCAGGTTTCTAATGTCCAGGTTTCTAATGTCCAGGTTTCTAATGTCCAGGTTTCTAATGTCCAGGTATCTAATCACCAGGTTTCTATTCACCAGGTTTCTAATGTCCAGGTTTCTAATGTCCAGGTTTCTAATGTCCAGGTTTCTAATGTCCAGGTTTCTAATGTCCAGGTATCTAATCACCAGGTTTCTAATGTCCAGGTTTCTAATGTCCAGGTTTCTAATGTCCAGGTTTCTAATCACCAGGTTTCTAATCACCAGGTTTCTAATCACCAGGTTTCCAGGTTTCTAATCACCAGGTTTCTAATGTCCAGGTTTCTAATCACCAGGTTTCTAATCACCAGGTTTCTAATCACCAGGTTTCTAATGTCCAGGTTTCTAATCACCAGGTTTCCAGGTTTCTAATCACCAGGTTTCTAATCACCAGGTTTCTAATCACCAGGTTTCTAATCACCAGGTTTCTAATGTCCAGGTTTCTAATGTCCAGGTTTCTAATCACCAGGTTTCCAGGTTTCTAATCACCAGGTTTCTAATCACCAGGTTTCTAATCACCAGGTTTCCAATCACCAGGTTTCTAATCACCAGGTTTCTAATCACCAGGTTTCTAATCACCAGGTTTCTAATCACCAGGTTTCTAATCACCAGGTTTCTAATGTCCAGGTATCTAATCACCAGGTTTCTAATGTCCAGGTTTCTAATCACCAGGTTTTTAATAACCAGGTTTCTAATCATCAGGTTTCTAATGTCCAGGTTTCAGGAAAGGTGTTGTTAAGTAAACTGCCCGCCGGCGATATAGCCCGAAATGGTGCTGATGCAGGCGTAAAACCCGAAATATAAAATAAATAAATAAAATTATCTTGGCTGTATGCTAGAATATACCCTTATCTTGGATGTATGCTAGAATATACCCTTATCTTGGATGTATGCTAGAATATACCCTTATCTTGGATGAATGCTAGAATATACCCTTATCTTGGATGTATGCTAGAATATACCCTTATCTTGAATGTATGCTAGAATATACCCTTATCTTGGATGTATGCTAGAATATACCCTTATCTTGGATGTATGCTAGAATATACCCTTATCTTGGATGTATGCTAGACTATACCCTTATCTTGGATGTATGCTAGAATATACCCTTATCTTGGATGTATGCTAGAATATACCCTTATCTTGGATGAATGCTAGAATATACCCTTATCTTGGATGTATGCTAGAATATACCCTTATCTTGAATGTATGCTAGAATATACCCTTATCTTGGATGTATGCTAGAATATACCCTTATCTTGGATGTATGCTAGAATATACCCTTATCTTGGATGTATGCTAGACTATACCCTTATCTTGGATGTATGCTAGAATATACCCTTATCTTGGATGTATGCTAGAATATACCCTTATCTTGGATGAATGCTAGAATATACCCTTATCTTGGATGTATGCTAGAATATACCCTTATCTTGAATGCTAGAATATACCCTTATCTTGGATGTATGCTAGAATATACCCTTATCTTGGATGTATGCTAGAATATACCCTTATCTTGGATACAAGGTTAACATTCTATTATATACTTGTTCTTGTCTATTATGTTTGTTTTCCAACAACGTGACTCATATAAACATTTTCAAAATGTAACACGTTCATGTTACTACATGTTACTAGATCTCCACTGAAATGTAACACGTTCATGTTACTAGATCTCCACTGACATGCTAATATTTCACCTGTGGATGACATTTTATTCAGTTGCATGTTTCTGGTAGGATATGAGTTTACATAAATAATATTGACAAATGATATTAGTGTCCCACTCACAGCTGAGAGATTTTTAATAAATGTTTGTGGTGTGTAAGATGTGTACATGAAAAGGAGTTAAATGGACCGTGAAAATCTGCCAGTTCATAGCATTGGTCATCTCTTATTTACAGCAGAAGCTCAAGTTTAAATTGTAGAATTATAATGAGAATATTGATAAATGTGGTAATTACAGGGATAGCATAGTCTAGAGTAGTTCATACTCTGCCAGTCACAGTACATATAACACAGTCTATAGTAGTTCATACTCTGCCAGTCACAGTACATATAGCACAATCTAGAGTAGTTCATACTCTGCCAGTCACAGTACATATAACACAGTCTAGGGTAGTTCATACTCTGCCAGTCACAGTACATATAACACAGTCTAGAGAAGTTCATACTCTGCCAGTCACAGTACATATAGTACAGTCTAGGATAGTTCATACTCTGCCAGTCACAGTACATATAGCACAGTCTAGAGTAGTTCATACTCTGCCAGTCACAGTACATATAGTACAGTCTAGAGTAGTTCATACTCTGCCAGTCACAGTACATATAGTACTGTCTAGAGTAGTTCATACTCTGCCAGTCACAGTACATATAGTACTGTCTAGAGTAGTTCATACTCTGCCAGTCACAGTACATATAGTACTGTCTAGAGTAGTTCATACTCTGCCAGTCACAGTACATATAGTACAGTCTAGGATAGTTCATACTCTGCCAGTCACAGTACATATAACACAGTCTAGAGTAGTTCATACTCTGCCAGTCACAGTACATATAACACAGTCTAGAGTAGTTCATACTCTGCCAGTCACAGTACATATAGTACAGTCTAGGATAGTTCATACTCTGCCAGTCACAGTACATATAACACAGTCTAGGGTAGTTCATACTCTGCCAGTCACAGTACATATAACACAGTCTATGGTAGTTCATACTCTGCCAGTCACAGTACATATAACACAGTCTAGCGTAGTTCATACTCTGCCAGTCACAGTACATATAGTACAGTCTAGAGTAGTTCATACTCTGCCAGTCACAGTACATATAGTACAGTCTAGGGTAGTTCATACTCTGCCAGTCACAGTACATATAGTACTGTCTAGAGTAGTTCATACTCTGCCAGTCACAGTACATATAGTACAGTCTAGAGTAGTTCATACTCTGCCAGTCACAGTACATATAGTACAGTCTATAGTAGTTCATACTCTGCCAGTCACAGTACATATAGTACAGTCTATAGTAGTTCAAACTCTGCCAGTCACAGTACATATAGTACAGTCTAGGATAGTTCATACTCTGCCAGTCACAGTACATATAGTACAGTCTAGAGTAGTTCATACGCTGCCAGTCACAGTACATATAACACAGTCTAGGATACTTCATACTCTGCCAGTCACAGTACATATAACACAGTCTATGGTAGTTCATACTCTGCCAGTCACAGTACATATAGTACAGTCTAGAGTAGTTCATACTCTGCCAGTCACAGTACATATAGTACAGTCTAGAGTAGTTCATACTCTGCCAGTCACAGTACATATAGCACAGTCTAGGATAGTTCATACTCTGCCAGTCACAGTACATATAGTACAGTCTAGGGTAGTTCATACTCTGCCAGTCACAGTACATATATCACAGTCTATAGTAGTTCTTACTCTGCCAGTCACTGTACATATAGTACAGTCTAGAGTAGTTCATACTCTGCCAGTCACAGTACATATAGTACAGTCTAGGATAGTTCATACTCTGCCAGTCACAGTACATATAACACAGTCTATGGTAGTTCATACTATGCCAGTCACAGTACATATAACACAGTCTAGGATAGTTCATACACTGCCAGTCACAGTACATATAACACAGTCTAGGATAGTTCATACTCTACCAGTCACAGTACATATAACACAATCTAGGATAGTTCATACTCTGCCAGTCACAGTACATATAGTACAGTCTAGGGTAGTTCATACTCTGCCAGTCACAGTACATATAACACAGTCTAGGATAGTTCATACTCTGCCAGTCACAGTACATATAACACAGTCTAGGGTAGTTCATACTCTGCCAGTCACAGTACATATAACACAGTCTAGGGTAGTTCATACTCTGCCAGTCACAGTACATATAACACAGTCTAGGGTAGTTCATACTCTGCCAGTCACAGTACATATAACACAGTCTAGGGTAGTTCATACTCTGCCAGTCACAGTACATATAACACAGTCTAGGGTAGTTCATACTCTGCCAGTCACAGTACATATAACACAGTCTAGGGTAGTTCATACTCTGCCAGTCACAGTACATATAACACAGTCTAGGGTAGTTCATACTCTGCCAGTCACAGTACATATAACACAGTCTAGGGTAGTTCATACTCTGCCAGTCACAGTACATATAACACAGTCTAGGGTAGTTCATACTCTGCCAGTCACAGTACATATAACACAGTCGAGGATAGTTCATACTCTGCCAGTCACAGTACATATAGTACAGTCTAGAGTAGTTCATACTCTGCCAGTCAGAGTACATATAACACAGTCTAGGGTAGTTCATACTCTGCCAGTCACAGTACATATAACACAGTCTACGGTAGTTCATACTCTGCCAGTCACAGTACATATAACACAGTCGGGGATAGTTCATACTCTGCCAGTCACAGTACATATAGTAAGTCTAGGGTAGTTCATACTCTGCCAGTCACAGTACATATAGTAGTCTAGGGTAGTTCATACTCTGCCAGTCACAGTACATATAGTACAGTCTAGAGTAGTTCATATTCTGCCAGTCACAGTACATATAGTAAGTCTAGGGTAGTTCATACTCTGCCAGTCACAGTACATATAGTACAGTCTAGAGTAGTTCATACTCTGCCAGTCACAGTACATATAGTACAGTCTAGGGTAGTTCATACTCTGCCAGTCACAGTACATATAACACAGTCAAGGGTAGTTCATACTCTGCCAGTCACTGGTTCATACATGATACAACTTGCAAACCTTACAATGAACATGATACAGCATGCAAACCTTACAATGAACATGATACAGCTTGCAAACCTTATAATGAACATGATACAACTTACAAACCTTACAATGAACATGATACAGCATGCAAACCTTACAATGAACATGATACAGCATGCAAACCTTACAATGAACATGATACAACTTACAAACCTTACAATGAACAGGATACAACTTGCAAACCTTACAATGAACATGATACAGCATGCAAACCTTACAATGAACATGATACAGCATGCAAACCTTACAATGACCAAAACTTACAAACCTTACAATGAACATGATAGAACTTACAAACCTTACAATGAACATGATACAGCATGCAAACCTTACAATGAACATGATACAGCATGCAAACCTTACAATGAACATGATACAGCATGCAAACCTTACAATGAACATGATACAGCATGCAAACCTTACAATGAACATGTTACAACTTACAAACCTTACAATGAACATGATACAACTTGCAAACCTTACAATGAATATGATACAACTTGCAAACCTTACAATGAACATGATACAGCATGCAAACCTTACAATGACCAAAACTTACAAACCTTACAATGAACATGATAGAACTTACAAACCTTACAATGAACATGATACAACTTACAAACCTTACAACGAACATGATACAACTTGCAAACCTTACAATGAACAGGATACACTTACAAACCTTACAATGAACATGATACAACTTACAAACCTTACAATGAACATGATACAACTTACAAACCTTACAATGAACATGATACAGCTTGCAAACCTTATAATGAACATGATACAACTTACAAACCTTACAATGAACATGATACAGCATGCAAACCTTACAATGAACATGATACAGCATGCAAACCTTACAATGAACATGATACAACTTACAAACCTTACAATGAACAGGATACAACTTGCAAACCTTACAATGAACATGATACAGCATGCAAACCTTACAATGAACATGATACAGCATGCAAACCTTACAATGACCAAAACTTACAAACCTTACAATGAACATGATAGAACTTACAAACCTTACAATGAACATGATACAGCATGCAAACCTTACAATGAACATGATACAGCATGCAAACCTTACAATGAACATGATACAGCATGCAAACCTTACAATGAACATGATACAGCATGCAAACCTTACAATGAACATGTTACAACTTACAAACCTTACAATGAACATGATACAACTTGCAAACCTTACAATGAATATGATACAACTTGCAAACCTTACAATGAACATGATACAGCATGCAAACCTTACAATGACCAAAACTTACAAACCTTACAATGAACATGATAGAACTTACAAACCTTACAATGAACATGATACAACTTACAAACCTTACAACGAACATGATACAACTTGCAAACCTTACAATGAACAGGATACAACTTACAAACCTTACAATGAACAGGATACAACTTACAAACCTTACAATGAACAGGATACAACTTACAATGAACATGATACAACTTACAAACCTTACAACGAACATGATACATCATGCAAACCTTACAATGAACATGATACAACTTGCAAACCTTACAATGAACATGATACAACTTACAAACCTTACAATGAACATGATACAACTTACAAACCTTACAATGAACAGGATACAACTTACAAACCTTACAATGAACAGGATACAACTTACAAACCTTACAATGAACATGATAGAACTTACAAACCTTACAATGAACAGGATACAACTTGCAAACCTTACAATGAACAGGATACAACTTGCAAACCTTACAATGAACATGATACAGCTTGCAAACCTTACAATGAACATGATACAACTTACAAACCTTACAATGAACATGATACAACTTGCAAACCTTACAATGAACATGATACAGCTTGCAAACCTTACAATGAACATGATACAACTTACAAACCTTACAATGAACATGATACAACTTGCAAACCTTACAATGAACATGATACAGCATGCAAGCCTTACAATGAACATGATACAGCTTACAAACCTTACAATGAACATGATACAACTTACAAACCTTACAATGAACATGATACAACTTACAAACCTTACAATGAACATGATACAGCATGCACACCTTACAACGAACATGATACAACTTGCAAACCTTACAGTGAACATGATACAACATGCAAACCTTACAATGAACATGATACAGCATGCAAACCTTACAATGAACATGATACAACTTGCAAACCTTACAGTGAACATGATACAGCATGCAAACCTTACAATGAACATGATACAACTTGCAAACCTTACAGTGAATATGATACAGCATGCAAACCTTACAATGAACATGATACAGCTTACAAACCTTACAATGAACATGATACAACTTACAAACCTTACAATGAACATGATACAACTTATAAACCTTACAATGAACATGATACAACTTGCAAACCTTACAGTGAACATGATACAACTTGCAAACCTTACAGTGAACATGATACAACATGCAAACCTTATAATGAACATGTTACAACTTTACAAACCTTACAATGAACATGATACAGCATGCACACCTTACAACGAACATGATACAACTTGCAAACCTTACAGTGAACATGATACAACATGCAAACCTTACAATGAACATGATACAGCATGCAAACCTTACAATGAACATGATACAACTTGCAAACCTTACAGTGAACATGATACAGCATGCAAACCTTACAATGAACATGATACAACTTGCAAACCTTACAATGAACATGATACAGCATGCAAACCTTACAATGAACATGATACAGCTTGCAAACCTTACAGTGAACATGATACAGCATGCAAACCTTACAACGAACATGATACAACTTGCAAACCTTACAACGAACATGATACAACTTGCAAACCTTACAATGAACATGATACAACATGCAAACCTTACAACGAACATGATACAACTTGCAAACCTTACAATGAACATGATACAGCATGCAAACCTTACAATGAACATGATACAGCATGCAAACCTTACAATGAACATGATACAGCAGGCAAACCTTACAATGAACATGATACAGCTTACAAACCTTACAATGAACATGATACAACTTGCAAACCTTACAACGAACATGATACAACTTGCAAACCTTACAATGAACATGATACAGCATGCAAACCTTACAATGAACATGATACAGCATGCAAACCTTACAATGAACATGATACAGCAGGCAAACCTTACAATGAACATGATACAGCATGAAAACCTTACAATGAACATGATACAACTTGCAAACCTTACAATGAACATGATACAACTTGCAAACCTTACAATGAACATGATACAGCAGGCAAACCTTACAATGAACATGATACAACTTGCAAACCTTACAATGAACATGATACAGCATGCAAACCTTACAATGAACATGATACAGCTTGCAAACCTTACAATGAACATGATACAACTTGCAAACCTTACAATGAACATGATACAGCAGGCAAACCTTACAGTGAACATGATACAACTTGCAAACCTTACAATGAACATGATACAACTTGCAAACCTTACAATGAACAGGTTACAGCATGCAAGCCTTACAATGAACATGATACAGCATGCAAACCTTACAATGAACATGATCTGTGTTAGTGGTCACCTCTATTAAGCAGCCAGTGTGTATTAAGCAGTCAGTGACAGCCTTCCCAAATTTGGAAATTTGTTTAACCTCTATTGAGCAGCTACCTGGACTAAGCAGCCATTATTCATCACTCCCGTGGGTGACTGCTTAAGACAAGTTCAACAGTACATTTTTATTGCAAAAATGGATTGAAACAAGTTGGAAATCATCTGCAGTTATTGCAGTGAGCTTTAGTGCTCTATTATGGCAGCTCTTCAGAGCAAACATATTTTGTTGCATCCGGTTGCATATGGTGCAAAGTTCTGCATCCATCAAAAGCCGGTGATTACATGACTGCAGCAAGTCCTGTGTCAACAATGTCGTGTCCCTATTGAGACTACAGTTTGCTTAGGACATCTCATAAATATTCATAAACTATCAAATGATTAATGATTTCTCTGATAGGATGTTATCAGTTGAAATCATAATGTCTTGCTAAGGCCCACACAAATAACTTCATTTGGTTCATAAAATCTTGACCTAAAAGTTGTCCATATCATGTATGTGGGGATTCATTTGTTGAAAGTTTACACATTTTATTTCATTCATTATGGTAATTGCAGTTGAAGAATACACACAATGACCCTTTTAAAGTAACACTACATGAGGTGAATAAAAAAATATCTACAGAATGTAATATCCTATTTTATCACATAACTTTGCTTGTATTCAGTGTAATACAGCCATCACATAGTTGTGTGTATGTCCACACGTGCAATACAACACTTGTATGATTCCATGGATTGTAGGAGATACAACACTTGTATGATTCCATGGATTGTAGGAGATACAACACTTGTATGAATCCATGGATTGTAGGAGATTCAACACTTGTATGAATCCATGGATTGTAGGAGATTCAACAATTGTATGATTCCATGGATTGTAGGAGATACAACACTTGTATGAATCCATGGATTGTAGGAGATACAACACTTGCATGAATCCATAGATTGTAGGAGATACAACACTTGTATGAATCCATGGATTGTAGGAGATACAACACTTGTATGAATCTATGGATTGTAGGAGATACAACACTTGTATGAATCCATGGATTGTAGGAGATTCAACACTTGTATGAATCCATGGATTGTAGGAGATTCAACACTTGTATGAATCCATGGATTGTAGGTGATACAACACTTGTATGATTCCATGGATTGTAGGAGATTCAACAATTGTATGAATCCATGGATTGTAGGAGATACAACACTTGTATGATTCCATGGATTGTAGGAGATTCAACACTTGTATGAATCCATGGATTGTAGGAGATACAACACTTGTATGAATCCATGGATTGTAGGAGATACAGCACTTGCATGAATCCATAGATTGTAGGAGATTCAACAATTGTATGATTCCATGGATTGTAGGAGATACAACACTTGTATGAATCCATGGATTGTAGGAGATACAACACTTGTATGAATCCATGGATTGTAGGAGATACAACACTTGTATGATTCCATGGATTGTAGGAGATACAACACTTGTATGAATCCATGGATTGTAGGAGATTCAACACTTGTATGAATCCATGGATTGTAGGAGATTCAACAATTGTATGATTCCATGGATTGTAGGAGATACAACACTTGTATGAATCCATGGATTGTAGGAGATACAACACTTGCATGAATCCATAGATTGTAGGAGATACAACACTTGTATGAATCCATGGATTGTAGGAGATACAACACTTGTATGAATCCATGGATTGTAGGAGATACAACACTTGTATGATTCTATGGATTGTAGGAGATACAACACTTGTATGAATCCATGGATTGTAGGAGATTCAACACTTGTATGAATCCATGGATTGTAGGTGATACAACACTTGTATGATTCCATGGATTGTAGGAGATTCAACAATTGTATGAATCCATGGATTGTAGGAGATACAACACTTGTATGATTCCATGGATTGTAGGAGATTCAACACTTGTATGAATCCATGGATTGTAGGAGATACAACACTTGTATGAATCCATGGATTGTAGGAGATACAACACTTGCATGAATCCATAGATTGTAGGAGATTCAACAATTGTATGATTCCATGGATTGTAGGAGATACAACACTTGTATGAATCCATGGATTGTAGGAGATACAACACTTGTATGAATCCATGGATTGTAGGAGATACAACACTTGTATGAATCCATGGATTGTAGGAGATACAACACTTGTATGAATCCATGGATTGTAGGAGATACAACACTTGTATGAATTCATGGATTGTAGGAGATACAACACTTGTATGAATCCATGGATTGTAGGAGATACAAAACTTGTATGAATCCATGGATTGTAGGAGATACAACACTTGTATGAATCCATGGATTGTAGGAGATACAACACTTGTATGAATCCATGGATTGTAGGAGATACAAAACTTGTATGAATCCATGGATTGTAGGAGATACAACACTTGTATGAATCCATGGATTGTAGGAGATACAACACTTGTATGAATCCATGGATTGTAGGAGATACAAAACTTGTATGAATCCATGGATTGTAGGAGATACAACACTTGTATGAATCCATGGATTGTAGGAGATACAACACTTGTATGAATCCATGGATTGTAGGAGATACAAAACTTGTATGAATCCATGGATTGTAGGAGATACAACACTTGTATGAATCCATGGATTGTAGGAGATACAACACTTGTATGAATCCATGGATTGTAGGAGATACAAAACTTGTATGAATCCATGGATTGTAGGAGATACAACACTTGTATGAATCCATGGATTGTAGGAGATTCAACACTTGTATGATTCTGTCCTCATCCTCTGTAATAAACTGTACAGACCATGCTTGTAATAAACCAGTCAAACATGTGTACAGCGTAGAGTCCATGCTCATAATAAACCAGTCAAACACGTGTACGTACACTGTACAGTCCATACTCGTAATAAACCAGTCAAACATGTGTACGTACACTGTACAGTCCATGCTTGTATTAAACCAGTCTAACACGTGTACAGCATACAGTCCATGCTTGTAATAAACCAGTCAAACACGTGTACAGCATACAGTCCATGGTTGTGTTAAAACATCAGAATTTCTTGATCTGTATTGACTTATTTATTATGTCTGGCTAGTTCCTTTTTGTGGGAAATGAAAGACTATTTGGACAAATTGAGAAGTAATAGAGAAATGGTTAATGTCTTTGTGTTACAGATAAATTCATACAAGTTTGAACAACAAAAAAGACATAAAAGAGCAAGATGAAAGTATGCAATCACCTCCCCACCCATACTGAAAGTATGCATGTACTTCCCCACCCATTCTGAAAGTATGCATGCACTTCCCCATCCATTCTGAAATTATGCATTCACTTCCCCACACATACTGAAAGTATGCATTCACTTCCCCACCCATACTGAAAGTATGCATTCACTTCCCCACCCATACTGAAAGTATGCGTTCACTTCCCCACCCATTCTGAAATTATGCATTCACTTCCCCACCCATTCTGATAGTATACATTCACTTCCACACCCATACTGAAAGTACACATTCACTTCCCCACCCATTTTAAAGTATGCATGCACTTCCCCACCCATACTGAAAGCATGCATGTACTTCCCCATCCATACTGAAAGCATGCATTAACTTCCCCACCCATTCTGAAAGTATGCATGTACTTCCCCATCCATACTGAAAGCATGCATTAACTTCCCCACCCATACTGAAAGTATGCATTCACTTCCCTACCCATTCTGAAAGTACACATTCACTTCCCCACCCATTCTGAAAGTATGCATGCACTTCCCTACCCATACTGATAGCATGCATGTACTTCCCCACCCATTCTGAACGTACACATTCACTTCCCCACCCATACTGAAAGTATGCATGCACTTCCCCACCCATTCTGAAAGTACACATTCACTTCCACACCCATTCTGAAAGTATGCATGCACTTCCCCACCCATTCTGAAAGTACACATTCACTTCCCACCCATTCTGAAAGTATGCATGTACTTCCCCATCCATACTGAAAGCATGCATTAACTTCCCCACCCATACTGAAAGTATGCATTCACTTCCCCACCCATTCTGAAAGTACACATTCACTTCCCCACCCATTCTGAAAGTATGCATGCACTTCCCCATCCATTCTGAAAGTACACATTCACTTCCCCACCCATTCTGAAAGTATGCATGCACTTCCCCACCCATACTGATAGCATGCATGTACTTCCCCACCCATTCTGAAAGTACACATTCACTTCCCCACCCATACTGAAAGCATGCATGCACTTCCCCACCCATACTGAAAGCATGCATGTACTTCCCCACCCATTCATATTGACAGTTGCAGGAGTCTGCATTGGCTTATTCTAGGGATTAACCCCCCAGTTTAATGTATACAAATTAATCTTAGCTTGATGGTGAAACAAGTTCTTATAACTATATGACTAAATTAGGATGAGGGAGAGAAAAGGCAATGAACATTTCCTAAGTACACAACTAACATGGTCATGGCAGTGCCCACAGTCATCAGCGCTCATTAATGTATGAGCTGGAATGTCTGCTTCTATGTATTTATATAGCTTTCACCTTGTTTTACCAATTGAACCAATCATTATAAGACTTATTCAGCACGGATTACTGATATTGAGCATTTATAAGCGACTTGTCACATGCTGAGATATTGATTGGTCAAATCATGAGCTCCGGTGGACACCACTTTCAGGAGAATCCGGTGTAAGTTAATCGGAATTAGTGTTTATTTTGTGGTGGGTCCTTGGGGAGATCTCGCTGGAATATATTCTGGATTAGCTGGATTGTGATCATTATTCCATAAACGACAGCGATAGTTGGGAATTTCCATCAGTGTCAATACAAACAGATATAAATAACTGTCACCAGAATTGGACATTCATTTTACCCTTGGCACTTCAGAAATAACTGGAAATCCAGTTAAGCTTCCATAATCAATCAATGCATGCAATCATCTCTTTCACTGAAGATCCCAGTTTCTTTCTCTTCCTATATCTGCTCACAAGGGTTTATTTACCATTATTCCCGGTATATCTGGCTGTAAATGTCTAAAAAATCTTACTAGCTTATCCAACACATCTTGAACAGACTTATCAAACTATATTGTCATGTAAGACGGGTTTCACATTGTCCAATATTCATTGTTGCACTGTCATGGCATAAGTCTTAGAGTTCATAGTTACACTATCATGGCTACTTGCAGACATAGTCTTAGAGTTCATAGTTATACTATCATGGTTACTTGCAGACATAGTCTTAGAGTTCATAGTTACACTATCATGGCTTCTTGCAGACATAGCCTTAGAGTTCATAGTTACACTATCATGGCTACTTGCAGACATAGTCTTAGAGTTCATAGTTACACTATCCTGGCTACTTGCAGACATAATCTTAGAGGGCAATGTTGTACTGTCCTGGCTGCTTGCAGACATAGTCTTAGAGGGCAATGTTGTACTGTCCTGGCTACTTGTAGACATAGTCTTAGAGGGCAATGTTGTACTATCCTGGCTTCTTGCAGACATAGCCTTAGAGTTCATAGTTACACTAGCATGGCTACTTGCAGACATAGTCTTAGAGTTCATAGTTACACTATCATGGCTACTTGCAGACATAGTCTTAGAGGGCAATGTTGTACTATCCTGGCTACTTGCAGACATAATCTTAGAGGGCAATGTTGTACTATCCTGGCTACTTGCAGACATAATCTTAGAGGGCAATGTTGTACTGTCCTGGCTGCTTGCAGACATAGTCTTAGAGGGCAATGTTGTACTATCCTGGCTTCTTGCAGACATAGCCTTAGAGTTCATAGTTACACTATCCTGGCTACTTGCAGACATAATCTTAGAGGGCAATGTTGTACTGTCCTGGCTGCTTGCAGACATAGTCTTAGAGGGCAATGTTGTACTATCCTGGCTACTTGCAGACATAATCTTAGAGGGCAATGTTGTACTATCCTGGCTACTTGCAGACATAGTCTTAGAGGGCAATGTTGTACTGTCCTGGCTGCTTGCAAACATAGTCTTAGAGGGCAATGTTGTACTGTCCTGGCTACTTGTAGACATAGTCTTAGAGTGCAATGTTGTACTGTCCTGGCTGCTTGCAGACATAGTCTTAGAGTGCAATGTTGTACTGTCCTGGCTGCTTGCAGACATAGTCTTAGAATGCAATGTTGTACTGTCCTGGCTACTTGTAGACATAGTCTTAGAGTGCAATGTTGTACTGTCCTGGCTACTTGTAGACATAGTCTTAGAGTGCAATGTTGTACTGTCCTGGCTGCTTGCAGACATAGTCTTAGAATGCAATGTTGTACTGTCCTCGCTGCTTGCAGACATAGTCTTAGAGTGCAATTGTGTACTGTCATGGCTACTTGCAGACATAATCTTAGAGGGCAATGTTGTACTGTCCTGGCTGCTTGCAGACATAGTCTTAGAGGGCAATGTTGTACTATCCTGGCTACTTGCAGACATAATCTTAGAGGGCAATGTTGTACTATCCTGGCTACTTGCAGACATAGTCTTAGAGTGCAATGTTGTACTGTCCTGGCTGCTTGCAGACATAGTCTTAGAGTGCAATGGTGTACTGTCATGGCTGCTTGCAGACTTAATCTTAGAGTGCAATGGTGTACTGTCATGGCTGCTTGCAGACTTAATCTTAGAGTGCAATGGTGTACTGTCATGGCTGCTTGCAGACTTAATCTTAGAGTGCAATGGTGTACTGTCATGGCTGCTTGCAGACTTAATCTTAGAGTGCAATGGTGTACTGTCTTGGCTACTTGTTGACCTAATTTTAGAAAGTGTTCTTTGTGGTTCATCCATTTTAGAGAGTGGTCTTTGTGTTTCATCCATTTTAGAAAGTGTTCTTTGTGTTTTATCCATTGTGTTCTTTGTGTTTCATCCATTTTAGAAAGTGTTCTTTGTGTTTCATCCATTTTAGAAAGTGTTCTTTGTGTTTCATCCATTTTTAAAAGTGTTAGAAGCGTTGACTGTTTTCACGTTTTGTAAGTTAATTGGGTAAGCTATTCCAGGTTCTAACTAAGCACCAAGTACGGCACATATCCTGGACTACACAATGTGTGTCATCATACAGTCCCATTCTTGAAAACATTTGTTTTCTCAGAATTAACTCATAAAAATTAATATTGATTGCCAAGAACATCTGATTGACCTTTTATTGTTGCATGACTGGGGACAAGTCATATTGATGCTTTATGCCCATTAGAAATCTTCCAATAAATCTAGCTAATGGGTCAGTGTAATGGTCTGTCAGCAAGTAGACAACACTCATAGGGACAGTGTTTGAGAGTTGATGCTGACCCTGGGTAAACCTAGATGTACAGCCGAGATAAGTGCTGATGACTAAATTATCCTTTTATTGTCAATGTGAATGCAAGTGTTATAGTCAGTAAATGACCAGTCTGATGGATTGGGTTACAATATCGGACCAAGGACGAGTGATTATGGTTGAGGACTTGCATACCACTGTAACCTATCATCAATGATGGTCGCGGGTTCGAGCCCCGCTCAACCGTGAAAAATTTGGCAGTTTCTTACGGAGGTTGGTTGGTGTACCAAGTACTGGTTAACTGCTGGAGCCTGGCAAGGAACGGTGTTGTTAGGTAAACTGTCCATCGCTCAAATGGGTAACCGGTAGCGACGTTAAATAAACTTAAACAATAAGTAGGACATTTTGCCATGTATCATCAATCGCCCTGTTTTTCGTTCCCCACCTGTTTTTATATTTTGTTTGCAATTGTAACAGTAACAGGTGCTTGGTTTATATGTATATGCCAGATCTGCCAAACAAGAAAATGAGCAAACATTTTATTTCGAAAATATGTAAATGTTAATGTTTTCATTAATCTCATATTATATAACTAAATATTTGTTTGTTTTTGTACCGGGTAAAGCCTCTTGAATTACTTTGCAAGGTCAGGTGCCAGTCATGTGAAAATGCCGGAAAATACATTTCTGTTGCATGAAATTTGATTGGTGGCTCGAAAACAGGTTGTTATTTTGATGCCATGTTGAATGTGAGTGAAATTGTAAGTTTTATTTTAAAAGATGCTATGCAATCTGAGTTTAGTCAAGCGTATTAAATAGTACATGGTAATATTATTTAATTTGCTATAAAAGAGACCATAATCCGGTACAGCCATGATCCTGGGATTTCATTAGATTCTGATCTTTATTATGGATAATGGTTTGACTACTACATTGTTAATGCATGTGATAAATCGATGGCCAATAGGTGTTTCTATATGACTGTGGGAAAGTCTATGCAATTCACATGTGATAATGTTATAATTATTGGAACAAGTTATTGTTCATTAAACATTGATCTATTCTGTGAATATTGTGAATTTTGTAATGATATGTAAATAAGTTTAACTCTTTGCATGATGGGTACAATTAAGGCTATAAATAGTTCAAATATTTGTAGCAGATGGCAATTCATTGAATGTATTTTTCTTATCTGTAACTGTAATTCTGGAAATAATTGTCCTGGAATTTCATTAGAATTGTGTTGTTACGACACAATTCTAATGAATTGCATGATATATTTGACTGTTATTATTAATGCTAGCGCTAGCGTGCACAAAGTTAATGTATTTATTAATGCTAGCGCTAGCATGCACAGAGTTAATGTATTTATTAATGCTAGCGCTAGCGTGCACAGAGTTAATGTATTTATTAATGCTAGCGCTAGCGTGCACAGAGTTAATGTATTTATTAATGCTAGCGCTAGCGTGCACAGAGTTAATGTATTTATTAATGCTAGCGTGCACAGAGTTAATGTATTTATTAATGCTAGCGCTAGCATGCACAGAGTTAATGTATTTATTAATGCTAGCGTGCACAGAGTTAATGTATTTATTAATGCTAGCGTTAGCATGCACAGAGTTAATGTATTTATTAATGCTAGCGTGCACAGAGTTAATGTATTTATTAATGCTAGCGCTAGCGTGCACAGAGTTAATGTATTTATTAATGCTAGCGCTAGCGTGCACATAGTTAATATATTTATTAATGCTGCGTGCACAGAGTTAATGTATTTATTAATGCTAGCGTGCAGAGTTAATGTATTTATTAATGCTAGCGCTAGCGTGCACAGAGTTAAGGTATTTATTAATGCTGCGTGCACAGAGTTAATGTATTTATTAATGCTAGCGCTAGCGTGCACAGAGTTAATGTATTTATTAATGCTAGCGCTAGCATACACAGAGTTAATGTATTTATTAATGCTAGCGTGCACAGAGTTAATGTATTTATTAATGCTAGCGCTAGCATGCACAGAGTTAAGGTATTTATTAATGCTAGCGCTAGCGTGCACAGAGTTAATGTATTTATTAATGCTAGCGCTAGCGTGCACAGAGTTAATGTATTTATTAATGCTGCGTGCACAGAGTTAATGTATGTATTAATGCTAGCGCGCACAGAGTTAATGTATTTATTAATGCTAGCGTGCACAGAGTTAATGTATTTATTAATGTTAGCGCTAGCGTGCACAGAGTTAATGTATTTATTAATGCTAGCGCTAGCGTGCACAGAGTTAATGTATTTATTAATGCTAGCGTGCACAGAGTTAATGTATTTATTAATGCTAGCGTGCACAGAGTTAATGTATTTATTAATGCTAGCGCTAGTGTGCACAGAGTTAATGTATTTATTAATGCTAACGCTAGCGTGCACAGAGTTAATGTATTTATTAATGCTAGCGTGCACAGAGTTAATGTATTTATTAATGCTAGCGTGCACAGAGTTAATGTATTTATTAATGCTAGCGCTAGCATGCACAGAGTTAATGTATTTATTAATGCTAGCGCTAGCGTGCACAGAGTTAATGTATTTATTAATGCTAGCGCTAGCGTGCACAGAGTTAATGTATTTATTAATACTGCGTGCACATAGTTAATGTATTTATTAATGCTAGCGCTAGCATGCACAGTGTTAATGTATTTATTAATGCTAGCTTGCACAGAGTTAATGTATTTATTAATGCTAGCGCTAGCGTGCACAGAGTTAATATATTTATTAATGCTGCGTGCACAGAGTTAATGTATTTATTAATGCTAGCGTGCACAGAGTTAATGTATTTATTAATGCTAGCGCTAGCGTGCACAGAGTTAATGTATTTATTAATGCTAGCGCTAGCGTGCACAGAGTTAATGTATTTATTAATGCTAGCGCTAGCGTGCACAGAGTTAATATATTTATTAATGCTGCATGCACAGAGTTAATGTATTTATTAATGCTAGCGTGCACAGAGTTAATGTATTTATTAATGCTAGCGTGCACAGAGTTAATGTATTTATTAATGCTAGCGTGCACAGAGTTAATGTATTTATTAATGCTAACGTGCACAGAGTTAATGTATTTATTAATGCTAGCACTAGCGTGCACAGAGTTAATGTATTTATTAATGCTAGCGTGCACAGAGTTAATGTATTTATTAATGCTAGCGCTAGCGTGCACAGAGTTAATGTATTTATTAATGCTAGCGCTAGCATGCACAGAGTTAATATATTTATTAATGCTGCGTGCACAGAGTTAATGTATTTATTAATGCTAGCGTGCACAGAGTTAATGTATTTATTAATGCTAGCGCTAACGTGCACAGAGTTAATGTATTTATTAATGCTAGCATGCACAGAGTTAATGTATTTATTAATGCTAGCGCTAGCGTGCACAGAGTTAATGTATTTATTAATGCTAGCGTGCACAGAGTTAATGTATTTATTAATGCTAGCGCTAGCGTGCACAGAGTTAATGTATTTATTAATGCTAGCACTAGTGTGCACAGAGTTAATATATTTATTAATGCTGCGTGCACAGAGTTAATGTATTTATTAATGCTAGCGTGCACAGAGTTAATGTATTTATTAATGCTAGCGTGCACAGAGTTAATGTATTTATTAATGCTAGCGCTAGCGTGCACAGAGTTAATGTATTTATTAATGCTAGCGCTAGCATGCACAGAGTTAATATATTTATTAATGCTGCGTGCACAGAGTTAATGTATTTATTAATGCTAGCGTGCACAGAGTTAATGTATTTATTAATGCTAGCGTGCACAGAGTTAATGTATTTATTAATGCTAGCGCTAGCGTGCACAGAGTTAATGTATTTATTAATGCTAGCGCTAGCATGCACAGAGTTAATATATTTATTAATGCTGCGTGCACAGAGTTAATGTATTTATTAATGCTAGCGTGCACAGAGTTAATGTATTTATTAATGCTAGCGTGCACAGAGTTAATGTATTTATTAATGCTAGCGTGTTTATGTTTGTGTTTATGTATTGTGGGAGATCCATATCTAATCATCTAATTCTTTAAGCATTTGTAACAGTCTGAATTTCTATCAAATTCTTTTGTTACATAGTCATTGTTTTGTTTTATTCCTATAATTTCAATCAATTAGATTCTTTGTATAATGGTGAGATTTACATTATATTTTTTATAAAGGAGATCACCAATGCATTTTCTTAAGCAGATGTTATCTGATATTATTATCTATAACATGTCTTAGAAGAGTTGTCATAGTTGGCATTATTTAAAATTTATGGTTTCCTTAATATATTAAATGTGGCCCACCATATCAAAATCAATCGTAAGTCGGGATTATCGTAAGGCAGATAATTACATTATAAGTCAACAAAATGGTATTTTAACATTTTTCAGATTATTGTATAATGGCATTTTATAATCATTTATCTTTATAATAAATGTGATAGAAGCACGTATTTGTGTAATTTAAGGCATTAAAAACACATTTTAATTAGCTTGGTGTTAATTGCCATTGTTATTAATCGTAGTGAAACAAAAGATCTAAGCCGGGTAGGCGGTGTTTTCCGATGGCCTTCAATGATACTGTCCCGCGGTTTGGCCCCATGTATTTAGTACCTAAATAAACTAGATATGACATATTTTCAGCTGATGCTATTTTTGAACTAAGATCTTATATGCTTCCAACTAATCAACAGCTTTAAAGCATTCAAATATTTTCAAAAATCTCTTCGGTTGAGATGTAAACGTGATTCCCACTCATCCATTGGCCGATAAACACCACGTGGTCTGCAAGTGCGCACCTGTTCCTATGTTCACAGACGATTGGATAGAAACAAAACAATTTTCGGTGTGATTTCATGACGATTATATAGCTATATTATTATATAGCTTAATATTTAGATTTATTTCGATGCAAATCAGTCATATATAGGTAAATGGTAAACCTAGACAAGTGTAGAACCTTTATCTGCTGATTTGTTGTGTGAAATTTTAACACACCGTTTATCTGTACCCGTGTTTCGTGTAGCCCAGTATTTCGGATGTACATGTATTTAATATAAATTCTAAAATAATATACTTCACCTGAATCCAAAAGTTCATTCATTCTTTTATGACTGTGACTGAATTCAGCTTTTATGTTTCATAATATTACAAAAGAATTTTTTACTTTTCACTGTGAACCAGCTTTTCACCCCTTTTCTAATTCAGAGCTGCACAATATAAGGTTACTTTACTTCCCACAAAAAGCCATAAATTACCCCCTAATCCTTTCCTAAAACAACACAACTGATAAGGGGAATTCTGCTAAAGTAAACATTTTAATTGATCAATGAAACACTGCTACTGTGTACTATGATCCAATTAACAATTTTATATTATGCTCTAGGCACTGTCAGATCAGACTAATCAAAGGAGTCAATATACAGGGGCCATTAAACTAGAATATCTACAAAGACATGGAAATTGCTACATGTACTCTGAAAAGTCAGAATAATCCTTTCAGGATATATTGGTTTAAGTAAAAAAATATTATTAATTATTATTATTGTATTTATACTAGAACAGCTGAACCACTAATGGATACTACTAAGTTCAGCAAAGTGGCATTTTAAAGAATGGACATTTACCTTTAATTTGATACCAAACATGACTAGTTGTGTCATGTGGAACATATTGGTTGCTATGGTGTTTTGATTTCACTGCGTCTCCAAATTTTGCTAAAATAAGTCAGAATTTCTGCAAATCTTTGACAGCCGTTCTCGGAATATTAATCGCATAAAGTCCATTATTCAAATGGTCATAACTTTGGACTGAAACGTGCTACATGAATGATACTGCTATCACTAGAAAGCTTATACTTATACCTATATGGTGGTATAGTTAACTCATTATTTATTTTTTTAGACTTAAGACTGATTTTGTCATGGTGGGTCACAAATGCCTTTTGTACAATCAGAGATTTGATTATAATCTTAACCAGTTATAAGTTTATTATACTGGCAGGAAATTGCTGGAAGCCACATATGCTATATTTTATCAAGTTATTTTGACATTTTAACCCTTTCCCTCATAGAGGCACCTCTTGATGCCATTACCAATATGACATACCTTGACAATGTAGTAGCCAAATCAATTAACGGCCAGAATCTCATGTAGTCCCAGTAAGATCTATTGAGGTGGGATAGATATGGCGACTACTTATCCACTGCATGATAGCTAAATGGCTGTCGTTTGTATGGATATATAATAGTCTATTAACCTAAATCTCTATGAAGGAAAGTGCTGTACAAGCCTGATGAAAAATTCTTAGATGATTGGTCAATGTCTAATATAATATTATTGGCTGGTATTTGGAACCGTTTTGATTGGATAACGCCGCAGAATAAAAAACTTTTAGATTGTTAGAAGGTTAGTTACTTTTGAGCTCCTGAAGGAGACACTTACATTTTTACATAAAGCATCTACTGATAATACAATGTATCATTTAGTGGCATAATGCTAGCCACATTAGTGTCTTTATCTTCTACAGGACTTTATGTTAATTTGTAACTATCGACTATATATATATGGACAACATTAAACAACCTACATAATTAACTCTCAATCTGTGTTAATTATTGTTATTGCTGGACAATTGTATGTATATTAAATTAGGAACTGGAATCGTCATTGGTTTGATTGACCATACAGCCTTAAGTCCACAGACAGTGGACCTACCCCTTTGTATGCCACCACTGCATGTAGGCTACTCTGCTGTACCACGCTAATTCCCCATTTAGAGTTAGCCTGCACACGAGTTCAAACCCCGGGAACTCGAGAGACACATTCACTTCATTGACTGCTGGATATAATGAGGAACATTTGGTGCCAAACTGATTTGTAATTTATTGCAATATATATCTCTAAGGTTTTTGGAAGAAATATTAATGTTGTTTTAATTATTGTATGTTTAAATAGGATCCTAGATTAAAGTGAAACTTGGTACATGGGAATCATTCCTAGATTCCAAAAGGGACAACTCTCATTCCACAAAGGGCAACATTTAAAATATTTATACGGAATAAAGAAAGGAAAACTGAAATCATTTCTCAATTTAAGGAAATTTGTAAATGACCAAAGGGGGACACACTCTCCATCTCCCTCCCCCATCTACCTCTGTCTCCCTCCATCTCCCTCCACCATCTCCCTCCCTCCCCACTGTCCACCTCCCCTCCCTCCCCCTCCATCTCCCTCCATCTGTCTCCCTCCCTCCGTCTCCCTCACCCTCCCATGAAGGAAAATACTTCATGTGTGTGTTAGTGTCAGCACTGCAAACATAGTGCTGTACATTTTGCGGGGGAATGTTCATATTTCCCTGAATTTATTTTGCTGATGTGTCGGAAACATGTTGCACCAGTTTGCTAACTGTTTATAAATTTGTATGCGCTATATTTCATCAGATGTACTTCTTGTGTCAATCTGTCAGCGGCACATGTTACCCGGCAGCAATGATTCGATACATGGGAATTAGATTCCTGAAAGACCACTTTAATAAAACACCCACTTTCAACTAGTTAAAAGCTTCCCAGGGACCAGGTGGTATTGACAGCTAATTGTCTGTTACATTAAGCAAAATAGCATCGTTTGTTTGCTAATGTTTTGTATTTTGCATGTGTGACTGTTTTGTGGGAACAGATTCACGGAACAGATTCACGGAACAGATTCACGTGGATTTAATGTTTGATCAGCTTTTGCCTCTTCATAATAAAACAAGCTTGTTTAAAGATTAAGGCATTAGCTATAATTGTACATTGGAAAACTACAATTATTTCATGTCAACTAACCCTCTTTGTGTGGAATGGTGTCTGCATGAGGGGCTGCATGTTCGTGCCCGGTCTGATTCACAAAGGTGGTGTTCTTCGTTTTGACACTAAATCAGGGGCATAGCGAGCCATTTTTAATTTGTGGACACCAATAATAAATTCAGCATTAAAATATTTCGATTCCTAGAACTGTGACGCATTTTAATATATGTTATAGACGTTCAAATTTTGATGTATTTTTTCTGTTAAATCAACATTGCCTTTTTTAACTTACTTCATGGCAATGGATTCCACATGAAATGTGATCTCGAGAACGATTAAACTACATGTTGTAAGAACTTGTTTCGTAATTCGGCTAAAATATTAAAAATCAATAAAATATGGACAATGACAAACCATTTATAAAGACAATAATGTAAATACAATATTTCAATTAATATTGGTCTGTATTCTACATGGCCATTTCTGATACCTGAAGCCCGGTTTGGGAATTGCCATGATATCTTATTGTCATCCAATTTCTCAAAACTGAGACAAATAATGCTTGGTGATGTGGATATTTTACTGGAATTGTTTTGTATATAAATGGGTATAATAAGGTGAAGTGCTTAGCAGAAAATGGATGTAGAGAAATTGATTGTGAGAGAGTTTTAGGGATATGAGCTGCACTGATTGCAGGTCAGATATGATACATGTACCAGTAAATATGATACATGTACCAGTAAATATGATACATGTACCAGTAAATATGATACATCTACCAGTATATATGATACATGTACCAGTAAATATGATACATGTACCAGTAAATATGATACATGTACCAGTAAATATGATACATGTACCAGTAAATATGATACATGTACCAGTAAATATGATACATCTACCAGTATATATGATACATGTACCAGTAAATATGATACATGTACCAGTAAATATGATACGTGTACCAGTAAATATGATACATGTACCAGTAAATATGATACATGTACCAGTAAATATGATACATGTACCAGTAAATATGATACATGTACCAGTAAATATGATACATGTACCAGTAAATATGATATATGTACCAGTAAATATGATACATGACATCAATTGAAATATCCAGTGTAGAACATGATCCGCCCCGGTTTTAATCCTCCTGTGGTGTTTGACACAGGCAGACATAATCCCCCAACCATCTAAAAATCCAGCAATGACATAATATCCCCACTGGACCCACTTTTGCTCAATTTGGCTGTTTTATGTTTTATTTTAACAAGAAAGATAGAACTCAATTATTAAGATGTCACTAGTTTTGTTCATGATAGAATACTAAATAGCATAGTATATGTGAGATTTATGTATAAAGGAAGACTTGAAAAAGGTGTATCAGTATCATGCTACAATGCACGCGAATCATCCATTTCTACTTCATGTTTGAGTTGCAAGGATTGATTAAATATGTAATAGGAGCTTGTCAGGTAACAGTGCACTGACAATGGGTTCACATGACCTAGCTACCGGTATGCTACTGTGTAGCAATTAATGAGCAATGCTGTTTTCATAGTAGAAAATTAATTTATCTGTTTGACCCAAGAAAAACAAAGGTCTGAAGATGAGTCAATGTCAGATCAATAGAATGATAATGCTAAGAGTTTGAAATTATCAACTGACAGTTACAATGAACTGGGAGGACAATGGCCTCCATGGTGCAATGGATGGATGGATGGATATACAGTGACTGCCTACCCTCATTTGCTATGTATACACATTTATTACTCTAGAATGTGTCTAGTGCACAGTATACATAGGTACAACATTCAAGACAATTTTATCAAATATATAGAATTGCAAGAAATTTAGCGAAAACTTGCCATGTCTGTTAAGTGTTATAAAATATCTACTAAAACCATCTACAGATAATCTAAATGAGAATATTATGCACGCCTGGGTGCGAATTTGTGGACTTATTTGGGAATATTAGAAATGTTTGTACGTCCATTATCATACGAGCGTATTTACCTGATTTTTCTCGATTTATGGTGCACATTTTAGCGGATCTTGATCTATTTGCTTGTGGAATTGCTATTTCCATGTGCGTTCTATACATCGGGACTTTATGCCAAAATGTTGGTGTGTGTGATACATGATAGCGCATTATACATTGATAAATATGGTAGTAACCTAACTAGGTGTTGAAGTTCAAGCTCCACTTTAGGCAAGACACTTAATTCCACATTGCCTCTTCTCTCTCCTTAATGACGATATATTCCAGCAGAATGAGGTCTCTCTAGAGTGATAGATTCCAGCAGAATGAGGTCTCTCTAGAGTGATAGATTCCAGCAGAATGAGGTCTCTCTAGAGTGATAGATTCCAGCAGAATGAGGTCTCTCTAGAGTGATAGATTCCAGCAGAATGAGGTCTCTCTAGAGTGATAGATTCCAGCAGAATGAGGTCTCTCTAGAGTGATATATTCCAGCAGAATGAGGTCTCTCTAGAGTGATATATTCCAGTAGAATGAGGTCTCTCTAGAGTGATAGATTCCAGCAGAATGAGGTCTCTCTAGAGTGATAGATTCCAGCAGAATGAGGTCTCTCTAGAGTGATAGATTCCAGCAGAATGAGGTCTCTCTAGAGTGATAGATTCCAGCAGAATGAGGTCTCTCTAGAGTGATATATTCCAGCAGAATGAGGTCTCTCTAGAGTGATATATTCCAGTAGAATGAGGTCTCTCTAGAGTGATAGATTCCAGCAGAATGAGGTCTCTCTAGAGTGATAGATTCCAGCAGAATGAGGTCTCTCTAGAGTGATAGATTCCAGCAGAATGAGGTCTCTCTAGAGTGATATATTCCAGCAGAATGAGGTATCTCTAGAGTGATAGATTCCAGTCGAATGAGGTCTCTCTAGAGTGATAGATTCCAGTAGAATGAGGTCTCTCTAGAGTGATAGATTCCATCAGGAATGAGGTCTCTAGAGTGATTAAGCTAATGTTGTAAGAACTTGTTTCACAATCGAGCTAAAAGAAATATATATTTATATAAACTAAAAATTGCATGATTCGAAACAATAAATAGAAACTGGGACTTATCAGAATAATTCCATTCATGCTGTAAATATAAACGAGGAATACAAACTATTTTGTCATTAGAATGTCATTAATAAATATAAACGAGGAATACAAACTATTTTGTCATTAGAATGTCATTAATAAATATAAACGAGGAATACAAACTATTTTGTCATTAGAATGTCATTAATAAATATAAACGAGGAATACAAACTATTTTGTCATTAGAATGTCATTAATAAATATAAACGAGGAATACAAACTATTTTGTCATTAGAATGTCATTAATAAATATAAACGAGGAATACAAACTATTTTGTCATTAGAATGTCATTAATAAATATAAACGAGGAATACAAACTATTTTGTCATTAGAATGTCATTAATAAATATAAACGAGGAATACAAACTATTTTGTCATTAGAATGTCATTAATAAATATAAACGAGGAATACAAACTATTTTGTCATTAGAATGTCATTAATAAATATAAACGAGGAATACAAACTATTTTGTCATTAGAATGTCATTAATAAATATAAATGAGGAATATAAAATATTTTGTCATTAGAATGTCATTAATAAAGCCCCCAATGTTTATTTAGAATGTGCTGCACACAGAGATATTTCAATGAATATTAGATGAGTAGAAGTCTTGATTACTGTATTATATTTCCATTTGTTGATAATGAATTATTCACGTTTTTAAGTTGCATTTCAATGATCTGGTATTTTTGAAAATTCTATTTGAGGTTACCTCCCTTATATTATTTATTTCTAAAACCTCCAAAAACTTGTAAATATAAATTTTACAAATGAATAATGATGATAAAATGGAAACCCCCACATATTAGTAAGAATATAAATCAACTGCTATAATTTCCAAAATAAAAATATA
The DNA here is from genome assembly GCA_014843695.1 of Archivesica marissinica. Lineage (NCBI taxonomy): Eukaryota > Metazoa > Mollusca > Bivalvia > Venerida > Vesicomyidae > Archivesica > Archivesica marissinica. The sequence goes on from CM026391.1 coordinate 44,758,530, forward strand.
TTAAGAGTACATTTTAGAAGGAATTTAATAAGGTCGACTTATTTGCCCAGTATATACAGTGTCTGTTTCCAAAGAGGTAATGATCCATTAAATTCGCCCTTAACCCTTTCAACACCACATACCTCTAAATAGGCTTACAAAAAGTGTAGATCCAGATGAGCCGGCTCATGACGAGCCGTCTCATCAGGATCTGCACTTTTTGCCAGTGATATGACTATTTTTACACATAATTACCCATTTTGATAAATGAACTTGTCCAAATGTGATTTTCTGATTCATTTATTGGTTTTTGAATATCATGGACCAGTCCATGTGAGTTACTTGGTGTTGAATGGGTTAAATGCTTTCAATTCTTCAAATGTTGAAATAAAACTACCGGTATAATTAATTTGCAAATTAGCCTTGTGTTATCCGAGAATTTCAAATAATCCAGCAGATATATCTTTATTTTCGTCTCATCAATGTATAATACAATATTACAGACATAATAAATGATCACTATAAAATATACATTGCCATTCTGGAAGAATGATAAGAGACGTTATAATAATGCCTCTAGGCTTGTAGATACACATAAATTATATCACAATTAGTATTTTAAGATAGACTCTATCATTTATAACTATAACTATGTACGTATCTAAAACTGATAAATCTATATGAACGTTCCTAATCTAATTAAATAAAAATGCAATATAACTAGGAGGGGGTAAGACTCTGAATTATCGACATAGGCACTAGCGTGCACTTGTTAAACAATAGTTTAGAAGACCAGGTATCACCCTTGATCAGATCAATGGTGACTTGATTAGCAGCATCCATATAGCGGTGATAAAAATCATTTCAAGATTAAAAAAAGCATGACATTATTTACACATAAAGAATTGTCTAGTTTTTAAGATATTAAAACCGGTTTTGGCACTATACCTTATCATTTCCTGGTTGGACATTAAGAATACAAACGTTTCATGTGCAGTAAAACTATCAAAATTTGTATCAATATGAGTTGCTTGTAACACAAGACCAGCCCGTATATCATTATACAGACAGCAATCCAGCAAAGCATGTGTTTCAGTTTCAACAGAAGTTTTACAATATGGACACAATCTATTTTCGATGGGAATATTCTCATGCCTCCCAGTCTCTAACCTAAGAGGTGCGACCCCGCATCTAAACTTTGCGAGCGCAGCTCTGTGAGAAGGGGGTAGTATCATTTTACAATACATTTCAGTTTCTAAGGTAGTTTTGAACATATATTGACGTCCATTAAAAACGCTTCACCTCCATTTGTCGCGCCATATTTCATGAACTAAATATTGAATGCATGATTTTGTGATTTAGAAAAAGACTTTGGGAATATTTCTACTCATATCACTTGATACCTGAGATTAATTAAACATTACACGGATTTAACAGCCGTTTCAACAAACTTACCCCCATAAAATTCGTCAGTACCATGACTTGCTATCACTGCATGCAGTCGCCGTCTCGTGGACCCACACAGATTACGTAGAAGATAGCGTGGAATACGAGCCCACTCATCACGAAGAGCATTTGTCAATTCTTGGACGTTTTGCGGCTGTGGGTTACGTCGACGTAAACGATGTCCAAGGACGTCCCACATGTGTTCAATTGGGTTACAATCAGGAGTTAGCAGGCCATGGTAGAACGTCAATATTATTGGCCATGAGAAAGTTTCTGGTAAATATGACCTTGTGGGGGTGCGCATTGTCATGTTGAAATGCAAGGCCAGGGCGTTGCTGAAACATTGGAACGACTACAGAACGAATAACTTGGTTTACATACCCTCTGGCATTTAAATTCCCATTAATAACCACCAGGTCAGTTCTAAAGGTGTGGTTTATCGCTGCCCACCCCCACCAAAACGGTTGTGCTCCAGCACACAATTGCATACGTACTGTTCATTATGTCGACGGTAAACGCGAACACGTCCATCAGCAAAGGAAACATTAAAGCGAGATTCGTCACTAAAGACAACATCACGCCAACGTCTTCCGATGTTTTTTTGAGCCCATTGCCGACGTTCCCGAAGGTGACGGTCCGTCATCACTGTGCCACGGTACGGCCGCATGCACGATATTCCACGCTCCCGGAGACGTCTCCTTACTGTATTCTGACTTGCATTCCTTCCGCGATTTACTATGACCACCGACGTTGTGGATTGCGCTGTTACAAAACGGTTTCGCAGGTGACGTTGACGTATGAAATTATCCTGTCGTACAGACATCACACGGGGCACACACAAAAACCCTGAACCACCTGAACCACACCTAGCGTGCCTAAGAATTAGCTGGCAGTTATGACCAAACCATTGGTACCCAGATACACGAAGCTGTTCGTTCTATGTAAGGTGGGTCTCGGCAATGCCAATAATGTCGAGATCCAAGTGTTGGATACAAGCAGTTGTAAGAATAAAATTGTCACTATCACTAGCCGCCTTCCAACCGTGAACGTTCCAAAAACCCGACAACAACCTAGCTGTGGTATATGCTGTTACGACCAGAGGAACGATTGTTGTTACCACCCTGGGCCCTGGTCCAGTTGTTGGACGACTGTCAACCTCTATTACCGGATCCATTGTCACTAGTGTTAGTAGACCCGGCACTGTGTACGACACCAGTGTTAGTAGACCCGACACTGTGTATGTTACTGCCACCATGACTGCGGTTGTCCTGGCGACCACCATGCACGGTAGACTGGCTACTGCTGGAGCCGAGTTGCTGCTGTCTACGGTGATCATTAGAGCTTCTAACAACACGAGAGCCAAGTATGCTCAAATTAGAGTCCTGGTGTTCCATACCTGGTGAGAATAGCTCTAAAGTTATCGGTCATGATTCTGTCACTCTTCGATTGATTATGATCAATGTAGATAGTGGCATACTGCTGATGACGTTTCAATTGGCTTTTGGTGCTCATTACCTCACTCTTATCATCACTGACTGAAAGGTAGCTACAATAACACCGGGCCTATTATTACCCGCACACTTACGTTCAGCATTGACCACTTGTCTGGTCTGATCTTCAATCTATCATGTATTAGAGAGTTAACCTTGGTAAGCATGTTTTCATTATCATGCTGTGGCATATTTCGAATAACAATGTTGCAGGAAATGTCACTAGGTGCAGCCATAGAGGAATCACACACGATGGACGACAGCTTAGCATTAATTTCATCAATGTCTGATGCTACTTCAGAGACGATATCGTTTTTGATGCTGTCAATCCGGGCGTCAACATCCTTGCGCATTTTCGTTATCTCACAGTTTACCCGCTTGTCCAGTATTTGGGTGACCTTGGCTGAGATGCGTTGCTCTAACCCAGACTCGAGCTTATCCATCCTCTGCTACTCAAGTTGTCAAACATGTTGTGCACATCCAATGAGAGCTTCATGATAAGAGCTTCTACCGAGGAGCCCGGTTTCATCTGAGTGGACGATTCCGTCACTGAAGAGTCCGATTTCGTCTGAGTGGCCGATTTCGTCGCCTCACTCTGGCTACGTGTAGGAGTGTTGTTATACAGTGCATGACGTTCCCTAGCAATGATCCGTGATGGACTGGATTTGAGCAGCGACCCAAAAGTGGCCTTAGCCTTCTTGATAGCGGACTGTCATGCGGTTGGTAGGGACAGGTTCTGCTTCCTACCACCTGTTGTTTGCGTATCGACCCGGGTTATGCGCTGAGAGTCCATTATAGAGTTAACATAGTCATCTGCGTCACTGTTACCGCCAGTGAAATCTACTATGTTACTGGCCATAGTTCGCCCAGTCGAGCTACAATGTCTGAGCGATTTACTTTCACGTTAGCGCTCTTGCCCGTTACCACTAATGGCAGTATAATACAGTGTTCGCCCAACCGTGACGAAGCGCCGATTAAGGGAGTGTTTCTACCAAAACCGGCTTTACAGTTGCATGATAAATCGATAGAGTATGTGATTTGTTACAAAAAATAGCTCACCGGCAACAATAGTCCGCAATAGAAAACACCACAAACACCCTATAACACACACAATTTTCAAGACAGTCTGCTCGTTTCATCCACTACACATTTATGAACACTTTCGCTATTTTAGATTTTCAAATAAGTCACTATTTGGTTCACAATATATTAGTTTTCTTTGAGCTGAACATATTGCCAACAATTGCTATGACCGGAAGTATGTCATCAGATATATCAAGTCAATCATGGGTTGGTTTATAAAAAGGGTTCCTATCAAATTTTGTAAATCAAATATATAAAAACCTATGACATTTTGTAAGCAGATAAAAAAAGCTACGTCTGATATTATATGACAACATTTCTAGCATTTTATATAATATCAATAACCCATACTGTGGTAATTAGAAAATAATGTATTTTCCAACAGTGTTCAATGAATCTGTCTTAAGGCAATCTATTTTCACCCAGATTAGCAGTTATTGCCCATTTATTTCAGAACTCTTTGATCTGAGCATTGCAGAGAGATGATGCTCACTGATCATGCAAGTGCCACAATAAACAATGAGGAAAAACTGTACATTGCAAGCATAATGTATTGTCCCTTGATAATACTGAAGAGACTGGAAATATTGTGGGGAGGGGTGTTGGGTAGACAGAATGTAATGCATTAGACATGTGCTTGTTGATTGTGCCTAGGGATATGGGGAGACATTTTTTATCTTTTTTTATTTTTTTATTAAGTGCTCCATCATTTGTTAGGATTTTGTTACATTGGGTTTTAAGATGATTTTTTAAAATCTGTGTATCTATGGTTGCCCCCTGGTTAATGGGGGCGACACTTCCAGAAGCATTATAAGTAGTCATTTTAATGTTTGGAGGATAGTGTCAGATACATAAGACGCTTCAATTCCAGAAAAATCCCTGGTTAATAGACCTAGCTTTATATTCCCATCTGGAAGACTGTTGCTAAGATCAAACATGGGGATCAAACGTCTGAAATCTCTGGAGTCGCTGTCCAATATGTTAACAATTGGACCACTGATACATTTTGTGGAAGAGGATTTCCAATGATAATGTTATTTATATCCCTTGCCTGATCGTAGGAGACAATGTTATTTATATCCCTTGCCTGATCGTAGGAGGCAATGTTATTTATATCCCTTGCCTGATCGTAGGAGACAATGTTATTTATATCCCTTGCCTGATTGTAGGAGGCAATGTTATTTATATCCCTTGCCTGATCGTAGGAGGCAATGTTATTTATATCCCTTGCCTGATCATAGGAGGCAATGTTATTTATATCCCTTGCCTGATCGTAGGAGGCAATGTTATTTATATCCCTTGCCTGATCGTAGGAGACAATGTTATTTATATCCCTTGCCTGATCGTAGGAGGCAATGTTATTTATATCCCTTGCCTGATCGTAGGAGGCAATGTTATTTATATCCCTTGCCTGATCATAGGAGACAATGTTATTTATATCCCTTGCCTGATCGTAGGAGGCAATGTTATTTATATCCCTTGCCTGATCGTAGGAGGCAATGTTATTTATATCCTTGCCTGATCGTAGGAGGCAATGTTATTTATATCCTTGCCTGATCGTAGGAGGCAATGTTATTTATATCCTTGCCTGATCGTAGGAGGCAATGTTATTTATATCCTTGCCTGATCGTAGGAGGCAATGTTATTTATATCCCTTGCCTGATCGTAGGAGGCAATGTTATTTATATCCCTTGCCTGATCGTAGGAGACAATGTTATTTATATCCTTGCCTGATCGTAGGAGACAATGTTATTTATATCCCTTGCCTGATCGTAGGAGACAATGTTATTTATATCCCTTGCCTGATCGTAGGAGGCAATGTTATTTATATCCCGTGCCTGATCGTAGGAGGCAATGTTATTTATATCCTTGCCTGATCGTACAACTAATTGTTTCTGATCACATGGTTTCTCTACTATTATATCTCTGCCATTCTAGCTGGTATGAAATGTTTGTATCTCATGTTTTGACTATGAATATGAGATGTGAAATCAAGAGTTTTAGTTTAAACCTGCTAGGTGCCATCATATATAACATGAACTATAAATTGCAAAGAAGCCCAACTTAACAACTATTACTAATGAGTGTCCAATCGGAAAATAGCCCCAAGCACGGAAAATGGAGCCCAGATATTTCTTTGTCATTAGGATTTAGAATTTAGAAGAATTTGATTATTAAATTTAACACTTGATAACAATATATTTCAGATTTTGAACTACAACAGCCACCACCCGGGCAATCCCTTAATGACAAGAAGCTTACGGTAAATTTCATAATTGATTAATATAGTGACATTGTGTTGTGGTTTAGTGTTACACATTCTGTGTTGTAGCCCAGCCTACTGTTCTTTGGTTGGTTGCTGTATTGGACAGTCTGGGTAAAGCCCAGAATGCTGTACAGTGTTGGTTTGCTGTATCGGACAGTCTGGGTAAAGCCCAGAATGCTGTACAGTGTTGGTTTGCTGTATCGGACAGTCTGGGTATAGCCCAGAATGCTGTACAGTGTTGGGTTGCTGTATTGGACAGTCTGGGTAAAGCCCAGAATGCTGTACAGTGTTGGTTTGCTGTATCGGACAGTCTGGGTATAGCCCAGAATGCTGTACAGTGTTGGGATGCTGTATTGGACAGTCTGGGTAAAGCCCAGAATGCTGTACAGTGTTGGATTGCTGTATTGGACAGTCTGGGTAAAGCCCAGAATGCTGTACAGTGTTGGGTTGCTGTATTGGACAGTCTGGGTAAAGCCCAGAATGCTGTACAGTGTTGGATTGCTGTATTGGACAGTCTGGGTAAAGCCCAGAATGCTGTACAGTGTTGGATTGCTGTATTGGACAGTCTGGGTAAAGCCCAGAATGCTGTACAGTGTTGGGATGCTGTATCGGACAGTCTGGGTAAAGCCCAGTGTTGGATTGCTGTATTGGACAGTCTTTGGTTGAGTCCAGAAATCAATATAGTGTTGGGTTGCTATTTAAGATGAACTCAGCAGGGTTCTATGTTTGGTTGCTATTTAAGATGAACTCAGCAGGGTTCTATGTTTGGTTGCTATTTAAGATGAACTCAGCAGGGTTCTATGTTTGGTTGATATTTAAGATGAACTCAGCAGGGTTCTATGTTGGGTTGCTATTTAAGATGAACTCAGCAGGGTTCTATGTTTGGTTGCTATTTCAGTTTGACCCAATGTTCCATTGTTTCATTATTGATGTCTCGGTTAAATTGACCAGTTATGTTGAAGTGCACTGGGCATACAAAGCTAATCTTGTACAGTAATACCAATATATTTTATATTGTATATAGATACAAAAATAGCAAATCTGGTGTGTAAGTTAGTTAATGTAGTGTCAAAGTAGCAATTCCAGGGAATGTAGTAAATGTAGTGAAAGTAGTAATTCCAGGGAATGTAGTAAATGCAGTGAAAGTAGCAATTCCAGGGAATGTAGTAAATGTAGTGAAAGCAGACATTCCAGGGAATGTAGTAAATGCAGTGAAAGTAGAAATTCCAGGGAATGTAGTAAATGAAGTGAAAGTAGCAATTCCAGGGAATGTAGTAAATGCAGTGAAAGTAGAAATTCCAGGGAATGTAGTAAATGCAGTGAAAGTAGCAATAACAGGGAATTGTAGTAAATGCAGTGAAAGTAGCAATTCCAGGGCATTATAGTAAATGCAATGAAAGTAGCAATTCCAGGGAATTGTAGTAAATGCAGTGAAAGTAGCAATTCCAGGGAATTGTAGTAACTGCAGTGAAAGTAGCAATTCCAGGGAATTGTAGTAAATGCAGTGAAAGTAGCAATTCCAGGGAATTGTAGTAACTGCAGTGAAAGTAGCAATTCCAGGGAATTGTAGTAAATGCAGTGAAAGTAGCAATTCCAGGGAATTGTAGTAACTGCAGTGAAAGTAGCAATTCCAGGGAATTGTAGTAAATGCAGTGAAAGTAGCAATTCCAGGGAATTGTAGTAACTGCAGTGAAAGTAGCAATTCCAGGGAATTGTAGTAAATGCAGTGAAAGTAGCAATTCCAGGGAACATAGTAAATGTAGCAATTCTGGGTAATGTAATAAATGTAGCAATTCTGGGTAATGTAATAAATGTAGCAATTCTGGGTAATGTAATAAATGTAGTGAAAATAGCAAATCTAGCATCAGTAAATGCAGCAAAATTAGAAGAAAACAAGTTTGGTAAATATTTGTTATAGGGGCTGGGATCCATATTGTTTAATAAATATCGAGTAATCGTCAATATGAAGGTATTGATATCATATTGATATGTATTTTGAAAATATCGATACCGAATACACCTAAATAACACAAATGTAAATATTCTCTTGGCATAGATTTGAAACATAAACATTGAAAAAACAAACCGGTGCGCTATTAAAACTGAATGTGCAAGAACTGTGTTCATTTCTTTTCTAATACAATAAACGTCTGCAGGCAATTAATTCAATTACTATTAACTCCTTATCATTTTTGAATATAATTACCTGTATTTATTTCAGACATCAGTGATATCATATCAATATATCGCGATATTTCAAGTTAATATATCAACATGAAATTCTGAGTTTATACCTAATTTGTAGCAACGTGACATTAGCATAAACACAGTGCACTCTTCCAGAAATTTCTATCTCCCTTCAAAATTAACATACAAATGATTGGTTGGTATGTCATGAAAATTTGAATCATCTATGTTTTGTGCTATATAAAGGCATGGTTTGTTGTGATGATCGTGACAGACGGATCTGTAGTCCTGTGGTAACACGCTGGACTGGTAATCCAGGGATCGCAGGTTCGATCCCCCGTCTGACACTAATAAAATTAACAGTCTTTCAGATGGGACATTAAACTGAGGTCTCGTATCGGTGCTTTACACCGTGCAAGTAAATGAACCAGAGGAGTCTCTGGAATGGGTCTCTTTCTGTATCATTGCACTATCCTCCAAAATTGTAAAATGACTAATCTCTTCAGGAGGCATCGTTCATATGGGCAACCGGTAGCGACGATAAATAAACGTAAAACACACTGATGATCGTGAAACATTGATTCATTTATACTAGGATTGTACCGGGAAACTTCCCTGTTGCTGTAGGCATACTTCAGTACATTCTCTAACCAATCTATTTCCGCTACTGTAAACCTCATTCTGTATGCAATAATATGATTTTGTTACATATTTGGAGAATGAATAATTGTGTATACATAATTTGAGAACTGGTTTGCCGCCATACCCCACCATAAGGGAAATAGTGTAAGCTAATGTTACTTTAGCGTGCCAGCGTCTAATCAATTGAAAGTTGTCTTCATAAATTCCTCTTGAGGATTGTTACACATAGTATTATTTATTTTAATCAAATTTTATTAATGGTGTAACATCATTGATCGAAGTTAATGGTGTAACATCATTGATCGAAGTTAATGGTGTAACATCATTGATCGAAGTTAATGGTGTAACACCATTGATCGAAGTTAATGGTGTAACATCATTGATCGAAGTTAATGGTGTAACACCATTGATCGAAGTTAATGGTGTAACACCATTGATTGAAGTTAATGGTGTAACACCATTGATTGAAGTTAATGGTGTAACATCATTGATCGAAGTTAATGGTGTAACACCATTGATTGAAGTTAATGGTGTAACACCATTGATTGAAGTTAATGGTGTAACACCATTGATTGAAGTTAATGGTGTAACACCATTGATCGAAGTTAATGGTGTAACACCATTGATCGAAGTTAATGGTGTAACACGATTGATTGAAGTTAATGGTGTAACACCATTGATCGAAGTTAATGGTGTAACATCATTGATTGAAGTTAATGGTGTAACACCATTGATCGAAGTTAATGGTGTAACATCATTGATCGAAGTTAATGGTGTAACATCATTGATCGAAGTTAATGGTGTAACATCATTGATCGAAGTTAATGGTGTAACATCATTGATCGAAGTTAATGGTGTAACACCATTGATCGAAGTTAATGGTGTAACATCATTGATCGAAGTTAATGGTGTAACATCATTGATCGAAGTTAATGGTGTAACATCATTGATCGAAGTTAATGGTGTAACATCATTGATCGAAGTTAATGGTGTAACACCATTGATCGAAGTTAATGGTGTAACATCATTGATCGAAGTTAATGGTGTAACATCATTGATCGAAGTTAATGGTGTAACATCATTGATCGAAGTTAATGGTGTAACATCATTGATCGAAGTTAATGGTGTAACACCATTGATCGAAGTTAATGGTGTAACATCATTGATCGAAGTTAATGGTGTAACATCATTGATCGAAGTTAATGGTGTAACATCATTGATCGAAGTTAATGGTGTAACATCATTGATCGAAGTTAATGGTGTAACATCATTGATTGAAGTTAATGGTGTAACACCATTGATTGAAGTTAATGGTGTAACACCATTGATTGAAGTTAATGGTGTAACACCATTGATCGAAGTTATGTCATTAAATTCCTATTTTAAAAAAGACACCAATTTATGGGATAGTCTGTATGGATAGTTTAGTATTTGTTTACAGAAAATGAAGTAAAAACACTTGAAGATTTCTGACAATAGTATGATGTGTGTATGGTAGTGTGATGGTAGTGTGTATGGTAGTGTATATGGTAGTGTGTATGTAGTGTGTATGGTAGTGTGTATGTAGTGTGTATGGTAGTGTGTATGTAGTGTGTATGGTAGTGTGTATGTAGTGTGTATGGTAGTGTGTATGTAGTGTGTATGGTAGTGTGTATGGTAGTGTGTATGGTAGTGTGTATGTAGTATGTATGGTAGTGTGTATGGTAGTGTGTATGTAGTGTGTATGGTAGTGGTATGTAGTGTGTATGGTAGTGTGTATGGTAGTGTATATGGTAGTGTGTATGGTAGTGTATATGGTAGTGTGTATGGTAGTGTATGGTAGTGTATATGGTAGTGTATATGGTAGTGTGTATGGTAGTGTATATGGTAGTGTATATGGTAGTGTGTATGGTAGTGTGTATGTAGTGTGTATGTAGTGTGTATGGTAGTGTGTATGGTAGTGTATGGTAGTGTGTATGTAGTGTGTATGGTAGTGTGTATGGTAGTGTGTATGTAGTGTGTATGGTAGTGTTGGTAGTGTGTGGTGTGTATGGTAGTGTGTATGGTAGTGTGTATGGTAGTGTGTATGGTAGTGTGTATGGTAGTGTATATGGTAGTGTGTATGGTAGTGTGTATGGTAGTGTATATGGTAGTGTGTATGGTAGTGTGTATGGTAGTGTATATGGTAGTGTGTATGGTAGTGTGTATGGTAGTGTATATGGTAGTGTGTATGGTAGTGTGTATGGTAGTGTGTATGTAGTGTGTATGTAGTGTGTATGGTAGTGTGTATGGTAGTGTATGGTAGTGTGTATAGTAGTGTGTATGGTAGTGTGTATGGTAGTGTGTATGTAGTGTGTATGGTAGTGTATAGGTAGTGTGTATGTAGTGTGTATGGTAGTGTGTATGGTAGTGTGATGTAGTGTGTATGTAGTGTATATGGTAGTGTGTATGTAGTGTGTATGGTAGTGTGTATGTAGTGTGTATGGTAGTGTGTATGGTAGTGTATGGTTGTGTGTGTATGTAGTGTGTATGGTAGTGTATATGGTAGTGTGTATGGTAGTGTGTATGGTAGTGTGTATGGTAGTGTGTATGGTAGTGTGTATGTAGTGTGTATGGTAGTGTATATGGTAGTGTATATGGTAGTGTGTATGGTAGTGTATATGGTAGTGTATATGGTAGTGTGTATGTAGTGTATATGGTAGTGTGTATGGTAGTGTGTATGGTAGTGTATATGGTAGTGTGTATGGTAGTGTGTATGGTAGTGTGTATGGTAGTGTATATGGTAGTGTGTATGTAGTGTGTATGGTAGTGTATATGGTAGTATGTATGGTAGTGTATATGGTAGTGTGTATGGTAGTGTATATGGTAGTGTATATGGTAGTGTGTATGGTAGTGTGTATGGTAGTGTGTATGGTAGTGTATATGGTAGTGTGTATGGTAGTGTGTATGGTAGTGTGTATGTAGTGTGTATGGTAGTGTGTATGGTAGTGTGTATGGTAGTGTGATGGTAGTGTGTATGTAGTGTGTATGGTAGTGTATTGGTAGTGTATATGGTAGTGTTATGGTAGTGTATTGGTAGTGTGTATGGTAGTGTATGGTAGTGTGTATGGTAGTGTGTATGGTAGTGTGTATGGTAGTGTATGGTAGTGTGTATGGTAGTGGTATGGTAGTGTATGGTAGTGTATATGGTAGTGTGTATGGTAGTGTGTATGTGTGTGTTGTGTGTGTGGTGTGTGTGGTGTGGTTGGTGGTGTTGTGGTGTTGTGTGTTGGTGTGGTTGGTGTGTGTTGTGTGTTTGGTGTGGTTGTGTGTGTATGGTAGTGTGTATGGTAGTGTATGGTAGTGTGTATGGTAGTGTGTATGGTAGTGTGTATGGTAGTGTGTATGTGTGTGTATGGTAGTGTGTATGTAGTGTATTGGTAGTGTGTATGTAGTGTGTATGGTAGTGTGTATGGTAGTGTGTATGTAGTGTGTATGGTAGTGTGTATGTAGTGTGTATGGTAGTGTGTATGGTAGTGTGTATGGTAGTGTATTGGTAGTGTATGGTAGTGTATATGGTAGTGTGTATGGTAGTGTATGGTAGTGTATATGGTAGTGTGTATGGTAGTGTGTATGATGGTAGTGTGTATGGTAGTGTGTATGTAGTGTGTATGGTAGTGTGTATGGTAGTGTGTATGGTAGTGTATGGTAGTGTGTATAGTAGTGTGTATGGTAGTGTGTATGGTAGTGTGTATGTGTGTTATGGTAGTGTGTATGTAGTGTATATGGTAGTGTAGGTAGTGTGTATGGTAGTGTGTATGGTAGTGTGTATGGTAGTGTATATGGTAGTGTGTATGGTAGTGTGTATGGTAGTGTGTATGGTAGTGTGTATGGTAGTGTGTATGGTAGTTGTATGGTAGTGTGTATGGTAGTGTGTATGTAGTGTGTATGGTAGTGTGTATGGTAGTGTGTATGGTAGTGTGTATGGTAGTGTGTATGGTAGTGTATATGGTAGTGTGTATGGTAGTGTATATGGTAGTGTATATGGTAGTGTGTATGGTAGTGTGTATGGTAGTGTATTGGTAGTGTGTATGGTAGTGTGTATGGTAGTGTATATGGTAGTGTGTATGTAGTGTATATGGTAGTGTGTATGGTAGTGT
>CM026391.1:44772740-44784743 GCA_014843695.1 Archivesica marissinica
TTGGTTCTCACTTCTTTACAGTGTATGTACCGAATGCACAGATGTGTCCTCACTTCTTTACAGTGTATGTACTGAATGCACAGATTTGTCCTCACTTCTTTACAGTGTATGTACCGAATGCACAGATTTGGTCCTCACTTCTTTACAGTGTATGTACTGAATGCACATATTTGGTCCTCACTTCTTTACAGTGTATGTACTGAATGCACATATTTGGTCCTCACTTCTTTACAGTGTATGTACTGAATGCACAGATTTGGTTCTCACTTCTTTACAGTGTATGTACTGAATGCATATATTTGGTCCTCACTTCTTTACATTGTATGTACCGGATGCACAGTTTTGTCCTCACTTCTTTACAGTGTATGTACTGAATGCACATATTTGGTTCTCACTTCTTTACTGTGTATGTACTGAATGCACATATTTGTTCTCATTTCTTTACATGTATGTACTGATGCACAGATTTGGTTCTCACCTCTTTACAGTGTATGTACTGAATGCACAGATGTGTCCTCACTTCTTTACAGTGTATGTACTGAATGCACAGATTTGGTCCTCACTTCTTTACAGTGTATGTACTGAATGCACAGATTTGGTTCTCACTTCTTTACAGTGTATGTACTGAATGCACAGATTTGGTCCTCACTTCTTTACAGTGTATGTACTGAATGCACAGATTTGGTCCTCACTTCTTTACAGTGTATGTACTGAATGCACAGATTTGGTCCTCACTTCTTTACAGTGTATGTACTGAATGCATATATTTGGTCCTCACTTCTTTACATTGTATGTACCGAATGCACAGTTTTGTCCTCACTTCTTTACAGTGTATGTACTGAATGCATAGATTTGGTCCTCACCTATTTACAGTGTATGTACCGAATGCACATATTTGGTCCTCACTTCTTTACAGTGTATGTACCGAATGCACATATTTGGTCATCACTTCTTTACAGTGTATGTACTGAATGCATATATTTGGTCCTCACTTCTTTACATTGTATGTACCGAATGCACAGTTTTGTCCTCACTTCTTTACAGTTTATGTACTGAATGCACATATTTGGTCCTCACTTCTTTACGGTGTATGTACCGAATGCACATATTTGGTCCTCGCTTCTTTACAGTGTATGTACCGAATGCACATATTTGGTTCTCACTTCTTTACAGTGTATGTACTGAATGCACAGATTTGGTTCTCACTTCTTTACAGTGTATGTACCGAATGCACAGTTTTGTCCTCACTTCTTTACAGTGTATGTACTGAATGCACAGATTTGGTCCTCACTTCTTTACAGTGTATGTACCGAATGCACAGATTTGGTCCTCACTTCTTTACAGTGTATGTACTGAATGCACATATTTGGTTCTCACTTCTTTACAGTGTATGTACCGAATGCACAGATGTGGTCCTCACCTCTTTACAGTGTATGTACCGAATGCACAGATGTTGTTCTCACTTCTTTACAGTGTATGTACCGAATGCACATAGTTGGTCCTCACCTCTTTACAGTGTATGTACTGAATGCACAGATTTGGTCCTCACCTCTTTACAGTGTATGTACCGAATGCACAGATTTGGTCCTCACTTCTTTACAGTGTATGTACCGAATGCACATATTTTGTTCTCACTTCTTTACAGTGTATGTACTGAATGCCAGATTGGTTCTCACTTCTTTACAGTGTATGTACTGAATTCACATATTTGGTCCTCACTTCTTTACAGTGTATGTACTGAATGCACAGATTTGGTCCTCACTTCTTTACAGTGTATGTACTGAATGCATATATTTGGTCCTCACTTCTTTACATTGTATGTACCGAATGCACAGTTTTGTCCTCACTTCTTTACAGTGTATGTACTGAATGCACAGATTTGGTTCTCACTTCTTTACAGTGTATGTACTGAATGCACAGATTTGGTTCTCACTTCTTTACAGTGTATATACCGAATGCACAAATGTGGTACTCTCTTCTTTACAGTGTATGTACTGAATGCACAGATTTGGTTCTCACTTCTTTACTGTGTATGTACTGAATACACATATTTGGTTCTCATTTCTTTACAGTGTATGTACTGAATGCACAGATTTTTTTCTCACTTCTTTAGAGTTTATGTACTGAATGCACACATTTGGTTCTCACCTCTTTACAGTGTATGTACTGAATGCACAGATATGGTCCTCACTTCTTTACAGTGTATGTACTGAATGCACAGATTTGGTCCTCACTTCTTTACAGTGTATGTACTGAATGCACATATTTGGTTCTCACTTCTTTACAGTGTATGTACTGAATGCACAAATTTGGTCCTCACTTCTTTACAGTGTATGTACTGAATGCACAGATTTGGTTCTCACTTCTTTACATTGTATGTACTGACTGCACAGATTTGGTCCTCACTTCTTTACAGTGTATGTACTGAATGCATATATTTGGTCCTCACTTCTTTACATTGTATGTACCGAATGCACAGTTTTGTCCTCACTTCTTTACAGTGTATGTACTGAATGCATAGATTTGGTCCTCACCTATTTACAGTGTATGTACCGAATGCACATATTTGGTCCTCACTTCTTTACAGTGTATGTACCGAATGCACAGATTTGGTCATCACTTCTTTACAGTGTATGCACTGAATGCATAGATTTGGTCCTCACTTCTTTACATTGTATGTACCGAATGCACATTTTTGTCCTCACTTCCTTACAGTTTATGTACTGAATGCACATATTTGGTCCTCACTTCTTTACGGTGTATGTACCGAATGCACAGAGTTGGTCCTCGCTTCTTTACAGTGTATGTACCGAATGCACATATTTGGTCCTCACTTCTTTACAGTGTATGTACTGAATGCACAGATTTGGTTCTCACTTCTTTACAGTGTATGTACCGAATGCACAGTTTTGTCCTCACTTCTTTACAGTGTATGTACTGAATGCACAGATTTGGTTCTCACTTCTTTACAGTGTATGTACCGAATGCACAGTTTTGTCCTCACTTCTTTACAGTGTATGTACCGAATGCACAGATTTGGTCCTCACTTCTTTACAGTGTATGTACTGAATGCACATATTTGGTTCTCACTTCTTTACAGTGTATGTACCGAATGCACAGATGTGGTCCTCACTTCTTTACAGTGTATGTACCGAATGCACAGATGTTGTTCTCACTTCTTTACAGTGTATGTACCGAATGCACATAGTTGGTCCTCACCTCTTTACAGTGTATGTACTGAATGCACATATTTGGTCCTCACTTCTTTACGGTGTATGTACCGAATGCACAGATTTGGTCCTCACTTCTTTACAGTGTATGTACCGAATGCACATATTTTGTTCTCACTTCTTTACAGTGTATGTACTGAATGCCAGATTGGTTCTCACTTCTTTACAGTGTATGTACTGAATTCACATATTTGGTTCTCACTTCTTTACAGTGTATGTACTGAATGCACAGATTTGGTTCTCACTTATTTTGGTTTGGTTCTCACTTATTTCTCACTTATTACACTGTATGTGTTATGCCCCTATGTTGTGCATAAATTATGTATATCAAATATGCTTTTGACTTTAGTTTAAGCTTAGATTTGTTTTTAAAACGGAAAGCATATAAAGTTTAAATCCTTAAATTGGGTATTGAAATTGTTCAGTGTATATCTATGTTTGTTTTAATATGCATTTTATCAAACAAATCATATTGCGCTCAACACAAAAAAATGCCATATTTGAGTAAATAATTCTGATTAAGATTATCTTCTAAAATGTTCAAACTTCTTAAGTGTTTGGTCAACCTAGATATTCTTGATAACTTGTTAATTACTGTAATTTGTTAGCCAAACATTCAAATTGCTACTAACACTTCTCAATTAATTATACCAACATATTCCAAGCTATGGTGAAAAGCAGGTTGCCAAACAATCATTGTCAATGTAACACATTGTTTCAAGCCATGTAATATTGAGTTAGTCTAGACAAGCAAATTGACCAACAGATTTTTGAGAACTTTACACCTGGAAATTGGAGCTGCATAAAACCGTTTGATAAGGATTGCTCGTTATTGGTGAAAAGTGTAGGATGTGTTTTCAAAATTCGGGAACAATTTTATTTATTTTCGATGTGATTTCGGACAGTAATGGATCTAAATTTTATATCAAGATGAAGTGCATTCTAAATGTTATATGGTGGAAGTATAATTACTCAACAATGCTTATAATAAGAACAATAGCAAGAAAAACAACAGAAACAAAAGAAAAAACAGTAGTACAAGTGACGATGAACTTAATCTTAATCTGAGCAAAGTGTTTAGAGGTGTAGAATCCCGGCGGGCGGAAATCAATCAATTAGCGATGTGTTGAATGAAACGAACTCTGTGCTTTACCAAGATGATGATAACTTCTCACAATCTAATGTACCTATTGAAAATAGTTTTACGGTATTATATTTCAATCAGCAAGGGTCGAATTGTAAGTCAACCTGTGAAAAAACTATGGCGGATAAAGGGGCCACCGTTACTAGAGAACCAACAAATGCGGACATTGTCGCCCTCCTTTCAAAAATGAACTTAAAATTAGTTGATATGGACAAACGTTTAAACACACTAGAATCGCTGGAAAAGAAAGTTGATAATTTTGACATAGAATTAAAGAAACTGTGGGTTCATTTAGATGCATCTGTCATAGCCTGGAATTGGATCGCAATCATAGCAATCGTTAATAAACCATTAATAAACGTTACAGGGAAAATATTCAGTTGTTTTATTGTTTTTACACCCCCCCCTGTATATTATGTCCGTTCTGGCGTTCCATACTTAACGTATATCGTTTGCAACTTGTATATATGTAAAATGTATTTATAAATGGTCATACTAACAATTTGCATGTGCCATATTCTAACCAATCACTATTGTTGGTCACTTTCAGGTCAGCTTTGGAATGGATGATAAATCGCCATTTTGGGCGTATATTTATAATACATTGTTATGACTATATTGGATATATAGCTAGGTAAAATAGTTTTTGTGATTTATAAAATTCAGTCTATTCATTAGGTTGATATCGAATTGATAGTCACCTGTAATTTTATGTATTTTGAAATGTAAACTTGCTCGTGTATTTTCACAAGATGCTACGCTCTAACACACCTGAATGTATTGTTTACATATTTTGACAGCTGTCATCTGTCAAACTCATAAGAATGTGATGTGTGCATTATGTGATTTGTTAATTTACTTTGTATGAAAATCAATGTATTTTCAGGAAAGGAAGTAAATAAACGTCATCATCCCTTATAAAATATTGCGTCGAGTCTTCACTCAAACCCACCCCTCGAGATCCATATACCCGTTAGGAGGTGTAAGAGTCAGGACAGACAAGGGATCGGCGACACATCAATACAGGCTACCAACGACAAAGTAGAGCGAGTATATAACCGAGTCGAAGCAGCAGAGATTGACTTAGAGGGCGCGAGACCGCGAATATCGGAGCTGGAGAAAAGAGGCGAGAGTATGAACGATGAGTTGAACTACGTGAAGTCACAAAGTATGAGAAACAACCTTATCATCGGAAATGTTCCAGAAGAATCCCATGAGAACCCAGAGAAAACCGAACAAATATTCCTCAAGTTTCTAGAAGACAAACTAGGGGTAGCACATGAGTTAGCAGCTAATCTGAAAGGGTGCACCGTGTGGGAGTAAATAATACTGCTCTAAATGGTCAGGAACAAGGCAGAAACGCCAGCTACACTGGATCCCGCGAGTTACGACCGCGTCGTATAGTATGCAAGTTTAATTGTTCAAGGATAAGGAAATGGTCCGGAAGTTAAGCTATAAGCTTAAAGATACAAACGTATACATTACGGAGCAGTACCCCCCCCCCCAGCGATCGCGGCGAAGAGACGTGTGCTCGTGAAGAGGATGAAAGAGGAGAAGCAGGCAGGGAATATGGTGTGGATCTCGTATGATAAAGGCAGACCTGTGAAGAACACATAGGACGGATTGGATGGACTTAAGTGTTTTGTTTGGAATTGCAATGGTTTGTGAACGCGTAAAAGATCAGACTGTGATTTTGTTAAGCTTTTATCGGATAATGATATTATTATTTTAACTGAGTCTTGGGCTGATAAAAATAGTAAATTAGATTTGGATGGTATAATTTCTATAGAAAATTCAGACATCGAAATGCGAAAAGGAATTCGGGTGGAACGGTTATTTATGTACGCAATGAGATTAAAGAAGGAATTTCAATTGCAAAATATACACATGATACATTGATTTGGTTAAAGTTTGATAGAGCTTTTTTCAATATTGACTCGGATGTGTTCTTAGCAGCTGTTTATACTTTGGAATGACAGTTCGCCTATTACCAATGTAATTGACGTTGACCTGTTTGATTGCTTATAAAAATTATATATATTACTATGAAGCTAAAGTTAGAGTACTGGTCGCTGGTGATTGTAACGCGAGGACATCATGTAAACAAGAATCCATTTTATATGATAGACCAGTTCCAGAACTAGATGACGTGGACTACTGCGTCGATACATTGTTGCCAAGAATATCTATGGACAATGTGAGTAATTCACACGGTAACCGATTAATTGACATGTGTAAAGCAACATCTCTTAGAATTGCAAATGGTCGTCTAGGAAATGACTTTGGTAAAGGATCGTACACGTGCTTCAACATCAGTGGATCACAAGCAAAACGTCTATATAAGGACGCATTATTTAAATTTAATCAAACACAATCTGATGCTGATAGAATAGAGCTATGCCATTATAAAAATGTATACAAAAGGGTTATAAAGACATAACAGCAGAGCATTTAAATTTAACAAACCAGATATTTTGAAAACCTTAAAAAATGTAAACCTCGAGATTTGTGGAGGTATTTTAAAAATAATAATACAGTAAACAGTTGTAATATACCTTTGAGTGATTATAAAATGTATTTTGAAGAAATGTTTTCTAATGTTAATCACAATATAAATGATGATGCGGAAAGCTTCAATGATACCAATAATTTTGACAATATTGACCCAGCTTACGAAGAATTAGATGCTAAAATGTCATATAGTGAAATTTGTAACGCAATAAAAAATTAAGTAGAAATAAGGCATCTGGGGAAGATAAGTTGCTAAACGAGTATTTACTTGAGGCTAGTGATATTCTAGCTGGATATATTACTGTTATGTTTAATACAATTTTAGACACTGGAATATTCCCAGAGGTATGGACAAAAGGTATCATTATTCCGTTACATAAAAAGGGAGATAAACATGATGTAAACAATTATAGAGGTATTACACTGTTAAGTAACCTAGGTAAATTATTTACAAGTGTTTTAAATGATCGTCTTACAAAATGTAGTGAAGAAAATAATATAATTTCAGATGCAAAATTTGGTTTTAGAAAAGGAAGGTCCACTATAGACGCTGTATTTATACTCCATTCATTGATATAAAAATGTATTACCGAAAACAATATACTGTATTGTACATTTATAGTATAAATTGTATAATATGGGTATTAACGGTAAACTTTTACGTGTAATTAGAAGTATGTATCAAACTGTGAAATCGTGTGTACGATCTTGTGATGCTGGTAACTACTCTGATTTCTTTGAAATTGCAGTCGGATTGAGACAAGGGGAGATTTCTCCGATTATGTTTTCGCTGTTTGTAGAAGATTTAGAATTGTATTTACAAAATAGAACACAAGTTGGCCTTACTTTACATGATATTTGTTTGATTTTAATGTTGTTCGCAGATGATCTGGTAATCTAGCTTTAAACCCCGAAGATATGCAAACGTCTTTGGATAAATTACACGAATATTGTAACAAGTGGGGACTCGAAGTTAACATTGAGAAAACCAAATGTGTTGTATTTAGAAAGCGTGGAGGATTACTAAGGGGCGAGAGATGGATATATGGAAATGCATATCTAGAGGTTGTAAATGATTTTAATTATTTGGGTGTAACACTTAATTATACTGGTAATTTTAACTTAAATACACAGACATTGTATGGAAAAGGTCTTAAATCAATGAACACTTCTAATCTAAAAAGACATGACACTTTGCCCAAAGTTGCGTTGCAGTTATTTGATGCATTTGTAAATTCAACAATTTCTTATGGATGTGAAATATGGGGTTTTTCAAAATCCAAAATGTTAGAAAATATACATGTTAAATTCTGTAAAATGGTATTAGGAGTTAGACAATCAACATGTAACATTGCTGTTTATGGCGAATTAGGACGTTATCCATTATATATAAACAGATATACACGTATTGTTAAATATTGGTTAAAATTGTGTCGTATTGATAATATTATTATAAAATCAAGTGTTGATACTGCCATGAATGATGTATCGAATAGTAAGGCAAATTGGTTTACTAGTGTTAAAGATTTATTATCTAATATGGATTCTTGTATAAATGGAATGATGTTACATATAACCAAAATTTATATCAGAATGCAATATAATGATCATCCACAACAATCTCGCTTTATTTCAAATCTATAGCATGTATCATTTATTCATGATTTCTCGTATCATTTAGCCTTCAGTGTATTCCGTCTAATACTATCTCTTATCTTATTATTCGTCTCACTATTTCAATGTGTTCATAACAGTTCTACTAATATACTAATTTCCTTCATTTTATCAAACTATTCCAATAGATATATTAGCCGAAACAATCGTTTCTTAAAAGGCCTAATTATCTTCCGTTCACGTATTTAATACGACTTTCATATTTAAGAGTTAATACTTCTTTAAATATTAATTTTTCTAACTATCATAGAAAGAGTTTATATTATAATAGCGAGTAACATCATTTCCTTAACGCCTCCATGGCTGGATAAGAATGCACTGATTTCTTAATAATTTTCCATTTCTTATATAGCAGACTTAGCGTCTATAACAGACATTACGGCTCTAAACATTTGTGATGTTATACAATAGTATTACGTGTTTATACGTCATCAAGAGCGGCGGCGATTATCTTACATAACTAGCCAGCTGCAATTCGGCTGTCAACTATAAGTCATTCCCGCGCAAACAGAGAACTGATAATTTAGGCGCGAAAATAATAGCAGACGATTATGCATAATACATAATAATCATAATATTACATGGTTAACAATGGGTCATATATATATAAATAGATAAATGTATTTATATAATACATTTCTATTTATATATGACAATAATCTATTCGTGCAAATATATTGTTTTTTTATCTTTTGCACAATATGTAGTCCAGTAGTAACACGCTGGACTGGTAATCCAGGGATCGCAGGTTCGACCCCCGTCTGACCCTACTAAAATTAACAGTCT
The DNA here is from genome assembly GCA_014843695.1 of Archivesica marissinica. Lineage (NCBI taxonomy): Eukaryota > Metazoa > Mollusca > Bivalvia > Venerida > Vesicomyidae > Archivesica > Archivesica marissinica. The sequence goes on from CM026391.1 coordinate 44,782,086, forward strand.
TTCAGATGGGACTTTAAGCCGAGGTCTTGTGTCGGGTCTGTACACCATGCACGTAAAAGAACCAGAGGAGACTCTGGAATGGGTCTCTGTCTGTATCATTGCACTATCCTCCAAAAATCTAAAATGACTAATCTCTTCAGGAGGCGTCGCTCATATGGGCAACCGGTAGCGACGATAGATAAACGTAAAACACACACAGGTCTGACCTATAACGTTATAGCACTTACTACCTGGAATCACCAAATAGTGGGTCAATCTGAAGCTTTGATGCTACATGTTTAAATTTATAACAATAAATGGTCAACATGCTAAAAATGGACATGTCCCACAAATCATGCTATAGCTTAAGGGTCCTCAGTCTAGTTACTGATATGAATATGTTATCACATCTGATCATTTTCAATCAGTAACATGTAAACCTTTATAGAAAGGTATAAGTGTTCTGGATATATCAAATATTCATCTAGATAATCCAGGTTATGTAAGCATGATTTTTAGTTAATAGGTGACTGGGGTGTTCCGGACACCCCAGAATCTTACTGTTAGATGACGGGATTTGTTTAGCTTCTGTGGTTAGAGCATTTAGTTTAAACATATTTTATTCGGATCAAATACATATATACATATATAAACACAATTCTTATACATTGGAACCGATATGGGTCGAGAAACAAGCTTAAAGCTTATATGAATCCCTTCCCATGTTGGAGTACGTTTAAATGGTACAAAATGCTTGGCGAATAGTAATGGCGAGTTTATGTGTTCAGTATATATCATATAAATTGTAGAGAAATTATTGAATATTTAACAGCAGTGGCAAATATTTGGACTTGATTTTACTAAACGTCCGCATATATTTACAGCATCGTTATTGTAATTTTAATGTAGCAATACGGAAACGTTATATCCAAATATGTAAAATATCAAAAAACAATCTGGTATTGTCACACGACGGGCCGGGACCAAAACGGAAAGAACCCCCACGTTCACCTAGGTATCGAAACGTTTTGTTGCTGCAATATAGCTCTGGACATTCAGGTAAAGTGTTGTGTTACAGTGTGTAGTGAGATGCTCATCGCCAAACAAGAGATTGTTGAATGTGGCAGCACATGGAAGGTTAGATAGGTGTTGTAGACGTTGATGATTATACCTTGGGCAATGCAGAAGGAAGTGAGTGACTGATTCGATAGACCCGCATGCGCACACGGGAGAATCGATGATATTTTTCCTGTGAAGGTCGTAGCACAAAGAACTACATCCTAGTCGTAGTCGGGTGTGGAGTATCTGATTCCTTCTTGATCCAACATTGTATAACGGGGATTGTTTTTTCCTGTTTTTACTTAACATGTATTTGAAGGTTGCTACTGTATCGGCGTTCCGTGTCTCGTTTGGCAGCGAGTTCCATATTAGAATAGTTGATGGAAGAAATGTAGAAGCATGGGATTGAGTATGTGCAGTTATAGGTTGAACGGCGGGTACGTGTCGAAGGTTATATAATTGGTCAGCTTGTTTTGGAATGAGATTGCAGAGGTAATGGGGACAGCGACCAGTCTTCATTTTGTAGAAGAGGGTGAGCTTGTGATTGCAACGTCTTTTGGCTAGGGTATCCCAGGACAGGTCCGACAGAAGAGTGTTTATGTTGCAGAGTTTAGTAGCTCCAGACACAATTCGCCCTGCCTCGTTCTGTACGGCCTCAATATCGTTTTTCGAATCATTACTGCAGTTGTCCCACACGACGTTACCATATTCTAGAAGAGGTCGAATGTAGGCAAGATACATGCGCTCTAGACAGAAACGGGTAAGAAGGAATTTTAATGATCTGAGAATTGCGATGCGCTGCCAAGACTTGTTAACAAGCTCAGATATATGAGCATTCCACTTGGCATCATCTGAAAAGATTAGACCAAGATGTTTGTGAGTTCTAGTTTGGGTAATGGGAATGCTATTCATGAAGACATTTGGATGGATGGGCTTGTTTCGCTTACGTGAGAAAATCATGGATTCGGTTTTTGCAGGGTTGAATGTAACTAGCCACAATTTGGACCAGGAATGGATACGAGAAAGGTCGGTGTTGAGGACGGCAGCGTCATTGGCTGGATCGTCAACGATGATGTAAAGACTTGTGTCATCAGCGAAAAGACGTATATTGGCATTAATGTCAGCAACGATGTCGTTAATGTAAATGAGGAAGAGTAGTGGACCTAAAATCGATCCCTGTGGAACTCCAGCATTAATAGAAGACCATTGCGAGGATGCATTTGCAATAACAACACGTTGATTTCTTGAAGACAAGTAAGATGCGAACCAGTTTAGAAGAGAACATGTGATGCCGAGAGAAGACAGTTTACTAAGCAGACCACGGTGCCATACCCGGTCAAACGCCTTAGAAATGTCGCAGAAGATCGCTCGCACTTCCTTACCATCGTCCATTGCCTGAGATACGTCATTGTAAAGGAAGGTCATTTGGTTGACAGTGGAATCACCCTTGATGAAACCAGACTGGTTTGGTGTCAATAGACTATTGTCCGTGACATAGTTGTAGAGGTACTTATGTACGCAGCGTTCCATAAGTTTACCAGACAACTAAGTAGAGATATAGGGCGATAGTTTGAGGGTTTCGATGGATCAGCTTTTTTAAATATAGGGCATATGTTGGCT
>CM026391.1:44785743-44857602 GCA_014843695.1 Archivesica marissinica
GTGTATGGTAGTGTGTATGGTAGTGTGTATGGTAGTGTGTATGTAGTGTGTATGGTAGTGTATATGTAGTGTGTATGGTAGTGTGTATGGTAGTGTATATGGTAGTGTATATAGTAGTGTGTATGGTAGTGTGTATGGTAGTGTGTATGTAGTGTATATGGTAGTGTATATGGTAGTGTATATGGTAGTGTGTATGGTAGTGTGTATGGTAGTGTGTGGTAGTGTATATGGTAGTGTATATGGTAGTGTGTATGGTAGTGTATATGGTAGTGTATATGATTGTGTGTATGGTAGTGTGTATGGTAGTGTATATGGTAGTGTGTATGGTAGTGTGTATGGTAGTGTATATGGTAGTGTGTATGGTAGGTGTATGGTAGTGTATATGGTAGTGTGTATGGTAGTGTGTATGGTAGTGATATGGTAGTGTGTATGGTAGTGTGTATGGTAGTGTGTATGGTAGTGTATGGTAGTGTATGGTAGTATATGGTAGTGCATGATAGTGTATATGGTAGTGTATGGTAGTGTATGAGTAGTGCATGGTAGTGTATGGTAGTGTATGGCAGTGTATATGGTAATGTATGATAGTGTATGGTAGTGCATGGTAGTACATGGTAGTGTGTATTGTAGTGTATATGGTAGTGTATGGTAGTGTATGGTAGTGTATGATAGTGTATATGGTAGTGTGTATGGTAGTGTATGGTAGTGTATGGTAGTGTGTATGGTAGTGTGTATGTAGTGTATGGTAGTGTATGGTAGTGTGTATGGTAGTGTATAGTAGTGTATGGTAGTGTATAGTAGTGTATGGTAGTGTATGGTAGTGTATATGGTAGTGTATGGTAGTGTGTAGTAGTGTGTATGGTAGTGTATATGGTAGTGATATGGTAGTGTATGGTAGTGTATATGGTAGTGTGATGGTAGTGTATGGTAGTGTGTATGGTAGTGTATATGGTAGTGTGATGTAGTGTATGGTAGTGTGTATGGTAGTGTGTATGGTAGTGTATGGTAGTGTATATGGTAGTGTATGGTAGTGTATGGTAGTGTGTATGGTAGTGTATGGTAGTGTATGGTAGTGTATGGTATGTGTATGGTAGTGTGTATGGTAGTGTATGGTAGTGTGTATGTAGTGTATATGGTAGTGTGTATGGTAGTGTGTATGGTAGTGTGTATGGTAGTGTATGGTAGTGTATATGGTAGTGTGTATGTAGTGTATGGTAGTGTATATGGTAGTGTGTATGGTAGTGTATATGGTAGTGTATATGGTAGTGTGTATGGTAGTGTATATGGTAGTGTATATGGTAGTGTGTATGTAGTGTATATGGTAGTGTGTATGGTAGTGTGTATGGTAGTGTATATGGTAGTGTGTATGGTAGTGTGTATGGTAGTGTGTATGGTAGTGTATATGGTAGTGTGTATGTAGTGTGTATGGTAGTGTATATGGTAGTGTGTATGGTAGTGTATATGGTAGTGTGTATGGTAGTGTATATGGTAGTGTATATGGTAGTGTGTATGGTAGTGTGTATGGTAGTGTATATGGTAGTGTGTATGTAGTGTGTATGGTAGTGTGTATGGTAGTGTGTATGGTAGTGTGTATGGTAGTGTATATGGTAGTGTGTATGGTAGTGTGTATGGTAGTGTATATGGTAGTGTGTATGTAGTGTGTATGGTAGTGTATATGGTAGTGTATATGGTAGTGTGTATGGTAGTGTGTATAAAAAAAAAAAGTAGTGTGTATGTAGTGTGTATGGTAGTGTATATGGTAGTGGTATGGTAGTGTGTATGGTAGTGTGTATGGTAGTGTGTATGGTAGTGTGTATGTAGTGTGTATGGTAGTGTATATGGTAGTGTATATGGTAGTGTGTATGGTAGTGTATATGGTAGTGTGTATGGTAGTATATATGGTAGTGTGTATGGTAGTGTGTATGGTAGTGTGTATGGTAGTGTATATGATAATTTGTTGCTGATTAAATCTAGAGGAACTTGGTTCACAAAACAACATAATATCTTAAAATTCAAATTGGAATGTGTCAACTTGTTGAAGCTGAGCCTGTCATCTGGTTGAATTTGAACTTAACATCTGGTTAAAGCTGAACCTGTCATCTGGTGATAGACAACTGTGTCATCTGGTGATAGACAACTGTGTCATCTGGTGATAGACAATGGTGTTATCTGGTGAAAGACAACTGTGTCATCTGGTGATAGACAACTGTGTCATCTGGTGATAGACAACTGTGTCATCTGGTGATAGACAACTGTGTCATCTGGTGATAGACAACTGTGTCATCTGGTGATAGACAACTGTGTCATCTGGTGATAGACAACTATGTCATCTGTTGAAAGACAACTGTGTCATCTGGTGAAAGACAGCTGTGTCATCTGGTGAAAGACAGCTGTGTCATCTGGTGAAGACAGCTGTGTCATCTGGTGAAAGACAGCTGTGTCATCTGGTGAAAGACAGCTGTGTCATCTGGTGAAAGACAGCTGTGTCATCTGGTGAACGACAGCTGTGTCATCTGGTGAAAGACAGCTATGTCATCTGGTGAAAGACAGCTGTGTCATCTGGTGAAAGACAGCTGTGTCATCTGGTGAAAGACAGCTGTGTCATCTGGTGAAAGACAGCTGTGTCATCTGGTGAAAGACAGCTGTGTCATCTGGTGAAAGACAGCTGTGTCATCTGGTGAAAGACAGCTATGTCATCTGGTGAAAGACAACTGTGTCATCTGGTGAAAGACAGCTGTGTCATCTGGTGAAAGACAGCTGTGTCATCTGGTGATAGACAGCTGTGTCATCTGGTGAAAGACAGCTGTGTCATCTGTTGTAAAGATAGATGCAAAGAGATTAGACACAATTTACATCTAATCATTGTGATAGACAGCTGTGTCATCTGTTATATACACTACCATACACATTGTTCTGGTTGTAAATAATATGTCACAAGTATACTTTATTTGTCTGGCACAAAAACACAAATATATGATAAATCCACACACACAAATCTCAGGATATGGTAATAATAAGAATAATATTGCCGACAATAGTAGCCAGCTAGCCAGATAATATTTCTAAGGAATGCTTAGCACTAATATTTCTCAGAATATTTTATTGTTTAATGATGATTTATTTGTCTGGGAAGAGAAAATTGTGTAATAATACAAGATTCCTGAAAATGTCACATAAAAGGATTTTTCTGGAAATATAATATGACATTGACTGATTTTAGCCCGGGTTCTTAACCATACAGTGGGGGGGGGGGGGCTGAATAGACTTTTGTAAATGGCAGTAGGAAAGCCGGCTGTATCTGCATTTGGTTGAAATTGTGTTGCCCAAAAAATAGCAAAATGCCCGCTGTATGGTTACGAACCTGGGCTGGCGAGGGGGTGTGTGCCGTCCTTCCGAACTGTCATTCAGAGGCTTAAATGGTCCTAATTCGTGGATAATTGGGTACATAATAGTATGTCCTAATACATAGAAGATAAAGTAAGCTGTTTGCAAAAATCTATTCAGCTCCCCTGCTGCTTTCCATTCTACCGTATTTATTGTACAATGTCTAACCAACACCTATATATGTGTATCCTAGGATGGAATTGTGCTTTGTGCGCTTTGTGGAAATTTCAGATGTTGTGACATTTTGATTTGTGTATTTTCCAATTAATTTAGTAGTTCTGTAAATTTTCTTTGCATTTATTTTTTACATGAAAATTAACCACAAATGTCCATGTACATGAATGTTCACTACCATATTATATTCCCTTGCATAGTAAACTGTATCACCAGAATATAGTTGGCACTTGGGTTGTACTAGCTGCATTACCGAGATTAGTCAGAATGTGCATTAGACTGTGATGTGTCACCTGGATATAGTCAGTGAGTGTGAAACACATACCGTATTTACTCGCTTATAAGACGACTCGCCTATAAGACGACCCCCCTACTTTGGTTCTGTAATCTGTGGTTTTGGCATGGACTCGCATATAAGACGGGTTGATAAAATTTACAGCAGAACAAGCAATTTTGGCCAGTGCAAGCTGAAGACATTTTCAATGTCAGTGTACTTTCTTTCCTAATTATCATATGGATAACATCTAACACATTTACTGTGGTATCAACCTATTGTTTGTGGTTACTCGTGAAATTGATAGCTGTTACCAGTGACATTATTCGTCACAGTTACACAAACAATCACAATCCACAGTTAAGCACAAAATAATCCAAGCTGACAATCACAACCCACAGTTAAGCACAAAATAATCCAAGCTGACAATCACAATCCACAGTTAAGCACAAAATAATCCAAGCTGATAAAGACAATCACAATATTGCATCGATTTCTAAATAATATCCGATATTTGATTCATGAGATTTTCTGTGCACAATAAAATAATGTTTTATCTTTTATTGCATGCTAATTACTCAAAAACATACAAAATATGTAAATTAATCTATGACATAATTATACAAGGACAACCTTTCTTACAGACACAGCCAATCGTTAAACGGTTAGCCCACATAAGATCACCTTAGACACGAACAATTTGCATATTGTCCCATGCCATTTACTCATTCAGAAATGCCACAAAGTTGTGAAATTATCAACAATACATGACTAGACTGTTTGTTGCAATTGTTTATCTAACTGCCTGCCTGGCTCATACAGCTGTTTGATAGAACACCTGCTGCTATGATTGTGAGATCAAACAATAACAGTAGTATTATTAAGAAATGAATGTAAATTTTGACAACATTATATTACAGTATATACCCAGACATAGCCAACCTGTTTTCATACAGAACCATTATGAAAGTAATGTGTATAATGTATGGCGGAGATTTTCATTAAATGAGCTGTGCAAATAAACTTAAGTATATACCTGTACTTCAGCAGTAGAGATTACATATATACCTGTACTTCAGCCGTAGAGATTAAGTATATACCTGTACTTCAGCAGTAGAGATTAAATATATACCTGTACTTCAGCAGTAGAGATTAAGTATATACCTGCACTTCAGCATAGAGATTACGTATATACCTGTACTTCAGCAGTAGAGATTAAGTATATACCTGTACTTCAGCAGTAGAGATTAGTATATACCTGTACTCAGCAGTAGAGATTAAGATATACCTGTACTTCAGCGTAGAGATTAAGTATATACCTGTACTTCAGCAGTAGAGATTAAGTATATACCTGTACTTCAGCAGTAGAGATTAAGTATATACCTGTACTTCAGCAGTAGAGATTAAGTATATACCTGTACTTCAGCAGTAGAGATTACATATATACCTGTACTTCAGCAGTAGAGATTAAGTATATACCTGTACTTCAGCAGTAGAGATTAAGTATATACCTGTACTTCAGCAGTAGAGATTACGTATATACCTGCACTTCAGCAGTATAATTAAGTATATACCTGACTTCAGCAGTAAGATTAAGTATATACCTGTACTTCAGCAGTGAGATTACTATATACTGCACTTCAGCAGTAGAGATTAAGTATATACCTGTACTTCAGCAGTAGAGATTAAGTATATACCTGTACTTCAGCAGTAAGATTAAGTATATACCTGTACTTCAGCAGTAAGATTAAGTATATACCTGTACTTCAGCAGTAGAGATTAAGTATATACCTGTACTTCAGCAGTAGAGATTAAGTATATACCTGTACTTCAGCAGTAGAGATTAAGTATATACCTGTACTTCAGCAGTAGAGATTAAGTATATACCTGTACTTCAGCAGTAGAGATTACATATATACCTGTACTTCAGCCGTAGAGATTAAGTATATACCTGTACTTCAGCAGTAGAGATTAAATATATACCTGTACTTCAGCAGTAGAGATTAAGTATATACCTGTACTTCAGCAGTAGAGATTAAATATATACCTGTACTTCAGCAGTAGAGATTAAGTATATACCTGTACTTCAGCAGTAGAGATTACATATATACCTGTACTTCAGCCGTAGAGATTAAGTATATATCTGTACTTCAGCAGTAGAGATTACATATATACCCGTACTTCAGCAGTAGAGATTAAGTATATATCTGTACTTCAGCAGTAGAGATTAAGTATATACCTGTACTTCAGCAGTAGAGATTAAGTATATACCTGTACCTCAGCAGTAGAGATTAAGTATATACCTGTACTTCAGCAGTAGAGATTACGTATATACCTGCACTTCAGCAGTATAGATTAAGTATATACCTGCACTTCAGCAGTATAGATTTAAGTATATACCTGTACTTCAGCAGTAGAAATTAAGTATATACCTGTACTTCAGCAGTAGAGATTACATATATATCTGCACTTCAGCAGTAGAGATTAAGTATATACCTGTACTTCAGCAGTAGAGATTAAGTATATACTTCTACTTCAGCAGTAGAGATTAAGTATATACCTGTACTTCAGCAGTAGATATTAAGTATATACTTCTACTTCAGCAGTAGAGATTAAGAATATACCTGTACTTCAGCAGTAGAGTTTAAGTATATACCTGTACTTCAGCAGTAGAGATTACATATATACCTGTACTTCAGCAGTAGAGATTAAGTATATACCTGTACTTCAGCAGTAGAGATTAAGTATATACCTGTACTTCAGCAGTAGAGATTAAGTATATACCTGTACTTCAGCAGTAGAGATTACATATATACCTGTACTTCAGCAATAGAGATTAAGTATATACCTGTACTTCAGCAGTAGAGATTAAGTATATACCTGTACTTCAGCAGTAGAGATTAAGTATATACCTGTACTTCAGCAGTAGAGATTAAGTATATACCTGTACTTCAGCAGTAGAGATTAAGTATATACCTGTACTTCAGCAGTAGAGATTAAGTATATACCTGTACTTCAGCAGTAGAGATTAAGTATATACCTGTACTTCAGCAGTAGAGATTAAGTATATACCTGTACTTCAGCAGTAGAGATTAAGTATATACCTGTACTTCAGCAGTAGAGATTAAGTATATACCTGTACTTCAGCAGTAGAGATTAAGTATATACCTGTACTTCAGCAGTAGAGATTAAGTATATACCTGTACTTCAGCAGTAGAGATTAAGTATATACCTGTACTTCAGCAGTAGAGATTAAATATATACCTGTACTTCAGCAATAGAGATTAAGTATATACCTGTACTTCAGCAGTAGAGATTAAGTATATACCTGTACTTCAGCAGTAGAGATTAAGTATATACCTGTACTTCAGCAGTAGAGATTAAGTATATACCTGTACTTCAGCAGTAGAGATTAAGTATATACCTGTACTTCAGCAGTAGAGATTAAGTATATACCTGTACTTCAGCAGTAGAGATTAAGTATATACCTGTACTTCAGCAGTAGAGATTAAGTATATACCTGTACCTCAGCAGTAGAGATTAAGTATATACCTGTACTTCAGCAGTAGAGATTACATATATACCTGTACTTCAGCAGTAGAGATTAAGTATATACCTGTACTTTAGCAGTAGAGATTAAGTATATACCTGTACTTCAGCAGTAGAGATTACGTATATACCTGCACTTCAGCAGTATATATTAAGTATATACCTGCACTTCAGCAGTATAGATTAAGTATATACCTGTACTTCAGCAGTTGAGATTACATATATATCTGCACTTCAGCAGTAGAGATTAAGTATATACCTGTACTTCAGCAGTAGAGATTAAGTATATACCTGTACTTCAGCAGTATAGATTAAGTATATACCTGTACTTCAGCAGTATAGATTAAGTATATACCTGTACTTCAGCAGTATAGATTAAGTATATACCTGTACTTCAGCAGTAGAGATTAAGTAAATACCTGTACTTCAGCAGTATAGATTAAGTATATACCTGTACTTCAGCAGTAGAGATTAAGTATATACCTGTACTTCAGCAGTAGAGATTAAGTATATACTTGTACTTCAGCAGTAGAGATTAAGTATATACCTGTACTTCAGCAGTAGAGATTACATATATACCTGTACTTCAGCAGTAGAGATTAAGTATATACCTGTACTTCAGCAGTAGAGATTACATATATACCTGTACTTCAGCAGTAGAGATTAAGTATATACCTGTACTTCAGCAGTAGATATTACATATATAGCTTTACTTCAGCAGTAGAGATTAAGTATATACCTGTACTTCAGCAGTAGAGATTACATATATACCTGTACTTCAGCAGTAGAGATTAAGTATCTTCCTGTACTTCAGCAGTAGAGATTACATATATACCCGTACTTCAGCAGTAGAGATTACATATATACCTGTACTTCAGCAGTAGAGATTAAGTATATTCCTGTACTTCAGCAGTAGAGATTACATATATACCCATACTTCAGCAGTAGAGATTACATATATACCTGTACTTCAGCAGTAGAGATTACATATATACCTGTACTTCAGCAGTAGAGATTAGGTATATACCTGCACTTCAGCAGTAGAGATTATGAATATACCTGTACTTCAGCAGTAGAGATTACATATATACCTGTACTTCAGCAGTATAGATTACATATATATCTGTACTTCAGAAGTAGAGATTAAGTATATACCTGTACTTCAGCAGTAGAGATTAAGTATATACCTGTACTTCAGCAGTAGAGATTACATATATACCTGTACTTCAGAAGTAGAGATTAAGTATATACCTGTACTTCAGCAGTAGAGATTAAGTATATACCTGTACTTCAGCAGTATAGATTACATATATACCTGTACTTCAGAAGTAGAGATTAAGTATATACATGTACTTCAGCAGTAGAGATTAAGTATATACCTGCACTTCAGCAGTAGAGATTAAGTATATACCTGTACTTCAGCAGTAGAGATTACATATATATCTGCACTTCAGCAGTAGAGATTAAGTATATACCTGTACTTCAGCAGTAGAGATTAAGTATATACTTCTACTTCAGCAGTAGAGATTAAGTATATACCTGTACTTCAGCAGTATAGATTAAGTATATACCTGTACTTCAGCAGTATAGATTAAGTATATACCTGTACTTCAGCAGTATAGATTAAGTATATACCTGTACTTCAGCAGTATAGATTAAGTATATACCTGTACTTCAGCAGTATAGATTAAGTATATACCTGTACTTCAGCAGTATAGATTAAGTATATACCTGTACTTCAGCAGTATAGATTAAGTATATACCTGTACTTCAGCAGTATAGATTAAGTATATACCTGTACTTCAGCAGTATAGATTAAGTATATACCTGTACTTCAGCAGTATAGATTAAGTATATACCTGTACTTCAGCAGTATAGATTAAGTATATACCTGTACTTCAGCAGTATAGATTAAGTATATACCTGTACTTCAGCAGTATATATTAAGTATATACCTGTACTTCAGCAGTAGAGATTAAGTATACCATCCAGCTTCAAATCAGATTTTTCAAGCCAAAACTTATGGCCAAGATGGCTTATGGCTTAGTATATATGGTATGTAATAATGATAATATGTATTATATTACATTGCACAAGATTGGTGATAAAGTTCCAAGAAAATAAAACACATTCAAAAATATATTCAATAAGAATCATATTTACAAATTGAATGAATGTGCATGATCTGGTATACAGTATAATAGATATCATCCATGTAGTATGCATATGTATACAGTATAATAGAGATCACCCATGTAGTATGTATATGTATATAGTATAATAGAGATCACCCTTGCAGTATGTATATGTATATAGTATAATAGAGATCTCCCATGTAGTATGTCTATGTATATAGTATAATAGAGATCACCCATGCAGTATGTCTATGTATATAGTATAATAGAGATCACCCATGCAGTATGTATATGTATATATTATAATAGAGATCACCCATGTAGTATGTATATGTATATAGTATAATAGAGATCACCCATGCAGTATGTATATAGTATAATAGAGATCACCCATGCAGTATGTATATGTATATATTATAATAGAGATCACCCATGCAGTATGTATATGTATATAGTATAATAGAGATCACCCAGGCAGTATGTATATGTATTAGTATAATAGAGATCTCCCATGTAGTATGTATATGTATATAGTATAATAGAGATCTCCCATGTAGTATGTATATGTATATAGTATAATAGAGATCACCCATGTAGTATGTATATAGTATAATAGAGATCACCCATGCAGTATGTATATGTATATATTATAATAGAGATCTCCCATGTAGTATGTCTATGTATATAGTATAATAGAGATCTCCCATGTAGTATGTATATGTATATAGTATAATAGAGATCACCCATGTAGTATGTCTATGTATATAGTATAATAGAGATCACCCATGTAGTATGTATATAGTATAATAGAAATCTCCCATGTAGTATGTATATAGTATAATAGAGATCACCCATGCAGTATGTATATGTATATAGTATAATAGAGATCACCCATGTAGTATGTCAATGTATATAGTATAATAGAGATCACCCATGTAGTATGTATATGTATAGAGTATAACAGAGATCACCCATGTAATATGTATATGAATATAGTATAATAGAGATCACCCATGTAGTATGTATATATAGAGTATAATAGAGATCACCCTTGCAGTATGTCTATGTATATAGTATACTAGAGATCACCCATGCAGTATGTATATGTATATATTATAATAGAGATCACCCATGTAGTATGTATATTTATAGAGTATAATAGAGATCTCCCATGTAGTATGTATATGTATATAGTATAATAGAGATCACCCATGCAGTATGTATATGTATATAGTATAATAGAGATCACCCATGTAGTATGTCTATGTATATAGTATAATAGAGATCACCCATGTAGTATGTATATGTATATAGTATAATAGAGATCACCCATGTAGTATGTATATGTATATAGTATAATAGAGATCTCCCATGTAGTATGTATATGTATATAGTATAATAGAGATCTCCCATGTAGTATGTCTATGTATATAGTATAATAGAGATCACCCATGTAGTATGTCTATGTATATAGTATAATAGAGATCACCCATGTAGTATGTCTATGTATATAGTATAATAGAGATCACCCATGTAGTATGTATATGTATATAGTATAATAGAGATCTCCCATGTAGTATGTATATGTATATAGTATAATAGAGATCTCCCATGTAGTATGTCTATGTATATGTATATAGTATAATAGATATCTCCCATGTAGTATGTATATGTATATAGTATAATAGAGATCTCCCATGTAGTATGTATATGTATATAGTATAATATAGATCACCCATGAAGTATGTACATGTATATAGTATAATAGAGATCTCCCATGTAATATGTATATGTATATAGTATAATAGATATCACCCATGTAGTATGTCTATGTATAGAGTATAATATAGATCTCCCATGTAATATGTATATGTATATAGTATAATATATATCACCCATGTAGTATGTCGATGTATAGAGTATAATAGAGATCTCCCATGTAATATGTATATGTATATAGTATAATAGAGATCACCCATGCAGTATGTATATGTATATATTATAATAGAGATCACCCATGCAGTACGTCTATGTATATAGTATAATAGAGATCACCCATGCAGTATGTATATGTCTGTGTATATAGTATAATAGAGATCACCCATGCAGTATGTATATGTCTATGTATATAGTATAATAGAGATCACCCATGCAGTATGTATATGTCTATGTATATAGTATAATAGAGATCACCCATGTAGTATGTGTATGTATATAGTATAATAGAGATCACCCATGCAGTATGTATATGTATATAGTATAATAGAGATCTCCCATGTAGTATGTATATAGTATAATAGAGATCACCCATGCAGTATGTATATGTATATAGTATAATAGAGATCACCCATGCAGTATGTCTATGTATATAGTATAATAGAGATCACCCATGCAGTATGTATATGTCTATGTATATAGTATAATAGAGATCACCCATGCAGTATGTATATGTCTATGTATATAGTATAATAGAGATCACCCATGCAGTATGTATATGTATATAGTATAATAGAGATCACCCATGCAGTATGTATATGTATATGTATATAGTATAATAGAGATCTCCCATGTAGTATGTATATGTATATAGTATAATAGAGATCACCCATGTAGTATGTATATGTATATAGTATAATAGAGATCTCCCATGTAGTATGTCTATGTATATGTATATAGTATAATAGAAATCTCCCATGTAGTATGTATATGTATATAGTATAATAGAGATCTCCCATGTAGTATGTATATGTATATAGTATAATATTGATCACCCATGTAGTATGTACATGTATATAGTATAATAGAGATCTCCCATGTAATATGTATATGTATATAGTATAATATATATCACCCATGTAGTATGTCTATGTATAGAGTATAATAGAGATCTCCCATGTAGTATGTATATGTATATAGTATAATATATATCACCCATGTAGTATGTCTATGTATATAGTATAATATATATCACCCATGTAGTATGTATATGTATATAGTATAATAGATATCACCCATGTAGTATGTATATGTATATAGTATAATAGAGATCACCCTTGCAGTATGTATATGTATACAGTATAATAGAGATCACCCTTGTAGTATGTCTATGTATATAGTATAATAGAGATCACCCTTGCAGTATGTATATGTATATAGTATAATAGAGATCACCCTTGCAGTATGTATATGTATATAGTATAATAGAGATCACCCATGTAGTATGTCTATGTATAGAGTATAATAGAGATCACCCATGCAGTATGTATATGTATAGAGTATACTAGAGATCTCCCATGTAGTATGTCTATGTATAGAGTATAATAGAGATCTCCTATGTAGTATGTATATATATAGAGTATAATAGAGATCACCCTTGTAGTATGTCTATGTATATAGTATAATAGAGATCTCCCATGTAGTATGTCTATGTATATAGTATCATAGAGATCACCCATGTAGTATGTCTCTGTATATAGTATAATAGAGATCACCCATGTAGTATGTCTATGTATATAGTATAATAGAGATCAACCATGTAGTATGTATATGTATACAGTATAATAGAGATCACCCATGTAGTATGTCTATGTATATAGTATAATAGAGATCTCCCATGTAGTATGTCTATGTATATAGTATAATAGAGATCACCCATGCAGTATGTCTATGTATATAGTATAATAGAGATCACCCATGCAGTATGTATATGTATATATTATAATAGAGATCACCCATGTAGTATGTATATGTATATAGTATAATAGAGATCACCCATGCAGTATGTATATAGTATAATAGAGATCACCCATGCAGTATGTATATGTATATATTATAATAGAGATCACCCATGCAGTATGTATATGTATATAGTATAATAGAGATCACCCAGGCAGTATGTATATGTATTAGTATAATAGAGATCTCCCATGTAGTATGTATATGTATATAGTATAATAGAGATCTCCCATGTAGTATGTATATGTATATAGTATAATATAGATCACCCATGTAGTATGTATATAGTATAATAGAGATCACCCATGCAGTATGTATATGTATATATTATAATAGAGATCTCCCATGTAGTATGTCTATGTATATAGTATAATAGAGATCTCCCATGTAGTATGTATATGTATATAGTATAATAGAGATCACCCATGTAGTATGTCTATGTATATAGTATAATAGAGATCACCCATGTAGTATGTATATAGTATAATAGAAATCTCCCATGTAGTATGTATATGTATATAGTATAATAGAGATCACCCATGCAGTATGTATATGTATATAGTATAATAGAGATCACCCATGTAGTATGTCAATGTATATAGTATAATAGAGATCACCCATGTAGTATGTATATGTATAGAGTATAACAGAGATCACCCATGTAATATGTATATGAATATAGTATAATAGAGATCACCCATGTAGTATGTATATATAGAGTATAATAGAGATCACCCTTGCAGTATGTCTATGTATATAGTATACTAGAGATCACCCATGCAGTATGTATATGTATATATTATAATAGAGATCACCCATGTAGTATGTATATTTATAGAGTATAATAGAGATCTCCCATGTAGTATGTATATGTATATAGTATAATAGAGATCACCCATGCAGTATGTATATGTATATAGTATAATAGAGATCACCCATGTAGTATGTCTATGTATATAGTATAATAGAGATCACCCATGTAGTATGTATATGTATATAGTATAATAGAGATCACCCATGTAGTATGTATATGTATATAGTATAATAGAGATCTCCCATGTAGTATGTATATGTATATAGTATAATAGAGATCTCCCATGTAGTATGTCTATGTATATAGTATAATAGAGATCACCCATGTAGTATGTCTATGTATATAGTATAATAGAGATCACCCATGTAGTATGTCTATGTATATAGTATAATAGAGATCACCCATGTAGTATGTATATGTATATAGTATAATAGAGATCTCCCATGTAGTATGTATATGTATATAGTATAATAGAGATCTCCCATGTAGTATGTATATGTATATAGTATAATAGAGATCTCCCATGTAGTATGTCTATGTATATAGTATAATAGAGATCTCCCATGTAGTATGTCTATGTATATAGTATAATAGAGATCACCCATGTAGTATGTATATGTATATAGTATAATAGAGATCAACCATGTAGTATGTATATAGTATAATATAGATCACCCATGTAGTATGTATATGTATATAGTATAATATAGATCAACCATGTAGTATGTATATAGTATAATATAGATCACCCATGTAGTATGTATATGTATATAATATAATATAGATCAACCATGTAGTATGTATATAGTATAATATAGATCAACCATGTAGTATGTCTATGTATATAGTATAATAGAGATCTCCCATGTAGTATGTATATGTATATAGTATAATATAGATCACCCATGTAGTATGTATATGTATATAGTATAATAGAGATCACCCATGTAGTAGGTATATGCATATAGTATAACATAGATCACCCATGTAGTATGTATATGTATATAGTATAATAGAGATCAACCATGTAGTATGTATATAGTATAATATAGATCACCCATGTAGTATGTATATGTATATAGTATAATAGAGATCAACCATGTAGTATGTCTATGTATATAGTATAATAGAGATCACCCTTGTAGCTAGTATGTCTATTTATTTGAGTCTCAGTTATTCAGCTTTAGCAGATTGTAACAGTAATTGTTATTTACACCAATAATTCTGCTTGCCACTTCCACCAGTCTGTCATATCTTTTGCACTTAATGGATGATTTTGAGATAATAATTGCTTTATGGACACATTTTTCTTTCAAGAAAATGATACATTATAGACCATTTAAGGGCACCGATCAGATATTTTGCTAGAATGGCTTAATGGAATTCTTATCATTTGGCCATCTATTTTCCATTAAAACATTGTGAACTGTTGGCTTTCCTGAAAGTGAAAATGATATATCAGTTTTTATGCTGGGTTTTATAGTCAAAGAAGTATTTGCAACACTGGTATTGTGATAATATTGATAATAATAACACAGGGGATGTGAGCATTATAACATTTCAATAAATATCACCTGTCAACATACTATGTAGACAACATTTTGCAATTCCTGTTGGTGCTCTCTATGCAATTCCTGTTGGTGCTCTCTATGCAATTCCTGTTGGTGATCTCTATGCAATTCCTGTTGGTGCTCTCTATGCAATTCCTGTTGGTGATCTCTATGCAATTCCTGTTGGTGATCTCTATGCAATTCCTGTTGGTGATCTCTATGCAATTCCTGTTGGTGCTCTCTATGCAATTCCTGTTGGTGATCTCTATGCAATTCCTGTTGGTGATCTCTATACAATTCCTGTTGGTGATCTATATGCAATTCCTGTTGGTGCTCTCTATGCAATTCCTGTTGGTGATCTCTATGCAATTCCTGTTGGTGATCTCTATGCAATTCCTGTTGGTGATCTCTATGCAATTCCTGTTGGTGATCTCTATGCAATTCCTGTTGGTGATCTCTATGCAATTCCTGTTGGTGATCTCTATGCAATTCCTGTTGGGGGTCTATATGTAATTCCTGTTGGTGATCTCTATGCAATTCCTGTTGGTGCTCTCTATGTAATTCCTGTTGGGGGTCTATATGTAATTCCTGTTGGTGATCTCTATGCAATTCCTGTTGGTGCTCTCTATGCAATTCCTGTTGGTGATCTCTATGCAATTCCTGTTGGTGATCTCTATGCAATTCCTGTTGGTGCTCTCTATGCAATTCCTGTTGGGGGTCTATATGTAATTCATGTTGGTGATCTTTATGTAATTGCTGTTGGTGATCTTTATGTAATTGCTGTTGGTGGTCTCTATGCAATTCATGTTGGTGCTCTCTATGCAATTCCTGTTGGGGGTCTCTATGCAATTCCTGTTGGGGGTCTTTATGTAATTGCTGTTGGTGCTCTCTATGCAATTCCTTTTGGTGATCTTTATGTAATTCATGTTGGTGATATTTATGTAATTCCTGTTGGTTGTCTATATGTAATTCCTGTTGGTTGTCTATATGTAATTCCTGTTGGTGATATTTATGTAATTCCTGTTGGTTGTCTATATGTAATTCCTGTTGGTTGTCTATATGTAATTCCTGTTGGTTGTCTATATGCAATTCCTGTTGGGGGTATATATGTAATTCCTGTTGGTTGTCTATATGCAATTCCTGTTGGTTGTCTATATGTAATTCCTGTTGGTTGTCTATATGCAATTCCTGTTGGTTGTCTATATGCAATTCCTGTTGGGGGTATATATGTAATTCCTGTTGGTGATATTTATGTAATTCCTGTTGGTTGTCTATATGCAATTCCTGTTGGTTGTCTATATGCAATTCCTGTTGGTGCTCTTTATGTAATTCCCGTTGGGGGTCTATATACAATTCCTGTTGGGGGTCTATATGCAATTCCTGTTGGTGCTCTTTATGTAATTCCTGTTGGGGATCTATATGCAATTCCTGTTGGTGATCTTTATGCAATTCCTGTTGGGGGTCTATATGCAATTCCTGTTGGTGATCTTTATGTAATTCCTGTTGGTTGTCTATATGCAATTCCTGTTGGTGATCTCTATGCAATTCCTGTTGGGGTCTTTATGCAATTCCTGTTGGGGTCTTTATGCAATTCCTGTTGGGGGTCTCTATGCAATTCCTGTTGGGGGTCTCTATGCAATTCCTGTTGGTGATCTTTATGCAATTACTGTTGGGGGTCTCTATGCAATTCCTGTTGGTGATCTCTATGCAATTCCTGTTGGTGATCTCTATGCAATTCCTGTTGGTGATCTCTATGCAATTCCTGTTGGTGATCTCTATGCAATTCCTGTTGGTGCTCTCTATGCAATTCCTGTTGGTGACCTCTATGCAATTCCTGTTGGTGATCTCTATGCAATTCCTGTTGGTGATCTCTATGCAATTCCTATTGGTGATCTCTATGCAATTCCTGTTGGTGATCTCTATGCAATTCCTGTTGGTGATCTCTATGCAATTCCTGTTGGTGATCTCTATGCAATTCCTGTTGGTGCTCTCTATGCAATTCCTGTTGGTGATCTCTATGCAATTCCTGTTGGTGATCTCTATGCAATTCCTGTTGGTGATCTCTATGCAATTCCTGTTGGGTGTCTATATGCAATTCCTGTTGGTGGTCTCTATGCAATTCCTGTTGGTGCTCTCTATGCAATTCCTGTTGGGGGTCTTTATGCAATTCCTGCTGGGGGTCTTTATGCAATTCCTGTTGGTGGTCTTTATGCAATTCCTGTTTGTGGTCTATATGTAATTCCTGTGTGTGGTCTCTATGCAATTCCTGTTGGTGGTCTTTATGCAATTCCTGTTGGTGGTCTTTATGTAATTCCTGTTGGTGCTCTCTATGCAATTCATATTGGTGCTCTTTATGTAATTCCTGTTTGTGGTCTCTATGCAATTCCTGTTGGTGGTCTTTATGCAATTCCTGTTGGTGGTCTTTATGTAATTCCTGTTGGGGGTCTTTATGCAATTCCTGTTGGTGGTCTTTATGTAATTCCTTTTGGGGGTCTTTATGCAATTCCTGTTGGTGGTCTTTATGTAATTCCTGTTGGGGGTCTATATATAATTCCTGTTGGGGGTCTTTATGTAATTCCTGTTGGGGGTCTTTATGCAATTCCTGTTGGTTGTCTATATGTAATTCCTGTTGGTGATCTTTATACAATTCCTGTTGGTGATCTCTATGCAATTCCTGTTGGTGATCTCTATGCAATTCCTGTTGGTGATCTCTATGCAATTCCTGTTGGTGATCTCTATGCAATTCCTGTTGGTGATCTCTATGCAATTCCTGTTGGTGATCTCTATGCAATTCCTGTTGGTGCTCTCTATGTAATTCCTGTTGGGGGTCTATATGTAATTCCTGTTGTTGATATCTATGCAATTCCTGTTGGTGCTCTCTATGCAATTCCTGTTGGTGATCTCTATGCAATTCCTGTTGGTGATCTCTATGCAATTCCTGTTGGTGCTCTCTATGCAATTCCTGTTGGGGGTCTATATGTAATTCATGTTGGTGGTCTCTATGCAATTCATGTTGGTGCTCTCTATGCAATTCCTGTTGGGGGTCTCTATGCAATTCCTGTTGGGGGTCTTTATGTAATTGATGTTGGTGCTCTCTAGGCAATTCCTTTTGGTTATCTTTATGTAATTCATGTTGGTGATCTTTATGTAATTGCTGTTGGTGGTCTCTATGCAATTTATGTTGGTGCTCTCTATGCAGTTCCTGTTGGGTGTCTCTATACAATTCCTGTTGGGCGTCTTTATGCAATTCCTTTTGGTGATCTTTATGTAATTCATGTTGGTGATCTTTATGTAATTGCTGTTGGGGGTCTCTATGCAATTGCTGTTGGTGCTCTCTATGCAATTCCTGTTGGGTGTCTATATGCAATTCCTGTTCGTGGTCTCTATGCAATTCCTGTTGGTGCTCTCTATGCAATTCCTGTTGGGGGTCTTTATGCAATTCCTGCTGGGGGTCTTTATGCAATTCCTGTTGGGGGTCTTTAGGCAATTCCTGTTGGTGGTCTTTATGCAATTCCTGTTTGTGGTCTATATGTAATTCCTGTGTGTGGTCTCTATGCAATTCCTGTTGGTGGTCTTTATGCAATTCCTGTTGGTGGTCTTTATGTAATTCCTGTTGGTGCTCTCTATGCAATTCATAATGGTGCTCTTTATGTAATTCCTGTTTGTGGTCTCTATGTAATTCCTGTTGGTGGTCTTTATGCAATTCCTGTTGGTGGTCTTTATGTAATTCCTGTTGGGGTTCTTTATGCAATTCCTGTTGGTGGTCTTTATGTAATTCCTGTTGGGGGTCTTTATGCAATTCCTGTTTGTGGTCTCTATGCAATTCCTGTTGGTGGTCTTTATGCAATTCATGTTGGTGCTCTTTATGTAATTCCTGTTGGTGGTCTTTATGCAATTCCTGTTGGTGGTCTTTATGTAATTCCTGTTGGGGTTCTTTATGCAATTCCTGTTGGTGGTCTTTATGTAATTCCTGTTGGGGGTCTATATATAATTCCTGTTGGGGGTCTTTATGTAATTCCTGTTGGGGGTCTTTATGCAATTCCTGTTGGTTGTCTATATGTAATTCCTGTTGGTGATCTTTATACAATTCCTGTTGGGGGTCTTTATGTAATTCCTGTTGGGGGTCGTTATGAAATTCCCGTTGGTGGTCTTTATGCAATTCCTGTTGGGGGTCTATATGTAATTCCTGTTGGGGGTCTTTATGTAATTCCTGGTTGGGGGTCTTTATGCAATTCCTATTGTTGGTCTTTATGTAAAACCTGTTGGGGGTCTATATGTAAATCCTGTTGGGGGTCTTTATGAATTCCTGTTGGGGGTCTTTATGCAATTCCTGTTGGTTGACTTTATGTAATTCCTGTTGTTGATCTATATACAATTCCTGTTGGGGGTCTTTATGCAATTCCTGTTGGTTGACTTTATGTAATTCCTGTTGTTGATCTATATACAATTCCTGTTGGGGGTCTTTATGCAATTCCTGTTGGTTGACTTTATGTAATTCCTGTTGTTGATCTATATACAATTCCTGTTGGGGGTCTTTATGCAATTCCTGTTGGTTGACTTTATGTAATTCCTGTTGTTGATCTATATACAATTCCTGTTGGGGGTCTATATGTAATTCCTGTTGGTGATCTTTATACAATTCCTGTTGGTGATCTTTATGTAATTCCTATTGGTTGTCTATATGCAATTCCTGTTGGTTGTCTATATGCAATTCCTGTTGGTTGTCTATATGTAATTCCTGTTGGTGATATTTATGTAATTCCTGTTGGTTGTCTATATGTAATTCCTGTTGGTTGTCTATATGTAATTCATGTTGGTGATATTTATGTAATTCCTGTTGGTTGTCTATATGTAATTCATGTTGGTGATATTTATGTAATTCCTGTTGGTTGTCTATATGTAATTCCTGTTGGTTGTCTATATGTAATTCATGTTGGTGATATTTATGTAATTCCTGTTGGTTGTCTATATGCAATTCCTGTTGGTTGTCTATATGCATTTCCTGTTGGTGCTCTTTATGTAATTCCCGTTGGGGGTCTATATACAATTCCTGTTGGGGGTCTATATGCAATTCCTGTTGGTGCTCTTTATGTAATTCCTGTTGGGGGTCTATATGCAATTCCTGTTGGTGATCTTTATGCAATTCCTGTTGGGGGTCTATATGCAATTCCTGTTGGTGATCTTTATGTAATTCCTGTTGGTTGTCTATATGCAATTCCTGTTGGTGATCTCTATGCAATTCCTGTTGGGGGTCTTTATGCAATTCCTGTTGGGGGTCTTTATGCAATTCCTGTTGGGGGTCTCTATGCAATTCCTGTTGGGGGTCTCTATGCAATTCCTGTTGGTGATCTTTATGCAATTACTGTTGGGGGTCTCTATGCAATTCCTGTTGGGGGTCTTTATGCAATTCCTGTTGGTGATCTCTATGCAATTCCTGTTGGTGATCTTTATGCAATTCCTGTTGGTGGTCTGATGTAATTATAATGTTAATGACAATATGAATTTTATCTTGTCCAATTAGTGAATTGTTTTGGCAGAGATAGGTGGGTGCTGTGTAACTATCTCTTCCATCATTACTATCATGTAACTGCTTGATATTGAAATATTAACACAGATCTTGTTATCGTTTTTGCAATAGATACTGAGTTATCTTATTGGATCAGTTATTAATTATTCTGTTTTATCTCCATTTGAACTTTTGACCATTCCAGTGCTGACAGAAAGCACCACATAGTTCATCTAGACATTGTTTGTTTAAGGAAGATAAAATAGTAAATTACAAATATCAAGTCTTATCGACCTGATTGATTGGCCTGCCGTGGTTTATCTCCCTAAAATCCTTATATTTTGACATGGTTGCATTTTTCCCTCCACAAATTGAGGGTGTTTTATTGTCAATGATACAGCCGGCAGTCTCGTAGGCAGTGCCCTATCTATTGGTTATTAATGAGCTTACAGAAATGAAATGTAAGACAGGCTACCTCTGCTGAGTGATACACAGCTGCTGGTTCATCTACAATATCAAAGGGCTTCTAAATGCCTATTTCCAGTCTTGCAAACCATCTATGTATCAGTGAGCATTAAGTGGCCACATAATTTACGACAAGGCTTGAGCTACAGGGTGCTTTGGGAAAACATTTTGTCCATGAGCTGGCTCACTTCTCCCTATTTTGAAGTTCTAGCTTCAGCCCTACATAATGGGCATCATTCATAGCAACTGATCAATTGATTTATCACATAACTTTGCTTGTATTCATTTTCAATCAACATTACATATTTCTTATATGTGCACATGTGTAATAACACCGGATTGGTTGAGAGAATAATCCTTATAATCTGTAAATTAACTTTAAAGTATACATGTATATTTCTATTTGAATTGGTACATACAGTTATGGTAAAACAAACTATGACTCAATTATAATGCTGATTAAAACATATATATAACTCTGCTTTGTGTAGTGACCTTGGCACAAAATGGAAGTAGCAACATTATTTATTAAAACGAGCGCACTATGGTAATGTGATAAAAAGGATCTTACATTCTGATATTGGTAACCGGTAGTGATGATAAATCAACGATGCAGACAGAGATCCATTCCAGAGTCTCCTCTGGTTCTTTTATGTGCACGGTGTAAAGCTTAAGCACCGACACGAGACCTCAGTTTAAAGTCCCACCTGAAAGACTTAATTTAATAGGGTCAGATGGGGGATCGAACCTGCGATCTCTGGATTACCAGTCCAGCGTGTTAACCACTGGACTACAGATCCGTCTGTATAAATTAGTGTAATGTGTGACGAATTATTTTCTTCACTCATGATAGTAAAATCCATATTTCTAAAATTAGGAACGAAAAGTAATGCTCAATAATTATAAAAGCAGCTTTTTATTAGTGTCAGCATAAATTAAGATAAGAATAAAATTTCATCTCAAGAAAGTAGGGCAGGGATCAGATGCAGTCCCTACTTCATTAATATCAATTAGTGGGAAACTGTTCTCATATTAATTAGTGGGAAACTGTGCTCATATCAATTAGTGGGAAACTGTGTTCATATCAATTAGTGGGAAACTGTGTTCATATCAATTAGTGGGAAACTGTGTTCATATCAATTAGTAGGAAACTGTGCTCCTGTTCCAAAAAAACATCATCAATCTGTGCTACCGTGAGCTCCTAAGTTTTTTCTACCTTCAAACGCAAAATTTACTGTGATTTGAATTAAATGGAACATTTGCATGATGCAAAATATTAACAGTTTATTAGATTAATTATTTATTACTTGTCTCTTGCAAAATTTACACACTCATTAAATGTTGTTTTCTATCTTGGCAGATGTTCTGTAATAATATATTCCATGTCTACAACATATAAATCACCCGCCCTTCACTGATGTTGGTTCGAATCCCACTGGGGATGTTAACATCTTTCATACGAAGAAGCTATCCAGGTGACTTGCAGTAATAGCTGGTTCTACCTGGGTGCATGGTAGTGCCTGAAATACTTCTCTGAGGGGCACCAGGGGTGTTATGAAAGAAGCTGTTACAGTGAAGATATACCCACAAATATACCCACAAAGTGAGGATATACCCACAAACTGAAGATCACCCATAAAGTGAAGATATACCCACAAAGTGAAGATCACCCATAAAGTGAAGATATATCCACAAAGTGAAGATCACCCATAAAGTGAAGATATACCCACAAAGTGAAGCTATATCCACAAAGTGAAGATCACCCATAAAGTGAAGATATACCCACAAAGTGAAGATATATCCACAAAGTGAAGATCACCCATAAAGTGAAGATATATCCACAAAGTGAAGATCACCCATAAAGTGAAGATATACCCACAAAGTGAAGATATATCCACAAAGTGAAGATCACCCATAAAGTGAAGATATACCCACAAAGTGAAGATATACCCACAAAGTGAATATATACCTACAAAGTGAATATATATACACAAAGTGAATATATACCAACAAAGTGAAGATATATCCACAAAGTGAAGATCACCCATAAAGTGAAGATATACCCACAAAGTGAAGATATACCCACAAAGTGAATATATACCTACAAAGTGAATATATATACACAAAGTGAATATATACCAACAAAGTGAAGATATATCCACAAAGTGAAGATCACCCATAAAGTGAAGATATACCCACAAAGTGAAGATATACCCACAAAGTGAATATATACCTACAAAGTGAATATATATACACAAAGTGAATATATACCAACAAAGTGAAGATATATCCACAAAGTGAAGATCACCCATAAAGTGAAGATATACCCACAAAGTGAAGATATACCCACAAAGTGAATATATACCTACAAAGTGAATATATATACACAAAGTGAATATATACCAACAAAGTGAAGATATATCCATAAAGTGAATATATACCCATAAAGTGAATATATACCTACAAAGTGAATATATACCCATAAAGTGATTATATACCCACAAAGTGAATATATACCCACAAAGTGAATATATACCCACAAAGTGAATTATACCTACAAAGTGAATATATACCCACAAAGTGAATATATACCTACAAAGTGAATATATACCAACAAATGATTATATACCCACAAAGTGAAGATCACCCATAAGTTATATATACCCACACAGTGAATATATACCCACAAAGTGAAGATATACCCACAAAGTGAAGATCACCCATACGTTAATATATACCCACACAGTGAATATATACCCACAAGTTGAAGATCACCCATAAAGTGAAGATATACCAATAAAGTGAAGATCACCCATAAAGTGAATATATACCCACAAAGTGAAGATATACCCATAAAGTGAAGATATACCCATAAAGTGAAGATCACCCATAAAGTGAATATATACCCACAAAGTGAAGATCACCCACAAAGTGAATATATACCCACCAGTATACCCATAAAGTGAAGATATACCCACAAAGTGAATATATACCAACAAAGTGAAGATATACCCACAAAGTGAATATATATACACAAAGTGAATATATACCCACAAAGTGAAGATATACCCACAAAGTGAAGATATATACACAAAGTGAATATATACCCACAAAGTGAAGATATACCCACAAAGTGAAGATATACCCACAAAGTGAAGATATACCCATAAAGTGAAGATATACCACAAAGTGAAGATATACCCACAAAGTGAAGATATACCAACAAAGTGAAGATATACCCATAAAGTGAAGATA
This sequence comes from Archivesica marissinica, assembly GCA_014843695.1. Classification (NCBI taxonomy): domain Eukaryota; kingdom Metazoa; phylum Mollusca; class Bivalvia; order Venerida; family Vesicomyidae; genus Archivesica; species Archivesica marissinica. The sequence goes on from CM026391.1 coordinate 44,810,582, forward strand.
TACAAACAAAGTGAAGATATACCCACAAAGTGAATATATACCCACAAAGTGAAGATATACCCATAAAGTGAAGATATACCCATAAAGTGAAGATCACCCATAAAGTGAAGATATACCCATAAAGTGAAGATATACCCATAAAGTGAATATATACCCACAAAGTGATTATATACCCACAAAGTGAAGATATACCCACAAAGTGAATATATACCCACAAAGTGAAGATATACCCATAAAGTGAAGATATACCCATAAAGTGAAGATATACCCATAAAGTGAAGATATACCCATAAAGTGAAGATATACCCATAAAGTGAATATATACCCACAAAGCGATTATATACCCACAAAGTGAAGATCACCCATAAGTTAATATATACCCACAACGTGAATATATACCCACAAAGTGAAGATCACCCATAAAGTGAAGATATACCCACAAAGTGAATATATACCAACAAAGTGAAGATATACCCACAAAGTGAATATATACCCACAAAGTGAAGATATACCCATAAAGTGAAGATATACCCATAAAGTGAAGATCACCCATAAAGTGAAGATATACCCATAAAGTGAAGATATACCCATAAAGTGAATATATACCCACAAAGTGATTATATACCCACAAAGTGAAGATATACCCACAAAGTGAATATATACCCACAAAGTGAAGATATACCCATAAAGTGAAGATATACCCATAAAGTGAAGATATACCCATAAAGTGAAGATATACCCATAAAGTGAAGATATACCCATAAAGTGAAGATATACCCATAAAGTGAATATATACCCACAAAGTGAAGATATACCCACAAAGTGAAGATCACCCATAAGTTAATATATACCCAAAAAGTGAATATATATCCACAAAGTGAAGATCACCCATAAAGTGAAGATATACCCATAAAGTGAATATATACCTACAAAGTGAAGATATACCCACAAAGTGAAGATCACCCATAAATTAATATATACCCACAAAGTGAATATATATCCACAAAGTGAAGATCACCCATAAAGTGAAGATATACCCATAAAGTGAATATATACCCACAAAGTGATTATATACCCACAAAGTGAAGATCACACATAAGTTAATATATACCCATAAAGTGAATATATACCCACAAAGTGAAGCTATACCCACACAGTGAAGATCACCCATAAGTTAATATATACCCACAAAGTGAATATATACCCACAAAGTGAAGATCACCCATAAAGTGAAGATATACCCATAAAGTGAATGTATACCCACAAAGTGAAGACCACCCATAAAGTGAAGATATACCCACAAAGTGAATATATACCCATAAAGTGAATATATACCCACAAAGTGATTATATACCCACAAAGTGAATATATACCCATAAAGTGAATATATACCCACAAAGTGAAGATCACCCATAAAGTGAAGATATACCCATAAAGTGAAGATATACCCATAAAGTGAATATATACCCACAAAGTGAAGATATACCCACAAAGTGAAGATCACCCATAAGTTAATATATACCCACAAAGTGAATATATACCCACAAAGTGAAGATCACCCATAAAGTGAAGATATACCCATAAAGTGAATATATACCCACAAAGTGAAGATATACCCACAAAGTGAAGATCACCCATATGTTAATATATACCCACACAGTGAATATATACCCACAAGTTGAAGATCACCCATAAAGTGAAGATATACCAATAAAATGAAGATCACCCATAAAGTGAAGATATACCCATAAAGTGATTATATACCCACAAAGTGAAGATCACCCACAAAGTGAATATATACCCACCAATATACCCATAAAGTGAAGATATACCCACAAAGTGAATATATACCAACAAAGTGAAGATATACCCACAAAGTGAATATATACCAACAAAGTGAAGATATACCCACAAAGTGAATATATACCTACAAAGTGAATATATACCAACAAAGTGAAGATATACCCACAAAGTGAATATATACCCACACAGTGAAGATATAATCATAAAGTGAAGATATACCCATAAAGTGAAGATATACCCATAAAGTGAAGATATACCCATAAAGTGAAGATCACCCATAAAGTGAAGATATACCCATAAAGTGAAGATATACCCATAAAGTGAATATATACCCACAAAGTGATTATATACCCACAAAGTGAAGATATACCCACAAAGTGAATATATACCCACAAAGTGAAGATATACCCATAAAGTGAAGATATACCCATAAAGTGAAGATATACCCATAAAGTGAAGATATACCCATAAAGTGAATATATACCCACAAAGTGATTATATACCCACAAAGTGAAGATCACCCATAAGTTAATATATACCCACAACGTGAATATATACCCACAAAGTGAAGATCACCCATAAAGTGAAGATATACCCATAAAGTGAAGATATACCCATAAAGTGAATATATACCCACAAAGTGAAGATATACCCACAAAGTGAAGATCACCCATAAGTTAATATATACCCAAAAAGTGAATATATATCCACAAAGTGAAGATCACCCATAAAGTGAAGATATACCCATAAAGTGAATATATACCCACAAAGTGATTATATACCCACAAAGTGAAGATCACCCCTAAGTTAATATATACCCATAACGTGAATATATACCCACAAAGTGAAGATCACCCATAAAGTGAAGATATACCCATAAAGTGAATATATACCTACAAAGTGAAGATATACCCACAAAGTGAAGATCACCCATAAATTAATATATACCCACAAAGTGAATATATACCCACAAAGTGAAGATCACCCATAAAGTGAAGATATACCCATAAAGTGAATATATACCCACAAAGTGATTATATACCCACAAAGTGAAGATCACCCATAAGTTAATATATACCCATAAAGTGAATATATACCCACAAAGTGAAGCTATACCCACAAAGTGAAGATCACCCATAAGTTAATATATACCCACAAAGTGAATATATACCCACAAAGTGAAGATCACCCATAAAGTGAAGATATACCCATAAAGTGAATGTATACCCACAAAGTGAAGACCACCCATAAAGTGAAGATATACCCACAAAGTGAATATATATCCATAAAGTGAATATATACCCACAAAGTGATTATATACCCACAAAGTGCATATATACCCATAAAGTGAATATATACCCACAAAGTGAAGATCACCCATAAAGTGAAGATATACCCACAAAGTGATTATATACTCACAAAGTGAATATATACCCACAAAGTTAATATATACCAACAAAGTGAAGATCACCCATAAAGTGAAGATATACCCATAAAGTGAATATATACCCACAAAGTGAAAATATACCCACAAAGGGAAGATCACCCATAAATTAATATATACCCACAATGTGAATATATACCCACACAGTGAATATATACACATAGAGTGAAGATATGCCCATAAAGTGAATATATACCCACAAAGTGAATATATACCCAGAAAGTGAAGATCACCCATAAAATGAAGATATACCCATAAAGTGAATATATACCCACACAGTGAAGATATACCCACAAAGTGAAGATCACCCATAAGTTAATATATACCCATAAAGTGAAGATATACCCATAAAGTGAATATATACCCACAAAGTGAATATATACCCAAAAAGTGAAGATATACCCACAAAGTGAAGATCACCCATAAAGTGAATATATACCCACAAAGTGAATATATATACCCACAAAGTGAATATATACCTACAAAGTGAATATCACCCATAAAGTGAAGATATACCCATAAAGTGAATATATACCCACAAAGTGAAGATATACCCACAAAGTGAAGATCACCCATAAGTTAATATATACCCATAAAGTGAAGATATACCCATAAAGTGAATATATACCCACAAAGTGAATATATACCCACAAAGTGAAGATATACCCACAAAGTGAAGATCACCCATAAGTTAATATATACCCATAAAGTGAAGATATACCCATAAAGTGAATATATACCCACAAAGTGAAGATCACCCGTAAAGTGAAGATATACCCATAAAGTGAATATATACCCACAAAGTGAAGATATACCCACAAAGTGAAGATCACCCATAAGTTAATATATACCCATAAAGTGAATATATACCCACAAAGTGAATATATACCCACAAAGTGAAGATATACCCACAAAGTGAAGATCACCCATAATGGGAATATATACCCATAAAGTGAAGATATACCCATAAAGTGAATATGTACCCACATAGTGAAGATATACCCATAAAGTGAATATATACCATTAAAGTGAATATATACCCACACAGTGAAGATATACCCACAAAGTGAATATATACCCATAAAGTGAATATATACCCACACAGTGAAGATATACCCATAAAGTGAAGATATACCCATAAAGTGAATATATACCCATACAGTGAATATATACCCACACAGTGAATATATACCCATAAATTGAATATATACCCATACAGTGAATATATACCCACACAGTGAATATATAGCCACAAAGTGAATATATACCCACACAGTGAATATATACCCACAAAGTGAATATATATCCACACAGTGAATATATACCCACACAGTGAATATATACCCACACAGTGAATATATACCCACAAAGTGAATATATACCCACACAGTGAATATATACCCACAAAGTGAATATATACCCACACAGTGAATATTATATACCCATAAAGTGAATATATACCCGTAAAGTGAATATATACCCACACTGAATATATACCCACAAAGTGAATATATACCCACAAAGTGAATATATACCCACAAAGTGAATATATATCCACAAAGTGAATATATATACCCACAAAGTGAATATATACCCACAAAGTGAAGATCACCCATAAAGTGAAGATATACCCATAAAGTGAATATATACCCACAAAGTGAAGATATACCCACAAAGTGAATATATACCCACAAAGTGAATATATACCCACAAAGTGAAGATCACCCATAAGTTAATATATACCCATAAAGTGAAGATATACCCATAAAGTGAATATATACCCACAAAGTGAAGATCACCCATAAAGTGAAGATATACCCATAAAGTGAATATATACCCACAAAGGGAAGATATACCCACAAAGTGAAGATCACCCATAACGTGAATATATACCCACACAGTGAATATATACCCACAAAGTGAATATATACCCACAAAGTGAAGATATACCCACAAAGTGAAGATCACCCATAATGTGAATATATACCCATAAAGTGAAGATATACCCATAAAGTGAATATATACCCACAAAGTGAAGATATACCCACAAAGTGAAGATCACCCATAAAGTTAATATATACCCATAAAGTGAATATATACCCACAAAGTGAATATATACCCACAAAGTGAAGATCACCCATAAAGTGAAGATATACCCATAAAGTGAATATATACCCACACAGTGAATATGTACACACACAGTGAAGATATACCCATAAAGTGAATGTATACCATTAAAGTGAATATATACCCACACAGTGAAGATATACCCATAAAGTGAAGATATACCCATAAAGTGAAGATATACCCATAAAGTGAATATATACCCACACAGTGAATATATACCCACAAAGTGAATATATACCCATAAAGTGAATATATACCCACAAAGTGAATATATACCTATAAAGTGAATATATACCCACAAAGTGAAGATCACCCATAAAGTGAAGATATACCCACAAAGTGATTATATACTCACAAAGTGAATATATACCCACAAAGTTAATATATACCAACAAAGTGAAGATCACCCATAAAGTGAAGATATACCCATAAAGTGAATATATACCCACAAAGTGAAGATATACCCACACAGTGAATATATACCCATAGAGTGAAGATATGCCCATAAAGTGAATATATACCCACAAAGTGAATATATACCCAGAAAGTGAAGATCACCCATAAAATGAAGATATACCCATAAAGTGAATATATACCCACACAGTGAAGATATACCCACAAAGTGAAGATCACCCATAAGTTAATATATACCCATAAAGTGAAGATATACCCATAAAGTGAATATATACTCACAAAGTGAATATATACCCACAAAGTGAAGATATACCCACAAAGTGAAGATCACCCATACAGTGAATATATACCCACAAAGTGAATATATATACCCACAAAGTGAATATATACCCACAAAGTGAAGATCACCCATAAAGTGAAGATATACCCATAAAGTGAATATATACCCACAAAGTGAAGATATACCCACAAAGTGAAGATCACCCATAAGTTAATATATACCCATAAAGTGAAGATATACCCATAAAGTGAATATATACCCACAAAGTGAATATATACCCACAAAGTGAAGATATACCCACAAAGTGAAGATCACCCATAAAGTGAATATATACCCACAAAGTGAATATATATACCCACAAAGTGAATATATACCCACAAAGTGAAGATCACCCATAAAGTGAAGATATACCCATAAAGTGAATATATATACCCACAAAGTGAATATATACCCACAAAGTGAAGATCACCCATAAAGTGAAGATATACCCATAAAGTGAATATATACCCACAAAGTGAAGATATACCCACAAAGTGAAGATCACCCATAAGTTAATATATACCCATAAAGTGAATATATACCCACAAAGTGAATATATATCCACAAAGTGAATATATATACCCACAAAGTGAATATATACCCACAAAGTGAAGATCACCCATAAAGTGAAGATATACCCATAAAGTGAATATATACCCACAAAGTGAATATATACCCACAAAGTGAAGATATACCCACAAAGTGAAGATCACCCATAAGTTAATATATACCCATAAAGTGAAGATATACCCATAAAGTGAATATATACCCACAAAGTGAAGATCACCCATAAAGTGAAGATATACCCATAAAGTGAATATATACCCACACAGTGAATATGTACCCACACAGTGAAGATATACCCATAAAGTGAATATATACCATTAAAGTGAATATATACCCACACAGTGAAGATATACCCATAAAGTGAAGATATACCCATAAAGTGAAGATATACCCATAAAGTGAATATATACCCACACAGTGAATATATACCCACAAAGTGAATATATACCCATAAAGTGAATATATACCCACACAGTGAAGATATACCCATAAAGTGAAGATATACCCATAAAGTGAAGATATACCCATAAAGTGAATATATACCCACACAGTGAATATATACCCACAAAGTGAATATATACCCATAAAGTGAATATATACCCACACAGTGAAGATATACCCATAAAGTGAAGATATACCCATAAAGTGAAGATATACCCATAAAGTGAATATATACCCACACAGTGAATATATACCCACAAAGTGAATATATACCCATAAAGTGAATATATACCCACACAGTGAAGATATACCCATAAAGTGAAGATATACCCATAAAGTGAAGATATACCCATAAAGTGAATATATACCCATACAGTGAATATATACCCACACAGTGAATATATACCCACACAGTGAATATATACCCACACAGTGAATATATACCCACAAAGTGTTATGTGTGGAATGATTATGCTTAAATTACCTTCCTTTATAGATATTTGTACAAAGCATCATCAATAATTTTGTAGCATTCATTTGCTAATGTTGACATTTGCACCAGGCTTAATTTTGTGTATGAAGCTTTCTATTTGAAGAAACAATACGCACAAGGAGACTTAGTTAACAATACGCACAAGAAGACTTAGTTAACAATACGCACAAGGAGACTTAGTTAACAATACGCACAAGAAGACTTAGTTAACAATATGCACAAGAAGACTTAGTTAACAATACGCACAAGAAGACTTAGTTAACAATACGCACAAGAAGACTTAGTTAACAATACGCACAAGGAGACTTAGTTAACAATACGCACAAGGAGACTTAGTTAACAATATGCACAAGAAGACTTAGTTAACAATATGCACAAGAAGACTTAGTTAACAATACGCACAAGAAGACTTAGTTAACAATACGCACAAGGAGACTTAGTTAACAATACGCACAAGGAGACTTAGTTAACAATACGCACAAGGAGACTTAGTTAACAATACGCACAAGAAGACTTAGTTAACAATATGCACAAGAAGACTTAGTTAACAATACGCACAAGGAGACTTAGTTAACAATACGCACAAGGAGACTTAGTTAACAATACGCACAAGGAGACTTAGTTAACAATACGCACAAGGAGACTTAGTTAACAATACGCACAAGGAGACTTAGTTAACAATACGCACAAGAAGACTTAGTTAACAATACGCACAAGGAGACTTAGTTAACAATACGCACAAGGAGACTTAGTTAACAATACGCACAAGGAGACTTAGTTAACAATACGCACAAGGAGACTTAGTTAACAATACGCACAAGGAGACTTAGTTAACAATATGCACAAGAAGACTTAGTTAACAATACGCACAAGGAGACTTAGTTAACAATACGCACAAGAAGACTTAGTTAGAAATTACAGGGATTATTCGATGCTATCCACTGACTGGATTCAAAGATAATGTTATTCCATGTTTGTTGGCATTACTCTAATGTATTTCTCGTAACATTTATGGATTTGTTTTACTTGCAGTCCTTTAATTATTTAATCAATATCCCTGTATGTTTTTACTGGTAGTTAATGTGAGAAAGTCATGGCATTGAAAATAATGGTTCCTTATCACTTGCCAGCTATAGAGGAAGTTATCTATTCTAGTTGTACTTGACAATATGTGGCTGTGGGTGTATTCAAGTTGAGTGGGTGCTTTATATACTGCCTTCCCCATATAGAATAACGATAATAGGCTTTACTTCATGATCAACATAAATACTACACAAGTGTCAAGAACATATTGCATTTGTTTGGGCATAAATGTGAACATATTGTAGTCACTGTAAATACCTAACATTGCTATGATCAAACTTAGCAGTTGAACATCAATAGTTTATTATAAGTGATGGAAAGGTATGCATTTATATGGACATATCCAGGAAATGCTATACTATTAATGTATGATATTGTGGACATTTCCAGAAAATGACATAAATGTTTGATATTGTGGACATTTTTAGACAATGCTGTAATGTTTTGATGTTGTTGACACTTCAATTATGAAAAGATTCTTTGTTATGTACATATCCAGAAAATTATTTTTAAATGTTGTGGACATTTCTCGAAAATGACATAACTGGCTGATATTGTGGACATTTCTAGACACTGAACTAAACCTTTGGTGTTATGAACATTTCTAGAAAAATATGTAACCGATTGATTACATAATTGTTTGAGATTGCGGACATTTCTAGATAATGATGTAAACATTTGGTTTTTTGAACATTCCAGAAAATGACAGTTGCTTTAAGTATTCTATAGAAATTAGAGCATTGGAAACATTTGGGGAATTCCTATAAAATCTATTAAAATAAATGTTACAGTCTGCTATAGATACCATCACTGTGTATCACCAGGGAGAGCTGTAGCTAGATGCTCAAAACAATTATGCAGTCTCTTTGTCGAATGTACAAATACATAATATATATATATGACTTTAAAATTACTATTGTTCATATCACTGTAGAAACCTTGTAAATTGTATGTGTTCCATATATATGTGGTGTGTATGTGTTCCATATATATGTGGTGTGTATGTGTTCCATATATATGTGGGTGTGTATGTGTTCCATATATATGTGGTGTGTATGTGTTCCATATATATGTGGTGTGTATGTGTTCCATATATATGTGGTGTGTATGTGTTCCATATATATGTGGTGTGTATGTGTTCCATATATATGTGGTGTGTATGTGTTCCATATATATGTGGTGTGTATGTGTTCCATATATATGTGGGTGTGTATGTGTTCCATATATATGTGGGTGTGTATGTGTTCCATGTATATGTGGGTGTGTATGGATCCATATACTAGGTATTCCACATTCCAGACCGTATACTCTGATACATGGGCTCTCTACTTCTCTTCCTACCATATTCCACAGTGATATGAACAAGGTTACAATAGTAATAATAAAATATGTATATTATATCTAGCTAAATATGTATATTATATCTAGCTAAATTAAATATGTATATTATATCTGGCTAAATATGTATATTATATCTAGCTAAATATGTATATTATATCTAGCTAAATTAAATATGTATATTATATCTGGCTAAATATGTATATTATATCTAGCTAAATATGTATATTATATCTGGCTAAATATGTATATTATATCTAGCTAAATATGTATATTATATATAGCTAAATAAAATATGTATATTATATCTAGCTAAATATGTATATTGTATCTAGCTAAATAAAATCAATGAAATATGTATATTATATCTAGCTAAATATGTATATTATATCTAGCTTAATAAAATATGTATATTATATCTAGCTAAAATAAAATATGTATATTATATCTAGCTAAATATGTATATTATATCTAGCTAAATAAAATATGTATATTATATCTAGCTAAATATGTATATTATATCTAGCTAAATAAAATATGTATATTATATCTAGCTAAAATAAAATATGTATATTATATCTAGCTAAATATGTATATTATATCTAGCTAAATGAAATATGTATATTATATATAGCTAAATATGTATATTATATCTAGCTAAATAAAATATGTATATTATATCTAGCTAAATGAAATATGTATATTATATCTAGCTAAATATGTATATTATATCTAGCTAAATAAAATATGTATATTATATCTAGCTAAATGAAATATGTATATTATATCTAGCTAAATGAAATATGTATATTATATCTAGCTAAATGAAATATGTATATTATATCTAGCTAAATATGTATATTATATCTAGCTAAATATGTATATTATATCTAGCTAAAATATGTATATTATATCTAGCTAAAATAAAATATGTATATTATATCTAGCTAAATATGTATATTATATCTAGCTAAATGAAATATGTATATTATATCTAGCTAAATGAAATATGTATATTATATCTAGCTAAATGAAATATGTATATTATATCTAGCTAAATAAAATATGTATATTATATCTAGCTAAATGAAATATGTATATTATATCTAGCTAAATGAAATATGTATATTATATATAGCTAAATATGTATATTATATCTAGCTAAATAAAATATGTATATTATATCTAGCTAAATGAAATATGTATATTATATCTAGCTAAATATGTATATTATATCTAGCTAAATAAAATATGTATATTATATCTAGCTAAATGAAATATGTATATTATATCTAGCTAAATGAAATATGTATATTATATCTAGCTAAATGAAATATGTATATTATATCTAGCTAAATATGTATATTATATCTAGCTAAATATGTATATTATATCTAGCTAAAATATGTATATTATATCTAGCTAAATATGTATATTATATCTAGCTAAATATGTATATTATATCTAGCTAAATATGTATATTATATCTAGCTAAATATGTATATTATATCTAGCTAAATATGTATATTATATCTAGCTAAATGAAACTTTTGATTCCATGCTCGGAAGCACTAAAAACAAAATTGGAGCAATGATCTTTAAAACGAAAATATTGTATTCATAATTGTAGCAAGATTTATTTCCTTGCAGATTATCCAGTGTCTAACATTCAGTGCTTTTGGATCCTTTAACATTAAATATATTGCTTCCATTGAGCATTTAATGCTTTGGGTTCCTTTACCTTTCAGTACTTTGTTTCCATTGAGCATTCAATGCTTTGGGTTCCTTTACCTTTCAGTACTTTGTTTCCATTGAGCATTTAATGCTTTGGGTTCCTTTACCTTTCAGTACTTTGCTTCCATTGAGCATTTAATGCTTTGGGTTTCTTTACCTTTCAGTACTTTGTTTCCATTGAGCATTTAATGCTTTGGGTTCCTTTACCTTTCAGTACTTTGTTTCCATTGAGCAGTTAATGCTTTGGGTTCCTTTACCTTTCAGTACTTTGTTTCCATTGAGCATTTAATGCTTTGGGTTCCTTTACCTTTCAGTACTTTGCTTCCATTGAGCATTTAATGCTTTGGGTTCCTTTACCTTTCAGTACTTTGCTTCCATTGAGCATTCAATGCTTTGGGTTCCTTTACCTTTCAGTACTTTGTTTCTATTGAGCATTCAATGCTTTGGGTTCCTTTACCTTTCAGTACTTTGCTTCCATTGAGCATTTAATGCTTTGGGTTCCTTGACCTTTCAGTACTTTGCTTCCATTGAGCATTTAATGCTTTGGGTTCCTTTACCTTTCAGTACTTTGCTTCCATTGAGCATTTAATGCTTTGGGTTCCTTTACCTTTCAGTACTTTGCTTCCATTGAGCATTCAATGCTTTGGGTTCCTTTACCTTTCAGTACCTTGCTTCCATTGAGCATGTAATGCTTTGTGTTCCTTTACCTTTCAGTACTTTGCTTCCATTGAGCATTCAATGCTTTGGATTCCTTTACCTTTCAGTACCTTGCTTCCATTGAGCATTTAATGCTTTGGGTTCCTTTACCTTTCAGTACTTTGTTTCCATTGAGCATTTAATGCTTTGGGTTCCTTTACCTTTCAGTACTTTGCTTCCATTGAGCATTTAATGCTTTGGGTTCCTTTACCTTTCAGTACTTTGCTTCCATTTAGCATTCAATGCTTTGGGTTCCTTTACCTTTCAGTACTTTGCTTCCATTGAGCATTCAATGCTTTGGGTTCCTTTACCTTTCAGTACTTTGCTTCCATTGAGCATTTAATGCTTTGGGTTCCTTTACCTTTCAGTACTTTGCTTCCATTGAGCATTTAATGCTTTGGGTTCCTTGACCTTTCAGTACCTTGCTTCCATTGAGCATTCAATGCTTTGGGTTCCTTTACCTTTCAGTACTTTGCTTCCGTTGATAATTTAGTGTTTTGTATCCCTTGAGCTTTCAATGGTTTTGTTGCACCTGAGCATTCAGTACATTGATCATTCAGTGCATGTATCTGATCTCTCCAACCTTCTGTTCATGCATCTGATCTCTCCAACCTTCTGTGCATGTATCTGGTCTCTCTAATGTTCTGTGCATGTATCTGATCTCTCTAATGTTCTGTGCATGTATCTGGTCTCTCCAACCTTCTGTGCATGTATCTGGTCTCTCTAATGTTCTGTGCATGTATCTGATCTCTCTAATGTTCTGTGCATGTACCTGGTCTCTCCAACCTTCTGTGCATGTATCTGGTCTCTCTAACGTTCTGTGCATGTATCTTGCCTATCCAACATTATGTGCATGTATCTGGTCTCTCTAACAGTCTGTGCATGTATCTGGTCTCTCTAACATTCTGTGCATGTATCTGGTCTCTCTAACATTCTGTGCATGTATCTTGCCTATCCAACATTCTGTGCATGTATCTTGCCTATCCAACATTCTGTGCATGTATCTGGTCTCTCTAACATTCAGTGCATGTATCTGGTCTCTCTAACATTATGTGCATGTATCTGGTCTCTCTAACATTATGTGCATGTATCTGGTCTCTCTAATGTTATGTGCATGTAACTGGTCTCTCTAACCTTCTGTGCATGTATCTGGTCTCTCTAACGTTATGTGCATGTATCTGGTCTCTCTAATGTTATGTGCATGTATCTGATCTCTCCAACATTCTGTGCATGTACCTGGTCTCTCCAACATTCTGTGCATGTATCTGGTCTCTCTAACGTTCTGTGCATGTATCTTGCCTATCCAACATTCTGTGCATGTATCTGGTCTCTCTAACAGTCTGTGCATGTATCTGGTCTCTCTAACATTATGTGCATGTATCTGGTCTCTCTAACAGTCTGTGCATGTATCTTGCCTATCCAACATTCTGTGCATGTATCTTGCCTATCCAACATTCTGTGCATGTATATGGTCTCTCTAATATTCTGTGCATGTATCTTGCCTATCCAACATTCTGTGCATGTATCTGGTCTCTCTAACCTTCTGTGCATGTATCTGGTCTCTCTAACATTATGTGCATGTATCTGGTCTCTCTAACCTTCTGTGCATGTATCTGGTCTCTCTAACGGTCTGTGCATGTATCTGATCTCTCTAATGTTCTGTGCATGTATCTGGTCTCTCCAATGTTCTGTGCATGTATCTGGTCTCTCCAACCTTCTGTGCATGTATCTGGTCTCTCTAATGTTCTGTGCATGTACCTGGTCTCTCTAACCTTCTGTGCATGTATCTGGTCTCTCTAATGTTCTGTGCATGTATCTGGTCTCTCCAACGTTCTGTGTATGTATCTTGCCTATCCAACCTTCTGTGCATGTATCTGGTCTCTCCAACCTTCTGTGCATGTATCTTGCCTATCCAACATTCTGTGCATGTATCTTGCCTATCCAACCTTCTGTGCATGTATCTGATCTCTCCAACGTTCTGTGCATGTATCTTGCCTATCCAACCTTCTGTGCATGTATCTGATCTCTCCAACCTTCTGTGCATGTATCTGGTCTCTCTAACGTTCTGTGCATGTATCTTGCCTATCCAACGTTCTGTGCATGTATCTGGTCTCTCTAACGTTCTGTGCATGTATCTGGTCTCTCTAACATTCTGTGCATGTATCTGGTCTCTCTAACATTATGTGCATGTATCTGGTCTCTCTAACGTTCTGTGCATGTATCTGGTCTCTCTAATGTTCTGTGCATGTATGTTGCCTATCCAACGTTCTGTGCATGTATCTGGTCTCTCTAACGTTCTGTGCATGTATCTGGTCTCTCTAACATTCTGTGCATGTATCTGGTCTCTCTAACATTATGTGCATGTATCTGGTCTCTCTAACGTTCTGTGCATGTATCTGGTCTCTCTAATGTTCTGTGCATGTATGTTGCCTATCCAACGTTCTGTGCATGTATCTGGTCTCTCTAACGTTCTGTGCATGTATGTTGCCTGTCCAACATTCTGTGCATGTATCTTGCCTATCCAATGTTCTGTGCATGTATCTGGTCTCTCTAACATTCTGTGCATGTATCTGGTCTCTCTAACATTCTGTGCATGTATCTGGTCTCTCTAACATTCTGTGCATGTATCTGATCTCTCTAATGTTCTGTGCATGTATCTGGTCTCTCTAATGTTCTGTGCATGTATCTGGTCTCTTTAACATTCTGTGCATGTATCTGGTCTCTTTAATGTTCTGTGCATGTATCTGGTCTCTCTAACCTTCTGTGCATGAATCTGGTCTCTCTAACGTTCTGTGCATGTATATGGTCTCTCTAATGTTCTGTGCATGTATCTGGTCTCTCTAACATTCTGTGCATGTATCTGGTCTCTCTAATGTTCTGTGCATGTATCTGGTCTCTTTAATGTTCTGTTCATGTATCTGGTCTCTCTAACGTTCTGTGCATGTATCTTGTCTCTCTAACGTTATGTGCATGTATCTGGTCTCTCTAACATTATGTGCATGTATCTGGTCTCTCTAACGTTCTGTGCATGTATCTGGTCTCTCTAACCTTCTGTGCATGTATCTGGTCTCTCTAACCTTCTGTGCATGTATCTGGTCTCTCTAACCTTCTGTGCATGTATATCTTGTGGCACTGTTTATCTATTATAGACTTAGGAGCCTTGATAAATCCAGTTTTCAGGCTTGCTAGGTTAAAATAAATCTCCATAAATCGCAGACAATGCATATCTTTATAAGAAGTGATAGCATCTTTCCATTACAACAGACAGATTTATTCAATTATAGTATGGTATGTTTGAATAGTTACAGTCTTATCCTCTTTCATCTCTTATGAAAATCTCTGTCTAATCTCTGTCTATAATTTTCTGAAAAGATTATTTACTAAAGGGGCTTCTTCTGTAAATGTGTTGATTTTGTGTTCTTGTATTAATTAACCATGATTTATGCAAATTTATTTGAGCATGATTACGAAACATCAAGAATGAGGGCTCGAGAGTGATTTAACTAATGCTATAAGAACTTGATTTGCAATCGAGATGAAATATAAAGTTGTACATGTATATAATTAAACAAAACTAAACACATTTTTACAACATTTACATTAATCGCTCGCTCGAGAGAGATGTGAATTTATGTGTCTTGCCGAACAACCCCATCACCATGGATCTGACCGGGCTCCAACTCACAACCCATATAAAAAGAACAGGTCAATATGCACTAACTATACAGCAGATGCTTGTACCATCACTGTAAGTAGATAATGCAGATAAATGAAACTGCAAGCATGTACAGCAGTATAGAGTAACAATTTGCTTCTTATTTCCATAATTTCCTCTTCTATTTTCATCAATATGGCTTCGAGTTTTGCACTTCTTAAATCCCCAATTGCTTCGTACTTGTGTATCGTGTCCATTCGGAAATCCTTACATATGTTGTTTTATTTCTCAGGGAAAAGTCAACATCACTGAATCTGAAATGAAATCAAGTTTCGCGTTCCTGTACGGAAGACTGTTTTATAATTGATTGCCTTGTAAGCAATAATGTTCGGTTTGATTGAAACGTCCCTGAGTCATTGTTTTACTTTTGTGAGATAAATAATAAGTCTAGGAGAGGCTGTATTCCATTGTAATGAAATAATCTGTCAACATGTCAACCGATTGGCTACTTGTGTCTTTTTCTTACTCTACAGTAGGCCTATCTCCAAGGCCGAGTCCTCCATGTTAATAGTGGCAGCGATTTTCTTCAAAAGGAAAGTCTAATGGGAAGAAATAAGCATTACAGTTGCCAGAGTATTGTTTTAATATAGTAATGGGGTACACATGATAAAGTGTATGCTCCATTCCCCAATTAAAAGCAAGGCAAACAATTTAATCTTATTTGAATGAGAGACATCTCTAATTTTCTATTAGCTCACTTGGCAGATAAAGTCTGATTTATCCCATATGTCCTTATATTTGGAATCCTTTGTTTTTACTGTTGTTCCCTAACCAGATGTTGCAGTATGATGAATGTGATGTTATCAAAATCGTGTTAATTAGTACCCATTACATAATTATACTGTAGGAGATCTGTCGAGATATAGTAATTTAATAATCATAAGAAGTGATAGTGGAACAAAATTACTAGCATGTTGTTCAAAGGAAACACAATAAAAACAGAGGAAAACATTTAATAGGGCCTACCGGTATCTACTTTTAGGGAGTATTCAGGGGCAGTAACTGATGTCTCTCCTTGGTAAAGCAGTATTCATGTGGTAAATATTCTGAAATGAGTTATTAAACTGAGGACACTCACTATACATATGGGTGATAATCCTGCAGACATTAATTGTAAAGCAGAACACACAGTTAATGTAACACTAAGTGATAATCCTGCAGAAGAAGAAAACAACATCATTTTAAATATGTTTGTGGTTCCAAAGTTATGAAAGCAAAGCTTGAGACCTCATTCCTGATAGAATCGATCACCATGAAGGAGAGAGAAGATGCTTTACGGTTCTTGCCTTAAAGGACACCACTACCATGGCTCTGACAGAATCGATCACCATGAAGGAGAGAAGATGCTTTACGGGTCTTGCCTTAAAGGACACCACTATCATGGTTCTGACAGGATCGATCACCATGAAGGAGAAGATGCTTTACGGGTCTTGCCTTAAAGGACACAACTATCATGGTTCTGACAGGATCGATCACCATGAAGGAGAAGATGCTTTACGGGTCTTGCCTTAAAGGACACCACTATCATGGCTCTGACAGGATCTATCACCATGAAGGAGAAGATGCTTTACAGGTCTTGCCTTAAAGGACACCACTATCATGGCTCTGACAGGATCGATCACCATGAAGGAGAGAGAAGATGCTTTACGGGTCTTGCCTTAAAGGACACCACTATCATGGCTCTGACAGGATCGATCACCATGAAGGAGAGAAGATGCTTTACGGGTCTTGCCTTAAAGGACACCACTATCATGGCTCTGACAGAATCGATCACCATGAAGGAGAGAGAAGATGCTTTACGGGTCTTGCCTTAAAGGACACCACTATCATGGCTCTGACAGGATCGATCACCATGAAGGAGAAGATGCTTTACGGGTCTTGCCTTAAAGGACACCACTATCATGGCTCTGACAGGATCGATCACCATGAAGGAGAGAAGATGCTTTACGGGTCTTGCCTTAAAGGACACCACTATCATGGCTCTGACAGGATCGATCACCATGAAGGAGAGAGAAGATGCTTTACGGGTCTTGCCTTAAAGGACACCACTATCATGGCTCTGACAGGATCGATCACCATGAAGGAGAGAGAAGATGCTTTACGGGTCTTGCCTTAAAGGACACCACTATCATGGCTCTGACAGGATCGATCACCATGAAGGAGAGAGAAGATGCTTTACGGGTCTTGCCTTAAAGGACACCACTATCATGGCTCTGACAGGATCGATCACCATGAAGGAGAGAGAAGATGCTTTACGGGTCTTGCCTTAAAGGACACCACTATCATGGCTCTGACAGGATCGATCACCATGAAGGAGAGAGAAGATGCTTTACGGGTCTTGCCTTAAAGGACACCACTATCATGGCTCTGACAGGATCGATCACCATGAAGGAGAGAGAAGATGCTTTACGGGTCTTGCCTTAAAGGACACCACTATCATGGCTCTGACAGGATCGATCACCATGAAGGAGAGAGAAGATGCTTTACGGGTCTTGCCTTAAAGGACACCACTATCATGGCTCTGACAGGATCGATCACCATGAAGGAGAGAAGATGCTTTACGGGTCTTGCCTTAAAGGACACCACTATCATGGTTCTGGCATGACTCAAAGCTTAACATCATTCATTACAATGACATTATTGTTTTTCTTTGTATCAACATTGAATTGATAGGCACCACAAATTAAGTCCTTCTAATCAAACAATTGAGAATAACATGAAAACTGGACACAATCTGCAAGCATAAAATAAACCATGAAAACATTGAAAAGTATCAATGTACAACATTTTATTGAGAAGTAAACTGGGGTTGAGGGATATATTATTGCACATTAAAGTCGCTACAATTGAAACAATCGTGAATAATTAATACTTTTCCTTTACTGAGAATTCTTAATTCAGTTCCTCAATAATGTGTAGAATTTGTCTATGCACACTTCTGAGGTGAAATATATTCCAGGAAAAGTTGATTGGATCTTGTGCTTGGTACAAGTGTGTATCTGTGAATATATTCGAAAGTGATGAAATTGAATGAACTCCTGTAATTGTTTATGTCAGCTTTGTAGTGTGAATAATGCTGAATGTACATAATTTGTTGTGAAAGAAAAATATGAACTACAGCATGACTACTGTGACTATGGATTACATCTGTTCTAGTGGGCTGCTACCATGGTCCTGACTCACCGTTCTAGGGGGCTGGTAGCAGGATCCAGCCTCACCGTTCTAGAGGGCTGCTAGCAGGATCCTGCCTCACCGTTCTAGGGGGCTGCTACCATGGTCCTGCCTCACAGTTCTAGGGGGCTGCTAGCAGGATCCTATCTCGTGGTTCTAGGGGGCTGCTACCATGGTCCTGCCTCACCGTTCTAGGGGCTGCTAGCAGGATCCTATCTCGTGGTTCTAGGGGGCTGCTACCATGGTCCTGCCTCACCGTTCTAGGGGCTGCTAGCAGGATCCTGCCTCATGGTTCTAGGGGGCTGCCCATGGTCCTGCCTCACTGTTCTAGGGGGCTGCTAGCATGATCCTGCCTCACCGTTCTAGGGGCTGCTACCATGATCCTGCCTCACCGTTCTAGGGGGCTGCTACCATGGTCCTGCCTCACCATTCTAGGGGGCTGCTACCATTGTCCTGCCTCATGGTTCTAGGGGGCTGCTAACAGGATCCTGCCTCATGGTTCTAGGGGGCTGCTACCATTGTCCTGCCTCATGGTTCTAGGGGGCTGCTACCATGGTCCTGCCTCATGGTTCTAGGGGGCTGCTACCATGGTCCTGCCTCATGGTTCTAGGGGGCTGCTACCATGGTCCTGCCTCATGGTTCTAGGAGGCTGCTACCATGGTCCTGCCTCATGGTTCTAGGGGGCTGCTACCATGATCCTGCCTCACCATTCTAGGGGGCTGCTAGCAGGATCCTGCCTCACCATTCTAGGGGGCTGCTACCATGGTCATGCCTCATGGTTCTAGGGGGCTGCTAGCAGGATCCTGTCTCATCGTTCTAGGGGGCTGCTACCATGGTCGTGCCTCATGGTTCTAGGGGGCTGCTACCATGGTCCTGTCTCACCATTCTAGGGGGCTGCTATCAGGATCCTGCCTCACCGTTCTAGGAGGCTGTGAGCATGATCCTACCTCATGGTTCTAGGGGGCTGCTAGCAGGATCCTGCCTCACCGTTCTAGGGGGCTGCTACCATGGTCCTGTCTCACCGTTCTAGGGGGCTGCTAGCAGGATCCTGCCTCACCGTTCTAGGGGGGCTGCTACCATGGTCCTGCCTCACCGTTCTAGGGGGCCGCTAGCAGGATCCTGCCTCACCGTTCTAGGGGGCTGCTACCATGGTCCTGCCTCACCATTCTAGGGGGCTGCTAGCAGGATCCTGCCTCATGGTTCTAGGGGGCTGCTACCATGGTCCTGCCTCACCATTCTAGGGGGCTGCTAGCAGGATCCTGCCTCATGGTTCTAGGGGGCTGCTACCATGGTCCTGCCTCACCATTCTAGGGGGCTGCTACCATGGTCATGCCTCATGGTTCTAGGGGGCTGCTAGCAGGATCCTGTCTCACCGTTCTAGGGGGCTGCTACCATGGTCGTGCCTCATGGTTCTAGGGGGCTGCTACCATGGTCCTGTCTCACCGTTCTAGGGGGCTGCTAGCAGGATCCTGCCCCACCGTTCTAGGAGGCTGTGAGCATGATCCTACCTCATGGTTCTAGGGGGCTGCTAGCAGGATCCTACCTCACCGTTCTAGGGGGCTGCTACCATGGTCCTGTCTCACCGTTCTAGGGGGCTGCTAGCAGGATCCTGCCTCACTGTTCTAGGGGGGCTGCTACCATGGTCCTGCCTCACCGTTCTAGGGGCCGCTAGCAGGATCCTGCCTCACCGTTCTAGGGGGCTGCTACCATGGTCCTGCCTCACCATTCTAGGGGGCTGCTAGCAGAATCCTGCCTCATGGTTCTAGGGGGCTGCTACCATGGTCCTGCCTCACCATTCTAGGGGGCTGCTAGCAGGATCCTGCCTCACCGTTCTAGGGGGCTGCTACCATGGTCATGCCTCATGGTTCTAGGGGGTGCTAGCAGGATCCTGTCTCACCGTTCTAGGGGCTGCTACCATGGTCGTGCCTCATGGTTCTAGGGGGCTGCTACCATGGTCCTGTCTCACCGTTCTAGGGGGCTGCTAGCAGGATCCTGCCCCACCGTTCTAGGGGCTGTGAGCATGATCCTACCTCATGGTTCTAGGGGGCTGCTAGCAGGATCCTACCTCACCGTTCTAGGGGGCTGCTACCATGGTCCTGTCTCACCGTTCTAGGGGGCTGCTAGCAGGATCCTGCCTCACCGTTCTAGGGGGGCTGCTACCATGGTCCTGCCTCACCGTTCTAGGGGGCCGCTAGCAGGATCCTGCCTCACCGTTCTAGGGGGCTGCTACCATGGTCCTGCCTCACCGTTCTAGGGGGCTGCTAGCAGGATCCTGCCTCATGGTTCTAGGAGGCTGTGAGCCTGATCTTGCCTCATGGTTCTAGGGGGCTGTGAGCATGATCCTGTCTCGTGGTTCTACGAGGCTGTGAGCATGATCCTGCCTCATGGTTCTAGGGTGCTGTGAGCATGATCCTGCCTCACCGTTCTAGGGGGGCTGCTACCATGGTCCTGCCTCACCGTTCTAGGGGGCCGCTAGCAGGATCCTGCCTCACCGTTCTAGGGGGCTGCTACCATGGTCCTGCCTCACCGTTCTAGGGGGCTGCTAGCAGGATCCTGCCTCATGGTTCTAGGAGGCTGTGAGCCTGATCTTGCCTCATGGTTCTAGGGGGCTGTGAGCATGATCCTGTCTCGTGGTTCTACGAGGCTGTGAGCATGATCCTGCCTCATGGTTCTAGGGTGCTGTGAGCATGATCCTGCCTCATGGTTCTAGGGGGCTGCTACCATGGTCCTGCCTCATGATTCTAGGGGGCTGCTACCATGGTCCTGCCTCACCGTTCTAGGGGGCTGCTAGCATGGTCCTGCCTCATGGTTCTAGGGGGCTGCTACCATGGTCCTGCCTCACCATTCTAGGGGGCTGCTAGCAGGATCCTGCCTCACCATTCTAGGGGGCTGCTACCATGGTCATGCCTCATGGTTCTAGGGGGCTGCTAGCAGGATCCTGTCTCACCGTTCTAGGGGGCTGCTACCATGGTCGTGCCTCATGGTTCTAGGGGGCTGCTACCATGGTCCTGTCTCACCGTTCTAGGGGGCTGCTAGCAGGATCCTGCCTCACCGTTCTAGGAGGCTGTGAGCATGATCCTACCTCATGGTTCTAGGGGGCTGCTAGCAGGATCCTGCCTCACCGTTCTAGGGGGCTGCTACCATGGTCCTGTCTCACCGTTCTAGGGGGCTGCTAGCAGGATCCTGCCTCACCGTTCTAGGGGGGCTGCTACCATGGTCCTGCCTCACCGTTCTAGGGGGCCGCTAGCAGGATCCTGCCTCACCGTTCTAGGGGGCTGCTACCATGGTCCTGCCTCACCATTCTAGGGGGCTGCTAGCAGGATCCTGCCTCATGGTTCTAGGGGGCTGCTACCATGGTCCTGCCTCACCATTCTAGGGGGCTGCTAGCAGGATCCTGCCTCATGGTTCTAGGGGGCTGCTACCATGGTCCTGCCTCACCATTCTAGGGGGCTGCTAGCAGGATCCTGCCTCACCATTCTAGGGGGCTGCTACCATGGTCATGCCTCATGGTTCTAGGGGGCTGCTAGCAGGATCCTGTCTCACCGTTCTAGGGGGCTGCTACCATGGTCGTGCCTCATGGTTCTAGGGGGCTGCTACCATGGTCCTGTCTCACCGTTCTAGGGGGCTGCTAGCAGGATCCTGCCCCACCGTTCTAGGAGGCTGTGAGCATGATCCTACCTCATGGTTCTAGGGGGCTGCTAGCAGGATCCTGCCTCACCGTTCTAGGGGGCTGCTACCATGGTCCTGTCTCACCGTTCTAGGGGGCTGCTAGCATGATCCTGCCTCACCGTTCTAGGGGGGCTGCTACCATGGTCCTGCCTCACCGTTCTAGGGGGCCGCTAGCAGGATCCTGCCTCACCGTTCTAGGGGGCTGCTACCATGGTCCTGCCTCACCGTTCTAGGGGGCTGCTAGCAGGATCCTGCCTCATGGTTCTAGGAGGCTGTGAGCCTGATCTTGCCTCATGGTTCTAGGGGGCTGTGAGCATGATCCTGTCTCGTGGTTCTACGAGGCTGTGAGCATGATCCTGCCTCATGGTTCTAGGGTGCTGTGAGCATGATCCTGCCTCACCGTTCTAGGGGGGCTGCTACCATGGTCCTGCCTCACCGTTCTAGGGGGCCGCTAGCAGGATCCTGCCTCACCGTTCTAGGGGGCTGCTACCATGGTCCTGCCTCACCGTTCTAGGGGGCTGCTAGCAGGATCCTGCCTCATGGTTCTAGGAGGCTGTGAGCCTGATCTTGCCTCATGGTTCTAGGGGGCTGTGAGCATGATCCTGTCTCGTGGTTCTACGAGGCTGTGAGCATGATCCTGCCTCATGGTTCTAGGGTGCTGTGAGCATGATCCTGCCTCATGGTTCTAGGGGGCTGCTACCATGGTCCTGCCTCATGATTCTAGGGGGCTGCTACCATGGTCCTGCCTCACCATTCTAGGGGGCTGCTAGCATGGTCCTGCCTCATGGTTCTAGGGGGCTGCTACCATGGTCCTGCCTCACCATTCTAGGGGGCTGCTAGCAGGATCCTGCCTCACCATTCTAGGGGGCTGCTACCATGGTCATGCCTCATGGTTCTAGGGGGCTGCTAGCAGGATCCTGTCTCACCGTTCTAGGGGGCTGCTACCATGGTCGTGCCTCATGGTTCTAGGGGGCTGCTACCATGGTCCTGTCTCACCGTTCTAGGGGGCTGCTAGCAGGATCCTGCCTCACCGTTCTAGGAGGCTGTGAGCATGATCCTACTTCATGGTTCTAGGGGGCTGCTAGCAGGATCCTGCCTCACCGTTCTAGGGGGCTGCTACCATGGTCCTGTCTCACCGTTCTAGGGGGCTGCTAGCAGGATCCTGCCTCACCGTTCTAGGGGGGCTGCTACCATGGTACTGCCTCACCGTTCTAGGGGGCCGCTAGCAGGATCCTGCCTCACCGTTCTAGGGGGCTGCTACCATGGTCCTGCCTCACCATTCTAGGGGGCTGCTAGCAGGATCCTGCCTCATGGTTCTAGGGGGCTGCTACCATGGTCCTGCCTCACCATTCTAGGGGGCTGCTAGCAGGATCCTGCCTCATGGTTCTAGGGGGCTGCTACCATGGTCCTGCCTCACCATTCTAGGGGGCTGCTAGCAGGATCCTGCCTCACCATTCTAGGGGGCTGCTACCATGGTCATGCCTCATGGTTCTAGGGGGCTGCTAGCAGGATCCTGTCTCACCGTTCTAGGGGGCTGCTACCATGGTCGTGCCTCATGGTTCTAGGGGGCTGCTACCATGGTCCTGTCTCACCGTTCTAGGGGGCTGCTAGCAGGATCCTGCCTCACCGTTCTAGGAGGCTGTGAGCATGATCCTACCTCATGGTTCTAGGGGGCTGCTAGCAGGATCCTACCTCACCGTTCTAGGGGGCTGCTACCATGGTCCTGTCTCACCGTTCTAGGGGGCTGCTAGCAGGATCCTGCCTCACCGTTCTAGGGGGGCTGCTACCATGGTCCTGCCTCACTGTTCTAGGGGGCCGCTAGCAGGATCCTGCCTCACCGTTCTAGGGGGCTGCTACCATGGTCCTGCCTCACTATTCTAGGGGGCTGCTAGCAGGATCCTGCCTCATGGTTCTAGGGGGCTGCTACCATGGTCCTGCCTCACCGTTCTAGGGGGCTGCTAGCAGGATCCTGCCTCATGGTTCTAGGAGGCTGTGAGCCTGATCTTGCCTCATGGTTCTAGGGGGCTGTGAGCATGATCCTGTCTCGTGGTTCTACGAGGCTGTGAGCATGATCCTGCCTCATGGTTCTAGGGTGCTGTGAGCATGATCCTGCCTCATGGTTCTAGGGGGCTGCTAGCATGATCCTGTCTCGTGGTTCTACGAGGCTATGAGCATGATCCTGCCTCATGGTTCTAGGGTGCTGTGAGCATGATCCTGCCTCATGGTTCTAGGGGGCTGCTAGCATGATCCTGTCTCATGGTTCTACGTGGCTGTGAGCAAGATCCTGCCTCATGGTTCTAGGGGTCTGTGAGCATGATCCTGCCTCATGGTTCTAGGGGTCTGCTAGCATGATCCTATCTCGTGGTTACAGGGGGCTGCTAGCATGATCTTGCCTCATGGTTCTAGGGGGCTGTGAGCATGATCCTGCCTCATGGTTTTAGGGGGCTGCTAGCATGATCCTGCCTCATGGTTCTAGGGGGCTGCTAGCAGGATCCTGCCTCATGGTTCTAGGGGGCTGTGAGTGAGCATGATCCTGCCTCATGGTTCTAGGAGGCTGCTAGCAGGATCCTGCCTCATGGTTCTAGGGGGCTGTGAGCATGGTCCTGCCTCATGGTTCTAGGAGGCTGCTAGCAGGATCCTGCCTCATGGTTCTAGGGGGCTGTGAGCATGATCCTGTCTCATGGTTCTAGGGGGCTGCTAGCAGGATCTTGCCTCATGGTTCTAGGGGGCTGTGAGCATGATCCTGCCTCATGGTTCTAGGGGGCTGCTAGCATGATCCTGTCTCGTGGTTCTACGAGGCTGTAAACATGATCCTGGCTCAGGGTTCTAGGGGGCTGTGAGCATGATCCTGCCTCATGGTTCTAGGGGTCTGCTAGCATGATCCTGTCTCGTGGTTCTAGGGGGCTGTGAGCATGATCTTGCCTCATGGTTCTAGGGGGCTGTGAGCATGATCCTGTCTCGTGGTTCTACGTGGCTGTGAGCAAGATCCTGCCTCATGGTTCTAGGGATCTGTGAGCATGATCCTGCCTCATGGTTCTAGGGGTCTGCTAGCATGATCCTATCTCGTGGTTACAGGGGGCTGCTAGCATGATCTTGCCTCATGGTTCTAGGGGGCTGTGAGCATGATCCTGCCTCATGGTTCTAGGGGGCTGCTAGCATGATCCTGCCTCATGGTTCTAGGGGGCTGCTAGCAGGATCCTACCTCATGGTTCTAGGAGGCTGCTAGCAGGATCCTGCCTCATGGTTCTAGGGGGCTGTGAGTGAGCATGATCCTGCCTCCTGGTTCTAGGAGGCTGCTAGCAGGATCCTGCCTCATGGTTCTAGGGGGCTGTGAGCATGGTCCTGCCTCATGGTTCTAGGAGGCTGCTAGCAGGATCCTGCCTCATGGTTCTAGGGGGCTGTGAGCATGATCCTGTCTCATGGTTCTAGGGGGCTGCTAGCAGGATCTTGCCTCATGGTTCTAGGGGGCTGTGAGCATGATCCTGTCTCATGGTTCTAGGGGGCTGCTAGCATGATCCTGTCTCGTGGTTCTACGAGGCTGTAAACATGATCCTGGCTCAGGGTTCTAGGGGGCTGTGAGCATGATCCTGCCTCATGGTTCTAGGGGTCTGCTAGCATGATCCTGTCTCGTGGTTCTAGGGGGCTGTGAGCATGATCTTGCCTCATGGTTCTAGGGGGCTGTGAGCATGATCCTGCCTCATGGTTCTAGGGGGCTGTGAGCATGATCCTGCCTCATGGTTCTAGGAGGCTGCTAGCAGGATCCTGCCTCATGGTTCTAGGGGGCTGTGAGTGAGCATGATCCTGCCTCATGATTCTAGGAGGCTGCTAGCAGGATCCTGCCTCATGGTTCTAGGGGGCTGTGAGCATGGTCCTGCCTCATGGTTCTAGGAGGCTGCTAGCAGGATCCTGCCTCATGGTTCTAGGGGGCTGTGAGCATGATCCTGTCTCATGGTTCTAGGGGGCTGTGAGCATGATCCTGCCTCATGGTTCTAGGGGCTGTGAGCAGGATCCTGCCTCATGGTTCTAGGGGGCTGTGAGCAGGATCCTGCCTCATGGTTCTAGGAGGCTGCTAGCATGATCCTGCATCATGGTTCTAGGGGCTGTGAACATGATCCTGCCTCATGGTTTTATGGGGCTGTGAGCATGATCCTGTCTCATGGTTCTAGGAGGCTGTGAGCATGATCCTGCCTCATGGTTCTAGGGGGCTGTGAGCATGATCCTGCCTCATGGTTCTAGGGGGCTGTGAGCATGATCCTGCCTCATGGTTCTAGGAGGCTGCTAGCAGGATCCTGCCTCATGGTTCTAGGGGGCTGTGAGCATGATCCTGCCTCATGGTTCTAGGGGGCTGTGAGCAGGATCCTGCCTCATGGTTCTAGGAGGATCTTGCCCCATGGTTCTAGGGGGCTGCTAGCAGGATCCTGCCTCATGGTTCTAGGAGGCTGTGAGCAGGATCCTGCCTCATGGTTCTAGGCGGCTGTGAGTGAGCATGATCCTGCCTCATGGTTCTAGGGGGCTGCTAGCATGATCCTGCCTCATGGTTCTAGGGGGCTGCTAGCAGGATCCTGCCTCATGGTTCTAGGGGGCTGTGAGCATGATCCTACCTCATGGTTCTAGGGGGCTGCTAGCATGATCCTGCCTCATGATTCTAGGGGACTGCTAGCAGGATCCTGACTCATGGTTCTAGGGGGCTGCTAGCAGGATCCTGCCTCAGTTCTAGGGGGCTGACATCCTGCCTCAGTTCTAGGGGGCTGCTAGCAGGATCCTGCCTCATGGTTCTAGGGGGCTGCTAGCCTGATCCTGCCTCATGGTTCTAGGAGGCTGTGAGCATGATCCTGCCTCATGGTTCTAGGAGGCTGTGAGCATGATCCTGCCTCATGGTTCTAGGAGGCTGTGAGCATGATCCTGCCTCATGGTTCTAGGAGGCTGCTAGCAGAATCTTGCCTCATGGTTCTAGTGGGCTGTAAGTGAGCATGATCCTGCATCATGGTTCTAGGGGGCTGTGAGCAGGATCCTGCCTCATGGTTCTAGGAGGCTGCTAGCATGATCTTGCCTCATGGTTCTAGGGGGCTGTGAGCATGATCCTGCCTCATGGTTCTAGGAGGCTGTGAGCATGATCCTGCCTCATGGTTCTAGGAGGCTGTGAGCATGATCCTGCCTCATGGTTCTAGGGGGCTGTGAACATGATCCTGCCTCATGGTTCTAGGAGGCTGCTAGCAGCATCTTGCCTCATGGTTCTAGGAGGCTGCTAGCATGATCTTGCCTCATGGTTCTAGGGGGCTGTGAGTGAGCATTATCCTGCCTCATGGTTCTAGGAGGCTGTGAGCATGATCCTGCCTCATGGTTCTAGGGGGATGTGAGCATGATCCTGCATCATGGTTCTAGGGGGCTGTGAGCAGGATCCTGCCTCATGGTTCTAGGGGGCTGTGAACATGATCCTGCCTCATGGTTCTAGGGGGCTGTGAGCATGATCCTGCCTCATGGTTCTAGGAGGCTGCTAGCAGGATCCTGCCTTATGGTTCTAGGGGGCTGTGAGCAGGATCCTGCCTCATGGTTCTAGGAGGCTGTGAGCAGGATCCTGCCTCATGGTTCTAGGGGGCTGCTAGCATGATCCTGCCTCATGGTTCTAGGGGGCTGTGAACATGATCCTGCCTCATGGTTCTAGGGGGCTGTGAGCATGATCCTGCCTCATGGTTCTAGGAGGCTGCTAGCATGATCCTGCCTCATGGTTCTAGGGGGCTGTGAGCATGATCCTACCTCATGGTTCTAGGGGGCTGTGAGCATGATCCTGCCTCATGGTTCTAGGGGGCTGTGAGCATGATCCTGCCTCATGGTTCTAGGGGGCTGTGAGCAAGATCCTGCCTCATGGTTCTAGGGGGCTGTGAGCAGGATCCTGCCTCATGGTTCTAGGGGGCTGTGAGCATGATCCTGCATCATGGTTCTAGAGGGCTGCTAGCAGGATCCTGCCTCATGGTTCTAGGGGGCTGTGAGCATGATCCTGCATCATGGTTCTAGGAGGCTGCTAGCATGGTCCTGCCTCATGGTTCTAGGGAGCTGTGAGCAGGATCATGCCTCATGGTTCTAGGGGGCTGTGAGCAGGATCATCCCTCATGGTTCTAGGAGGCTGTGAGCAGGATCCTGCCTCATGGTTCTAGGGGGCTGCTAGTAAGATCCTGAGCTCTTATGGTTTTATGATGCTTCTTGTCATGTTAACGTTCGCATCCTAATAGAAGTGATGTATGTTCTTGTAATTGTTTATTGCTACATTTTGAAAAAGACTCAGTCGAAACCTGTCAATATAAATTTATAATAGTCTTAAGCAGCCAGCCAAGGGAATCACAGAAAGTGGCTGTTTAACACAGGTTGCTGCTAAATAGAGGTCAAATGCATAATAAAACAATATATTGGGTATCTGGAAATTGGCTGCTTATTACAGGTTGGCTGCTCAATAATTTATACAAATTTATTTTAGCTCGATTGCGAAACAAGTTTTTATAACTTATATTAATCACTCTCGAGACCTCATTCCTGATGGAATCCATTGTCACAAGGGAGAGAAGAGGCATGTTGAATTTAAATGCCTTGCCTAAGGGCACAAAGCGTAATGGCTCCAGTGGGGTTCAAACTCTGGGCCTTTCGCACATGAAGCGAACGAGCTACCACTAAGCTATCACAACTTCTGCTTAATAGCAATGACAACTAACACAAATGTACTGTGTATAGGTTAATGTTATTGACTTCAAATCACTTGCCCCTCACCTCTGTAGGTTCAAATCACACTGGGGGTGTCAAATTCTTTCAAGTGAGGAAGCTATCCAGTTGGCTTGTGATATGTCGGTGCTTCTACCAGCGAGCGGGCCCAAAGTTCGCGATACAAGCTTGTTATGTTATCTAATTTTAAATCTTCATACGGAAGTAGAGTTAGAAGTTGAATTGTGGGAAATTATTTAATGGGAATTTTTCCCATAATCCCACATTCCAAGTAACAGTATCACATTGTTCAAAAGATATATCTTTTTTTGGGTTTTTTTGCGTTTATGCGTAGTACCGTGGTTTATTAGAATGCGCCGTGCGGCCAAGTACTTCCGGCTTCAGCATTCGAGGTTTCTGTTGGGGTTACCTCACCCTTAGGCTAGGACTTTTAAGATGGCCCATATTTTCGCCTGATGCACCCGTTGTAGGACACGTGGAGTATTTAATAGGAGTAGCTTTGCCATGTGCTATCCTGCCCCGTCCTGGTAGGTACACCGCCATATGGTCCGGGACTGCTTATTTAATTCACAGCTAACCCCCATATCTGAGGGCCATTCCCCTATCCGCCACTTGATGGTCGCCCCACTACTGAATTGGAAGCAGCATGGTCCCAGGATATATCTTTTGACATGCATGTTTATACACTACAGGAGAAAATAGTTCTATTAGCCCAGGCTGTGGATTCAATCATTCAGATTTAGCTAAGCTATGAATCTTTGATTGAGCTCACTTTGAGGCTTTGCCTATTAAACATATTATGTTCATCTCTGATGGCTGTGTAATTATTTATGAAACAAATAATTTGTTGTCACTAAAACTGACTTAGCCTTAAATAGTACCAGTAACTGTTGTTGTATTCTTAATTTTCCAATGACATAAGATTTCGTGGCCACTACATTCCGATTTCCAATCAGTCTTTGAAATTGAATCCTGTTCTTACTAAGCAGATAATGTTAAGAACAGTTCTGGAACAAAGACTAATTTCATAGGAGTTCCTGGTGCAAGAAACTTCCAAAGGGGTTCATGTATCAAGAGAGAAACTTCCAAAGGGGTTCATGTATCAAGAGAGAGACTTCCAAAGGGGTTCATGTATCAAGAGAGAAACTTCCAAAGGGGTTCATGTATCAAGAGAGAAACTTCCAAAGGAATCCTGATGTGAACAGCAATATTTAACATTGATTGATCCAATACTTAACAGCTCTAGTGTAATGTAAATATACTCAGTTTCTACTGCAGGATATTTATGCAAACAAAACAGACAGAAATAGTAATACAGTGGACAAGAAATTGTTTCTTGGTCATCCTTCCGGCTTATTCTTGCATCAATGTTAAAAGGATACAAGAACTTGTTCATTAGTACCCTCCTCTGGTGTCAGGAAACTGTTTTTTGGGATCACATGATAGATGAGTGAGGTAGCAGATATTAGGATATTAGACCAGTAAATGAATATTAGATCAGAAGGGATCAGCCATTAATACACTTGATGGTTTTGAACAGTTGACTTATCCCAGGAGCATACAATGCTTCTCATCTGGTCACTTAAGCTATTGTTCTTTAGTTGCTGGATAAAAGCAGCTAATGAAATTAGAATGCATGTCCGGCAGACAGGCAAAAGAAAAGTGATTCTCTGTGCGAAATATGCATTACTGGCGCGCCAATGAACGTGGGAACAGTGCAAATTTCCCATGCTAAATGCTTAAGATTGCATTAGTCACAGATTCATTTGATTTTGCCTTCTTATGATTGTTTCGATGATATTATTTTCAGCTTGATTGCAACTGCAAAGATTGTTTCCAGAGCGAAATAATGTTCCCCCGTAATAATTATGGTGTATGGAAATTACATTAAAGATATAAGTTTCTTTCCTTTGTAATAATTAGTATGTTTGGAAACTGAACCTGATGCTTGAAACTATTTATCCTATCTTCTGATAAAAAAGAAGTTTTAGAGAGGAAGATTTCCCAATATTCATGACCTGAAGTGTATCATACCATCTGTTAAAATATGACGTCAGACACGCATCATTATGACATCACGGAAGGTTTATTATGTAGGTATTAACATGTGTAGTTAATACTGTAGGATATACTGTGTATTATAATGGTGATGCTACTGGTGTAGGATGTACTGTGTATTATAATGGTGATGCTACTGGTGTAGGATATACTGTGCATTATAATGGTGATGCTACTGGTGTAGGATATACTGTGTATTATAATGGTGATGCTACTGGTGTAGGATATACTGTGCATTATAATGGTGATGCTACTGGTGTAGGATATACTGTGTATTATAATGGTGATGCTACTGGTGTAGGATATACTGTGCATTATAATGGTGATGCTACTGGTGTAGGATATACTGTGTATTATAATGGTGATGCTACTGGTGTAGGATATACTGTGCATTATAATGGTGATGCTACTGGTGTAGGATATACTGTGTATTATAATGGTGATGCTACTGGTGTAGGATATACTGTGCATTATAATGGTGATGCTACTGGTGTAGGATATACTGTGTATTATAATGGTGATGCTACTGGTGTAGGATATACTGTGCATTATAATGGTGATGCTACTGGTGTAGGATATACTGTGTATTATAATGGTGATGCTACTGGTGTAGGATATACTGTGTATTATAATGGTGATGCTACTGGTGTAGGATGTACTGTGTATTATAATGGTGATGCTACTGGTGTAGGATGTACTGTGTATTATAATGGTGATGCTACTGGTGTAGGATGTACTGTGTATTATAATGGTGATGCTACTGGTGTAGGATGTACTGTGTATTATAATGGTGATGCTACTGGTGTAGGATGTACTGTGTATTATAATGGTGATGCTACTGGTGTAGGATAACTGTGTATTATAATGGTGATGCTACTGGTGTAGGATGTACTGTGTATTATAATGGTGATGCTACTGGTGTAGGATATACTGTGTATTATAATGGTGATGCTACTGGTGTAGGATATACTGTGTATTATAATGGTGATGCTACTGGTGTAGGATATACTGTGTATTATAATGGTGATGCTACTGGTGTAGGATATACTGTGTATTATAATGGTGATGCTACTGGTGTAGGATATACTGTGTATTATAATGGTGATGCTACTGGTGTAGGATATACTGTGTATTATAATGGTGATGCTACTGGTGTAGGATATACTGTGTATTATAATGGTGATGCTACTGGTGTAGGATATACTGTGTATTATAATGGTGATGCTACTGGTGTAGGATATACTGTGTATTATAATGGTGATGCTACTGGTGTAGGATATACTGTGTATTATAATGGTGATGCTACTGGTGTAGGATATACTGTGTATTATAATGGTGATGCTACTGGTGTAGGATATACTGTGTATTATAATGGTGATGCTACTGACATAGGATGTATATAGTTTTATTGTTCAAATATTGAATCAAAATGTTACATGAGAACTACAATACTACAGGAAAACTGTTATTGTAGAGAGGGTGGCACCCACTGTTGAACCCAGCTAGAGTTCTCCAGCAGGGGCAGCATGTCATCCATACAGGTGACATTATAGAGTTGTCCAGCAGGGGCAGCATGTGATCCCTACAGGTGACATTATAGAGTTCTCCAGGAGGCAGATGTGATCCCTACAGGTGACATTATAGAGTTCTCCAGGAGGCAGCATGTGATCCCTACAGGTGACATTATAGAGTTCTCCAGGAGGCAGCATGTGATCCCTACAGGTGACATTATAGAGTTCTTCAGGTGGCAGCATGTGATCCCTACAGGTGACATTATAGAGTTCTCCAGGAGGCAGCATGTGATCCCTACAGGTGACATTATAGAGTTCTCCAGGAGGCAGCATGTGATCCCTACAGGTGACATTATAGAGTTCTCCAGGAGACAGCATGTGATCCCTACAGGTGACATTATAGAGTTCTCCAGGAGGCAGCATGTGATCCCTACAGGTGACATTATAGAGTTCTCCAGGAGGCAGCATGTGATCCCTACAGGTGACATTATAGAGTTCTCCAGGAGGCAGATGTGATCCCTACAGGTGACATTATAGAGTTCTCCAGGAGGCAGCATGTGATCCCTACAGGTGACATTATAGAGTTCTCCAGGAGGCAGCATGTGATCCCTACAGGTGACATTATAGAGTTCTTCAGGAGGCAGCATGTGATCCCTACAGGTGACATTATAGAGTTCTCCAGGAGGCAGCATGTGATCCATACAGGTGACATTATAGAGTTCTCCAGGAGGCAGCATGTGATCCCTACAGGTGACATTATAGAGTTCTCCAGGAGGCAGCATGTGATCCATACAGGTGACATTATAGAGTTGTCCAGCAGGGGCAGCATGTGATCCCTACAGGTGACATTATAGAGTTCTCCAGGAGGCAGCATGTGATCCATACAGGTGACATTATAGAGTTCTCCAGCAGGGGCATCATGTGATCCCTACAGGTGACATTATAGAGTTCTCCAGCAGGGGCATCATGTGATCCATACAGGTGACATTATAGAGTTCTCCAGGAGGCAGCATGTGATCCCTACAGGTGCCATTATAGAGTTCTCCAGCAGGGGCATCATGTGATCCATACAGGTGACATTATAGAGTTCTTCAGGAGGCAGCATGTGATCCCTACAGGTGACATTATAGAGTTCTCCAGGAGGCAGCATGTGATCCCTACAGGTGACATTATAGAGTTCTTCAGGAGGCAGCATGTGATCCCTACAGGTGACATTATAGAGTTCTCCAGGAGGCAGCATGTGATCCATACAGGTGACATTATAGAGTTCTCCAGCAGGGGCAGCATGTGATCCCTACAGGTGACATTATAGAGTTCTCCAGGAGGCAGCATGTGATCCATACAGGTGACATTATAGAGTTCTCCAGCAGGGCATCATGTGATCCCTACAGGTGACATTATAGAGTTCTCCAGCAGGGGCATCATGTGATCCATACAGGTGACATTATAGAGTTCTCCAGGAGGCAGCATGTGATCCCTACAGGTGACATTATAGAGTTCTCCAGCAGGGGCATCATGTGATCCATACAGGTGACATTATAGAGTTCTTCAGGAGGCAGCATGTGATCCCTACAGGTGACATTATAGAGTTCTTCAGGAGGCAGCATGTGATCCCTACAGATGACATTATTTGTATACAGGAATGTGCATTATCAGTTTTAGACAGTTTGTAGAATGATTAGAGAGAGATAGCCAGGCAGGATGCTGATAGGTTGGAGAAGTTGTGCTCCTAATCCTGTTTATACCTTGTCATAAACTGGATAAGGGGCTTATGTTGAGTTCCAGCAGGTTATTTTGGATCATCAGCCTACAGTCACAAAGATTTGGGATTGTTTAGTGATGCATGTAGTTCACAAAGATTTAGGATTGTTTAGTGATGCATGAAGTTCACAAAGATTTGGGATTGTTTAGTCATGCATGAAGTTCACAAAGATTTGGGATTGTTTAGTGATGCATGAAGTTCACAAAAAATTGGGATTATTGTGACACTGGATTTGATTGCAGTTTGATTGCCTGTGTGTGTGTGTGTGTGTGTGTGTGTGTGTGTGTGTGTGTATTATTGAGTATGGTGAATATGGTAAGTTTATGTGCAACAAAATACAAATGTATTTTGTTTCCATTCTTTCCAAATATTCACAAATTCCATCCTGCTTAATCAAGTCTTGTTTGGCTAATATAATCTACAGCTGAAAGCTTGAGGTATACAAATATTAATTGTGACATTTGTGAATGCGATGTTATTCAATTTTAAATAAATGCATTACATAGTGGTTATTTTAAATATGCTCTATAAATAGGCAGACAGTTTATGTATTATTTTCTTAGATTTCATTGTGACATGGATAGCACCTAATACTTGCATGTTATGTTTTCTTGGAGCACTGTTGTCTATTGTGTTATTGTTTGCTGATAAGAAAATCGACAACAGCACAAATGATCTGGTAATACAAATAAGATTTTAAAAAGAGATTATCTTTAATAATAATGTGTCATTGTCTGCCATCAGAGTCCTCATCATTCCGGATCGCTAGTTGTATAAATTGTGTTTTACTGAAGTTTAAGATTAAATTTTTGGACAATGTGACTTGTCGGAATGCACTTTTCAATTGACCTGCTTGTCGGCTATTGGATTTGTGCAACACTGTACATACTGATTGCCTATTCATCTATACAGAACGACTTTAAAAATGCACCACCTTTGTCCTTTGTCAGGAGTATATTTTTGGCGAAGACTTGTTTTCAAATATAGCATGTCTACCGTAAAGTGTAAGGAAATAAATGTTATAGTGATGTCATGAGTGTCAGTCTTAGTCTGTGCACCCCATATAGGTGCATTTTTAAATATCTCCCCATATAGGTGCATTTTTAAATATCTCCCCATATAGGTGCATTTTTAAATATCTCCATATAGGTGCATTTTTAAATATCTCCATATAGGTGCATTTTTAAATATCTCCATATAGATGTATTTTTAAATATCTCCCCATATAGGTGCATTTTTAAATATCTCCATATAGGTGTATTTTTAAATATCCCCCCATATATGTGCATTTTTAAATATCCCCCCCCATATAGGTGTATTTTTAAATATCCCCCCCCCATATAGGTGTATTTTTAAATATCTCCATATAGGTGCATTTTTAAAGTTGTTCAGTGTATTCAGAAAGCAATGAAGTTCACAAGTTGTGTCTCATGATACAACATGATGTACATGATACAGCAGAATGATGTACATGATACAGCAGAATGATGTACATGATACAAAATGATGTGCATGAACAGAATGATGTACATGATACAGCAGAATGATGTACATGAACAGAATGACGTGCATGAACAGAATGACGTGCATGAACAGAATGAGGAACATGAACAGAATGATGTGCATGAACAGAATGATGTTGGCTTGCATGAACAGAATGACGTGCATGAACAGAATGATGTACATGAACAGAATGACGTGCATGAACAGAATGATGTACATGAACAGAATGATGTACATGAACAGAATGATGTACATGAACAGAATGATGTACATGAACAGAATGATGTACATGAACAGAATGATGTACATGAACAGAATGACGTGCATGAACAGAATGATGTACATGAACAGAATGACGTGCATGAACAGAATGATGTACATGAACAGAATGACGTACATGAACAGAATGATGTACATGAACAGAATGATGTACATGAACAGAATGACGTACATGAACAGAATGATGTACATGAACAGAATGATGTACATGAACAGAATGATGTACATGAACAGAATGATGTGCATGAACAGAATGATGTACATGAACAGAATGATGTGCATGAACAGAATGATGTGCATGAACAGAATGATGTACATGAACAGAATGATGTGCATGAACAGAATGATGTACATGAACAGAATGATGTGCATGAACAGAATGATGTACATGAACAGAATGATGTACATGAACAGAATGATGAACATGAACAGAATGATGAACATGAACAGAATGATGTACATGAACAGAATGATGTACATGAACAGAATGATGAACATGAACAGAATGATGTACATGAACAGAATGATGTACATGAACAGAATGATGAACATGAACAGAATGATGTACATGAACAGAATGATGTGCATGAACAGAATGATGTACATGAACAGAATGACGTGCATGAACAGAATGATGTACATGAACAGAATGATGTGCATGAACAGATTGATGTACATGAACAGAATGATGTACATGAACAGAATGATGTACATGAACAGAATGATGTGCATGAACAGAATGATGTGCATGAACAGAATGATGTGCATGAACAGAATGATGTGCATGAACAGAATGATGTGCATGAACAGAATGATGTGCATGAACAGAATGATGTGCATGAACAGAATGATGTACATGAACAGAATGATGTGCATGAACAGAATGATGTTGGCTTGCATGAACAGAATGACGTGCATGAACAGAATGATGTACATGAACAGAATGATGTGCATGAACAGAATGATGTGCATGAACAGAATGATGTACATGAACAGAATGATGTACATGAACAGAATGATGTTGGCTTGCATGTACAGAATGATGTACATGAACAGAATGATGTGCATGAACAGAATGATGTGCATGAACAGAATGATGTGCATGAACAGAATGATGTGCATGAACAGAATGATGTACATGAACAGAATGATGTGCATGAACAGAATGATGTACATGAACAGAATGATGTTGGCTTGCATGTACAGAATGATGTGCATGAACAGAATGATGTACATGAACAGAATGATGAACATGAACAGAATGATGTACATGAACAGAATGATGTGCATGAACAGAATGATGTACATGAACAGAATGATGTGCATGAACAGAATGATGTACATGAACAGAATGATGTGCATGAACAGAATGATGTACATGAACAGAATGATGTACATGAACAGAATGATGTACATGAACAGAATGATGTGCATGAACAGAATGATGTGCATGAACAGAATGATGTGCATGAACAGAATGATGTGCATGAACAGAATGATGTGCATGAACAGAATGATGTGCATGAACAGAATGATGTGCATGAACAGAATGATGTGCATGAACAGAATGACGTGCATGAACAGAATGATGTACATGAACAGAATGATGTGCATGAACAGAATGATGTTGGCTTGCATGAACAGAATGACGTGCATGAACAGAATGATGTACATGAACAGAATGATGTGCATGAACAGAATGATGTGCATGAACAGAATGATGTACATGAACAGAATGATGTACATGAACAGAATGATGTTGGCTTGCATGTACAGAATGATGTACATGAACAGAATGATGTGCATGAACAGAATGACGTGCATGAACAGAATGATGTGCATGAACAGAATGATGTTGGCTTGCATGAACAGAATGATGTGCATGAACAGAATGATGTACATGAACAGAATGATGTGCATGAACAGAATGATGTACATGAACAGAATGATGTACATGAACAGAATGATGTTGGCTTGCATGTACAGAATGATGTGCATGAACAGAATGAGGTTGGCTTGCATGTACAGAATGATGTACATGAACAGAATGATGTGCATGAACAGAATGACGTGCATGAACAGAATGATGTGCATGAACAGAATGATGTTGGCTTGCATGAACAGAATGATGTGCATGAACAGAATGATGTACATGAACAGAATGATGTGCATGAACAGAATGATGTACATGAACAGAATGATGTTGGCTTGCATGTACAGAATGATGTGCATGAACAGAATGAGGTTGGCTTGCATGTACAGAATGATGTGCATGAACAGAATGATGTTGGCTTGCATGTACAGAATGATGTGCATGAACAGAATGATGTTGGCTTGCATGTACAGAATGATGTGCATGAACAGAATGATGTTGGCTTGCATGTACAGAATGATGTTGGCTTGCATGAACAGAATGATGTTGGCTTGTATGTTATATAGGAAACAAACTTTACTTTTTGCTCTATTTGGATCTTACAATCTTATACAATCTGAAACTTTCACAAAATGTAAGAAATTGTGTGCATTTATGATGAATGCTGATTGTATATACATGATGTTGATTTGTAGAGAATTTCTCTGGAACTTTACAAAAGGCATGTCTCAGACTGTAGTTTCATATGATTGATGAGAAAAAGCAATAATCGTTCATCTTCTCTGCTAGCATATGCAATATTAAATAAACGTGTTCATTGACCCAACATGCTCCCGTGCTGTCAACTCTGATCCTGTGTACATGCATCACAGATGATTGTCATGTATAAATGTAATAAGGTATCGATTGATTTTTTTCCAGTAATAAATATTTAATATTGTTATAATTATGCCTTGCAATTGCTTGGATCCATACTAAAGAGAAATGCTGGCTATAAAACTTTTCTCATCTCAAGCCCAAATAATTTGATTGATCAACGTCTTGAAATTTTCACTGCATTCAACCAATCAAAAAGCTGGAGTTTGAAATTGGAAGAAAGTTATATAATTCCAGGTCTGCTCTATTGAGAAACTCCATATAGAGTTGGCCTCTTGGAAAGGACCAATTTCATCATAAACATCACAGAGGCCATGTGAAATATGACACTTGATGATTATGATGATGATATTTCAGCTAATTAACCTCCCCACTTGCTCATCATATGATGAGCAATTATACCACTTGATACCACATGTACAGACTGTCACAAACTTCTTAGTTTCATCTGCCAAGATCATCACAATGATCCACAGACTTCCCAACTGCAGTATAATTATATCCTACTGTTCTACTTTAAATTATTTTCATTTCTCTTGTGACTTATTGCCATCTAGAATCATTTCTCCTGGATGGTCTGCTATCTTTTCTCCTGGATGATTTACTAGAATTGTTTCTTTTGGATGGTCTACTATCTTTTCTCCTGGATGATTTACTAGAATTGTTTCTTTTGGATGGTCTACTATCTTTTCTCCTGGATGATCTACTAGAATTGTTTCTTTTGGATGGTCTACTATCTTTTCTCCTGGATGATCTACTAGAATTGTTTCTTTTGGATGGTCTACTATCTTTTCTCCTGGATGATCTACTAGAATTGTTTCTTTTGGATGGTCTACTATCTTTTCTCCTGGATGATTTACTAGAATTGTTTCTTTTGGATGGTCTACTATCTTTTCTCCTGGATGATCTACTAGAATTGTTTCTTTTGGATGGTCTACTATCTTTTCTCCTGGATGATCTACTAGAATTGTTTCTTTTGGATGGTCTACTATCTTTTCTCCTGGATGATTTACTAGAATTGTTTCTTTTGGATGGTCTACTATCTTTTCTCCTGGATGATTTACTACAATTGTTTCTTTTGGATGGTCTACTATCTTTTCTCCTGGATGATTTACTAGAATTGTTTCTTTTGGATGGTCTACTATCTTTTCTCCTGGATGATCTACTAGAATTGTTTCTTTTGGATGGTCTACTATCTTTTCTCCTGGATGATTTACTAGAATTGTTTCTTTTGGATGGTCTACTATCTTTTCTCCTGCATGATCTACTAGAATTGTTTCTTTTGGATGGTCTACTATCTTTTCTCCTGGATGATCTACTAGAATTGTTTCTTTTGGATGGTCTACTATCTTTTCTCCTGGATGATCTACTAGAATTGTTTCTTTTGGATGGTCTACTATCTTTTCTTCTGGATGATTTACTAGAATTGTTTCTTTTGGATGGTCTATTATCTTTTCTCCTGGATGATCTACTAGAATTGTTTCTTTTGGATGGTTTACTAGAATCATTTCTCCACTGTAAACAATTTATTTTACCATGTATCAATCTCGCCCCATTACTGTCAGAGTCAAACATGTCTCAGCATATCACCCTGTTTTTATTTCAAACATGAGGAACTGATGTGTGTGAAGTAACTGTGTAATTAATTATAACAGTGAGATAGATAGTTCTTGTAATAAAATCCATTTGTTGAAAACACCCCTGTAAACATGTCAGGACTTTATAGCTGTTTTATCTGAGAATTTCTCTTCAATCATTAGCTGTAATGTCATGGAATGTAAACTAGAAATAGGCTATTTATTGGTTCCATGCTGCAATTTCATTTGTTGAAATTACATCAGCATGTGGTTTTTCTCAGCATAACCCAATTTGTAAAACAAATTATAACAAAAGAATTTTCAAATTTATTTGTAATGGTAAAATCTTGTATATTCTACTACAACAATAAGGTCAATGGTGGTGGGATCTTTGTGCTAACTTTCTCTCATTTTCCTAAACCCTTAAAAACATAGTACAGCCCTTGGTATATTTTAACTATTTGCATGCTGTAAATAGTTGTGGTTACTTCTAATATGGTAACTGGTAATATGGTAAATCAGTAATGTGCTAACTGGTAATGTGGTAGCTGGTAATGTGGTAGCTGGTAATATGGTAAATCAGTAATATGCTAACTGGTAATATGGTAAATCAGTAATGTGCTAACTGGTAATGTGGTAGCTGGTAATATGGTAAATCAGTAATGTGCTAACTGGTAATGTGCTAACTGGTAATGTGGTAACTGGTAATATGGTAAATCAGTAATGTGCTAACTGGTAATGTGGTAACTGGTAATATGGTAAATCAGTAATGTGCTAACTGGTATTGTGCTAACTGGTAATGTGGTAACTGGTAATATGGTAAATCAGTAATGTGCTAACTGGTAATGTGCTAACTGGTAATATGGTAACTGGTAATATGGTAAATCAGTAATGTGCTAACTGGTAATGTGCTAACTGGTAATGTGCTAACTGGTAATATGGTAAATCAGTAATGTGCTAACTGGTAATATGGTAAATCAGTAATGTGCTAACTGGTAATATGGTAAATCAGTAATGTGCTAACTGGTAATGTGCTAACTGGTAATGTGCTAACTGGTAATGCTAACTGTAATATGATATAACAGTAATACTGTATCACATATGTCACAGCGATATAACAGTAATACTGTATCACATATGTCACGGCGATATAACAGTAATACTGTATCACATATGTCACGGTGATATAACAGTAATACTGTATCACATATGTCACGGTGATATAACAGTAATACTGTATCACATATGTCACGGTGATATAACAGTAATACTGTATCACATATGTCACAGCGATATAACAGTAATACTGTATCACATATGTCACAGCGATATAACAGTAATACTGTATCACATATGTCACAGCGATATAACAGTAATACTGTATCACATATGTCACAGCAATATACCATCAACTTTTATCATATATATGTCACAGTGATATAGTATA
This sequence comes from Archivesica marissinica, assembly GCA_014843695.1. Classification (NCBI taxonomy): domain Eukaryota; kingdom Metazoa; phylum Mollusca; class Bivalvia; order Venerida; family Vesicomyidae; genus Archivesica; species Archivesica marissinica. The sequence goes on from CM026391.1 coordinate 44,853,190, forward strand.
AACTTTAGTATATATGTCACAGCAACACGATGTCAACTTTATCATATATGTCACAGCAACTTCATGTTAACGTTATCATATATGTCACACCAACTTCATGTTAACGTTATCATATATGTCACAGCAACTTCATGTTAATGTTATCATATATGTCACAGCAACTTCATGTTAACTTTATCATATATGTCATAACAACATGATGTCAACTTTATCATATATACTGAGTCAAAAAAGAAACGATACCTGGTGTTTATGTGTCTATAATTTCAACATTTATTAAGAAAATTCTTTGAAAATTCATAAGATGATAGTCCAACATGTTTGAAAGAGGAGCACATAAAGCATAATGAGCCTCCGAAACTGTCTGCTGCGTGATGACGTAATTCGTCGGATAGGGGTCTAATGGAGTTTTCACACAGACGTCAATACCGAGTATGGGCACCATTTGCGTCTCTCACTGCAATGCACCGCCGTCGCATCGAACGGAAGAGTGTCTGAATCTCTTGCTGGTCAATATTTGTCCACTCCTGACGCAAAACATCCCTCAGTTGGTTTAACGTTACCGGCTGACGTCGTCTGACGCGGCGGTCTAACGTATCCCACAAATGTTCTATGGGTGACAAGTCTGGTGACAAAGCAGGCCACGGCAGGGTTTCAATATTGTTCTGCTCCAATAATGTGGTGGAAATCCGAGCAGTATGACACCTGGCGTTGTCCTGTTGGAACAGTGTGACGTTTCTGTTGGCGTTAAAGAACGGCACAACAACTGGCGCAAGGATCTCATCACAGTACCGCTGGGCGTTTAGGTTCCCGTCCACCACTATCAGTTCAGTGCGACTGCCGAAGGTGATACCGCCCCACCCTATAACACTTCCGCCCCCGAACAGATCGACCTGACGTACACATGCGTCGGCGTAACGTTCACCGCGTCTGCGATATACCCGCTCTCTGCCATCCGCTCGACGCAAATAGAACCGCGATTCATCACTAAACATCACCGAATTCCACTGTAACCGAGTCCAGCGAGCCGCTAAACATCACCAAATTCCACTGTAACCGAGTCCAGCGAGCACGTTCCGTCGTCCAGTCCCGCCGTACGTCACGGTGACGTCGTGTCAGGATGGGTCCAACGTATGGCCGATAGGCATGAATGCCACGTTCACCGAGCCGGTTCCTGACTGTTTGTGCACTGATGCGATTGTTGGTCATCCCAGGAGTAACGGCAGCTGTGTGCGTAGCAGGTAGGAACCGGTCACGTAAATGTGACGTCCGAATATGACGGTCCTATTCACGCATCGTCACACATGGTCGACCAGATCTTGGACGGTCGTCCACTGATCCATGTGTTCGATAACGTCGAAGTAGACGTGTTATCGTGATCCGCGTAACCCCGAGTCGATTTGCGACGTCACGCTGACGTAAACCGCCGTCAATCATGCCAATGGCACGCATTCTCTGATTGCGGTTTAGCCGAGGCATTTTGTTAGAGGTAACAATGGGTATGTAAGGTGTTTTTCCTCGATGATAATGCAATACCAGTACAATAAACCGGTTTTCCGATTTGTACATGTGTAGGAAGTTGTCTTTGTTGAGGAGCACGTGCAAATCGGAAATTCGGCGTTCCAGGATTATCGGGTGTTTATTTACCTGTGTTTATGGTTGGCTGACGTTGCAATAAGATACCCGGTACTGATACGTAATAATATATCAAACCTTTCTATGGTTTTATCCGTATTACGTCATTTTTAGTTTGGTATCGTTTCTTTTTTGACTCAGTATATGTCACAGCAACATGATGTCAACTTTATCATATATGTCACAGCAACATTCTGTCAACTTTATCATATATGTCACAGCAACATTCTGTCAACTTTATCATATATGTCACAGCAACATTCTGTCAACTTTATCATATATGTCACAGCAACATGATGTCAACTTTATCATATATGTCACAGCAACATGATGTCAACTGTATCATATATGTCACAGCAACATGATGTCAACTTTATCATATATGTCACAGCTACATGATGTCAACTTTATCATATATGTCACAGCTAAATGACATGAAGTTTATCACATTATGTTTCAGAGATATGACACCATAAGCTTCATATCCTGCAGTGCCAGATAAAGAAAAGTATATAAATCATGCCGTTTTGACCTGTTATTTAGAATGAAGGTTGGTGATTGTCGGATTAACCCTTTGCATGCTGGGTAAAATAAAGGCTATAAATAGTTCAAATAATTGTAGCAGACAATTATTAATGTACTTTCTTATTTGTGTCTGAAAAATCTGGAAATGTTTTGTAATTTCATTGCAATTCTAATGAAATTCCATGATATAATTGACTGAAATTTCCATGGCTAGCATGCAAAAAGAGTTACGTATTTAAAATTAAAAACTTATGATTAAGTACACATATACATACACATATACAGCCTCCTGTGTTAGATGTTTAACAAGTGTTAGCATTATACACTGGTATATTAATGTACACAAGTGTGTGAAAACCACAGGAACATAAAGCTGTAACAAATAAAACCTAAATGCATTTTGAGAAGCCATGTCTAAACACTTCAAATATCAAAACAACATCACCAACACTAGGAGAATATGTGTCATTCATCAATACAATGCTGGTTATACCATATATTCTAGAGGTGAAAGTGTTACACTATATATTCTAGAGGTGAAAGTGTTACATTATATATTCTAGAGGTGAAAGTGTTACACTATATAATCTAGAGGTGAAAGTGTTACACCATATATTCTAGAGGTGAAAGTGTTACACTATATATTCTAGAGGTGAAAGTGTTACATTATATATTCTAGAGGTGAAAGTGTTACACTATATAATCTAGAGGTGAAAGTGTTACACCATATATTCTAGAGGTGAAAGTGTTACACTATATATTCTAGAGGTGAAAGTGTTACATTATATATTCTAGAGGTGAAAGTGTTACACTATATAATCTAGAGGTGAAAGTGTTACACCATATATTCTAGAGGTGAAAGTGTTACACTATATATTCTAGAGGTGAAAGTGTTACATCATATATTCTAGAGGTGAAAGTGTTACACTATATAATCTAGAGGTGAAAGTGTCACACCATATATTCTAGAGGTGAAAGTGTTATACTATATATTCTAGAGGTGAAAGTGTTACATTATATATTCTAGAGGTGAAAGTGTTACACCATATATTCTAGAGGTGACAGTGTTACACTATATAATCTAGAGGTGAAAGTGTCACACCATATATTCTAGAGGTGAAAGTGATATACTATATATTCTAGAGGTGAAAGTGTTACATTATATATTCTAGAGGTGAAAGTGTTACACCATATATTCTAGAGGTGAAAGTGTTACACTATATATTCTAGAGGTGAAAGTGTTACACAATTACACAATCCACACTTGCAAACACCTTGCACAATCCACACTTGCAGACACATTGCACAATCCACACTTGCAAACACCTTGCACAATCCACACTTGCAAACACCTTGCACAATCCACACTTGCAAACACCTTGCACAATCCACACTTGCAAACACCTTGCACAATCCACACTTGCAAACACCTTGCACAATCCACACCTTCCAAACACCTTGCACAATCCACACTTGCACAATCCACACTTGCACAATCCACACTTGCACACTCCACACTTGCAAACACCTTGCACAATCCACACTTGCAAACACCTTGCACAATCCACACTTGCAAACACCTTGCACACTCCACACCTTGCAAACACCTTGCACAATCCACACCTTGCAAACACATTGCACAATCCACACCTTCCAAACACCTTGCACAATCCACACTTGCACAATCCACACTTGCACAATCCACACTTGCACACTCCACACTTGCAAACACCTTGCACAATCCACACTTGCAAACACCTTGCACAATTCACACCTTGCAAACACCTTGCACAATCCACACTTGCACAATCCACACCTTGCAAACACCTTGCACAATCCACACCTTGCAAACACCTTGCACAATCCACACCTTGCACAATCCACACTTGCAAACACCTTGCACAATCCACACTTGCAAACACCTTGCACAATCCACACTTGCAAACAGCTTGCACAATCCACACTTGCACAATCCACACCTTGCACAATCCACACCTTGCAAACACCTTGCACAATCCACACCTTGCACAATCCACACCTTGCAAACACCTTGCACAATCCACACCTTGCACAATCCACACTTGCAAACACCTTGCACAATCCACACTTGCAAACACCTTGCACAATCCACAGCTTGCAAACACCTTGCACAATCCACACTTGCAAACACCTTGCACACTCCACACCTTGCAAACACCTTGCACAATCCACACTTGCACAATCCACACTTGCAAACACCTTGCACAATCCACA
>CM026391.1:44858602-44993460 GCA_014843695.1 Archivesica marissinica
TGCACAATCCACACTTGCAAACACCTTGCACAATCCACACTTGCACAATCCACACTTGCAAACACCTTGCACAATCCACACCTTGCAAACACCTTGCACACTCCACACTTGCAAACACCTTGCACAATCCACACTTGCAAAGACCTTGCACACTCCACACCTTGCAAACACCTTGCACACTCCACACCTTGCAAACACCTTGCACAATCCACACTTGCAAACACCTTGCACAATCCACACTTGCAAACACCTTGCACAATCCACACTTGCAAACACCTTGCACAATCCACACTTGCAAACACCTTGCACAATCCACACTTGCACAATCCACACTTGCACACTCCACACTTGCAAACACCTTGCACAATCCACACCTTGCAAACACCTTGCACAATCCACACTTGCAAAACCTTGCACATCCACACCTTGCAAACACCTTGCACAATCCACACTTGCACAATCCACACTTGCACCTCCACACTTGCAAACACCTTGCACAATCCACACCTTGCAAACACCTTGCACAATCCACACTTGCAAACACCTTGCACAATCCACACCTTGCAAACACCTTGCACAATCCACACCTTGCAAACACCTTGCACAATCCACACCTTGCAAACACCTTGCACAATCCACACTTGCAAACACCTTGCACAATCCACACTTGCAAACACCTTGCACACTCCACACCTTGCAAACACCTTGCACAATCACACTTGCAAACACCTTGCACAATCCACACTTGCAAACACCTTGCACAATCCACACTTGCACAATCCACACTTGCAAACACCTTGCACAATCCACACTTGCACAATCCACACTTGCAAACACCTTGCACAATCCACACTTGCACAATCCACACTTGCACAATCCACACTTGCACAATCCACACTTGCACAATCCACACTTGCACAATCCACACTTGCACACTCCACACTTGCAAACACCTTGCACAATCCACACCTTGCAAACACCTTGCACAATCCACACCTTGCAAACACCTTGCACAATCCACACCTTGCAAACACCTTGCACAATCCACACTTGCACAATCCACACTTGCACACTCCACACTTGCAAACACCTTGCACAATCCACACCTTGCAAACACCTTGCACAATCCACACTTGCAAACACCTTGCACAATCCACACCTTGCAAACACCTTGCACAATCCACACCTTGCAAACACCTTGCACAATCCACACCTTGCAAACACCTTGCACAATCCACACCTTGCAAACACCTTGCACAATCCACACTTGCAAACACCTTGCACAATCCACACTTGCAAACACCTTGCACACTCCACACCTTGCAAACACCTTGCACAATCCACACTTGCAAACACCTTGCACACTCCACACCTTGCAAACATGCACACTCCACACCTTGCAAACACCTTGCACAATCCACACTTGCACAATCCACACCTTGCAAACACCTTGCACACTCCACACCTTGCAAACACCTTGCACACTCCACACCTTGCAAACACCTTGCACAATCCACACTTGCAAACACCTTGCACAATCCACACTTGCACAATCCACACTTGCACAATCCACACTTGCAAACACCTTGCACAATCCACACTTGCACAATCCACACTTGCACAATCCACACTTGCACAATCCACACTTGCACACTCCACACTTGCAAACACCTTGCACAATCCACACCTTGCAAACACCTTGCACAATCCACACCTTGCAAACACCTTGCACAATCCACAACTTGCAAACACCTTGTACAATCCACACCTTGCAAACACCTTGCACAATCCACACTTGCAAACACCTTGCACAATCCACACTTGCACAATCCACACTTGCCCAATCCACACTTGCACAATCCACACTTGCACAATCCACACTTGCACAATCCACACTTGCACACTTGCAAACACCTTGCACAATCCACACCTTGCAAACACCTTGCACAATCCACACCTTGCAAACACCTTGCATAATCCACACCTTGCAAACACCTTGCACAATCCACACCTTGCAAACACCTTGCTCAATCCACACCTTGCAAACACCTTGCACAATCCACACTTGCACAATCCACACTTGCACACTCCACACTTGCAAACACCTTGCACAATCCACACTTGCAAACACCTTGCACAATCCACACCTTGCAAACACCTTGCACAATCCACACCTTGCAAACACCTTGCACAATCCACACTTGCAAACACCTTGCACAACACCTTGCACACTCCACACCTTGCAAACACCTTGCACAATCCACACTTGCAAACACCTTGCACACTCCACACCTTGCAAACACCTTGCACAATCCACACTTGCACAATCCACACTTGCAAACACCTTGCACAATCCACACTTGCAAACACCTTGCACACTCCACACCTTGCAAACACCTTGCACACTCCACACCTTGCAAACACCTTGCACACTCCACACCTTGCAAACACCTTGCACACTCCACACCTTGCAAACACCTTGCACACTCCACACCTTGCAAACACCTTGCACAATCCACACTTGCAAACACCTTGCACAATCCACACTTGCACAATCCACACTTGCAAACACCTTGCACAATCCACACTTGCACAATCCACACCTTGCAAACACCTTGTACACTCCACACCTTGCAAACACCTTGCACAATCCACACTTGCACAATCCACACTTGCACACTCCACACTTGCAAACACCTTGCACAATCCACACCTTGCAAACACCTTGCACAATCCACACTTGCAAACACCTTGCACAATCCACACTTGCAAACACCTTGCACAATCCACACTTGCAAACACCTTGCACAATCCACACTTGCAAACACCTTGCACACTTCACACCTTGCAAATCACTTGCACAATCCACACTTGCACAATCCACACTTGCACAATCCACACTTGCAAACACCTTGCACAATCCACACCTTGCAAACACCTTGCACAATCCACACCTTGCAAACACCTTGCACAATCCACACCTTGCAAACACCTTGCACAATCCACACTTGCACAATCCACACTTGCACACTCCACACTTGCAAACACCTTGCACAATCCACACCTTGCAAACACTTGCACAATCCACACTTGCAAACACCTTGCACAATCCACACCTTGCAAACACCTTGCACAATCCACACCTTGCAAACACCTTGCACAATCCACACCTTGCAAACACCTTGCACAATCCACACCTTGCAAACACCTTGCACAATCCACACTTGCAAACACCTTGCACAATCCACACTTGCAAACACCTTGCACACTCCACACCTTGCAAACACCTTGCACACTCCACACCTTGCAAACACCTTGCACAATCCATCCACACTTGCAAACACCTTGCACACTCCACACCTTGCAAACACCTTGCACACTCCACACCTTGCAAACACCTTGCACAATCCACACTTGCAAACACCTTGCACAATCCACACTTGCAAACACCTTGCACAATCCACACTTGCACAATCCACACTTGCAAACACCTTGCACAATCCACACTTGCACAATCCACACCTTGCAAACACCTTGCACAATCCGCACTTGCAAACACCTTGCACACTCCACACCTTGCAAACACCTTGCACACTCCACACCTTGCAAACACCTTGCACAATCCACACTTGCAAACACCTTGCACAATCCACACTTGCAAACACCTTGCACAATCCACACTTGCAAACACCTTGCACAATCCACACTTGCAAACACCTTGCACAATCCACACTTGCAAACACCTTGCACAATCCACACTTGCAAACACCTTGCACAATCCACACTTGCAAACACCTTGCACAATCCACACCTTGCAAACACCTTGCACACTCCACACCTTGCAAACACCTTGCACAATCCACACCTTGCAAACACCTTGCACAATCCACACTTGCAAACACCTTGCACAATCCACACCTTGCAAACACCTTGCACAATCCACACCTTGCAAACACCTTGCACACTCCACACCTTGCAAACACCTTGCACAATCCACACTTGCAAACACCTTGCACAATCCACACTTGCAAACACCTTGCACACTCACACCTTGCAAACACCTTGCACAATCCACACTTGCAAACACCTTGCACAATCCACACTTGCACACTCCACACTTGCAAACACCTTGCACAATCCACACTTGCACACCTTGCACAATCCACACTTGCAAACACCTTGCACAATCCACACCTTGCACAATCCACACCTTGCACAATCCACACTTGCAAACACCTTGCACACTCCACACCTTGCAAACACCTTGCACAATCCACACTTGCAAACACCTTGCACAATCCACACTTGCACAATCCACACTTGCACAATCCACACTTGCAAACACCTTGCACAATCCACACCTTGCACAATCCACACTTGCAAACACCTTGCACAATCCACACCTTGCACAATCCACACTTGCAAAACCTTGACAATCCACACTTGCAAACACCTTGCACAATCCACACTTGCAAACACCTTGCACAATCCACACTTGCAAACACCTTGCACAATCCACACTTGCAAACACCTTGCACAATCCACACCTTGCAAACACCTTGCACAATCCACACTTGCAAACACCTTGCACAATCCACACTTGCAAACACCTTGCACAATCCACACTTGCAAACACCTTGCACAATCCACACTTGCAAACACCTTGCACAATCCACACTTGCAAACACCTTGCACAATCCACACTTGCAAACACCTTGCACAATCCACACTTGCAAACACCTTGCACAATCCACACTTGCAAACACCTTGCACACTCCACACCTTGCAAATAGCTGAATTGTGTTATTCTCCAATATAACCAAATCTGCCCTGGAAGTAACTTGTGAGGACTCACATGAAACAAAGATCACATATAGTTATGCAATGATTGAGACTAATTAGGAGGAGGCTGTGTAAGGTTGGGGTCAGTGAAGTTTGCTGAACTCCTGGAACCTTACTGTTTGTAAGATTACTGTCTCTCCTGGCACTGCCAGACAATGTGGGGATATCTTCTCAGTAAATTCATTTATCTCTAAGTGTTTTATACATGGGAGTTATATTTATCTTTTCAGAGTGTGTTACTGGATTTAATAAAGACAACACTTATAGACAGAAATAGTAAGTCATCATTCTTCTCATATTTAATTAAAGCCGCCTAAATCGAACTAACCAAAACCTGTATAACTATTTGAGTGTTCTTTTTCTGCCTTTCATCGAGGTATGAAATGTCAGTTCTTTACACCTAACTTGCATAAAAACCAAAGTTTTCATACATCAATGAAACGTAGAAAAACAACATTTAATATTGTTAAATATGTGAAAAATACGCATTCTTCGGAAATAATTTAGACAATTATGTTTCAATCAGTAAACAGTGTTTTTGCGATCTACAAACTCTCAATAGTGAAAGTATGTTTTCCATAAAATGTTTATAGATGTATTAAGGGTTAATTGGTCCATGGTAAATCTGCACCCAAAACTTGTTTCGGCCATTGCAACATGTCCATTTTATTATCGTCGAGAGGTGGAGGGAGGCCAATCACATGTTGTTTCACACCAGGGTTTTAACCCTTTCCTTCATAGAGATTTAGGTTAATATACTATTAAATCTCCATACAAATGACAGCCATTTAGCTATCATGCAGTGGAAAAGTAGTCGCCATATCTATCCCACCTCCATAGATATTACTGGGACTACATGAGATTCTGGCCTTTATTATGAACATTGGTTTGGCTACTACTTTGTCAATGTATGTCGTATTGGTAATGGCGTCAAGAGGTGCTTCTATGAGGGAAAGGGTTAAGCTAGCTTATATAAATGTGTGAGTTAACAATGATTCAAGCTTCATAAACAACCTATGTTTTAAATTGATATTTGGTCAATAAGTTGACATTTATTACACATTCAAGTTATCAATTATTCTACAGTTCAGCTCAATAACTCAATGAAAGCAAGGTGTAGTGGAATCTAGTAACCCAGATTATTATCCCTAACATTCCCTCATTTCATGCAGTTGTATTTGGTTAGTTGCTAGCTAATATTTAAGTGTACTTGGTTAGTTGCTAGCTAATATTTAAGTGTACTTGGTTAGTTGCTAGCTAATATTTAAGTGTTGTTGATTAGTTAGGGATTTCTAACACTCTTACTTCTTATGTGAAAATTGTGATAGCAAATGTAGTTAGCACGTTTGCTTCAAGCTTGAGACCAGAGTTTGCACCCTCTTCTTTTGTTGAAATCGTGATAGCGCAGTGGTGAGTACATTCGCTTCAATCTTGAGATGCCCAGATTTTCGCCCAGAAAACCTATATATACATATCAATTCTATGTCACTATCTTTTGTATAAAGGACTTGTGAAATACAGCATTAGCTTAGGATGATTTCTAAATTGTCATTCTGACCAGACCTGAATTACTGCAGAATGAATGGTGTACACACATTGTTTCACAATTATTATCTGCTAGAGAACCATGTGTTTTGTATCTCCCTGTGGAATTGTTTAATGGTGCAGACTTGTATGTAATCTGATACTCAGCCCCGTCATTACCATGTTCCCTTCATTACTACCATCTTCCCAGACTAAAACAACAGGTGCAGCTGGAGCACTATTTCCAACTTACCACATTTTTTAGCAACTTCTTTTGGAGAATATGTGAAGATTTTTCTGGCTTGAACTATGGGAAACACAGATAGTGTTGAACAGCATGAGTGAAAGTTGAGAGAAGTGTTATGGTTTATTTTTTAGATATTGCTGCCAACACATTTCGTGGTGATGTACTTGTGTTTAGCAATTGAATTATTTTACAGCAATAGTGGAGTTAGGTTTTCTGTATGTTAAATGGAGGACTATCGTATTATATTCACCATGTGAGCTATTGCTACAATTTCATTAAGGTAAGCCCAACATTGTTTCCTTCTATTAATAAATACTTCCTTCTACTGTACAGTCATGCAGTTGGTTCCTAAACACCTTAGAGCTTGTTAACATGTTGTATATCTTACTGACTCCAATGCATGTTATATCTTATCTTGTCATCTTGTGTTGTGCCCTTGTGATGAATTATACACCTATTTGTAAATAACAGCAATTTTAATTATAAGATACTGAGGATGCTTATATGTTCAAGTGACATATCGTCTGAGATATATTATCAGGAATGCAGATATCTTTCACTGACATATCGTCTGAGATATATTATCAGGAATGCAGATATCTTTCACTGACATATCGTCTGAGATATATTATCTGGAATGCAGATATCTTTCACTGACATATCGTCTGAGATATATTATCAGGAATGCAGATATCTTTCACTGACATATCGTCTGAGATATATTATCTGGAATGCAGATATCTTTCACTGACATATCGTCTGAGATATATTATCAGGAATGCAGATATCTTTCACTGACATATCGTCTGAGATATATTATCTGGAATGCAGATATCTTTCACTGACATATCGTCTGAGATATATTATCAGGAATGCAGATATCTTTCACTGACATATCGTCTGAGATATATTATCTGGAATGCAGATATCTTTCACTGACATATCGTCTGAGATATATTATCAGGAATGCAGATATCTTTCACTGACATATCGTCTGAGATATATTATCTGGAATGCAGATATCTTTCACTGACATATCGTCTGAGATATATTATCAGGAATGCAGATATCTTTCACTGACATATCGTCTGAGATATATTATCTGGAATGCAGATATCTTTCACTGATATATCGTCTGAGATATATTATCAGGAATGCAGATATCTTTCACTGACATATCGTCTGAGATATATTATCAGGAATGCAGATATCTTTCACTGACATATCATCTGAGATATATTATCAGGAATGCAGATATCTTTCACTGAATATATATCATCATAGCATTCAATGTTGAGGAGTGAAACATTTAATAGCTCACTGCTGCCAAACTGTGAAATATCCTCTTCATATTATGCTTTCCAATAATATATAGAGAAATACTTCAGTGTTATATAACTTGTTGTATGCAATGAAAAATGACAGTGGTGGTTTTACGTTTATTTATCATCGCTACCGGTTGCCCATATTAGCGACGCCTCCTGAAGAGATTAGTCATTTTAGATTTTGGAGGATAGTGCATGATACAGACAGAGACCCATTCCAGAGTCTCCTCTGGTTCTTTTACGTGCACGGTGTAAAGCACCGACACAAGACCTTGGTTTAATGTCCCATCTGAAAGACTGTTAATTTAATTAGGGTCAGACGAGGGATCGAACCTGCGATCCCTAGATTACCAGTCCAGCGTATTAACCACTGGACTACAGATCCATCTGTAAATGACAGTGACATATATTCTCACTGCTATAAGCTTCCTGGCCAATTCAAGTTAAATAGTGCAAGCTTCCTAGCCAATTCAAGTTAAATAGTGCAAGCTTCCTGGCCAATTCAAGTTAAATAGTGCCAATGTGAATGTATGTTTTCTGACTCACTTTTAACTTTTAGTCAGTAACATCATTTTCTGGTATATAAACCAATAATATGTTCATCTATGTGAATAATCAAATTATATTTCACTCCTGAATATTAACTCTGTGCATGCAAGCGGTGAAAATAACAGTCATGCAATCTCATTAGAATTGTGTTGTAGCGTCAACAAGTCTTGACAAGACACAAGTCGACGCTACAACACACAAGTCTTGACAAGACACAAGTCGACGCTACAACACACAAGTCTTGACAAGACACAAGTCGACGCTACAACACACAAGTCTTGACAAGACACAAGTCGATGCTACAACACACAAGTCTTGACAAGACACAAGTCAACCCTACAACACACAAGTCTTGACAAGACACAAGTCGACGCTACAACACACAAGTCTTGACAAGACACAAGTCGACGCTACAACACACAAGTCTTGACAAGACACAAGTCGACGATACAACACACAAGTCTTGACAAGACACAAGTCGACGCTACAACACACAAGTCTTGACAAGACACAAGTCGACGCTATAACACACAAGTCTTGACAAGACACAAGTCGACGCTACAACACACAAGTCTTGACAAGACACAAGTCGACGCTACAACACACAAGTCTTGACAAGACACAAGTCGACGCTACAACACACAAGTCTTGACAAGACACAAGTCGACGCTACAACACACAAGTCTTGACAAGACACAAGTCAACGCTGCAACACAATTCTAATGAAATTGCATGACATATTTTCAGTTACAAATGTTTTATAAGACAATACTTTAATGAATTGTCGGCTGCTACATTTATTTGAAATATTTAAAGCATGCAAATAACTACCATTATCACTGTGGCCCCACTCAGGTTCATTAAAAGCTACCATTATCACTGTGGCCCCACTCAGGTTCATTAAAAGCTACCAATTATCACTGTGGCCCCCCCTCAGGTTCATTAAAAGCTACCATTATCACTGTGGCCCCCCCTCAGGTTCATTAAAAGCTACCATTATCACTGTGGCCCCCCCTCAGGTTCATTAAAAGCTACCATTATCACTGTGGCCCCACTCAGGTTCATTAAAAGCTACCAATTATCACTGTGGCCCCCCCTCAGGTTCATTAAAAGCTACCATTATCACTGTGGCCCCACTCAGGTTCATTAAAAGCTACCATTATCACTGTGGCCCGACTGAGGCCATTAACCCATTTCATTCTGGATACATTTAAAGGCTTTTGCAAACAACATAGATCCAGATCAGCCGCAGCGTGATGTTACGTGCTGATCAGGATCTATGTTGTTTGCTACATAGCCAAGTGTCTTAGCAAGATCATCTGAATAGCAAACAGCATAGCGCCTGATCAGACGGCACGTTCCATGGCGGTTGATCTGGCTCTATGTTCCTTGTAAATACTGTTTGAATGGTATCCAGAATGAAATGGGTTAATATCCTGTATTTATTTCTCTGATAAATGTTCTCATTGAGATACAAGGTATCTATAAATATCATGAGAGTAGCAGAACACTGTCACACTTGGAGTATATGAGTGTCACAGCAGGAAGATGTATAAATATCATGAGAGTAGCAGAACACTGTCACACTTGGAGTATATGAGTGTCACAGCAGGAAGATGTATAAATATCATGAGAGTAGCAGAACACTGTCACACTTGGAGTATATGAGTGTCACAGCAGGAAGATGTATAAATATCATGAGAGTAGCAGAACACTGTCACACTTGGAGTATATGAGTGTCACAGCAGGAAGATGTATAAATATCATGAGAGTAGCAGAACACTGTCACACTTGGAGTATATGAGTGTCACAGCAGGAAGATGTATAAATATCATGAGAGTAGCAGAACACTGTCACACTTGGAGTATATGAGTGTCACAGCAGGAAGATGTATAAATATCATGAGAGTAGCAGAACACTGTCACACTTGGAGTATATGAGTGTCACAGCAGGAAGATGTATAAATATCATGAGAGTAGCAGAACACTGTCACACTTGGAGTATATGAGTGTCACAGCAGGAAGATGTATAAATATCATGAGAGTAGCAGAACACTGTCACACTTGGAGTATATGAGTGTCACAGCAGGAAGATGTATAAATATCATGAGAGTAGCAGAACACTGTCACACTTGGAGTATATGAGTGTCACAGCAGGAAGATGTATAAATATCATGAGAGTAGCAGAACACTGTCACACTTGGAGTATATGAGTGTCACAGCAGGAGGATGATTCTATAATCTATATATAGAATTTGGAACCTCTACGGTGAAATAGATATGGTGTCCGTAATGGAGAGGTTGTAAGTTTGAGCCCTGCCAGAACCACAGTGGTGGTTGTCCGCACAATGCCTCTCTCTTCGCACAATGCCTCTCTCTTCGCACAATGCCTCTCTCTTCTCTCTCCCTATATGCCAGAACCACAGTGGTGGTTGTCCGCACAATGCCTCTCTCTTCTCTCTCCCTATATGCCAGAACCACAGTGGTGGTTGTCCGCACAATGCCTCTCTCTTCTCTCTCCCTATATGCCAGAACCACAGTGGTGGTTGTCCATACAATGCCTCTCTCTTCTCTCTCCCTATATGCGATGGATCCCATCAGCAATGAGGTCTCGAGAGTGATTATATTAATGTTGTACGAACTTGTTTCATAATCAAGCTAAAATAAATTTGTCTAGAATCTTTTCATGTTGTAACCTACTGTGTGATTGTGACAGAATTCTACTGGTCATATGAGAATACATATGATGCAATCTTCAGTTTCAAGACACATCGTGATAGAAATTAATAAATTGCTCTAAAGTAGAAATGCAGCGAAATCCCTCTAAACCGAACGACCATCGGACCAGAGATAAAATTTATTTTGGAGGGGTTTTCTTGTTAAAGGGGGTAGAATTCTTATTTAACAATTCAACTTTGCAATGCTTAGAAGGAGGCTGAGACATGTTAATAGTTTGGCAGTTAGTAAAAGAACTGATTAAGTTTAAAATGTACAATATATTATTCTGAACAAAATAGGGACAAGTTTGTTTGTTTAAAAGACTATTCAATTTCATATTTGATCTAGACAAGTTGCTGTTCAGTTTACAGAAGTAAATTACAGTTGAAAATGTACATATGTTTTATAAAATCTGTTTGGTATTCGGAAATGAGGTGTTCCGGTATACAGAGGTTGTTGTATTACAATGAACAAAGAAGGGAACAATTTGGGTCCAAGAAATTTATTCGGTTTTAGAGGGAATTCCAGTTTAGAGGGAATTCCAGTTTAGAGGGGTTTCATTGTACAACAACCATCATTATTTCTATCTTCCTTGATAAAAGTATAATTTAGTTAGTGATAAACCGATGACATGGAAAACAGGTGCTTTCTGCATTTAAGTCTCTACAACATGGGCCTTTAATGGGATGCAAAATAACCATGTACATAATGAAGAGCACCAGGGCTTATTTATGGAAGGCTGTCAGTATTTTCATTTTATCACCAATTCATGGAGATGCTTTTTTTCACACTGGCAGAGTAAATATTTTCCTTGGCACAAGTTGTCCAAGAGTAATGGAACCAATATTCACCAACAGGAAGTGGTGGCATTTAACCCATAATGCATCTCTGATGTTTTAAACAGTTTTACAGTAATTGGAAATAAACTTGAAATGGATGCTATTGATTATGTATTACCGTCTATACTCGCCTTTAAGACAAGAATTTTATCCCCATATTTTGGTCTTAGACTTGGGACCCGTCTTATAGGCAAATACTACACGTCAACCCCAAATTTATGAGGTCAAAATTAGCTAAGATGATGATGATTGAGCTTATTTACCCTTGCCTCCGGCGAACCATATGGGTTAACTAAGATTAAATTGGGGACTAGCTTTATGTATTCTGTGTGTGTTTTACATTTATTTATCATCGCTACCGGTTGCCCATATGAGCGACGCCTCCTGAAGAGATTAGTCATTTTAGATTTTTAGAGGATAGTGCAATGATACAGACAGAGACCCATTCCAGAGTCTCCTCTGGTTCATTTACGTGCATGGTGTAAAGCACCGACACGAGACCTCGGTTTAACGTCCCATCTGAAAGACTGTTAATTTTATTAGGGTCAGACGGGGGATCGAACCTGTATTTTGGTCCGCCAGATTCCATATTATTGAACTTTTTTATCTCATTAGAAATGTATTTTTTATATTTCATTCAAGCACATTTATTTTAGATGAGATCATAAGTGAAGGAGTGCTGTATAAACAAAGAAGATATCATTTGTATGAATATTATGCAACAGTAAATAAAAACAAATTGAGCCACCTTCTAGATAGTTATTGTGGTATTGACAAATGTATAGATATTTGCAAGGTTAAATGCTGGCTTGTGTCCATCAATTAGGCTGTATTACTCAATGTGTAGCACATGAAAGGAAAGATAATGTAATTATGAGCAAGCTGTCAACACCTGTCAATTGTTGCATGGAGACAAATCACAACAATTATTGAAAATTAAACAGTTATATGCAGTATATATTTATATACAGTAGTCCTATAAATAAGACCTACATAAATATTGTTTTTATGTTATTTCGAAGTCTAATCGTTAAAGCTCATTTTCGCATAGCACTTTCCGCCCTGATCTGATGGCCCTGATCAATTTGAGCTTGATAGCAGTTCCCCGTAATGGCACAGAGATAAATCTTGTAAACATTTTCGTCTAATGATTTCTATTTTTGTTTTTCGCAATAATCAAATATTCAAAATGGACGATTTAGAATAGCGAAACTCTGCCATGAAATTTAAACGTTGATTTCATGTATAATATTGTGTCAAGAGACGTTATACTGTGCAGAATTCAAACAATGGTATGTGTGTTCATCTTGTTAACAATTTTAATTTATAAATACGACTTTTTAGAATATAAAATATGCTACGTGTAATTGAGGTTTAGCGTTTAGACTTTGAAAAATGCCTGGATAGTAAAATATCACATTTTTCGAGTCTAAATATTTGGACTTTGGACTAAATATACAGTAACATTTTATTTGAGAACAAATACAATGAAATTGCTAATTGTATATTCAAATATGATACGTAGCCATCCATATTTTATACAAAAACTTACCGTTATGGTATCCATAATTATGTTCTTAGAAAAAACGTTCTCAGACCCTGAACATTTCTTCAACTTACACTGGCCAAACATGCAATTTATACTTTGTCTGGAGTTCTCAGACCCTGAACATGTCATCAACTTTCACTGGCCAAACATGCAATTTATACTTTGTCTGGAGTTCTCAGACCCTGAACATGTCATCAACTTTCACTGGCCAAACATGCAATTTATACTTTGTCTGGAGTTCTCTGACCCTGAACATTTCTTCAACTTTCACTGGCCAAACATGCAATTTATACTTTGTCTGGAGTTCTCTGACCCTGAACATTTCCTCAACTTGCACTGGCCAAACATGCAATTTATACTTTGTCTGGAGTTCTCTGACCCTGAACATTTCTTCAACTTTCACTGGCCAAACATGCAATTTATACTTTGTCTGGAGTTCTCTGACCCTGAACATTTCTTCAACTTTCACTGGCCAAACATGCAATTTATACTTTGTCTGGAGTTCTCTGACCCTGAACATTTCTTCAACTTTCACTGGCCAAACATGCAATTTATACTTTGTCTGGAGTTCTCTGACCCTGAACATTTCCTCAACTTGCACTGGCCAAACATGCAATTTATACTTGGTCTGGAGTTCTCTGACCCTGAACATTTCCTCAACTTGCACTGGCCAAACATGCAATTTATACTTGGTCTGGTACCCGGACACTGAACATTTCCTCAACTTGCACTGGCCAAACATGCAATTTATACTTTGTCTGGAGTTAATTTTATGAACCCGTCTTATATGCGAATGCATGCCAAAACCACATATTTCAGGACCAAAGTAGGGGGGTCGTCTTATAGGCAAGTGCATGCCAAAACCACAGATTTCAGGACCAAAGTAGGGGGGTCGTCTTATAGGCAAGTGCATGCCAAAACTACAGATTTCAGGACCAAAGTAGGGGGGGTCGTCTTATAGGCAAGTGCATGCCAAAACTACAGATTTCAGGACCAAAGTAGGGGGGTCGTCTTATAGGCGAGAACGCCTTATATGCAAGTATATACGGTAGATTAATTTCTCACCAATAAAAGGTTGTTTGCTTGGAGAACTGGGTCTATAAATGGAATAATTTTATATGTCTATGCGACAAACATCAATAATGTTTGTTGCTGAAGAAAAATGGAAAATTACGGGGAAAGTGGAAATTGTTTAATTTTAGTAGAGAAGGTCTGTTTTATGGGTAGTATATTTTCTTGAGTAGTTTTATTGTAAAATTAATTTTTCCTGGAAATAAAACAGAGCCAGAATAAAAGGTGTAGCATCTTCCGAAATAAAAGTATTTAATTAAATCAACACACTCTTACATAGTCTCTTGACAACATTTAGCCAATACAATATAGACACTGACACAACAATAGTCAAGCAAAGGGAACCACACACAATTAAAGGTCGCAATATCATATGGACACAACCAAGTCTCAATATTCTCTATGGTTTCTCTAAGATTTTTCCGATAGAATTCCGTTTCTATATGTAGCGATATTATCTTGTAGAGAAGAGTTGTCGTTCTTCAAATCTACACCCTCAAAAAAGTGGGTGTAAGTAGATGGCGCTAACATCGGAAATCCAGTTTCCCCAGGCTATTATTTTGGCTAGAAGTTAAAAAGTGAAAAATCGACAGACTGGAATCCAGGCTACATACAGCTATATCTCTATGGGGTATATTTGCTGACTATGAATGTAGATACAGTAGTATAAAGCTATGTCTCTATGGGGTATATTTGCTGACTATGAATGTAGATACAGTAGTATAAAGCTATGTCTCTATGGGGTATATTAGCTGTCTATGAATGTAGATACAGTAGTATAAAGCTATGTCTCTATGGGGTATATTAGCTGACTATGAATGTAGATACAGTAGCATAAAGCTATGTCACTATGGGGTATATTAGCTGACTATGAATGTAGATACAGTAGCATAAAGCTATGTCACTATGGGGTATATTAGCTGACTGAATGTAGATACAGTAGCATAAAGCTATGTCACTATGGGGTATATTAGCTGACTGAATGTAGATACAGTAGCATACAGCTACTATGGCCCAACGATAACATGTTATTTACAAACATTACTATAATAAATAGGTTTGGAATAAGCCAAATCAATACGTAGGGTGTAATAAATAATCCTGTGTGCCAAGTAATGCATACATAAATGATAATAAACTTCTTTTTACCCGTTATAATAATATTAGCCCGTGCTATCTTTTTCGCGGGAAACGTTATCGTTGGGGTATAGTATGTCTCTATGCGGGGGGGGGCTACGTTTATGTTCCGATGGAGTCACTCAACCATAACCATGCCAGAAAGAAATCACTGGTGTATGAGAGTAGGTGCTTCCCCCTGATTTGTGTGTGTTTTACGTTTATTTATCCACGCTACCGGTTACCCATATGAGCAACACCTCCTGAAGAGATTAGTCATTTTAGATTTTTGGATGATAGTGCAAT
Organism: Archivesica marissinica; assembly: GCA_014843695.1. Lineage (NCBI taxonomy): Eukaryota > Metazoa > Mollusca > Bivalvia > Venerida > Vesicomyidae > Archivesica > Archivesica marissinica. Next base: position 44,874,688 of record CM026391.1, read on the forward strand.
GATACAGACAGAGACCCCCATTCCAGAGTCTCCTCTGGTTCTTTTACGTGCACGGTGTAAAGCACCGACACGAGACCTCGGTTTAACGTCCCATCTGAAAGACTGTTAATTTTATTAGGGTCAGACGGGGGATGGAACCTGCGATCCCTGGATTACCAGTCCAGTGTGTTACCACTGGACCAGTGTGTTACCACTGGACTACAGACCCTCCTGACTTGATACATGCTATCACTTATGTTTGTTCAATAAGCTACATGATACATAGTTTGACACCCCCTGATAATAATAGCATATGACACCCCATGCTGCTCTATCAGAAGCCAGTTCTGACACTTGATGGTGGAATTGTAGTAAAACTGAAATAAATTTCAAAATCATCAGTTGGCATCCTGTTGCTTGTTATTGTTATCAGGAATGACAGTCCCTGGACAACCCCTCAGGAGATTAAATGGTCATAAAGGGAGGTAATTGCTCACCTAGTGAAAGTTTTATGACTTATAATTAGAAAGTTATGTGGTGGCTTGGGTATTTTAATTAATTCATTGCCTTGTACTAGTGCTATTCTTCTTGTCAAAGAATGAATTTGTGTTTCTGCTGCTGTAAGTAAAAATGGTTATGAAAAAAGGGCAACAAATACAAGGAATGGGAAATATACAGAAAAAAACACACCCAATATAATACCAAAATGGGATAAAAAATATTTTTAAAAACGTAAATCTTTTTGATAAAAGAATAAAATACAAAACAAGCAGAACAAAAAGTTAAAAAATGGAAGACCAGTATATAGAAAGGAGGACATACATTCATATACAATAGTTAGCATAGAAAGGTGGACATACATTCATATACAATAGTTAGCATAGAAAGGTGGACATACATCCATATACACTAGTTAGCATAGAAAGGTGGACATACATTCATATACAATAGTTAGCATAGAAAGGTGGACATACATCCATATACACTAGTTAGCATAGAAAGGTGGACATACATCCATATACACTAGTTAGCATAGAAAGGTGGACATACATCCATATACACTAGTTAGCATAGAAAGGTGGACATACATCCATATACACTAGTTAGCATAGAAAGGTGGACATACATCCATATACACTAGTTAGCATAGAAAGGTGGACATACATCCATATACACTAGTTAGCATAGAAAGGTGGACATACATCCATATACACTAGTTAGCATAGAAAGGTGGACATACATCCATATACACTAGTTAGCATAGAAAGGTGGACATACATCCATATACACTAGTTAGCATAGAAAGGTGGACATACATCCATATACACTAGTTAGTATAGAAAGGTGGACATAAATCCATATACAATAGCATAGAAAGGAGGACATACATTCATATACAATAGTTAGCATAGAAAGGTGGACATACATCCATATACACTAGTTAGCATAGAAAGGTGGACATACATCCATATACACTAGTTAGCATAGAAAGGTGGACATACATCCATATACACTAGTTAGTATAGAAAGGTGGACATACATCCATATACAATAGCATAGAAAGGAGGACATACATTCATATACAATAGTTAGCATAGAAAGGTGGACATACATCCATATACACTAGTTAGCATAGAAAGGTGGACATACATCCATATACAATAGTCAGCATAGAAAGGTGGACATACATTCATATACAATAGTTTGCATAGAAAGGTGGACATACATTCATATACAATAGCATAGAAAGGAGGACATACATCCATATACAATAGTTAGCATAGAAAGGAGGATATACATCCATATACAATAGCATAGAAAGGTGGACATACATTCATATACAATAGTTAGCATAGAAAGGAGGACATACATTCATATACAATAGCATAGAAAGGAGGACATACATCCATATACAATAGCATAGAAAGGAGGACATACATCCATATACAATAGCATAGAAAGGGGGACATACATCCATATACAATAGCATAGAAAGGAGGACATACATTCATATACAATAGCATAGAAAGGTGGACATACATTCATATACAATAGCATAGAAAGGTGGACATACATTCATATACAATAGTTAGCATAGAAAGGAGGACATACATCCATATACAATAGCATAGAAAGGAGGACATACATTCATATACAATAGTTAGCATAGAAAGGTGGACATACATCCATATACAATAGTTAGCATAGAAAGGTGGACATACATTCATATACAATAGCATAGAAAGGAGGACATACATCCATATACAATAGCATAGAAAGGAGGACATACATCCATATACAATAGCATAGAAAGGTGGACATACATCCATATACAATAGCATAGAAAGGAGGACATACATTCATATACAATAGCATAGAAAGGAGGACATACATCCATATACAATAGCATAGAAAGGTGGACATACATCCATAAACAATAGCATAGAAAGGAGGACATACATTCATATACAATAGCATAGAAAGGTGGACATACATCCATAAACAATAGCATAGAAAGGAGGACATACATTCATATACAATAGTTAGCATAGAAAGGAGGACATACATCCATATACAATAGTTACCATAGAAAGGAGGACATACATCCATATACAATAGCATAGAAAGGTGGACATACATTCATATACAATAGCATAGAAAGGTGGACATACATTCATATACAATAGCATAGAAAGGTGGACATACATTCATATACAATAGCATAGAAAGGGGGACATACATCCATATACAATAGCATAGAAAGGTGGACATACATTCATATACAATAGCATAGAAAGGAGGACATATATCCATATACAATAGCATAGAAATGAGGACATACATCCATATACAATAGCATAGAAAGGTGGACATACATTCATATACAATAGCATAGAAAGGTGGACATACATCCATATACAATAGCATAGACAGGGGAACATACATCCATATACAATAGCATAGAAAGGAGGACATACATTCATATACAATAGTTAGCATAGAAAGGAGGACATACATTCATATACAATAGTTAGCATAGAAAGGAGGACATACATTCATATACAATAGTTATCATAGAAAGGAGGACATACATTCATATACAATAGTTAGCATAGAAAGGAGGACATACATTCATATACAATAGTTAGCATAGAAAGGAGGACACACATCCATATACAATAGCATAGAAAGGAGGACATACATCCATATACAATAGTTAGCATAGAAAGGAGGACATACATTCATATACAATAGCATAGAAAGGAGGACATACATTCATATACAATAGCATAGAAAGGAGGACATACATCCATATACAATAGTTAGCATAGAAAGGTGGACATACATTCATATACAATAGTTAGCATAGAAAGGTGGACATACATTCATATACAATAGCATAGAAAGGAGGACATACATCCATATACAATAGCATAGAAAGGTGGACATACATTCATATACAATAGCATAGAAAGGTGGACATACATTCATATACAATAGTCAGCATAGAAAGGTGGACACACATTCATATACAATAGTTAGCATAGAAAGGTGGACATACATTCATATACAATAGTCAGCATAGAAAGGTGGACATACATTCATATACAATAGCATAGAAAGGAGGACATACATCCATATACAATAGCATAGAAAGGAGGACATACATTCATATACACTAGTTAGCATAGAAAGGTGGACATACATCCATATACAATAGTTAGCATAGAAAGGTGGACATACATTCATATACAATAGTTAGCATAGAAAGGTGGACATACATCCATATACACTAGTTAGCATAGAAAGGAGGACATACATTCATATACAATAGCATAGAAAGGTGGACATACATTCATATACAATAGCATAGAAAGGAGGACATACATTCATATACACTGGTTAGCATAGAAAGGTGGACATACATCCATATACACTAGTTAGCATAGAAAGGTGGACATACATCCATATACACTAGTTAGCATAGAAAGGTGGACATACATCCATATACAATAGTTAGCATAGAAAGGTGGACATACATTCATATACAATAGCATAGAAAGGTGGCCATACATCCATATACAATAGCATAGAAAGGAGGACATACATCCATATACAATAGCATAGAAAGGAGGACATACATTCATATACAATAGTTAGCATAGAAAGGAGGACATACATTCATATACAATAGTTAGCATAGAAAGGAGGACATACATTCATATACAATAGTTATCATAGAAAGGAGGACATACATTCATATACAATAGTTAGCATAGAAAGGAGGACATACATTCATATACAATAGTTAGCATAGAAAGGAGGACACACATCCATATACAATAGCATAGAAAGGAGGACATACATTCATATACAATAGTTAGCATAGAAAGGAGGACATACATTCATATACAATAGTTAGCATAGAAAGGAGGACACACATCCATATACAATAGCATAGAAAGGAGGACATACATCCATATACAATAGTTAGCATAGAAAGGAGGACATACATCCATATACAATAGCATAGAAAGGTGGACATACATTCATATACAATAGTTAGCATAGAAAAGAGGACATACCTCCATATACAATAGCATAGAAAGGAGGACATACATTCATATACAATAGTTAGCATAGAAAAGAGGACATACCTCCATATACAATAGCATAGAAAGGTGGACATACATTCATATACAATATCATAGAAAGGTGGACATACATTCATATACAATAGCATAGAAAGGTGGACATACATTCATATACAATAGTTAGCATAGAAAGGAGGACATACATCCATATACAATAGCATAGAAAGGAGGACATACATTCATATACAATAGTTAGCATAGAAAGGTGGACATACATTCATATACAATAGCATAGAAAGGTGGACATACATTCATATACACTAGCATAGAAAGGAGGACATACATCCATATACAATAGCATAGAAAGGTGGACATACATCCATATACAATAGCATAGAAAGGAGGACATACATCAATATACAATAGCATAGAAAGGATGACATACATCCATATACAATAGTTAGCATAGAAAGGAGGACATACATCCATATACAATAGCATAGAAAGGAGGACATACATCCATATACAATAGTTAGCATAGAAAGGAGGACATACATCCATATACCATAGCATAGAAAGGAGGACATACATTCATATACAATAGTTAGCATAGAAAGGAGGACATACATCCATATACAATAGCATAGAAAGGAGGACATACATCCATATACAATAGTTAGCATAGAAAGGAGGACATACATCCATATACAATAGCATAGACAGGAGGACATACATCCATATACAATAGTTAGCATAGAAAGGAGGACATACATCCATATACAATAGCATAGAAAGGTGGACATACATTCATATACAATAGCATAGAAAGGTGGACATACATCCATATACAATAGTTAGCATAGAAAGGAGGACATACATCCATATACAATAGCATAGAAAGGAGGACATACATCCATATACAATAGTTAGCATAGAAAGGTGGACATACATCCATATACAATAGCATAGAAAGGGGGACATACATCCATATACAATAGCATAGAAAGGAGGACATACATCCATATACAATAGCATAGAAAGGAGGACATACATCCATATACAATAGCATAGAAAGGGGGACATACATCCATATACAATAGCATAGAAAGGAGGACATACATCCATATACAATAGTTAGCATAGAAAGGAGGACATACATTCATATACAATAGTTAGCATAGAAAGGTGGACATACATTCATATACAATAGTTAGCATAGAAAGGAGGACATACATTCATATACAATAGTTAGCATAGAAAGGTGGACATACATTCATATACAATAGTTAGCATAGAAAGGAGGACATACATCCATATACAATAGCATAGAAAGGAGGACATACATCCATATACAATAGTTAGCATAGAAAGGTGGACATACATCCATATACAATAGTTAGCATAGAAAGGTGGACATACATCCATATACACTAGTTAGCATAGAAAGGTGGACATACATCCATATACACTAGTTAGCATAGAAAGGTGGACATACATCCATATACAATAGCATAGAAAGGAGGACATACATTCATATACAATAGCATAGAAAGGAGGACATACATCCATATACAATAGTTAGCAGAGAAAGGAGGACATACATCCCTATACAATAGTTAGCATAGAAAGGAGGACATACATCCATATACAATAGTTAGCATAGAAAGGGGGACATACATCCATATACAATAGCATAGAAAGGTGGACATACATTCATATACAATAGCATAGAAAGGGGGACATACATCCATATACAATAGTTAGCATAGAAAGGGGGACATACATCCATATACAATAGCATAGAAAGGAGGACATACATTCATATACAATAGTTAGCATAGAAAGGTGGACATACATTCATATACAATAGCATAGAAAGGAGGACATACATCCATATACAATAGTTAGCATAGAAAGGAGGACATACATCCATATACAATAGTTAGCATAGAAAGGAGGACATACATCCATATACAATAGCATAGAAAGGAGGACATACATCCATATACAATAGCATATAAAGGTGGACATACATTCATATACAATAGTTAGCATAGAAAGGAGGACATACATCCATATACAATAGCATAGAAAGGAGGACATACATTCATATACAATAGTTAGCATAGAAAGGAGGACATACATTCATATACAATAGCATAGAAAGGAGGACATACATTCATATACAATAGTTAGCATAGAAAGGAGGACATACATCCATATACAATAGCATAGAAAGGAGGACATACATCCATATACAATAGCATAGAAAGGTGGACATACATCCATATACACTAGCATAGAAAGGAGGACATACATTCATATACAATATCATAGAAAGGTGGACATACATTCATATACAATAGCATAGAAAGGGGGACATACATCCATATACAATAGCATAGAAAGGAGGACATACATCCATATACAATAGCATAGAAAGGAGGACATACATTCATATACAATAGCATAGAAAGGAGGACATACATTCATATACAATATCATAGAAAGGTGGACATACATTCATATACAATAGCATAGAAAGGTGGACATACATTCATATACAATAGTTAGCATAGAAAGGAGGACATACATTCATATACAATATCATAGAAAGGAGGACATACATCCATATACAATAGTTAGCATAGAAAGGGGAACATACATCCATATACAATAGTTAGCATAGAAAGGAGGACATACATTCATATACAATAGTTAGCATAGAAAGGAGGACATACATTCATATACAATAGTTAGCATAGAAAGGGGGACATACATCCATATACAATAGTTAGCATAGAAAGGTGGACATACATTCATATACAATAGCATAGAAAGGAGGACATACATTCATATACAATAGCATAGAAAGGAGGACATACATCCATATACAATAGCATAGAAAGGTGGACATACATCCATATACAATAGCATAGAAAGGTGGACATACATTCATATACAATAGTTAGCATAGAAAGGAGGACATACATCCATATACAATAGCATAGAAAGGAGGACATACATTCATATACAATAGCATAGAAAGGAGGACATACATTCATATACAATATCATAGAAAGGTGGACATACATTCATATACAATAGCATAGAAAGGTGGACATACATTCATATACAATAGTTAGCATAGAAAGGAGGACATACATTCATATACAATATCATAGAAAGGTGGACATACATTCATATACAATAGCATAGAAAGGGGGACATACATCCATATACAATAGCATAGAAAGGAGGACATACATCCATATACAATAGCATAGAAAGGGGGACATACATCCATATACAATAGCATAGAAAGGAGGACATACATTCATATACAATAGCATAGAAAGGAGGACATACATTCATATACAATAGCATAGAAAGGAGGACATACATTCATATACAATAGCATAGAAAGGGGGACATACATCCATATACAATAGCATAGAAAGGTGGACATACATTCATATACAATAGCATAGAAAGGAGGACATACATCCATATACAATAGCATAGAAAGGTGGACATACATCCATATACAATAGCATAGAAAGGTGGACATACATTCATATACAATAGCATAGAAAGGAGGACATACATTCATATACAATAGCATAGAAAGGAGGACATACATCCATATACAATAGCATAGAAAGGTGGACATACATCCATATACAATAGCATAGAAAGGTGGACATACATCCATATACAATAGCATAGAAAGGTGGACATACATCCATATACAATAGCATAGAAAGGAGGACATACATTCATATACAATAGTTAGCATAGAAAGGTGGACATACATTCATATACAATAGCATATAAAGGAGGACATACATTCATATACAATAGCATGTCATGATAAACTGTGAATATCAGCAGTGAACGTGAGTATGTCAAACTTACACAGTTTATCATCATTATTCACTAAAGTAAGCATTAGCCTAGCCTGGGAACAGGCATCGATATTGTGCCTGTAAGTACCTAGCCTGGGAACAGGTGTCGATATTGTGCCTGTAAGTACCTAGTCTGGGAACAGGCGTCGATATTGTGCCTGTAAGTACCTAGCCTGGGAACAGGTGTCGATATTGTGCCTGTAAGTACCTAGCCTGGGAACAGGTGTCGATATTGTGCCTGTAAGTACCTAGTCTGGGAACAGGCGTCGATACTGTGCCTGTAAGTACCTAGCCTGGGAACAGGCGTTGATATTGTGCCTGTAAGTACCTAGCCTGGGAACAGGCGTCGATACTGTGCCTGTAAGTACCTAGTCTGGGAACAGGCATCGATATTGTGCCTGTAAGTACCTAGTCTGGGAACAGGCGTCGATATTGTGCCTGTAAGTACCTAGTCTGGGAACAGGCGTCAGTATTGTGCCTGTAAGTACATAGCCTGGGAACAGGCATCGATATTGTGCCTGTAAATACTTAGCCTGGGAACAGGCGTTGATATTGTGCCTGTAAGTACTTAGCCTGGGAACAGGTATTGATATTGTGCCTGTAAGTACATAGCCTGGGAACAGGCATCGATATTGTGCCTGTAAGTACATAGCCTGGGAACAGGCATCGATATTGTGCCTGTAAGTACTTAGCCTGGGAACATGGCGTCGATATATTATGCCTGGTCAGTGAAATAAATATATTTGAACACCGAGACTATTAATTGGGCCGTATTGAGTTTCTGAACATATCAATGCCTGGGGAAACTGGCGGGGTTTCCCGTGAAATTATTAATCCTATTAATAGGCCTATTAGCACGTGACTTAAGTAATGACGTACTTGAATCGAAAGTGAGGCACTGCAATGCTGATAAAACTTTATAATTGGCCGCCATTGTTTATGGGTCAACGGAACGATAAATAGTTTTAAAAAGTACAATGTGCGTCTGATTTGACATATTTACTCAATATTTAAGTCGTCCTTAGTTCAATTACGCCGAATCGATCCATTACCATCTAAATGTAATATTTAAAATCCGCCATCTCGTAGATATAACACAGAAACGGACATTATATGTAAATGAGTTTACGGGAACATTCATGTATATTCGGAAATGATCCTGTATAATCGTGCCTGTTCGGTAATTTCCGATAGAATTCCGTTTCTATATTTAGCGATATTATCTTGTAGAGAAGAGTTGTCGTTCTTCAAATCTACACCCTCAAAAAAGTGGGTGTAAGTAGATGGCGCTACAATCGGAAATCCAGTTTCCCCAGGCTGTCATTTGGCTAGAAGTTACAAAGTGAAAAATTGACAGACTGGAACCCAGGCTAGCATCAGCATTACAAGCATCATCATCAACATGGTTGATAAGTTAATCTGATGGCAGTTTTGGTGTATTTGGATAGTTTAGATTGAAATCAAGTAAGATTATTTACATCAGGCCCAGTAGCCACAAGTGTAAGGCTTTGAACTGTTGCCAGAGTTCTGATCTGTATCTGCATTGCATCAAGTGGACTTTAGATTGCTTCATGGTTTGTGTAATTCCATCAAGTGGTTACTTTGATATTCTCAGCTGTGTTTGGACTGCATCCTGCTATTAATGGATGTCTTCTAGTCTACAGAGGAAATTGTTTAGTGGCATGTTATATATACCAGTATATATATGTGCAGCTGATTTAACTCCACAATCAGAAATATTGTGGTGATCTTATTATTTGTTTATGTGATTGTCTAAAAGTGACACTATAATCATATGGAATAAAACTAGTATAAAATTTGGAATATTACGTATGATTTTATTCTACTACCAATTCTTCCATTATTATTTCAATACAGTTACCTCATTCAACACCAAGTCATTGACATGCTCCATGATATTCTTAGACCAATAAATTAATAAGAAAATTACATTTGGACCAGTTTATTTATCAAAATGGGTAAAAAGTGCAGATCCTGATAAGACGACTCGTCATGAGCCGGCTCATCTGGATTTACATTTGTTGTAAACCCATTTAGAGGTATGTGGTGTTCAAAGGGTTAAACCTCAATTTATTCAACATTTTAAGAGTTATTTGAAAGACAATTAAATGCAACTGTCATACAAACCTAATTAAAGCATAAATTTAATAATAGCACAAATCTAATAATAGCACATGAAAGCTTTCCATTGATAACAGATACATAATCAATAAGTGACATTACTGGTATTTCTATTTCTAAATAGCATGCATATTTCAATATGTCAAAGTGGACAAAAAATGAAGCATTTCCTTCAAAATTCAACATTTAACAACACAAACAGTCCTATTTAATAATCTGTAACATTTATTTTGGTTTAAAACATATTTATTTGTTCATAATGTACAGTACAAAATTATATATTGTATACAAACCGAAAATGGATTTTTTAAAATGGGACTTTCTAAACGTGTAGTAGTCATTATACACAAACTTATTTTTAAGTCAAAATAATATACAAACAAATTTTAATAACGGTATTTAGAAGTAATCGTTGTCAATAACTGAACCTAGTTATTATAAATGCACATTTATTCATGTCCCGCTTGCAGTATGTTGGCAACCTATCAGTGGGACTGGCGATCAATCAGAGTAGCTTGTCACAAACTGCTAGTGCAGAAAAAGAGTGAATCAGGTGTATCACATTGAAAAGTCGTAAGTGAAATGCCACACTGCCACCCTTCACAACAATGTTCGACCATTAAGTCCACTTTAAGATGATGTAAAGAGCGACTCCCGTCCGACTGCCAAGATCCTCTAAGAGCGGTTGACGACAGGTCTGCTCCCCAATCAAGATCCTCTAAGAGCGGTTGACGACAGGTCTGCTCCCCAATCAAGACCCTCTAAGAGCAGTTGACGACAGGTCTGCTCCCCAATCAAGATCCTCTAAGAGCGGTTGACGACAGGTCTGCTCCCCAATCAAGACCCTCTAAGAGCGGTTGACGACAGGTCTGCTCCCCAATCAAGATCCTCTAAGAGCAGTTGACGACAGGTCTGCTCCCCAATCAAGATCCTCTAAGAGCAGTTGACGACAGGTCTGCTCCCCAATCAAGATCCTCTAAGAGCGGTTGACGACAGGTCTGCTCCCCAATCAAGACCCTCTAAGAGCAGTTGACGACAGGTCTGCTCCCCAATCAAGACGCTCTAAGAGCAGTTGACGACAGGTCTGCTCCCCAATCAAGATCCTCTAAGAGCGGTTGACGACAGGTCTGCTCCCCAATCAAGACCCTCTAAGAGCAGTTGACGACAGGTCTGCTCCCCAATCAAGGACCCTCTAAGAGCAGTTGACGACAGGATAATAATGTCAAATAATGGAGCTGCTTTCAAAGGAAAGCAAGAATTTATGTCATTGTGAAAATGAGAATTATCCTTGAAACATAATAACAGCAATAGAAAGTCATGATGAATTGAATGAAACTATTGTACTTTATTTCAGAATATGTAATATTTCCACAGCAATGTAATAATCTTTATTTATCAACATTTTACTCAGGTCTCAGGAAGTTGTATTGAAATTAAAATGCTTTTAATGATCTTTGCAGAGAGTGAGATAGGATGGGATCCATCTGATGAAACTTTCAAGTAGAGATGTTAAATTTCTCACTGTAAAAGTTGATAGCTGAAAATTATTTTGATTTATTGGGCTACAATTAGAAGTGATTTTCCTCTTGATAAGTGGAAAATGAAGGAGAAAACAACAGTGCCTTCTCATGCAGTAGCAACATGGCTTCATATCTCTCATATTTCTTGTTCCATTTGGTGATTTCATCATGTTTTACATGAATTTATAGAAATTCCATACTCTTGTATGTTCTGACTGGAAGCTGCATTGGGGACCATGCCTCCTGCAATACATTGGTGCACCATGCATCCTGCAATACATTGGTGCACCATAGATCCTGCAATACATTGGTGCACCATGCATCCTGCAATACATTGGTGCACCATAGATCCTGCAATACATTGGTGCACCATGCATCCTGCAATACATTGGTGCACCATAGATCCTGCAATACATTGGTGCACCATGCATCCTGCAATACATTGGTGCACCATAGATCCTGCAATACATTGGTGCACCATGCATCCTGCAATACATTGGTGCACCATAGATCCTGCAATACATTGGTGCACCATGCATCCTGCAATACATTGGTGCACCATAGATCCTGCAATACATTGGTGCACCATGCATCCTGCAATACATTGGTGCACCATAGATCCTGCAATACATTGGTGCACCATGCATCCTGCAATACATTGGTGCACCATAGATCCTGCAATACATTGGTGCACCATGCATCCTGCAATACATTGGTGCACCATAGATCCTGCAATACATTGGTGCACCATGCATCCTGTAATACAATGGGGACCATGCATCCTGCAATACATTGGGGACCATGCATCCTGCAATACATTGATGCACCATGCATCCTGCAATGCATTGGTGCACCATGCATCCTGCAATACATTGGGGACCATGCATCCTGCAATGCATTGGGGACCATGCCTCCTGCAATACATTGGGGACCATGCCTCCTGCAATACATTGGGGACCATGCCTCCTGCAATACATTGGTGCACCAGGCATCCTGCAATACATTGGTGCACCATGCCTCCTGCAATACATTGGTGCACCATGCATCCTGCAATACATTGGTGCACCATGCATCCTGCAATACATTGGTGCACCATATATCATGTAATAAATTGGTGCACCATATATCCTGTAATGCATTGGTGCACCATAGATCCTGCAATACATTGGTGCACCATGCATCCTGTAATACATTGGTGCACCATGTATCCTGCAATACATTGGTGCACCATGCATCCTGCAATACATTGGTGCACCATAGATCCTGCAATACATTGGTGCACCATGCATCCTGCAATACATTGGTGCACCATAGATCCTGCAATACATTGGGGACCATGCCTCCTGCAATACATTGGGGACCATGCCTCCTGCAATACATTGGTGCACCATGCATCCTGCAAGACATTGGTGCACCATGCATCCTGTAATACATTGGTGCACCATATATCCTGCAATACATTGGTGCACCATGCATCCTGCAATACATTGGTGCACCATGTATCCTGCAAAACATTGGTGCATCATGCATCCTGCAATACATTGGTGCACCATAGATCCTGCAATACATTGGTGTACCATAGATTCTGCAATACATTGGTGCACCATGCATCCTGTAATACATTAGTGCACCATGCATCCTGCAATACATTGGTGCACCATAGATCCTGCAATACATTGGTGCACCACGCATCCTGCAATACATTGGTGCACCATGCATCCTGCAATAAATTGGTGCACCATAGATCCTGCAATACATTAGTGCACCATGCATCCTGCAATACATTGGTGCACCATATATCCTGCAATACATTGGTGCACCATGCATCCTGCAATACATTGGTGCACCATATATCCTGCAATACATTGGTGCACCATGCATCCTGCAATACATTGGTGCACCATGTATCCTGCAAAACTTTGGTGCATCATGCATCCTGCAATACATTGGTGCACCATAGATCCTGCAATACATTGGTGTACCATAGATTCTGCAATACATTGGTGCACCATGCATCCTGTAATACATTAGTGCACCATGCATCCTGCAATACATTGGTGCACCATAGATCCTGCAATACATTGGTGCACCACGCATCCTGCAATACATTGGTGCACCATGCATCCTGCAATACATTGGTGCACCATAGATCCTGCAATACATTAGTGCACCATGCATCCTGCAATACATTGGTACACCATATATCCTGTAATACATTGGTGCACCTTATATCCTGTAATACATTGGTGCACCATGCATCCTGCAATACATTGGTGCACCATGCATCCTGCAATACATTGGTGCACCATGCATACTGCAATACATAAGTGCACCATGCATCCTGCAATACATTGGTGCACCATAGATCCTGTAATACATTGGTGCACCATGCATCCTGTAATACATTGGTGAACCATGCATCATGCAATACATTGGTGCACCATATATCCTGCAATACATTGGTGCACCATGCATCCTGTAATACATTGGTGAACCATGCATCCTGCAATACATTGGTGCACCATAGATCCTGCAATACATTGGTGCACCATGCATCCTGCAATACATTGGTGCACCATATATTACATTGGTGCACTATAGATCCTGCAATACATTGGTGCACCATGCATCTTGCAATACATTGGTGCACCATATAGCTTGCAATACATTGGTGCACCATGCATCCTGCAATACATTGGTGCACCATAGATCCTGCAATACATTGGTGCACCATATATCCTGCAATACATTGGTGCACCATATATCATGTAATACATTGGTGCACCATACATCATGTAATACATTGGTGCACCATATATCCTGTAATACATTGGTGCACCATAGATCCTGCAATACATTAGTGCACCATGCATCCTGCAATACATTGGTGCACCATATATCCTGCAATACATTGGTGCACCATATATCCTGTAATACATTGGTGCACCATATATCCTGCAATACATTGGTGCACCATATATCTTGCAATACATTGGTGCACCATATATCATGTAATACATTGGTGCACCATAGATCATGTAATACATTGGTGCACCATAGATTATGTAATACATTGGTGCACCATATATCCTGTAATACATTGGTGCACCATAGATCATGTAATACATTGGTGCACCATATATCCTGCAATACATTGGTGCACCATAGATCATGTAATACATTGGTGCACCATAGATCCTGCATTACATTGGTGCACCATAGTTCATGTAATACATTGGTGCACCATAGATCATGTAATACATTGGTGCACCATAGATCATGTAATACATTGGTGCACCATATATCATTAGCCTTGGGTTTATTATTGATTACTGCTCTATCTTTGGCATGTTTTGGATCTTGTATGCTTAAAACCTTCAGTTTATACATTTACGTTATGCTACTGCAATAACTTGTATAGACTGAAGTTGTTCAGCAATTACTGTCTGTGTAAGCTGTGCAATGCAATTATTAACCTGGCAATTAGTGTGTAGAGAAATCAGTTGTTGTGTAGTAATCAATGGTTTATTGAACTTCTACTTATAGTCATGATCATTTAATTATGATGTCTGTTTACCAACAGTCTGCTGTTTTCCTTTATGTTCTCATTAAGTGTCTGCAGAAGGAAGGATATAGTAGCAATACAT
This sequence comes from Archivesica marissinica, assembly GCA_014843695.1. Classification (NCBI taxonomy): domain Eukaryota; kingdom Metazoa; phylum Mollusca; class Bivalvia; order Venerida; family Vesicomyidae; genus Archivesica; species Archivesica marissinica. The sequence goes on from CM026391.1 coordinate 44,890,479, forward strand.
TACATAGGATATAGTAGCAATACATTACATAGGATATAGTAGCAATACATTACATAGGATATAGTAGCAATACATTACATAGGATATAGTAGCAATACATTACATAGGATATAGTAGCAATACATTACATAGGATATAGTAGCAACACATTACATAGGATATAGTAGCAATACATTACATAGGATATAGTAGCAATACATTACATAGGATATAGTAGCAATACATTACATAGGATATAGTAGCAATACCTTACATAGGATATAGTAGCAATACCTTACATAGGATATAGTAGCAATACCTTACATAGGATATAGTAGCAATACATTACATAGGATATAGTAGCAATACATTACATAGGATATAGTAGCAATACATTACATAGGATATAGTAGCAATACCTTATTACATATGATATATAGTAGCAATACATTACATAGGATATATAGTAGCAATACATTACATAGGATATAGTAGCAACACAGTACATAGGATATAGTAGCAACACATTACATAGTAGCAACACATTACATAGTAGCAACACATTACATAGGATATAGTAGCAATACCTTACATAGTAGCAATACATTACATAAGATATAGTAGCAATACCTTACATAGTAGCAACACATTACATAGGATATAGTAGCAATACATTACATAGGATATAGTAGCAACACATTACATAGGATATAGTAGCAATACCTTACATAGTAGCAATACATTACATAGGATATAGTAGCAATACCTTACATAGTAGCAACACATTACATAGGATATAGTAGCAATACATTACATAGTAGCAACACATTACATAGGATATAGTAGCAATACATTACATAGTAGCAACACATTACATAGGATATAGTAGCAATACCTTACATAGGATATAGTAGCAACACATTACATAGGATATAGTAGCAATACATTACATAGGATATAGTAGCAACACATTACATAGGATATAGTAGCAATACCTTACATAGTAGCAACACATTACATAGGATATAGTAGCAACACATTACATAGGATATAGTAGCAATACATTACATAGGATATATAGTAGCAACACATTACATAGGATATAGTAGCAATACATTACATAGGATATATAGTAGCAACACATTACATAGGATATAGTAGCAATACATTACATAGGATATATAGTAGCAACACATTACATAGGATATAGTAGCAATACATTACATAGGATATATAGTAGCAACACATTACATAGGATATAGTAGCAATACATTACATAGGATATATAGTAGCAACACATTACATAGGATATAGTAGCAATACATTACATAGGATATATAGTAGCAACACATTACATAGGATATAGTAGCAATACATTACATAGGATATATAGTAGCAACACATTACATAGGATATAGTAGCAATACATTACATAGGATATATAGTAGCAACACATTACATAGGATATAGTAGCAATACATTACATAGGATATATAGTAGCAACACATTACATAGGATATAGTAGCAATACATTACATAGGATATATAGTAGCAACACATTACATAGGATATAGTAGCAATTGTGTGTACATTACATAGGATATATAGTAGCAACACATTACATAGGATATAGTAGCAACACATTACATAGGATATAGTAGCACACATTACATAGTAGCAACACATTACATAGGATATAGTAGCAACACATTACATAGTAGCAACATTACATAGGATATAGTAGCAACACATTACATAGTAGCAACACATTACATAGGATATAGTAGCAACACATTACATAGGATATAGTAGCAACACATTACATAGGATATAGTAGCAACACATTACATAGGATATAGTAGCAATACCTTACATAGGATATAGTAGCAACACATTACATAGGATATAGTAGCAATACATCATAGGATATAGTAGCAATACATTACATAGGATATAGTAGCAATACCTTACATAGGATATAGTAGCAATACCTTACATAGGATATAGTAGCAATACCTTACATAGGATATAGTAGCAATACCTTACATAGGATATAGTAGCAATACCTTACATAGGATATAGTAGCAATACCTTACATAGGATATAGTAGCAACACATTATTCCATATGATATTTTGTTTGCCATATTGATCATGCCAGTCCCTAGTTGTTCTGCGCAGCTGCTTTTAAACTTTTACCACAACTTATTTTCACTACCTTCTTACAATATGCTTTTAACTACTCATAATTTTAACTTCGTTGCGGTTTTTGATGCACAACATGTCTACGTCCCTGCGAGGGGTTCAACATAAAAGGAAGATAGATAGATAGTGGTACAGGACCACCACTTGTTAGTGGTACAGGACAAGTGGTGGTCTTGTACCACTAACAAGTGGTGGTCCTGTACCACTAACAAGTGGTGGTCCTGTACCACTAACAAGTGGTGGTCCTGTACCACTAACAAGTGGTGGTCCTGTACCACTAACAAGTGATAGTCCTGTACCACTAACAAGTGGTGGTCCTGTACCACTAACACATGGTAGTCCTGTACCACTAACAAGTGGTAGTCCTGTACCACTAACACATGGTAGTCCTGTACCACTAACAAGTGGTGGTCCTGTACCACTAACAAGTGGTGGTCCTGTACCACTAACAAGTGGTGGTCCTGTACCACTAACAAGTGGTGGTCCTGTACCACTAACAAGTGGTGGTCCTGTACCACTAACAAGTGGTGGTCCTGTACCACTAACAAGTGGTGGTCCTGTACCACTAACAAGTGGTGGTCCTGTACCACTAACAAGTGGTAGTCCTGTACCACTAACACATGGTAGTCCTGTACCACTAACAAGTGGTGGTCCTGTACCACTAACAAGTGGTGGTCCTGTACCACTAACAAGTGGTGGTCCTGTACCACTAACAAGTGGTGGTCCTGTACCACTAACAAGTGGTGGTCCTGTACCACTAACAATGGTGGTCCTGTACCACTAACAAGTGGTGGTCCTGTACCACTAACAGTGGTAGTCCTGTACCACTAAACATGGTGGTCTGTACCACTAACAAGTGTAGTCCTGTACCACTAACAAGTGGTGGTCCTGTACCACTAACAAGTGGTAGTCCTGTACCACTAACAAGTGGTGGTCCTGTACCACTAACAAGTGGTAGTCCTGTACCACTAACAAGTGGTGGTCCTGTACCACTAACACATGGTAGTCCTGTACCACTAACACATGGTAGTCCTGTACCACTAACAAGTGGTGGTCCTGTACCACTAACACATGGTAGTCCTGTACCACTAACAAGTGGTGGTCCTGTACCACTAACACATGGTAGTCCTGTACCACTAACACATGGTAGTCCTGTACCACTAACAAGTGGTGGTCCTGTACCACTAACAAGTGGTAGTCCTGTACCACTAACAAGTGGTAGTCCTGTACCACTAACAAGTGGTGGTCCTGTACCACTAATACATGGTAGTCCTGTACCACTAACAAGTGGTGGTCCTGTACCACTAACAAGTGGTGGTCCTGTACCACTAACACATGGTAGTCCTGTACCACTAACAAGTGGTGGTCCTGTACCACTAACACATGGTAGTCCTGTACCACTAACACATGGTAGTCCTGTACCACTAACACATGGTAGTCATGTACCACTAACAAGTGGTGGTCCTGTACCACTAACACATGGTAGTCCTGTACCACTAACAAGTGGTAGTCCTGTACCACTAACAAGTGGTAGTCCTGTACCACTAACAAGTGGTGGTCCTGTACCACTAACAAGTGGTGGTCCTGTACCACTAACACATGGTAGTCCTGTACCACTAACAAGTGGTGGTCCTGTACCACTAATACATGGTAGTCCTGTACCACTAACAAGTGGTGGTCCTGTACCACTAACAAGTGGTGGTCCTGTACCACTAACAAGTGGTAGTCCTGTACCACTAACAAGTGGTGGTCCTGTACCACTAACACATGGTAGTCCTGTACCACTAACAAGTGGTGGTCCTGTACCACTAACAAGTGGTAGTCCTGTACCACTAACAAGTGGTGGTCCTGTACCACTAACAAGTGGTAGTCCTGTACCACTAACAAGTGGTAGTCCTGTACCACTAACAAGTGGTAGTCCTGTACCACTAACAAGTGGTGGTCCTGTACCACTAACACATGGTAGTCCTGTACCACTAACAAGTGGTGGTCCTGTACCACTAACACATGGTAGTCCTGTACCACTAACACATGGTAGTCCTGTACCACTAACAAGTGGTGGTCCTGTACCACTAACAAGTGGTAGTCCTGTACCACTAACAAGTGGTAGTCCTGTACCACTAACAAGTGGTGGTCCTGTACCACTAATACATGGTAGTCCTGTACCACTAACAAGTGGTGGTCCTGTACCACTAACAAGTGGTGGTCCTGTACCACTAACACATGGTAGTCCTGTACCACTAACAAGTGGTGGTCCTGTACCACTAACACATGGTAGTCCTGTACCACTAACACATGGTAGTCCTGTACCACTAACAAGTGGTGGTCCTGTACCACTAACAAGTGGTGGTCCTGTACCACTAACAAGTGGTAGTCCTGTACCACTAACAAGTGGTGGTCCTGTACCACTAATACATGGTAGTCCTGTACCACTAACAAGTGGTGGTCCTGTACCACTAACAAGTGGTGGTCCTGTACCACTAACACATGGTAGTCCTGTACCACTAACAAGTGGTGGTCCTGTACCACTAACACATGGTAGTCCTGTACCACTAACACATGGTAGTCCTGTACCACTAACACATGGTAGTCATGTACCACTAACAAGTGGTGGTCCTGTACCACTAACACATGGTAGTCCTGTACCACTAACAAGTGGTAGTCCTGTACCACTAACAAGTGGTAGTCCTGTACCACTAACAAGTGGTGGTCCTGTACCACTAACAAGTGGTGGTCCTGTACCACTAACACATGGTAGTCCTGTACCACTAACAAGTGGTGGTCCTGTACCACTAAACATGGTAGTCCTGTACCACTAACAAGTGGTGGTCCTGTACCACTAACAAGTGGTGGTCCTGTACCACTAACAAGTGGTAGTCCTGTACCACTAACAAGTGGTGGTCCTGTACCACTAACAAGTGGTAGTCCTGTACCACTAACAAGTGGTGGTCCTGTACCACTAACAAGTGGTAGTCCTGTACCACTAACAAGTGGTGGTCCTGTACCACTAACAAGTGGTAGTCCTGTACCACTAACAAGTGGTAGTCCTGTACCACTAACAAGTGGTAGTCCTGTACCACTAACAAGTGGTGGTCCTGTACCACTAACAAGTGGTGGTCCTGTACCACTAACAAGTGGTGGTCCTGTACCACTAACAAGTGGTAGTCCTGTACCACTAACACATGGTAGTCCTGTACCACTAACAAGTGGTGGTCCTGTACCACTAACAAGTGGTGGTCCTGTACCACTAACAAGTGGTGGTCCTGTACCACTAACAAGTGGTGGTCCTGTACCACTAACAAGTGGTGGTCCTGTACCACTAACAAGTGATAGTCCTGTACCACTAACAAGTGGTGGTCCTGTACCACTAACAAGTGGTGGTCCTGTACCACTAACAAGTGGTGGTCCTGTACCACTAACAAGTGGTAGTCCTGTACCACTAACACATGGTAGTCCTGTACCACTAACAAGTGGTGGTCCTGTACCACTAACAAGTGGTAGTCCTGTACCACTAACACATGGTAGTCCTGTACCACTAACAAGTGGTAGTCCTGTACCACTAACAAGTGGTAGTCCTGTACCACTAACACATGGTAGTCCTGTACCACTAACACATGGTAGTCCTGTACCACTAACACATGGTAGTCCTGTACCACTAACACATGGTAGTCCTGTACCACTAACAAGTGGTAGTCCTGTACCACTAACAAGTGGTGGTCCTGTACCACTAACACATGGTAATCCTGTACCACTAACAAGTGGTAGTCATGTGGTAGTCCTGTACCACTAACTAGTGGTAGTCCTGTACCACTAACACATGGTAGTCCTGTACCACTAACAAGTGGTGGTCCTGTACCACTAACTAAAAACAATCAAAGTTTAGACTAAAGTCAAAAGCATATTTCATATACACAATGTATACACAACCTTAGGGGGCATAACATAACATTTAGGCTGTATATGAACAAAGTGAATGAGATTCTCTGTGACATATCTCAGTAAACTACTCCACACTCATAATCTGCTCCAAAGACACAATATATAAATATGATATATAGTCAGAGGTGCTGTGCTTTCAGGGTAAATACTTTGATATAATAATGATGAGTTTATAGACATTAAAGAAACATCAATTTTAGGTGTAAAGTAATATCTAGAATTGCCTGGAGTAGTTAGGTATTTGAAATGACATGGCATGCTGTTTGGCAGAATGAGCCCCTAGGTCTTATAGGTTTATAAACAGTGTAATTATGATTGGGAGGTATGGTGCCAAATGGTATACTATTTAATGGCATGCATCTTCAGGAACAAACAACTTCCACTATTCTTGTCAGAGTAAGTCAATGTATTTATATAAAGTGATTAAATAATAAGCATGAAATGGATTGAATACTAATATGCCAAAATAAACAACATAAATAAAACATAGCAAATCCAATGAGGGTGTGACATTATAACTTGGAATTCAATGAGGGTGTGACATTATAACTTGGAATTCAATGAGGGTGTCACATTATAACTTGGAATTCAATGAGGGTGTCACATTATAACTTGGAATTCAATGAGGGTGTGACATTATAACTTGGAATTCAATGAGGGTGTCACATTATAACTTGGAATTCAATGAGGGTGTCACATTATAACTTGGAATTCAATGAGGGTGTCACATTTTGACTTGGAATCCAATGAGGGTGTCACATTATGACTTGGAATTCAATGAGGGTGTGACATTATAACTTGGAATTCAATGAGGGTGTCACATTATGACTTGGAATTCAATGAGGGTGTGACATTATAACTTGGAATTCAATGAGGGTGTGACATTATAACTTGGAATTCAATGAGGGTGTGACATTATAACTTGGAATTCAATGAGGGTGTGACATTATAACTTGGAATTCAATGAGGGTGTCACATTATGACTTGGAATTCAATGAGGGTGTGACATTATAACTTGGAATTCAATGAGGGTGTCACATTATAACTTGGAATTCAATGAGGGTGTGACATTATAACTTGGAATTCAATGAGGGTGTCACATTATGACTTGGAATCCAATGAGGGTGTCACATTATGACTTGGAATTCAATGAGGGTGTCACATTATGACTTGGAATTCAATGAGGGTGTCACATTATAACTTGGAATTCAATGAGGGTATCACATTATGACTTGGAATTCAATGAGGGTGTCACATTATGACTTGGAATTCAATGAGGGTGTGACATTATAACTTGGAATTCAATGTAGGTGTGACATTATGACTTGGAATCAGATGAGGGTGTCACATTATAACTTGGAATTCAATGAGGGTGTCATATTACAACTTGGACTTCAATGAGGGTGTCACATTATAACTTGGACTTCAATGAGGGTGTCACATTATAACTTAGAATTCAATGAGGGTGTCATATTACAACTTGGAATTCAATGAGGGTGTCACATAATAACTTGGAATCCAATGAGGGTGTCACATTATAACTTAGAATTCAATGAGGGTGTCACATTATAACTTAGAATTCAATGAGGGTGTCACATTATAACTTGGAATTCAATGAGGGTGTGACATTATAACTTGGAATTCAATGAGGGTGTGGCATTATAACTTGGTATCCAATGAGGGTGTCACATTATAACTTGTAATCCAATGAGGGTGTCACATTATGACTTGTAATCCAATGAAGGTGTCACATTATAACTTGTAATCCAATGAGGGTGTCACATTATGACTTGTAATCCAATGAGGGTGTCACATTATAACTTGGTATCCAATGAGGGTGTCACATTATTACTTGTAATCCAATGAGGGTGTCACATTATGACGTGTAATCCAATGAGGGTGTCACATTATAACTTGTAATCCAATGAGGGTGTCACATTATAACTTAGCAGTGATATACCCATTAAGCTTAGCAGTGATATACCCATTGAACTTAGCAGTGATATACCTGTTAAACTTAGCAGTGATATACCTGTTAAACTTAGCAGTGATATACCCATTAAACTTAGCAGTGATATACCCATTAAGCTTAGCAGTGATATACCCATTAAGCTTAGCAGTGATATACCTGTTAAACTTAGCAGTGATATACCCGTTAAGCTTAGCAGTGATATACCCATTAAACTTAGCAGTGATATACCCATTAAGCTTAGCAGTGATATACCCATTAAGCTTAGCAGTGATATACCTGTTAAACTTAGCAGTGATATACCCATTAAGCTTAGCAGTGATATACCCATTAAGCTTAGCAGTGATATACCTGTTAAACTGAGCAGTGATATACCCATTAAGCTTAGCAGTGATATACCCATTAAGCTTAGCAGTGATATACCCATTAAGCTTAGCAGTGATATACCCGTTAACTTAGCAGGGATATACCCATTAAGCTTAGCAGTGATATACCCATTAAACTTAGCAGTGATATACCCATTAAGCTTAGCAGTGATATACCTGTTAAACTTAGCAGTGATATACCTGTTAAACTTAGCAGTGATATACCCATTAAACTTAGCAGTGATATACCCATTAAGCTTAGCAGTGATATACCCATTAAGCTTAGCAGTGATATACCTGTTAAACTTAGCAGTGATATACCCATTAAGCTTAGCAGTGATATACCCATTAAGCTTAGCAGTGATATACCCATTAAACTTAGCAGTGATATACCCATTAAGCTTAGCAGTGATATACCAGTTAAACTTAGCAGTGATATACCCATTAAGCTTAGCAGTGATAAACCCATTAAGCTTAGCAGTGATATACCCATTAAGCTTAGCAGTGATATAACTGTTAAACTTAGCAGTGATATACCCATTAAGCTTAGCAGTGATATACCCATTAAGCTTAGCAGTGATATACCCATTAAGCTTAGCAGTGATATATATACCCGTTTGTGATGAATCGGAAAATGTTTGTACACATGATAGGCATTTTTCTGACAAGATAATTGGAGTAAATAACATGGGCAATGAGCCTAAAGTGAATAAACACACAGACAACATAGCTCATAGAAGTTGGTAAATCATCTAGCATTACTCTCAGGAATATCATATCACTAATTGATATACAAAACTATTTCTTGCTATAAAACAATAAACAGCATGGATAAGATGGTCTATGGCATAGCAAAACATCACTAGCAAAATTTGATAAACTACCCAAATTGTTGTAAAGCTCCCAGGAATATCACTAATTAATCCTATAAAATATTATTGGAATAACCAGTATGGATACAAGCCCATGATGTGGAGCATCACACAGCAAACATCTGCATGAATATAGGCTGGTGTGTGTATGTATATATATATATATATATATATATATAGCTGTTACCTGGAATATCATAACAAATCATGACAGATCTGTGGGTCATATTGTGTTTGTGTCTAGTTCTATGATGCAGACAGATGGTTAACATGGAGGTTACCCACAACATGTGTGAAATATATTATGGTGGAATGAAACTTGAATTAGGGGATTAATGACTGTTGTCTCTGAGCAGATTTTAACACAGTGAGGACCCATAATAAAAACGGGGACCTGGTTGTGTTAGATACTTGCCATAAGTGTCCAGTATTAATCATTGGACTATTTAATGGTGATTTTAAGATTCAAATGACAATGCAGGACCTTTGATTGTTGCTGGGACAGTGACTTAGATTAAATGCCAAGATGAGTTACAACAAATTGTTTTCCAGTCTGTTGCTATGGTGATTCATAGACATGCTGTGGTTTCAGGTTAGTTTGAAATCCTGTTAACTTCTATTAAACTTATTTATATTATTGTTTTAAAATATTTTGAAGTTTAATTTACACGATTGTATTACTATGGGTATTGTTTGGATTTCTAAAAGCTGTAAATAATGTTTTACCTACAGCTGCACGGCATTCTTAAATGTGTTGGAACATAATATTTTCTTACGAATAAATTATAATTATCCATTCCAGAAGAAATTTGCTTTTAAAAACCGGCCATGGTCACTTGCCCCTCACTACTGTAGGTTCGAATCCAATGGGGGTGTCAATTCTTTCAAGTGAGGAATCTATCCAGCTGGCTTGTGGTAGGTTGGTGGTTCTACCCTGGTGCCTGTAATATCACTCAGGGGGGTCTTCCTCCACCAATAATAGTTTGAGAGTCACCAAGGTGTTGGTATCATGTCAAATCACCAAAAACCATATGACCCAAGGTGTTGGTATCATGTCAAATCACCAAAAACCATATGACCCAAGGTGTTGGTATGATGTTAAATCACCCAAAACTAACAAACATGGTAAGTTTCATGATACACTTTCAAATTTGTCTCTTTTGCCAAAATATGCCCCCAGAGAAATTATGTCTGTTTTTATTATGTCATCAGTGGTAGAGTTTGTGTTTTAAGACTACCTCATTAGACAGTCGGTCTCATTCTGTCCACTGCCTCTGATAAAACAGGCATCTTTAAAGAAATCTTCTTGAAAATAGCAGTAACTTTTATTACTGCAACTCAAATTTTAGATCAATTCTCTGATCTTTGTAGACTTCTCTGGTTATAGCAATTTGGTAATTTGTCATTTATTTAATGACATAGATGAAGAATACCATTCAATTATAATTTTGTAGAATACTTGTCTCTCTTTTGAATAACATGAGATAATGTGAGATTCAGTTACTTGCAGGATCTCAAACAAACCCTTCATCTATGGTGTTAATGAGTGATGTATACTGAGTCAAAAAAGAAACGATACCTGGTGTTTATGTGTCTATAATTTCAACATTTATTAAGAAAATTCTTTGAAAATTCATAAGATGATAGTCCAACATGTTTGAAAGAGGAGCACATAAAGCATAATGAGCCTCCGAAACTGTCTGCTGCGTGATGACGTAATTCGTCGGACAGGGGTCTAATGGAGTTTTCACACATACGTCAATACCGAGTATGGGCACCATTTGCGTCTCTCACTGCAATGCACCGCCGTCGCATCGAACGGAAGAGTGTCTGAATCTCTTGCTGGCCAATATTTGTCCACCCCTGACGCAAAACATCCCTCAGTTGGCTTAACGTTACCGGCTGACGTCGTCTGACGCGGCGGTCTAACGTATCCCACAAATGTTCTATGGGTGACAAGTCTGGTGACAAAGCAGGCCACGGCAGGGTTTCAATATTGTTCTGCTCCAATAATGTGGTGGAAATCCGAGCAGTATGACACCTGGCGTTGTCCAGTTGGAACAGTGTGACATTTCTGTTGGTGTTAAAGAACGGCACAACAACTGGTGCAAGGATCTCATCACAGTACCGCTGGGCGTTTAGGTTCCCGTCCACCACTAACAGTTCAGTGCGACTGCCGAAGGTGATACCGCCCCACGCCATAACGTTTCCGCCCCCGAACAGATCGACCTGACGTACACATGCGTCGGCGTAACGTTCACCGCGTCTGCGATATACCCGCTCTCTGCCATCCGCTCGACGCAAACAGAACCGCGATTCATCACCTAAACATCACCGAATTCCACTGTAACAGAGTCCAGCGAGCACGTTCCGTCGTCCATTCCCGCCGTACGTCACGGTGACGTCGTGTCAGGATGGGTCCAACGTATGGCCAATAGGCACGAATGCCACGTTCACCGAGCCGGTTCCTGACTGTTTGTGCACTGATGCGATTGTTGGTCATCCCAGGAGTAACGGCAGCTGTGTGCATAGCAGGTAGGAACCAGTCACGTAAATGTGACGTCCGAATGTGACGGTCCTGTTCACGCGTCGTCACACGTGGTCGACCAGATCTTGGACGGTCGTCCACCAATCCATGTGTTCGATAACGTCGAAGTAGACGTGTTATCGTGATCCGCGTAACCCTGAATCGATTTGCGACGTCACGCTGACGTAAACCGCCGTCAATCATGCCAATGGCACGCATTCTCTGATTGCGGTTTAACCTAGGCATTTTGTTAGAGGTAACAATGGGTATGTAAGGTGTTTTTCCTCGATGATAATGCAATACCAGTACAATAAACCGGTTTTCCGATTTGTACATGTGTATGAAGTTGTCTTTGTTGAGGAGCACGTGCAAATCGGCAATTCGGCGTTCCAGGATTATCGGGTGTTTATTTACCTGTGTTTATGGTTGGCTGACGTTGCAATAAGATACCCGGTACTGATACGTAATAATATATTAAACCTATCTATGGTTTTATCCGTTTTACGTCATTTTTAGTTTGGTATCGTTTCTTTTTTGACTCAGTATATTTGTAAAATAATTCTCAAAATATACCATTTTGCTAAAGATGCCCAGAAATTTGGAATGATGCCAGTCTGAAAATAAACAAATATGAAGCTATTTCTCTGATATTACTATATCACCAATTGAATGAAGACCTCTTTCCAATATGACCTAAATATGATACTCCTGTATGATTAGGTAAACATAAAGAGACAAATATATATGATATTATGGAACAAAGTCTGGTGAAAAATTATATAGGGGGAGAGGGACTGGCGTTATCAGTTAGTTATAGGGGGAGAGGGACTGGCGTTATCAGTTAGTTATAGAGGGAGAGGGACTGGCATTATCAGTTAGTTATAGGGGGAGAGGGACTGGCGTTATTAGTTAGTTCATAAATATAATTACATCCTTTTATTCTTTCTGCAAAGGAAATTAACCAATTTCATTCTGGATACCATTCAAACGGTATTTGCACAGAACATAGAGCCAGATCAACCGCCACGGAACGTTCCGTCTGATCAGGCTCTATGCTGTTTGCTATTCAGATGATCTTGCTAAGACACTTGGCTATGTAGCAAACAACATAGATCCTGATCAGCATGCAGCGTTACGTTGCGGCTGATCTGGACTATGTTGTTTGCAAAAGCCTTTAAATGTATCCAGAATGAAATGTGTTAAGAAGATGAATTTATCATGGGTGAACATTCTAAGAAAATCATTTAAATAAGTTATAAGCAGTTTGATATTTTTTAAAATTGGCGGGAAATGCTGTCATTATGGATTTTGAGGATTTAATAATAATTTTGTTTAGAAAAGTGACATAGCTCGAAATATAATTATTTTAAATAGAATTATATCAAAAACTTCTCGTTTGAGATTTTATGACAACGTAACAACTAAACATCCATGTGTTTCCTCTCTTCGGCAACATTAATGACATATTGTGTTATTCCATAATAACAGTGACATCATTGTCACCGAAAGGGCTGCCAAATATATAAATCACCTACTCATAACTTTCTTATTTAAGGGGAATAATAACAGTCACCATAATTATGTCGTAAATGAAACACCATATAATACACCATTTGTTTCCTAGTGTTAAAAGTCCGCCTCCGTGGTCGAGTGGTTAAGGTCGCTGACTTGTATACTACTGTAACCTATCATCTCTGATGGTCACGGGTTCGAGCCCCGCTCAGACCATGTCTCATTTATATGAAAAAGTTGGCAGTTTCTTACGGAGGTTGGTGCACCAAGTACTGGTTAACTGCTGGAGCCTGCCCAGGAAAGGTGTTGTTAGGTAGGAAACCGGTAGCGACGTTAAATAAACTTAAATCAAAAATTAAAAAATAGTGTTAAGAAATTTCAGTCGTAGCACATTTGCTTCAGGTGCGAAAAGCCCATAGTTTGAATCCCAGTGGAGCCGTTACATTTGTGCCCTTAGGCCTTAGCATGAGGCAAGGCATTTAAATTCCATGTTGCCTCTTCTCTCTCCTTCATGGCGATGGATTACTTCAGGAATGAGGTCTCGAGAGTGATTTGTTTCAAAATAAATGTGTATAAACTATAAGAAATTTCATGGACAATTTACATTATAGAAAAAAAAAATAAACCAAATATGTGGATATACGTTTTTGTTGCCTCATTAACATTTGGATTTCACCAGGGAAGAAAAATAATCAAATAATCCCTGTCATCAACATGGTGTATTTCCTTAGATGTTAAGATGCCCTGTCATCAACATGGTGTATTTCCTTAGATGTTAAGATGCCCTGTCATCAACATGGTGTATTTCCTTAGATGTTAAGGTACCCTGTCATCAACATGGTGTATGTCCATAGATGTTAAGGTACCCTGTCATCAACATGGTGTATGTCCATAGATGTTAAGGTACCCTGTCATCAACATGGTGTATGTCCATAGATGTTAAGATACCCTGTCATCAACATGGTGTATGTCCATAGATGTTAAGGTACCCTGTCATCAACATGGTGTATGTCCATAGATGTTAAGATACCCTGTCATCAACATGGTGTATTTCCATAGATGTTAAGATGCCCTGTCATCAACATGGTGTATTTCCATAGATGTTAAGATGCCCTGTCATCAACATGGTGTATGTCCATAGATGTTAAGATGCCCTGTCATCAACATGGTGTATTTCCTTAGATGTTAAGATACCCTGTCATCAACATGGTGTTTTCCTTAGATGTTAAGATACCCTGTCATCAACATGGTGTATGTCCTTAGATGTTAAGATACCCTGTCATCAACATGGTGTATGTCCTTAGATGTTAAGATACCCTGTCATCAACATGGTGTATTTCCTTAGATGTTAAGATACCCTGTCATCAACATGGTGTATTTCCTTAGATGTTAAGATGCCCTGTCATCAACATGGTGTATGTCCTTAGATGTTAAGATACCCTGTCATCAACATGGTGTATTCCTAGATGTTAAGATACCCTGTCATCAACATGGTGTATTTCCTTAGATGTTAAGATGCCCTGTCATCAACATGGTGTATGTCCATAGATGTTAAGGTACCCTGTCATCAACACGGTGTATGTCCTTAGATGTTAAGATACCCTGTCATCAACATGGTGTATTTCCTTAGATGTTAAGATACCCTGTCATCAACATGGTGTATGTCCTTAGATGTTAAGATGCCCTGTCATCAACATGGTGTATTTCCTTAGATGTTAAGATGCCCTGTCATCAACATGGTGTATTTCCATAGATGTTAAGATACCCTGTCTAGTTATTGCCCCTTTTATTAATTTGAGATTGCATCCCACAGGGCTCAGTTTTACTTTGTGTGTTGTTTTGAGCTTTGTGGTGATGATGCATTAATCTTAATTGACCTTTCTGCAAACGCTACTTAGGCACGCCCCCCATAGTTACAGGTGCTCGCTGTAACTACGCGAGACAAGCTATCTAACAAAATGGCGTCTTAACGCAGACCTGCATCGAGTTAATCTAGATAAAATTCCGTGGAATTTCTCAGTTTTATTTTACCCAGATATTAATATTATTAGCTATTTAGGTAATTAGACACAATTATGAATGGGACTATGTAGCCGTGTGTTTGCCATACCAGGAGTGATTATCTATCTAGGTTTCAGGCCACTAATCAAGATTAATTAAAGTGAATGGGGGAGAATAAATAAATCATTGACCGTCATTAAAATAATATATTTATTGTACATCAAAGCATTAAATTATTTACAATGACATAAAATTACATAAAAAGGTACATAGATTAATACAATGACAATGAAATGTACAGTGTGTATCTATTTTTTTATTGTATTTGTATTGTATAATCAGCAAAAAACGCATGGACATATAGACGCCATGGTTGTAATGAAATTGATGTGAAGAGCATGATATTTATACATGATGTAAGGGCTTGGACATAAGGCACGGCTCAGCTCTAAAGCTGATAAAACACGGGCATACAAGCCAGCATCACAAATGTTTGAGCCGACCAATCAAGGTGTGAAAAATAATATATTCTCCAGTATTTGATTAATTTGTCAACAGCCCATCTCATAATTGGCGTAGGCGTGATAATATACTATTAGACGAATCAACCACAATGTTTCACTCTATATTGCCTTGTATACGAAGAAGTAGTTATACGAAACCACTGACACCCGAACAACCACATCGTGTCAACTTTGACATTAAAAGACATGAAATATGCCACCGTCTTGAGAGACTCGACCCTATGCCTCCTAGAAGACTCGAACATTAGGCCCAAAAACTGAACACCAGTACGTTCACTGAGCTAATATGGGAATCCCACAGCTCTGCACATGCATGGGTACTATTACTTCTATCTGATCCCTAGTCCACCATCCACGACAATATGTATGAACCACATGTATAATTTTAATCACCATTATACTCACATATCTCTTGTGAACAGTAGATCTATAAATGCAGAATATATTGTTTCGAAATATTTTATTATGCATAAATAAATTAATTTCAACTTACTTGTGTGCAAATATATATGTTTGCATTAATTTTGGATGTATTCAGCTTGTCGTCCACACAACTTAATCCACCTTAGACATTTTTCAAGATTTGTCTTGGGTTTGGAAATGGCACGAATTAAACGTCACCTATTAATCGATCTGGATATCTACTATCACTGGCACACAGCATACATTAATAAAACAGCCCGTAACTACATCTTTTCACCATTGTCAATGACAGACAGCATTAATTAATTTGTAATTATTTTTCAAAAAATAATTTCAGATCACGATCACTCGTTATCAGATTTGATTAAAATTTTACTAAATAACTCGTTTGTCTGACAGAACGATAAAACAATGACTCGGTGTAGTAATCAATACTATAATTGTGTGCACACATTTTATAATTGACCAATTATTAGCACAATCAGTGCTAAATTCCGATGTGCAACACTTTGATCTTGACAGTAGGCCTCTAACGGGATATTATGTGGCGGTCTCTGTGATGTACCAGTAAGTTGATTACTTCCAATAAACAGTGTGACACGCTTAAATTTGATTGCTGTGTTTGCGATAAAAGAATGACTATATGGGGTCAGTCGGTGTTTTTATAGATGCATTGTTTTTAAAACAGATGTCTGGCATTTTGTGGTTCATATACACACTTTTAGATTTGTCCAAGGATTTTGAAATGGGTTGAATTTAACGTCGATCACCAGGATATCGACTAATTTTGTACTATAACTAACCCACACACCAAAGCTACACATTTTCAACATCATTAAAACAATTTAAAACCCGTATTTTCGATCAAATTCACGCCTTTTCAAATGTGTCTACTCGTTACTAGTTTGTCTAATATGCATTGTTTGTCTAACAAGATGGCGGCGATAAACCGTTGCCGGGGGTGTGCGCGAATGGTGTGATGCGATTGGCTAACGCCAGCTGTCAATCAAAATCGGCAGAAAGGTCAATTGCTGCACTAGTCTTTTATGTCAGAGATTTAATGGCCCCTGGTTTTATACTGTAAATGCCCTGGGGTGGAATAAAAATGCAATAAAAAATGCAATAAAAAATGCCATAATTGAAAATTAAATGACAGTTACCAAAGCAAGTGAAAAAGTGGTTGTATTTGTGTGCATAGGGGTCCAGGTGCATAGGGGTCCAGGAAGTTAATAAGAATTTAACACATTCTTGCTTATTCATGTGGCATAAAGTTGTCATTAAAATAATTATGCTGTTGTCCTCAAGTGCAACATAAATAATGCTCATTCGAATGTTAGTTCACAGGTTTGTGTGTACAACATGAGCTAAAACTAGAATCTTAAAGGTCTACAGTTTTGTAGAATTTGTTCATACTTGGTGCATCACTAGTACTATGTATTACTAACCAAAATATGAAATAAAATTGATATGCTAATGACTTCGGGTTTTTTTTATTAGTTTTTTTATAACATGCCTATTTTCCATTTCGGCCAATAATTTCTCATTTTGGCGACAAAGATAAAATAAAAATATATTTGCAATTATTATGTGTGTATTGATGTACTAATATGTTACATATGACTATTAATCATAAGTGCATGTAACCACAAACATAAAAATGCATATTTAGAATACAATAAACCTAAATCATGAATTTTCCATGTTCGAGTACTTAATTTTGGTGAGATTTTTTGTGTTTTTTCATGTAATATTTAAATTACAATTTCACTTTATAATTTCAAATATTTTTTTCTCACAATAATAGAATTTGTTCAAATGTTGCATATCATTAGTTCAATGTATGCCTAAGTAAAACATTAAACAAAATTGGTATGCTAATGACTGGTTTTTTTATGAATTAATTTGTAACATGCCAATTTTCCTACCTTTTCTTTAAAACTGTTGGAAATATATGTATCACGTCAGTAAGCTTATAATAACAGGCATATTATTATAGAAAAATAAGTTTTACAACATTATAGAAGATATAATTATGTCCATGTGTATTCATTAACATCATTGTTCACACAGGAAATAATTAACGTAATGTAAGGGAGGTAATTTTGCTATCATAAAAATGAAAAATGCAAATATTGTGATAATATTTAAAACTAAGCACCATATATGATAACACTGATTAATACAGTCAAACCTGCCCATGAGAATACCTCAATACAGATAACACCTGTCCTAAGAGGCCAAATTAGGTGTGTATTGAGGTAATAACTAGCTAAAATTGTGGAAGTCGTGATAGCGCATTCGCTTCAGGTGCGAATGGTCCGGAGTGTTCGTGCTCAGCTGTAGCCATTACGATTGTGTCCTTAGGCAAGGCATTTAAATTCCACATTGCCTCTCCTCTCTCCCTTGTAGCGATGGATTCCATCAGGAATGAGTTCTCAAGAGGAATTAATATAAATTTTAAGAACTTGTTTCGCAATCAAACTAATATAAATTTGTATTATAAACTAAAATTCCATAAATATCTCGACTTCAAATTGTTCTCAACTCAAGATTCTCAAAGTTAATAATTCCTTAAACGCCTTCATTGAGATATTGTTTCTGAATACTAAACAAAATATATACCCCAACATTATCAATGAAAGAAAATTTGAGCCCAGAGCAATCTCAAAGTGAGAAGTTTGATGAAAGTAGGACCAGAGAGTGCAATGACAAATGGCCCAATTCAACAATCCTCCGGCCAGATGGCACCGATTCCTTACTATCCTGATTTATAGTACTGTCTGATTTACTTATTGTTATATTTCGTTATATTTCGGGTTTTACGCCTGCATCAGCACCATTTTGGGCTATATCGCCGGCGGGCAGTTTACCTAACAATATCTTTCCTGAGCAGGCTCCAGCGGTTAACCAGTACTTGGGTGCACCAACCTCCGTAAGAAACTGCCAACTTTTTCATATAAATGAGACACGGCCTGAGAGGGGCTCGAACCCGTGACCATCAGTGATGATAGGTTACAGTGGTATACAAGTCAGCGACCTTAACCGCTCGACCACGGAGGCGGATGAATTACTTATTACCAGCTCAATATTTAACTCGTTGATAACGGAATTATCATCCATTGTTTGGCCTTCATGCCATGCAGTCAAACGCGCCGATGACTGTGCCTGTCACTTTTATGTGATGAAAACCCTTTTGTATGGTTAAACGGCATGCTAAATCAAACTTATGGTTATGTTGTCGAGATTTGACAGGCGGTGTGAGCGTAAAATGTACACGTCGTAATAATTTTCTACCACGAACATCTTTAAACCGATTTAACACATTGAATGCAATTTAATTTCACACCCTCCTTCCCAACTGACAATAATACTTAGTGTTCATTAGACTATATATAAACCAAGGTCTCATATATCAGTTCTATACATTGGGCATGTAAAAGAACCAGGGATGGTTCTGGACCCCAAAAATAAAATGCCTAATATACTTATGGATATGTCGCCCTGATTAACCAGCGTGCGACAATAAGTAAACGTATCCAACAAAACCAGCGTGCGACAATAAGTAAACGTATCCAACAAAACCAGCGTGCAACAATAAGTAAACGTATCCAACAAAACGGGAAGCATGGTGCAATAAAACCTCAGATACCACGCCGTATCAACATTAAAACCTCAGATACCACGCCGTATCAACATTAAAACCTCAGATACAATGCCGTATCAACATTAAAACCTCAGATACCACGCCGTATCAACATTAAAACCTCAGATACCACGCCGTATCAACATTAAAACCTCAGATACCATGCTGTATCAACATTAAAACCTCAGATACCACGCCGTATCAACATTAAAACCTCAGATACCACGCTGTATCAACATTAAAACCTCAGATACAACGCCGTATCAACATTAAAACCTCAGATACCACGCCGTATCAACATTAAAACCTCAGATACCATGCCGTATCAACATTAAAACCTCAGATACCACACCGTATCAACATTAAAACCTGCCATAAAAATTTATTGCTACATTTCTGACAACAAACTCATAAAACTATTGCAGCAGAAGCAATTTTATGCAGGACAGATACTAGGGACTGGTTGATTAACAAACGCACCTTGTAAAATTGCTACACAAGTCGATTCATTTCAAGCTTGTCTTACTACCCGTGAGGCATAATGTAGAACTAATATAAATGAGAGTTGTCGAGCATGAATGCCTCGTCATAGTCGTGACGTAAGATGTTATTCTCTTGTATCCAAGTTCCAGCAGGGAAGGTTAGATATTTGAAATTCGTTTACTTTATTGAAAAATCGGACTATAAGTTTATATTTTCATAAAATTTTATGTACAGTAGTTTACACATCATATATCTAATATGTTTTGAGGGGAAGATGTGTATAGATAATTATCGATGCGGAGGATTAAACCTGATTTAATACATTGGGCATTTGTTATTTGACCAACCATCGTGGTGCCATCGTGTTCATGAAAGAGTAGGCCTATATATCGCAAAGAAACAGTTCTAAATAGTCTAAATCTAGATATTATATGACAAAAAAATTAAATAAATCAATAACTAAGATAAAAAAATATATAAAAATATTTTTTAAAAATATTACCCTTGATTAGACCTTTATCTATTTACTGGTGCAAATAAGCAAATAATGTTCACTCTCAATCAAGCATAATAATATTTACTTTATTCATTATTGTATGCATTAATTATGATATATCTGTCAGTAAGAAATAACTCATTGACAGTGGAAGCAGTGCCGCACTGCCCTCCATCATTTTAAATTCAGGCGGATACCAATTATTGGTGGCGATGTAGTTTTCACCTCAGTCAAAAGTGCATAACTACTTAACTTGTGTATTTTGGCAGAATGTCAATTTTTGTAAAAAGAACTTAGAAAAGAGTCCAAAATCCTCAATAATGCAACGACCTTTGGTGTTAGTTTAAACATATTTATTTTCTGTCAATACATGATTATTTACAACAACTGATATAAGGAATTGGACAGAAAGCTGTATAGCTTATGATTGTCCTCTCCTTTGGTGTTGAACCATTCAGACACAGAGCATGATGTTGATTAACAAACTGCACCTTGTAAAATTGTTACACAATTGATTATTGTAAAATGTTTAATGTTCTGAAATTTAATCTGATAAATCCCTATGGGTGAAGCTAAAGTACTAGAAATTACCCTACATGGTTTAATTAGCAACCCCAACTGTGAATACTCCCTGCTTAACATTAGATGCCAATACAAATAAAGTGATTACTGAAAAACTGTGGATAGTTTAGTAGATTTGTAGATTGTCTAGTGGTAGAATGTGAGAAATGTGTTTTAGGTGATTGTGTATGATAATAATTATTTTGTTGTTTTTTTCAAGTACTATGAACTCTAGTTAGGCCAAATTAAATTGCAGCATGTGGGAGCAGAATTTGTTTCAGTTTTAGTGAACTTTTCTAGCAGATTATATGCATCGAGTGCATTTGGGCAGTGGCAATTATTGCTTCTGAGTTGATGTGCAAGACCAATCTTAGAGTGGGGTGGGGTAATGTAGGAGATAGTCCTCCTAGCCTTAGAGTGGGGTGGGGGAGTGTAGAAGATAGTCCTCCTAGCCTTAGAGTGGGGTGGGGGAGTGTAGAAGATAGTCCTCCTAGCCTTAGAGTGGGGTGGGGGAGTGTAGAAGATAGTCCTCCTAGCCTTAGAGTGGGGTGGGGGAGTGTAGAAGATAGTCCTCCTAGCCTTAGAGTGGGGTGGGGGAGTGTAGAAGATAGTCCTCCTAGCCTTAGAGTGGGGTGGGGGAGTGTAGAAGATAGTCCTCCTAGCCTTAGAGTGGGTGGGGGAGTGTAGAAGATAGTCCTCCTAGCCTTAGAGTGGGGTGGGGGAGTGTAGAAGATAGTCCTCCTAGCCTTAGAGTGGGGTGGGGGAGTGTAGAAGATAGTCCTCCTAGCCTTAGAGTGGGGTGGGGGGTGTAGAAGATAGTCCTCCTAGCCTTAGAGTGGGGTGGGGGAGTGTAGAAGATAGTCCTCCTAGCCTTAGAGTGGGGTGGGGGAGTGTAGAAGATAGTCCTCCTAGCCTTAGAGTGGGGTGGGGGAGTGTAGAAGATAGTCCTCCTAGCCTTAGAGTGGGGTGGGGGAGTGTAGAAGATAGTCCTCCTAGCCTTAGAGTGGGGTGGGGGAGTGTAGAAGATAGTCCTCCTAGCCTTAGAGTGGGGTGGGGGAGTGTAGAAGATAGTCCTCCTAGCCAAACAATTACAGGAAACTGCACGCCCGGGTATTATGGGAACATGTGATGTAAACCCCTGCGAAAATCAGTTCTGGTGATCTAGACAGTTCAAGAACTGTTCTGGAACAAATGGAACAGTTCCGGAACTGTACTTGAACTGTTCTTGAAATTGTTATCAAGTAACTTGAACAGTTCTTGAACAATGGTTAGAATATTTTAAGAACAGTTCAAGAACTGTATAGGTTCTTAAAATAGGCCACACACAGATTAAGAACACTTTAAGAACTGAATATGTTCATGAATTGTTCTTAAAATGTTCCACAGATTTTTTAAGAACCATTTAAGAATAATAGTGTTTTATTGGGTTCTTGGACTGTTCTTAAAATACTTCACAAACACATTAAGAATACTTTAAGAACTAAATATGTTTTTTTGTGGTAAATATGTTATTTTGTTCGATAATATTTTTGTTACAGGTTATAAAACTTGCATTACTACGAAGTAAACTTTAGGCAACTATGCCACTGTTGGGACTTTTAACTTACCTTCATCCAGAACTTTTCAGTAATTCAAGATGGGAACTATTGTCTCTAGTCTCTCCACTGTTTCAGATTTCTGTTTTAATTAACATACCTTATCTGTGCATGGTGGTCATCCTGAAAATGTATATCCCAAAGGAAAGCAATTGTTTTGATTGATAAAACCAGACCACCATTAAACAATTTGTCTGGCCTGTTGGGTTTGTTTGTCTGATTGCTTCATTAAAACATAGTAAGGATGAGTACAAGACACAGTCTGATATGGCTAGGGTAAACAAGAACATTGTTTCACAACAGAAAAGTGTAACAAGGCTGTATACACTGGTTTTGACTTTCAAACCAGAGTCAAGCAGTACAAGAGGTCATGTGGCATTTCTGGGAAATTGAACCAATTGCACAAGGAACCTTTAGATTTCAGAATTCCTTATTCACAAGAAAAATGTTCAAAATCTCAATTCAATTAATGAATTATTGAGAATCTCCTTCCTCTACCTCTCAATATATTATTTATGGACTAGAAATACAATGGACTGCTACTAATTGTTGGTACATTTGGGCTGTAGTAAGTTTATTCTATTTCATTGGTTAATGAATTCAGTGGGTGTCATTGCTCATCCATAATGTGTCATGCACAGTGGGGGAGGGGGGTGGTATGACATGTTAGATATGTATAGTGTTGGATTATTACTGGGCTATGACTTGCCTGATGTACATTGGAGGGGGGCAATTTGTCTTCATCAGTAAATGTTTGAAATTGCTCTCTTGCAAGCTGAAGGTGTTAGTGAAATAGTATCAGCCCCATGTGGAGAGATTGGTGGATTGTGTCAGCAGGTACATAGTTGATGGGTAATGCAGATCTGAATGCACATCCTGCACTGACCCTTGTTTGTCTAACACAGTGTAGAAAGTTTACAGAAATGTTTATCTAACACTAGGTCTGTACCCTATTTACAGAAATGTTTATCTAACACTAGATCTGTACCCTATTTACAGACATGTTTATCTAACACTAGATCTGTACCCTATTTACAGAAATGTTTATCTAACACTAGGTCTGTACCCTATTTACAGAAATGTTTATCTAACACTAGGTCTGTACCCTATTTACAGAAATGTTTATCTAACACTAGGTCTGTACCCTATTTACAGAAATGTTTATCTAACACTAGGTCTGTACCCTATTTACATAATGTCTTGTTTCCCAGGTCGTCTGTAGCACAATGTCTTGTTTCCCATGTTGTCTGTAGTACATAATGTCTTGTTTCTCAGGTTGTCTGTAGTACACAATGTCTTGTTTCCCAGGTCGTCTGTAGTGCACAATGTCTTGTTTCCCATGTTGTCTGTAGTACATAATGTCTTGTTTCTCAGGTTGTCTGTAGTACACAATGTCTTGTTTCCCATGTTGTCTATAGTACATAATGTCTTGTTTCTCAGGTTGTCTGTAGTGCACAATGTCTTGTTTCCCAGGTCATCTGTAGTGCACAATGTCTTGTTTCCCAGGCCATCTGTAGTACATAATGTCTTGTTTCTCAGGTTGTCTGTAGTACACAACGTCTTGTTTCCCAGGCCGTCTGTAGTACACAATGTCTTGTTTCTCAGGTTGTCTGTAGCACAATGTCTTGTTTCCCATGTTGTCTGTAGTACATAATGTCTTGTTTCTCAGGTTGTCTGTAGTACATAATGTATTGTTTCCCATGCTGTCTGTAGTACACAATGTCTTGTTTCCCATGTTGTCTGTAGTACACAATGTCTTGTTTCCCATGTTGTCTGTAGTACATACTGTCTTGTTTCTCAGGTTGTCTGTAGTGCACAATGTCTTGTTTCCCATGTTGTCTGTAGTACATACTGTCTTGTTTCTCAGGTTTTCTGTAGTACACAATGTCTTGTTTCCCATGTTGTCTGTAGTACATAATGTCTTGTTTCCCATGTTGTCTGTAGTACATACTGTCTTGTTTCTCAGGTTGTCTGTAGTGCACAATGTCTTGTTTCCCAGGTCATCTGTAGTGCACAATGTCTTGTTTCCCATGTTGTCTGTAGTGCACAATGTATTGGTTCTCAGGTTGTCTGTAGTACATAATGTCTTGTTTCCCATGTTGTTTGTAGTACACAATGTCTTGTTTCTCAGGTTGTCTGTAGTACATAATGTCTTGTTTCCCATGTTGTCTGTAGTGCACAATGTCTTGTTTCTCAGGTAGTCTGTAGTACATAATGTCTTGTTTCCCATGTTGTCTGTAGTGCACAATGTCTTGTTTCCCATGTCGTATGTAGTGCACAATGTCTTGTTTCCCAGGCTGTCTGTAGTGCACAATGTCTTGTTTCTCAGGTCATCTGTAATGCACAATGTCTTGTTTCCCATGTTGTCTGTAGTGCACAATGTCTTGTTTCCCATGTTGTATGTAGTGCACAATGACTTGTTTCTCATGCACAATGTCTTGTTTCCCATGCTGTCTGTAATGCACAATGTCTTGTATCCCATGTTGTCTGTAGTGCACAGTGTCTTGTTTCCCAGGTTGTCTGTAATGCACAATGTGTTGTTTCCCATGTTGTCTGTAATGCACAATGTATTGTTTCCCAGGTCATCTGTAGTGCACAATGTCTTGTTTCCCAGGTTGTCTGTAATGCACAATGTCTTGTTTCCCAGGTCATCTGTAGTACACAATGTCTTGTTTCCCAGGTTGTCTGTAATGCACAATGTCTTGTTTCCCAGGTCATCTGTAGTGCACAATGTCTTGTTTCCCATGTTGTCTGTAGAACACAATGTCTTGTTTCCCAGGTTGTCTGTAGTGCACACTGTCTTGTTTCCCAGGTTGTCTGTAGTGCACAATGTATTGTTTCCCAGGTCATCTGTAATGCACAATGTCATGTTTCCAAAGTTGTCTGTAGTGCACAGTGTCTTGTTTCCCAGGTTGTCTGTAATGCACAATGTGTTGTTTCCCATGTTGTCTGTAATGCACAATGTTTTGTTTCCCATGTTGTATGTAGTGTACAATGTCTTGTTTCCCATATTGTCTGTAGTGCACAATGTCTTGTTTCCCATGTTGTCTGTAATGCACAATGTCTTGTTTCCCAGGTCATCTGTAGTGCACAATGTCTTGTTTCCCATGTCGTCTGTAGTGCACAATGTCTTGTTTCCCAGGCTGTCTGTAGTGCACAATGTCTTGTTTCCCATGTTGTCTGTAGTGCACAATGTCTTGTTTCCCAGGTCATCTGTAGTGCACAATGTCGTGTTTCCCAGGTCGTCTGTAGTGCACAATGTCTTGTTTCCCAGGTTGTCTGTAGTGCACAATGTCTTGTTTCCCAGGTCATCTGTAGTGCATTAATGTCTTGATCCCAGATCGTCTGTAGTGCACATTGTCTTGTTTCCCAGGTCGTCTGTAGTGCACAATGTCTTGTTTCCCAGGTTGTCTGTAATGCACAATGTCTTGTTTCCCAGGTCATCTGTAGTGCACAATGTCTTTTTCCCAGGTCATCTGTAGTGCACAATGTCTTGTTTCCCATGTCATCTGTAGTGCACAATGTCTTGTTTCCCAGGTTGTCTATAGTGCACAATGTCTTGTTTCCCAGGTCGTCTGTAGTGCATTAATGTCTTGTTTCCCAGGTCATCTGTAGTGCACAATGTCTTGTTCCCAGGTCGTCTGTAGTGCACAATGTCTTGTTTCCCAGGTCATCTGTAGTGCACAATGTCTTGGTTCCCAGGTTGTCTGTAATGCACAATGTCTTGTTTCCAATGCTGTCTGTAATGCACAATGTCATGTTTCCCAGGTCATCTGTAGTGCACAATGTCTTGTTTCCCATGCTGTCTGTAATGCACAATGTCATGTTTCCAAGGTCATCTGTAATGCACAATGTCATGTTTCCCAGGTCATCTGTAATGCACAATGTCATGTTTCCCAGGTCATCTGTAGTGCACAATGTCTTGTTTCCCAGGTTGTCTGTAATGCACAATGTCATGTTTCCCATGCTGTCTGTAATGCACAATGTCATGTTTCCCATGTCATCTGTAGTGCACAATGTCTTGTTTCCCATGCTGTCTGTAATGCACAATGTCATATTTCCCATGCTGTCTGTAATGCACAATGTCATGTTTCCCAGGTCATCTGTAGTGCACAATGTCATGTTTCCCATGCTGTCTAATGCACAATGTCATGTTACCAGGGCATCTGTAATGCACAATGTCATGTTTCCCATGCTGTCTGTAATGCACAATGTCATTTTACCAGGGCATCTGTAATGCACAGTGTCGTGTTTCCCATGCTGTCTGTAATGCACAATGTCATGTTTCCCATGCTGTCTGTAATGCACAATGTCATGTTTCCCAGGTCATCTGTAGTGCACAATGTCATGTTTCCCATGCTGTCTGTAATGCACAATGTCATGTTACCAGGGCATCTGTAATGCACAATGTCATGTTTCCCATGCTGTCTGTAGTGCACAATGTCATGTTTCCCAGGTCATCTGTAGTGCACAATGTCATGTTACCAGGGCATCTGTAATGCACAATGTCATGTTTCCCATGCTGTCTGTAGTGCACAATGTCATGTTTCCCAGGTCATCTGTAGTGCACAATGTCATGTTTCCCAGGTCATCTGTAGTGCACAATGTCATGTTTCCCAGGTCATCTGTAGTGCACAATGTCATGTTTCCCAGGTCATCTGTAGTGCACACTGTCATGTTTCCCAGGTCATCTGTAGTGCACAATGTCATGTTTCCCATGCTGTCTGTAATGCACAATGTCATGTTTCCCAGGTCATCTGTAGTGCACAATGTCATGTTTCCCAGGTCATCTGTAGTGCACAATGTCATGTTTCCCATGCTGTCTGTAATGCACAATGTCATGTTTCCCATGCTGTCTGTAATGCACAATGTCATGTTTCCCAGGTCATCTGTAGTGCACAATGTCATGTTTCCAATGCTGTATGTAGTGCACAATGTCATGTTTCCCAGGTCATCTGTAGTGCACAATGTCATGTTTCCCAGGTCATCTGTAGTGCACAATGTCATGTTTCCCAGGTCATCTGTAATGCACAATGTCATGTTTCCCAGGTCATCTGTAGTGCACAATGTCATGTTTCCCATGCTGTCTGTAATGCACACTGTCATGTTTCCCAGGTCATCTGTAGTGCACAATGTCATGTTTCCCAGGTCATCTGTAGTGCACAATGTCATGTTTCCCATGCTGTCTGTAATGCACAATGTCATGTTTCCCATGCTGTCTGTAATGCACAATGTCATGTTTCCCAGGTCATCTGTAGTGCACAATGTCATGTTTCCCAGGTCATCTGTAGTGCACAATGTCATGTTTCCCATGCTGTCTGTAATGCACAATGTCATGTTTCCCATGCTGTCTGTAATGCACAATGTCATGTTTCCCAGGTCATCTGTAGTGCACAATGTCATGTTTCCCATGCTGTATGTAGTGCACAATGTCATGTTTCCCAGGTCATCTGTAGTGCACAATGTCATGTTTCCCAGGTCATCTGCAGTGCACAATGTCATGTTTCCCAGGTCATCTGTAGTGCACAATGTCATGTTTCCCATGTTGTCTGTAGTGCACAATGTCATGTTTCCCAGGTCATCTGTAGTGCACAATGTCATGTTTCCCATGCTGTCTGTAATGCACAATGTCATGTTTCCCATGCTGTCTGTAATGCACAATGTCATGTTTCCCAGGTCATCTGTAGTGCACAATGTCATGTTTCCCATGCTGTATGTAGTGCACAATGTCATGTTTCCCAGGTCATCTGTAGTGCACAATGTAATGTTTCCCAGGTCATCTGTAGTGCACAATGTCATGTTTCCCAGGTCATCTGTAATGCACAATGTCATGTTTCCCAGGTCATCTGTAGTGCACAATGTCATGTTTTTTTGGCACATGTTTTGTCAAATATATATGGCTTCAAATATTTATTTGTGAACTATATGGCTCTTAGTTGGCTCCAAGTTTTTGTAATTGGCTCCAGTGTTTTTCAATTGGTGACAGAAATGGCGCAGACAAACATTCAGACAGAGGGAACCCTGATGTTCCCAGAGGTTTCAGTTACAAATAAGATAAACACATTAATGAATTACCCAGCATGCAAAGAGTTAATAATAAATGAAAATATAACTATGGTATTGTTTTGCATCCTGTGTAGCTATAATAGTGACTTCTCATAACATTGTGTTAGTGATAGACAACTTTCCTCCTAAAATGTTGGCAACCAACCAATGATGTTAATAAAAGACAAAGCTTTTTAAATAAATATTCCGATGAAGAAGTTATTAGACTGGAACTGGTCAGAAGAAATGAAATATATGGCTGTGCCAATGTTATATTTCAAGTTGATTGGACAAACAATCCTTATGTTGATGTAAGTGTTGCTTATGTCTGTTTTTGTCCCAGTGTTCTATTAAGTTAGGCAAGACATAATTTTCAATATTTCTGTAAGTTCCACTGCGGGTATACAGAGCCTATATATCCACGTAGTCTGTATGGTAGTAATTGTTCCATATTGAGGACGTAACTTCCATAAATACACAGAATCCATACACTCCTGGTGTGTATGGAACACCATGTTCAGCAGTCATTGTTCACATTTCAGTTTATATATTCCTAAGACTGCCATACATGAATTTGATCTGTTTTCTGACCTGGACGAAATGTACCTTTGCAGTTGTTACCTGGGAGTGGGGATGCAGGGGTTGTAGGTCTCTGTTGTTTGCTATTCGGATAGTGAAGCTAAAACACTTGGCTGAATAGCAAACAACATAGATCCTGATCAGATGCTGCGTTAATTATGCCACGACTGGATCTATGTTGTTTGCACATTCCTTCCAATTTATTCAGCATTTTAAGGGTTAAAGGCACACAATGGAAACAATGTTATGTTATATTTCGGGTTTTACGCCTGCATCAGCACCATTTCGGGCTATATCGCTGGCGGGCAGTTTACCTAACAACACCTCTCCTGGGCAGGCTCCAGCGGTTAACCAGTACTTGGGTGCACCAACCTCCGTAAGAAACTTTTTCATATAAATGAGACACGGCCTGAGCGTGGCTCGAACCCGTGAATCAGTGATGATAGGTTACAGTGGTATACAAGTCAGCGACCTTAAGCACTCGACCACGGAGGCGGACATAATGGAAACAAAGATAGAGTTAAGGATTGCCTAACTAATATAACCAATACATGTTACTGTTGTTGACAGGAATAGGATAATGATCAGGAATGCATTTTTCATGTTTGCATGGCAACATGTGCAATGTAATGAGTCAAACAGATATCTCCATATCCGTTACATCATTGCTAGCATCCTCAATGCTAGTTTGTGCAGCATCTGAGATATGACTGTGAAGTGTTTTCAAGTTAATTAATCACCCATTGCAAACCAAGGCAAATTATAGCGAAAAGTTGATCGAACAAAGCAGGATACAACATTATTGTTTACAACTGCATCTGTGATACAACTGCACGGTACAACTGCACGATACAACTGCATGATACAACTGCACGATACAACTGCATGATACATCTGCACGATACAACTGCATGATACAACTGCACG
Organism: Archivesica marissinica; assembly: GCA_014843695.1. Classification (NCBI taxonomy): domain Eukaryota; kingdom Metazoa; phylum Mollusca; class Bivalvia; order Venerida; family Vesicomyidae; genus Archivesica; species Archivesica marissinica. The sequence continues at coordinate 44,921,122 of CM026391.1, forward strand.
ATACAACTGCATGATACAACTGCACGATACAACTGCACGATACAACTGCACGATACAACTGCACGATACAACTGCACGATACAACTGCACGATACAACTGCACGATACAACTGCACGATACAACTGCACGATACAACTGCACAATACAACTGCACGATACAACTGCATGATACAACTGCACGATACAACTGCACGATACAACATTATTGTTTACAACTGCATCTGTGATACAACTGCACGATACAACTGCATCAGATTCTCTACTTCATTCATTGAAACAACTGCATCTTTCCTTCATTCATTGAAACAACTGCATCTTTCCTTCATTCATTGAAACAACTGCACCTATCCTTCATTCATTTAAACAACTGCATCTTTCCTTCATTCATTGAAACAACTGCATCTTTCCTTCATTCATTGAAACAACTGCATCTTTCCTTCATTCATTGAAACAACTGCACCTATCCTTCATTCATTTAAACAACTGCATCTTTCCTTCATTCATTGAAACAACTGCATCTTTCCTTCATTCATTGAAACAACTGCATCTTTCCTTCATTCATTGAAACAACTGCACCTATCCTTCATTCATTTAAACCAACTGCATCTTTCCTTCATTCATTGAAACAACTGCATCTTTCCTTCATTCATTGAAACAACTGCATCTTTCCTTCATTCATTGAAACAACTGCACCTATCCTTCATTCATTTAAACCAACTGCATCTTTCCTTCATTCATTGCAACTACTGCATCATTATTATCTTGAAATCGCAAAAAGGTTTTATTACCTCCAGGCTTTTGAACACAGTCTGCATCGGTATATGTGCATATAATAAGTATCTACCTTGATATCAATGCAGTTTTCTGCTGCATTAATCCTGACAGTTAAATTTGTAAGTGGTTAAAGTGTATTTCATCAAGATTTTCCTTATCTTTATTACAACTGAGAGTGGGAGTTGGATGTTTTTATTTTTATTCTTTTAATTGGGAGAGGTTATAATGTATTGGATTTTAAACAATATGTCCGGGCTTGAGATGAACCTTCCAATTTAACTAGGGAGAAATCAGTTGACTAGTGTTCTTGTATAATATTCTGTATGAAAACCGTTCTCTCTAAAACTCAAACTAAGGAGAAGTGAGAATGCTTCGGGAGAAGATATCTCCCAAATCACCCTAGATTGAGCCCCAGAAATATTAGTCCAAATATTTAGACTTGAAAAATATGACATTTTACTATCCAGGCATTTTTCAAAATGTTTACGCTAAACCTCCATTAGGCGTAGCATATTTTATATTCTAAAAAGTCGTTTTTATAAATTAAAATTGTTAACAAGATGAACACACATACCGTTGTTTGAATTCTGCACAATCTATAACGTCTCTTGACACAATATTATACATGAAATCAACGTTTAAATTTCATGGCAGAGTTTCGCTATTCTAAATCGTCCATTTTGAATATTTGATTATTGCGAAAAACAAAAATAGAAATCATTAGACGAAAATGTTTACAAGAATTATCTCCGTGCCATTACGGTGAACCAAATAAGATTTCGTTTAATATCCAATTGTTCATACGCATGAAATGTACTAAATAATAAATCAATCGGATTTCTTTTGCGAAGACTGCGCAGAAAAAAAGGGAGAATTTCACCTGTCAACTTCAAACAGCTAAATGACATGCACAACGGTAATATAATGTATTTTTAACATTCTTAATATCTATATGTAGGGTAATTCTTAACAAGAATGCACACATTTATAACCGTTCATGTCCGAAAAGCTTTAAAATATTGGTCAGAAATCCCGCCATCGGGTCAGGGCGGAAAGTGCTATGCGAAAATGAGCTTTAATGATAAGACCTCAAAATAACAGAAAAAAATATTAATGTAGAGGTCTTATTTATAGGACTACAGAAATATGAGCTGGTGTATGCACTGAATTCACAGATGTGAGTGGTTCATTTGATACTTGTACTTGATTGAAACCCATGAGGAAAATAATGTGTGGTACTCCTGGCACCATATAGTTTATTTCTGATTGGTTAAAGTGACACTATATTAGTGAAAACACAAATTTCTACAGAATGTCTTTTCCTATTATATGGTTTGTTTGCCAAATATTTGCCTCAAATACTGAGTATTTCAACTAATAAGCAAACGTCGTATACGCGGTTTGTTGACATAACAAAATAATGTAAATAGGGTTGACATTCATGCGTAATACAACTCGTATATCCTGAATAACATGATTTATGGTACAGATTTACCATTATATCTCATATGTGTGCCTATGCATATTTATTTGTAGACTAGTCTTAGTGAAATTATCTTTTAAACGACATTATCTCGCGTTTAGTATTGATTCCGATGACGTCAATTCAGGAGCGTGGATGATCGTTATACAAAATCCTACTTTCACCCTTGAAAGTTTGTAAACCTTTAACCACAAAAACACTGTTTATTGATTCAATGTTAGTGTTCGAATGTATTCGGAAGAAGTTGTAGTAGCAACGCATTTATACGTGAACAAATGCATTTTATTTGATTTTTGCGATGTAATGTCGCTTTAAAGCCCAACTTTGGTAGGTTAAAGCCCCATTTAGGTGATTACTTTGAAGATGCTGTACATAATGATAATCTCACGAACAGATAATTTGAAATTGTGATTACTGTCTTATGTTTTCATTTTTCAATAATAGTTTATTCAGATTTTCAGTAAAGTTTTGAAGATCTGCCAACAAATGAACTGATCTTTGCAAAATGGTTATTTGTAAATTACCTCAATTGATTTACAAAATCTAAGCCATAGCTTTCTAAATGGTTGTTTACAAAAACTAACAGTATGACAACGTTTATTTGAAGAAAAAAGCTTTAATGTATTTTATTTGCTGTTTAAAGTTGGTTCATATAATTATTGCATTGGTAAAATACCTGCTATTGTAGTTATTTTAGTCATGTTCTTTGGGTATAGAGCATGAGTTATGGTTGCTCTACAGACACACTTTGTATTCTCACCAAACAAAAGTTGCAATATATTTTCTAGCTGTCAATATATCATAAATATATTATATTATGTATTATATCAGGGGCATAGCTTGGCTGGAATCGATGTGTAGGCCAACTTAGAACTTAAGACGGAAGGGGGTCTGTGGGTCGTCCCCAGAAAAACTATTTAAAGCATATATAAGTAAGTCAATTCTGGCCTCCCGATTTTTGTTGCAGATTTGGCATTTTTATTTTTTCAATTGTTCGAGGAAATGTGTAGGCCACGGCCTACATGGCCTATATAGGAAGCTACGCCAATGTATATAGTGTGTAAAAAATATCAATTATGTTATTTTTAGAACTGTTTTTAAAGAGGAATGACAGTTGAGCAGTTTTGCCTATATTATAAATCTCATGTAACTAACAATTAAATTAACACAATAAAAACAGTTGTTGAAAAGAAATAAAAACATAGTTATATTCCGGTTCATAGGGAATTTTAAAACCATTTTTCTAATATTATTAGTACTGTATGTATCAAAATCATACTGCATCAAGTGATAATAAAAGAATAAAAATTGTATGATACAATTAATACATAAGCAAACTGGTCTATGCGAACCCTTTTACTGTATTTCTCACACAAATAATACTTTTCTAAAACGGTGATCATGTATAAATTTCAAGAAGAAAAACTGAAACATGTTGATGTATTTTTTCGACAGTAGGTTTTTGTCTCATTTGTTTTATTTGCCATTAGGAGGGGAAACGTTGCATAGGAATGCTGGGAAGTGCATTATAATGATGTAGCTACTGTAGCTTACTATCTATCCCCATGCCCCTCTATCAGTTTATGTCTTCTAACGCATTTTGCAGCCCTTGCATGAAATATATGGCAAAGAGTGATAGGCTATGTCTCGCAGGTTTTGCTGTAACAGTAATTAATAAACCTATGTTCCTCAGACCATTATAAATAAATAAATAAGATTATAGACTCTAAAATTATTTAACCACCCAACTAACTGACTATAAAACTGGTTGTTGTCATAGGCAAAAATCTACCAGAAATGTACACAACGTTGACATAGCTCCATGCAGGCACTTATATATGATTAAGGCCCGGGCCTGAACATATAAGAATGTAATGGGCATGGTGATGTACTTAAAATTACATATACATGTACTTTTAATATCCCATATATGTCGGAAATGTTCTTATATGCATCTTTGAAAAAACGAACAACTGGAGAGCATAACCCCACCTCCCTAATTTGGTCGAACATCAATCTGGGTCTACATGTAGCTATGCCACTGCCCAGTCCAGTTTTGCTGTAACAGTAATTAATAAACTATGTGCCTGACCATTACCCAAAACTAAATAAGATTATAGAATCTGATAATCAACCAATCAACTGAGTCTAAAACTAGCAATAATTGTTTAAAAGCTCGTTATTGGACTTCACTGTTTTGTCTTGTTAAATTTTATATAAAAACAGAGAAACTATTGTTCATGGTTTGTTGTGAATTATGCCATTGTAGAAACTGTTGCAAAAACCCATAATATTTTCTAGATAATTACAGTAATTATTTAAATGAAAGCCATACAGCTGTTATTAATAACTGCAACATGACTGAACAATTTGTTTAATAGCTTAATGCAGCTAAATCAGGGAAAGTCATTCATTTTGTAACAAATGTGAAATTAGTGGTTCGCCTCTTATCTCTATGTGGATTAACTTGTCATTCATTATAAATGGTTGGAATATGATGAGCATTTTATTACCCAGTATCTCACATGGTCCTCTACTCATGTGAGCCATTCATTCTTCATCATCATCATAGTCATCATCATCATGGGCATCATAATAGGCATCATCATCATTTGGGCATCTCATCATCATCATGGTCGACATCATCATCATTGGCATCATCATCTTTGTAGATACCTCTAGCAAATTCATCTTGGTCACAATTTTCAAATGTGATCACATTGTATATTTCCCGGGCTACCTTTCAATATATTTCCATTAAATCATTTGGGCACTAATAAAGATTTTTTATTTCAAATATGTTGCAATTATATAATATTAAAAAATTAAAAAGTTATGAAAGCTATATTCAGTTTGATAATCATATTTCTGTGCATAAACTAGGTCAAATTAGAGAAGCCGTAAACCACTAGGGTAAAATATTGGAGAATATGTTGCTACTGAGTCTAATATAGGTTTTGTTCTAGAACCACAGTTGGTGAATGAGCGACAACTACGAACACAGCAGCAAGTACAATCCAACTGATACACACATATAGCAGCAAGTATGCAAAAACTAGCAACAGTACATGAGACCTATAGCAGCAAGTATGCAAAAACTAGCAACAGTACATGAGACCTATAGCAGCAAGTATGCAAAAACTAGCAACAGTACATGAGACCTATAGCAGCAAGTATGCAAAAACTAGCAACAGTACATGAGACCTATAGCAGCAAGTATGCAAAAACTAGCAACAGTACATGAGACCTATAGCAGCAAGTATGCAAAAACTAGCAACAGTACATGAGACCTATAGCAGCAAGTATGCAAAAACTAGCAACAGTACATGAGACCTATAGCAGCAAGTATGCAAAAACTAGCAACAGTACATGAGACCTATAGCAGCAAGTATGCAAAAACTAGCAACAGTACATGAGACCTATAGCAGCAAGTATGCAAAAACTAGCAACAGTACATGAGACCTATAGCAGCAAGTATGCAAAAACTAGCAACAGTACATGAGACCTATAGCAGCAAGTATGCAAAAACTAGCAACAGTACATGAGACCTATAGCAGCAAGTATGCAAAAACTAGCAACAGTACATGAGACCTATAGCAGCAAGTATGCAAAAACTAGCAACAGTACATGAGAACTATAGCAGCAAGTATGCACAAACTAACAACAACAGTACATGAGAACTATAGCAGCAAGTATGCAAAAACTATCAACAACAGTACATGAGAACTATAGCAGCAAGTATGCAAAAACTAACAACAACAGTACATGAGACCTATAGCAGCAAGTATGCAAAAACTAGCAACAGTACATGAGACCTATAGCAGCAAGTATGCAAAAACTAGCAACAGTACATGAGACCTATAGCAGCAAGTATGCAAAAACTAGCAACAGTACATGAGACCTATAGCAGCAAGTATGCAAAAACTAGCAACAGTACATGAGATCTATAGCAGCAAGTATGCAAAACCTAGCAACAGTACATGAGACATATAGCAGCAAGTATGCAAAAACTAGCAACAGTACATGAGACCTATAGCAGCAAGTATGCAAAAACTAGCAACAGTACATGAGATCTATAGCAGCAAGTATGCAAAAACTAGCAACAGTACATGAGACCTATAGCAGCAAGTATGCACAAACTAACAACAACAGTACATGAGAACTATAGCAGCAAGTATGCACAAACTAACAACAACAGTACATGAGAACTATAGCAGCAAGTATGCAAAAACTATCAACAACAGTACATGAGAACTATAGCAGCAAGTATGCAAAAACTAACAACAACAGTACATGAGAACTATAGCAGCAAGTATGCAAAAACTAACAACAACAGTACATGAGAACTATAGCAGCACGTATGCACAAACTAACAACAACAGTACATGAGAACTATAGCAGCAAGTATGCACACACTAACAACAACAACAGTACATGAGAACTATAGCAGCAAGTATGCACAAACTAGCAACAACAGTACATGAGAACTATAGCAGCAAGTATGCAAAAACTAACAACAACAGTACATGAGAACTATAGCAGCAAGTATGCACAAACTAACAACAACAGTACATGAGAACTATAGCAGCAAGTATGCACAAACTAACAACAACAGTACATGAGACCTATAGCAGCAAGTATGCAAAAACTAGCAACAGTACATGAGACCTATAGCAGCAAGTATGCAAAAACTAGCAACAGTACATGAGACCTATAGCAGCAAGTATGCAAAAACTAGCAACAGTACATGAGACCTATAGCAGCAAGTATGCAAAAACTAGCAACAGTACATGAGACCTATAGCAGCAAGTATGCAAAAACTAGCAACAGCACATGAGACCTATAGCAGCAAGTATGCAAAAACTAGCAACAGTACATGAAATCTATAGCAGCAAGTATGCAAAACCTAGCAACAGTACATGAGACCTATAGCAGCAAGTATGCAAAAACTAGCAACAGTACATGAGACCTATAGCAGCAAGTATGCACAAACTAACAACAACAGTACATGAGAACTATAGCAGCAAGTATGCACAAACTAACAACAACAGTACATGAGAACTATAGCAGCAAGTATGCAAAAACTATCAACAACAGTACATGAGAACTATAGCAGCAAGTATGCACAAACTAGCAACAACAGTACATGAGAACTATAGCAGCAAGTATGCAAAAACTAACAACAACAGTACATGAGAACTATAGCAGCAAGTATGCACAAACTAGCAACAACAGTACATGAGAACTATAGCAGCAAGTATGCAAAAACTAACAACAACAGTACATGAGAACTATAGCAGCAAGTATGCACAAACTAACAACAACAGTACATGAGAACTATAGCAGCAAGTATGCACAAACTAACAACAACAGTACATGAGAACTATAGCAGCAAGTATGCACAAACTAGCATCAACAGTACATGAGAACTATAGCAGCAAGTATGCAAAAACTAACAACAACAGTACATGAGAACTATAGCAGCAAGTATGCAAAAACTAGCAACAACAGTACATGAGAACTATAACAGCAAGTATGCAAAAACTAGCAACTATAACAGCAAGTATGCAAAAACTAGCAACAACAGTACATGAGAACTATAGCAGCAAGTATGCACAAACTAACAACAACAGTACATGAGAACTATAGCAGCAAGTATGCAAAAACTAACAACAACCTATAGCAGCAAGTATGCAAAAACTAACAACAACAGTACATGAGAACTATAACAGCAAGTATGCAAAAACTAACAACAACAGTACATGAGAACTATAGCAGCAAGTATGCACAAACTAACAACAACAGTACATGAGAACTATAGCAGCAAGTATGCAAAAACTAGCAACAACAGTACATGAGAACTATAGCAGCAAGTATGCACAAACTAACAACAACAGTACATGAGAACTATAGCAGCAAGTATGCACAAACTAACAACAACAGTACATGAGAACTATAGCAGCAAGTATGCAAAAACTAGCAACAACAGTACATGAGAACTATAGCAGCAAGTATGCAAAAACTAACAACAACAGTACATGAGAACTATAGCAGCAAGTATGCAAAAACTAACAACAACAGTACATGAGAACTATAGCAGCAAGTATGCAAAAACTAGCAACAACAGTACATGAGAACTATAGCAGCAAGTATGCAAAAACTAGCAACAACAGTACATGAGAACTATAGCAGCAAGTATGCAAAAACTAACAACAACAGTACATGAGAACTATAGCAGCAAGTATGCAAAAACTAACAACAACAGTACATGAGAACTATAGCAGCAAGTATGCAAAAACTAGCAACAACAGTACATGAGAACTATAGCAGCAAGTATGCAAAAACTAGCAACAACAGTACATGAGAACTATAGCAGCAAGTATGCAAAAACTAACAACAACAGTACATGAGAACTATAGCAGCAAGTATGCACAAACTAACAACAGTACATGAGAACTATAGCAGCAAGTATGCAAAAACTAACAACAACAGTACATGAGAACTATCAGGCGCGTACGCATGTACGCACGTACGCACGTGCGTACAAAATTTTGACAGGTCGGAAAAATGAAAATGCGAAAAATGCAATAAAAAATGAAGCCTAAGGGGGGTGAGGGGTCAAATGTTTATTATCTTCAACAGTTATAACATATATCTACAATTATGTGACACGACTGTTCGATATCTAGAGCCGTCCAAAAGCAACACGTGGTTACGGTACTCGAAGTCTGCCGGAGGAGTATACTGCGCCCCCTGTCACATTTTCGCACATGTAGAGAAGAAAGCCTTCGTATCGGTAGCAGCGACCGACCCCAGCAACCTCGGCAAAATGATTGCTAACCACGGAAAGAGTGATATGCATATCAGCTCTACGGAGGCTGCGGAAAACTTCAAATATGTAATGACGAGTGACAAAAAGGATATCATGAATTCAATCTCCACATCATACAACACGCTAGTGGAAAAAAATCGCAAAATTCTCAAAGCTATTGTAGACACGATCGTACTGTGTGGAAAGCAAAACGTTGCCTTACGAGGTCACGACGACAAAGATAGCAACTTCATAGCTTTACTAGAGTATCAATCGAAATATAACACAGTCCTACGTGATCACTTGGAAACTGGGGACCCAAACACCAAATATACTTCGCCCGAAATCCAGAACGATCGATATCTGTGGTGAACAAATCAAATCATCTATTGTAAAAAAGTGTAACAGTGCCCCATTCTTTGGCTTCATAGCAGACGAGGCCACCGACTCTTCCACAATTGAGCAGATGGCTCTGTTTGCGATATTTCGACTACGATACACTAGCCGTACGTGAAGATTTCATTACGTTCGCCGAATGCGATGCCACGACTGGTGAATCACTTTCCGATGCATTTCTGAAGAACTTGAGACTTGCAGGCGTAGACGTAGATACAATGAGGGGCCAGGGATATGATGGCGCTTCGAACATGTCCGGGAAGTTCCGTGGGGTACAAGCACGAATTAGACAGTCGCTGCCCAAAGCAGTGTACACTCATTGCAAAGCGCATTGCTTAAATTTAGCTATAGTACATGCGTCGGAAGAGCCGTTGGCCAGGAATATGATGAACACAGTTCAAGAAATTGCGTTTTCCTTTAATTATTCCGCGAAGCGACTATTGCGATACAAGGAAACGCTAGCGAATGATGTCGGAAGTAAAATTGCCATGGAGCATAGAACAAAATTACAATCCCTGTGCGAAACAAGATGGGCAGCAAGAGCGGACGCGCTGAACACCTTCCAGTCTTCATACATAACGGTCGTGGAGGCACTGGCTGACCTCTGTCTACACTATGGCGATAGCAAGGCCGGTGCATACAGAATAGCCATCATGCAGTTCGGGTTCATCGTGTGTCTTGTAGCTATAGAACATGTGCTCTCGGGATTAATGCCACTGTCCAAAATGTTACAAAACAAGTCATGTGACCTTATTGAAGCTGTCAAAGAAGCTAACGTCATCACTCGCCAAGTTACGGATGAGCGAAATGATCCAGCTGTGTGGGATGGCCTGTACGCGAAGGCTGTTGAAATGGCAGAGGCTGTTGATGTGCAACCATCACGACCTAGAGCCCCGAATAATCGGCGTCAGCAACATCGTCAAAATGCTCCGGCAGATACCGTTTCTGACTACTGGAAGAGAAACATGTACTTACCTTTCGTCGATCATTTGGTAACAGAACTATCTGATCGTCTTATTGAGGATGGCGACAGATTCAATGCCCAATTCCTGATACCAGGCGATATAGGTAATCTTACCGAGGATATCATTGCGTCCATATATAAAACATTTGAGGAGGATCTCCCCGCGGTTGATTTTGAAGACTTCAAACGGGAAGTGTCTCGCTGGAAAGTTAGGTGCGCTGGTGACACCGAAGTTCACGCCACCGTAGGTGACACGCTGGCACACACGCCTAGGGAGCTGTACCCCAACGTTTCAACATGTCTGCATATTTTGCTGGCGATGCCTGTTTCAACTGCCACCGCAGAAAGATCGTTCAGCAGCCGCTTGAAAACGTACCTTCGGTCAACCATGACAACAGGCAGATTGTCGTGCCTAGGACTGATGAATATTCACAGGGACAAAGAGATAAACACTGACATGGTTATCGATGTCTTCGCTAGACGGAAGGAGCGGCGCCTTGCCTTTGTGTTTCGTGTCTAAGTAATAGTTAGAGCGCTGTACGTCGTCAGTCTGTACGAAGAGATAATTCCCGAGATTTAGCAAGAGGATTATCGATCGTACAGGCTGAAAACAGTGCTCTAACTATTTTGTGTCACCCCCATGCCCGTACCATGTCTCTACTTGTAATAACACATCTTGGTTAAAGTCACTTGGTGTTGGTTTTCATTGTAAAAAAATCTCGCAAAACCCATTAATTTAAACTATTTCCAGCAGTATTTTGTGTACATATAAGTTGTGAAATACACTCTAAAACTCACCTACGGCTGTATAGCAAAAACAAATAATCCGGGGGAGCATGCCCCCGAACCCCCCTAGCGCCGGTGCGTATCCACATTTTAGTCCCAGCTACGCGCCTGGACTATAGCAGCAAGTATGCAAAAACTAACAACAACAGTACATGAGAACTATAGCAGCAAGTGTTCAAAAACTAACAAAGCAAGACACAAAAACTAGCAGCAAGACACAAAAACAGTGGCAAGTGTACAACTAGCAGCAAGACACAATAACTAGCAGCAAGACACAAAAACAGTGGCAAGTGTACAACTAGCAGCAATACACAATAACTAGCAGCAAGACACAAAAGCAGTGGCAAGTGTACAACTAGCAGCAAGACACAATAACTAGCAGCAAGACACAAACACATTGGCAAGTGTACAACTAGTAGCAAAACACAATAACTAGCAGCAAGACACAAACACAGTGGCAAGTGTACAACTAGCAGCACGACACAATAACTAGCAGCAAGACACAAAAACAGTGGCAAGTGTACAACTAGCAGCAAGACACAAAAACAGTGGCAAGTGTACAACTAGCAGCAAGACACAATAACTAGCAGCAAGACACAAAAGCAGTGGCAAGTGTTCAACTAGCAGCAAGACACACAAACAATGGCAAGTGTACAACTAGCAGCAAGACACACAAACAATGGCAAGTGTACAACTAGCAGCAAGACACACAAACAATGGCATGTGTACAGAAGCTAGCAGACATAAAATTAGCAACCAGTATGCACAAACTAGAAGCAAACCACATAAACTACATCAAGTCATATAATTAAATTAACAGCTTTTCATCAACAAATATAGGGTCTAAAAGCTTTGTTTTAATATATGCTGCACTGTTTTATAAGACCTAATTACAGTCATGCCACTCATGTTTTACATCTCTTCCTGTAGTTAGAGAATGTTTACTGCCAACAAAGCCCTGCCTATAGCTTGGTCTATACTACAATTATAATCCTAATATGTTGTACAAATCTGTCCAAGATGTGTAGTACTGCTTGAGTCTAATCATGTGTTGTCATAATATAATCATAACTAATAGAAAACAATTGATTATTACACAATTCCTATTTTCGATTTGAAGTGAAACATATATATTCAGTACAGCTTTTCTGACGTTCCATTGACTTGGTGCACACAGGGTTCTCCATATGTAAGCACAATTGGGCGAGCCGACGCCCCGTTTGAAATTGCTATCACACTGTTTCAATCAAGTTTCCCTATTTGAAAAAAGCAAATTTATTTTTTAATTAACTAACAGGTATTTTATTTTGCTGAGAACATGAATTATGATACAGACACAATGATTATAATGCAATATGCAATATCTTATGCTCTTATTGCTCCTACAATGAATCTAAATTTTAAAACACTTACAGTGGGATGTCTTATGCCAAAGGGGCTGTGTTTTTTCTTCTTACTTTTACCCTATTTGAATGTTTTTCTTGGGAGAACCCTGCATCAGCTTGGTTTTATGTCTGTGAAGACCTCATTGTTGACATTATGTTCCCAAACATTACATCCACAAATTCCTTCTCAATCTAGAGGCAGACAATCTATCCATGATTTGTGCTCTATAGTGGCCCTATCTTGTCCCATCAGTGGATGAGGGCCTGTCCGCACTGATTGGAACGTCCTATGATGATGGATGTGTGATAAAGGTCAATTCCCCACCTCTAGTTCCTTCCCATTCTCTGCTACAAGGGTTTCTGTCTTTTGTCCAGCATAATTATGTAGATAAATGTTTGCTTGGAAAGATTACCAGTATATTTCTTTGAAATATTTTAATTATGTTGCTCACCCTAAAGATCACCCCCCCACCGACTCCTCATTCTTCGTCATTCTCCTGGAATTCATATCTTGTCTATGTACTACTGACTCCTTTGTATTACAGATATTTGAATTCTAATAGTCAATGTTACATGTATTTCTAGCTCTTGTTCAGTACATTTATTTAGATAAATGTTTGCTTGGCAGTATATTTCCTTGAATTGTTTCGGTGTGAAAGAAATAAGAAATTATACATTTTCAATTTCTAATATTAATGATTGACATGCATGAAGAATATAATATTATTATTCCACATGAGGTGTGCATCTGTTCCCAGTACATATATAGGACATTGACGATTGCACCACCAGGATACACACATATTACATTATAAAGGTTACAATAACCACCAACCAGGGTCCATGAAATGTGTACCAGTGTCCCTTGAAAGTGGGATACCAATGTCCCTTGAAATGGTTACTAATGTCCCTTGTAGGGTGGTACTTATATGTGATAATGTGATTGAAGCATGGTCTTTATTTAAAAAATCATTCATGTGTGTTATTGATGAAATTGCTCCTGTAAAGGAAATACGTATTAAAACTAGAACAGAACCATGGATGAACAGTGAATTACTGGAGTTGATTAATAAAAGATAAACTGTGTAAAAACTGTAAAAATATCTAAAAGTGACGACGATTTTTTATTTTATAAACAGGTTAGAAACCAAGTGCAATACCTAATGAAAAAAAGTAAAACAGATTATTTCAAAAATAATATTGAAGAGCACAGAACTGACTCTAAAAAGTTATGGAAAACCCTAAAGGGTTTAGGTGTGCCATCTAAAAAAGGCTCTTCACCCACAAGTATTGGTTTGAACATTAATAATACTGTATGTTTTTACCACTGTTGTTGCACAAAAGCTAGTTGATAAACTTTCTACCAGTGTGAACAAATTTGGTAGGCATTATGTATCATCAAATTTTATTGTAAAAAAGGTGTTGTACGTAATAATTTCTCTTTATCAGCTGTTATCAAGGGTACTGTTATCAAATATTTAAACAAATTAGGTGCCAACAAAGCTACAGGCCTTCATGGAATTCCTGCACATTTTTTTAAAGACAGTGTACATATCATTGCCGAACCCCTTACTCATATAATGAATTTGTCCATTATTACTGGTATTGTTCCAGAGTCTGCCCAATAACCTTAAATCTGCCCCTGTTATACAAAAAGAGTGATAAGACAGAAGCTGGTAATTACCGTCTGGTATCAATTCTAAGTGTTGTGTCAAAGGTCCTTGATCAGGTAGAGCATTACTTAAAGAAAATAAGTTACGTTATGCCCATCAATCTGGTTTTAGACATAAATATTCCATATTTTTTACATCTTACTGATTATATTAAACATGAAATGGATAACGGAAATTATATTGGCATGGTCCTTTTAGATTTACAGAAGGCGTTTGACACTGTCGACCATGATATTTTACTTATGAAACTAGATGCAATGGGGTAGATACCAGTGTCCGTTATAGGGGGTACCAATGTCCCTTGTAGGGGGGTACCATTGGCCATGGTAGGGAGATACCAGTGTCCCTTGTATGGGGTACCAGTGTCCCTTGTAGGGGGTACCATTGGCCATTGTAGGGAGGTACCATTGCCCATTGTAGGGGATACCAGTGAACCTTGTTTGCGGCTATCAGTGTCCCTTGTAGGGGTACCAGTGTCCCTTGTAGGGGTTACCAGTGTCCCTTGTAGGGGGGTACCATTGGCCATTGTAGAGGGTACCAGTATCCCTTGTAGGGGGTACCATTGCCCATTGTAGTGGATACCAGTGTCCCTTGTAGGGGTTACCAGTGTCCCTTGTAGGGGATACCAGTGTCCCTTGTAGGCAGGTACCAGGGCCCATTGTAGGAGATACCAGTGTTCCTTGTAGGGGGTACCAGTGTCCCTTGTAGGCAGGTAACAGTGTCCCTTGTAGGCAGATACCAGTGCCCCTTGTAGGCAGGTACCAGTGTCCCTTGTAAGGGGTACCAGTGTCCCCTGTAGGCAGGTACTAGTGTCCCTTGTAGGGGGTACCAGTATCCCTTGTAGGGGGTACCAGTGTTCCTTGTAGGGGATACCAGTGTCCCTTGTAGGCAGGTACCAGTGTCCCTTGTAGGGGGTACCAGGGTCCCTTGTAGGCAGGTACCAGTGTTCCTTGTAGACAGGTACCAGTGTCCCTTGTAGGGGGTACCAGTGTTCCTTGTAGACAGGTACCAGTGTCCCTTGTAGGGGGTACCAGTGTTCCTTGTAGACAGGTACCAGTGTCCCTTGTAGGGGGTACCAGTGTTCCTTGTAGACAGGTACCAGTGTCCCTTGTAGGCAGGTACCAGTGTCCCTTGTAGGGGGTACCAGTGTCCCTTGTAGGCAGATACCAGTGTCCCTTGTAGGCAGATACCAGTGTCCCTTGTAGGCAGGTACCAGTGTCCCTTGTAGATGGGTACCAGTGTCCCCTGTAGGCAGATACCAGTGTCCCTTGTAGACGGGTACCAGTGTCCCTTGTAGGCCGATACCAGTGTCCCTTGAAGACGGGTACCAGTGTCCCTTGTAGGTAGGTACCAGTGTCCCTTGTAGGGGATACCAGTGTCCCTTGTAGACAGGTACCAGTGTTTCTTATAGGCTGGTACCAGTGTTCCTTGTAGGCAGATACCAGTGTCCCTTGTAGGGGGTACCAGTGTTCCTTGTAGGCAGATACCAGTGTCCCTTGTAGGGGGTACCAGTGTCCCTTGTAGACGGGTACCAGTGTCCCTTGTAGGGGGATACCAGTGGCCATTGTAGGGGGTACCAGTGTCCCTTGTAGGGGGGTACCACCGTACCAGTGTCCCTTGTAGGGAGATACCAGTGTCCCTTGTAGGGGATACCAGTGGCCATTGTAGGGGGTACCAGTGTCTCTTGTAGGGGGTACCAGTGTCCCTTGTAGGGGGATACCAGTGTCCCTTGTAGGGAGATACCAGTGTCCCTTGTAGGGGGTACCAGTGGCCATTGCAGGGGGTACCAGTGACCATTGAAATGGGTATGAGTGGCACTCTTGAAAAAGGATACCAAGTTATTCAAGATAATAATTATGGTGCTTCATTGTATTTTCAGAATCCAAGTGATGTTATAAATAATGGATTAAGAAACAAGGCTATACAGAAAATAGAGGTAATATTGTAATATTTATTGTAAATGTCCCTTATCTGTCTACAGCATCATGGGAAATATACAAGTTGTGTGGTACTAATTTAATAATTTATACAAACTCATAAATTGTAGAATGTTGGGGATCAACCCAGCTGTCCCTAGACAACTGTGAAGTTGCATGTAAGGGCAAAAGGAGGTCATCTTCCATCAGTAAGACTTGTTGTCATAAATAGCTTGTTAACATGTGCTGAGACTATACAGACAAACACAATCTGTTTAGGCTATGGTGTCATTGTAGTAAGAGTAAAAAATACCAGTATTTGATATGGCTTTGTACTGGTGTGGTACCTGGGTAAAATACCAGTATTTGATATGGCTTTGTACTGGTGTGGTACCTGGGTAAAATACCAGTATTTGATATGGCTTTGTACTGGTGTGGTACCTGGGTAAAATACCAGTATTTGATATGGCTTTGTGTTGGTGTGGTACCTGGGTAAAATACCAGTATTTGATATGGCTTTGTACTGGTGTGGTACCTGGGTAAAATACCAGTATTTGATATGGTTTTGTACTGGTGTGGTACCTGGGTAAAATACCAGTATTTGATATGGCTTTGTGTTGGTGTGGTACCTGGGTAAAATACCAGTATTTGATATGGCTTTGTGTTGGTGTGGTACCTGGGTAAAATACCAGTATTTGATGGCTTTGTACTGGTGTGCTACCTGGGTAAAATACCAGTATTTGATATGGCTTTGTACTGGTGTGCTACCTGAGTAAAATACCAGTATTTGATATGGCTTTGTACTGGTGTGGTACCTGGGTAAAATACCAGTATTTGATATGGCTTTGTACTGGTGTGGTACCTGGGTAAAATACCAGTATTTGATATGGCTTTGTGTTGATGTGGTACCTGGGTAAAATACCAGTATTTGATATGGCTTTGTGTTGGTGTGGTACCTGGGTAAAATACCAGTATTTGATATGGCTTTGTACTGGTGTGGTACCTGGATAAAATACCAGTATTTGATATGGCTTTGTACTGGTGTGGTACCTGGGTAAAATACCAGTATTTGATATGGCTTTGTACTGGTGTGGTACCTGGGTAAAATACCAGTATTTGATATGGCTTTGTACTGGTGTGGTACCTGGGTAAAATACCAGTATTTGATATGGCTTTGTGTTGATGTGGTACCTGGGTAAAATACCAGTATTTGATATGGCTTTGTGTTGGTGTGGTACCTGGGTAAAATACCAGTATTTGATATGGCTTTGTACTGGTGTGGTACCTGGATAAAATACCAGTATTTGATATGGCTTTGTGTTGGTGTGGTACCTGGGTAAAATACCAGTATTTGATATGGCTTTGTGTTGGTGTGGTACCTGGGTAAAATACCAGTATTTGATGGCTTTGTACTGGTGTGCTACCTGGGTAAAATACCAGTATTTGATATGGCTTTGTACTGGTGTGGTACCTGAGTAAAATACCAGTATTTGATATGGCTTTGTAC
Organism: Archivesica marissinica; assembly: GCA_014843695.1. Taxonomy (NCBI): domain Eukaryota; kingdom Metazoa; phylum Mollusca; class Bivalvia; order Venerida; family Vesicomyidae; genus Archivesica; species Archivesica marissinica. The sequence continues at coordinate 44,938,818 of CM026391.1, forward strand.
TGGTGTGGTACCTGGGTAAAATACCAGTATTTGATATGGCTTTGTACTGGTGTGGTACCTGGGTAAAATACCAGTATTTGATATGGCTTTGTGTTGATGTGGTACCTGGTAAAATACCAGTATTTGATATGGCTTTGTATGGTGTGGTACCTGGGTAAAATACCAGTATTTGATATGGCTTTGTGTTGGTGTGGTACCTGGGTAAAATACCAGTATTTGATATGGCTTTGTACTGGTGTGGTACCTGGGTAAAATACCAGTATTTGATATGGCTTTGTGTTGGTGTGGTACCTGGGTAAAATACCAGTATTTGATATGGCTTTGTACTGGTGTGGTACCTGGGTAAAATACCAGTATTTGATATGGTTTTGTACTGGTGTGGTACCTGGGTAAAATACCAGTATTTGATATGGCTTTGTGTTGGTGTGGTACCTGGGTAAAATACCAGTATTTGATATGGCTTTGTGTTGGTGTGGTACCTGGGTAAAATACCAGTATTTGATATGGCTTTGTACTGGTGTGGTACCTGGGTAAAATACCAGTAATTGATATGGCTTTGTACTGGTGTGGTACCTGGGTAAAATACCAGTATTTGATATGGCTTTGTACTGGTGTGGTACCTGGGTAAAATACCAGTATTTGATATGGCTTTGTACTGGTGTGCTACCTGAGTAAAATACCAGTATTTGATATGGTTTTATACTGGTGTGGTATATTCACAAGAAGCATATGTGTCCATGTTTGCAATACCCTGGGGTCTGTGAGTAATCTAATGGTCATTGGTTTGATTGCATCAGTCTTGGATTACACTTGATCCCATCAGTCTTGGATTACACTTGATCCCTTCAGTCTTGGATTACACTTGATCCCTTCAGTCTTGGATTACACTTGATCCATTCAGTCTTGGATTACACTTGATCCCATCAGTCTTGGATTACACTTGATCCCTTCAGTCTTGGATTACACTTGATCCCATCAGTCTTGGATTACACTTGACTTAATCCCTTCAGTCTGGAATGCTATTTTTTCTAATTCTCCTACCAGTGGTTCACAAACATTGGGGTGATGAAGGGGTTGGTTGGGTGACACTTGCAATGTTGAAATGTTGTAGATACCTGAATGGACCCCAAAACCATTGACAAACTCTCGCCCATGCTGATCGCCGGTGACATGAGTAACTAAACTCAAACATCATGAAACATTAATAAAGAGAAAATCTAATGTGCAGAAAGCATGAGCATTAACCCATTTCATTCTGGATACATTTAAAGGCTTTTGCAAACAACATAGATCCAGATCAGCCGCAGCGTGACGCTGCATGCTGATCAGGATCCATGTTGTTTGCTACAGCCAAGTGTCTTAGCAAGATCATCTTAATAGCAAACAGCATAGAGCCTGATCAGACGGCATGTTCCATGGCAGCTGATCTGGCTCTATGTTCTTTGCAAATACTATTTGAACGGTATTCAGAATGAAATGGGTTAACAGGAAGTAGATTTGTATTTGAAGTTAATATCATTACTACATATCTTATCAATTGATGATGTTTTCTCTGGGATTATGCACATTTCTGACCACCAATCAAGACAGTGTTTTGGCAGCATCATGCTCCACAATTGCTTGGATAATTGGATTTGCCAGCAATCACATGGTCATTACAATGTGTCTTGAATGGAATGTATTGCATAACATCTGTTTGTGTATCTTCTTTGGCATCCTTCAGTCTTCTCAGACTATGGAGTTAGCACCCGTTTGTGTATGAATGGAATGTATTGCATAACATCTGTTTGTGTAACTTTTGGTGTTAATAGCTTCAAATTAATATTTTCAAGAGATTTCATAATTAATTTGTGCATTCTAATTTTTATTCTCAGTGCAGAAGTTTTTGATTTTCCATAATACTGTAGTGTATTTCGGCGTGGGTAGAACAGCGCGCCCCGCTAGCTCAGTTGGTAGAGCTGTCTGACTAGTGTTTGGGAGGTCGTGGGTTCGAGTCCCACGTCGGGTCACTAACTTTTCCACTCTTTCGTTGCTTGGTCACTTTAATGGCGACGAGGATATATGGTACGGGCAAAGGAGTAGGGGTGCGGCTCCAGGAATCGGAGTGCGGCTCCTAAATAATAAATTAGGGAAGAGTGTAGTGTATTTCGGCGTGGGTAGAACAGCGGCCCGGCTAGCTCAGTTGGTAGAGCTATCAGACTAGTGTTCGGGATGTTGTGGGTTCGATTCCAACATCGGGTCACTAACTTTTCCGCTCTTTCTTTGGTTGGTCACTTTAATACTGGAACATTCGGCATAGTTTCTGTGCAGGAGTTAGATTTTCCCTAATACTAGAAAATTCATCATATTTTGTCGATGAATAATTTCAATTTTCCTCAGTACAAGAATGGCCTTGCGCCAGTATGTTATACTTGTTGGTTATTACACGGTTACTTCCCTTGTCTGATTCTCCGCCATTGACGCGTTTAAGTCGCGTAATTTTACTGATTAAACAATCTGTTTATTAAACCATTTGTCTGGTGTCTTTCTCGTTCTGGCGTTGATTAATCCCATTGTAAGATGTCAAATATTGTTCTTCCATGTAAATCACAATCCACCATATATTGATGTACTGTATCTCAAATTTGTTATCCTGTAAATGTCCAGTACTGGCCCCTGAAATGTGTGGCAGGGTTGTCAAGAGAAACAATAACAACTACTATAGTATACCATCAAGTGGCCAGATAGTTTGACCATAGTGCAAAATGGCTTGCTTTAGATCTTCATACTTACTAGTTAGATGACCTCTTGGAGTCTGTCATCAATGCACTTTGTAAGACAGCTGGCAGCCATTAACTTACTGAAAGATAAATCAAGCTTCTTTGTAACCCTGGTCAGTTAGAGGACAGGGATAAATAAACTACCAGCAGGTGTTGAATTGCTGTCATCATGGTCATCATCAGCTAATGGGGCAGATAGAAGGGTGTATAGTGTATCAGGTACAAACAAACCAAAGAATGCTGGAAGACAGACCCAAACTTGTAGATGCATTAACAGATATATACCTCGTTCAAGCAGGAACAATGCTTGAACAACATCAAAAACTGTATGCACATGAGAGCTGTATATTTTCAATTGTGATTTTGGAATTGGTAAATAGTGATTGTGTATTGCAAGTGTATAATGTTTGTATTGTAAGTATAATTTTGGAAGTGGTAATGGTGTTTGTATTGTAAGTGTGATTTTGGAAGTGGTAATGGTGTTTGTATTGTAAGTGTGATTTTGGAAGCTGTAATGGTGTTTGTATTGTAAGTGTGATTTTGGAAGCTGTAATGGTGTTTGTATTGTAAGTGTGATTTTGGAAGCTGTAATGGTGTTTGTATTGTAAGTGTGATTTTGGATGCTGTAATGGTGTTTGTATTGTAAATGTGATTTTGGAAGCTGTAATTGTGTTTGTATTGTAAGTATGATTTTGGAAGCTGTAATGGTGTTTGTATTGTAAGTGTGATTTTGGAAGTGGTAATGGTGTTTGTATTGTAAATGTGATTTTGGAAGCTGTAATGGTGTTTGTATTGTAAATGTGATTTTGGAAGCTGTAATGGTGTTTGTATTGTAAGTGTGATTTTGGAAGCTGTAATGGTGTTTGTATTGTAAGTGTGATTTTGGAAGTGGTAATGGTGTTTGTATTGTAAGTGTGATTTTGGAAGCTGTAATGGTGTTTGTATTGTAAGTGTGATTTTGGAAGTGGTAATGGTGTTTGTATTGTAAGTGTGATTTTGGAAGCTGTAATGGTGTTTGTATTGTAAGTGTGATTTTGGAAGCTGTAATGGTGTTTGTATTGTAAGTGTGATTTTGGAAGTGGTAATGGTGTTTGTATTGTAAGTGTGATTTTGGAAGCTGTAATGGTGTTTGTATTGTAAGTGTGATTTTGGAAGCTGTAATGGTGTTTGTATTGTAAGTGTGATTTTGGAAGCTGTAATGGTGTTTGTATTGTAAGTGTGATTTTGGAAGCTGTAATGGTGTTTGTATATGTACTAGTTCACACAACAGAACAGCGCCAATTGGACATAGTTTATATAGTTATAACGTCAAAAACCACTGACATTGTGGACAGAGATTTGCAAATTGCCAATGTATATGATAGATGCAAATAAAACAAATTTGAAGTTGTTTTTATACAAAAATAACGATGATATCTATTATTTTCATGTATTAAACATCGGCAAAGTCCCCCTCCCCCCTGGATAAATTTGTTCTGGGGAATTGTTAATACACACACAAAATAATAATATCCCTATATTGTTGATATCATAGGTGCTTAATGAAAAATTAAATAATGTCTGAGATGTTGTTAAGCAATAATATGGACAGTCTTTTCTAATTGTTTTCAATCTTAATAGCACTGGCATTGTCCCAAACAAGTATGTGTTAAACATGTTTCACTGATTGTACTGTGCTGTTTATTTTGGTAGTAAATTGGGCTGGCATGTGAGATGTACTGCATGGTTTTATTGTTCAGATTCTTGTAGGTGTGTGTGCTTAGGATGTTTGCCAGCTTGTTAATTGTCTATTAGATGCATTTCCAAATCATTCATAGAAGTTATCCCACAGTCATTTAATACCCATTATCTGCTCACACCTGATCCTGGTTGTTATGTAATTTCAAATGATTTGTGCAGGTCTGTTTGTTGAGAACTTGAATTAAAGGAAAAACATCAACAAGGGTAACAAGGGTAACAAGGGTAACAATGCTTTTAGTTTGAAATTATCATCATATTGAATATGTCTGGCTGTGACAAAATGTTTTAGAACTTGTAATGTAACAAGCAGTTTATTCCAGCACACCTTCACGATTGTAATGTAACAAGCAGTTTATTCCAGCGCACCTTCACGATTGTAATGTAACAAGCAGTTTATTCCAGCACACCTTCACGATTGTAATGTAACAAGCAGTTTATTCCAGCGCACCTTCACGATTGTAATGTAACAAGCAGTTTATTCCAGCGCACCTTCACGATTGTAATGTAACAAGCAGTTTATTCCAGCACACCTTCACGATTGTAATGTAACAAGCAGTTTATTCCAGCACACCTTCACGATTGTAATGTAACAAGCAGTTTATTCCAGCACACCTTCACGATTGTAATGTAACAAGCAGTTTATTCCAGCACACCTTCACGATTGTAATGTAACAAGCAGTTTATTCCAGCGCACCTTCACGATTGTAATGTAACAAGCAGTTTATTCCAGCACACCTTCACGATTGTAATGTAACAAGCAGTTTATTCCAGCGCACCTTCACGATTGTAATGTAACAAGCAGTTTATTCCAGCACACCTTCACGATTGTAATGTAACAAGCAGTTTATTCCAGCACACCTTCACGATTTTTGAAGTTGTTCAAAGTTCAGTTGCCAGCTTATAAAATGTATTCGGATAAAACTGGAGAAGAGTGAGAAGAGCGGCTGTGAAAAGTGATAAAAGCAATGAGAGTGAGCCCCAGTGAAATGCAGTACATGAAATAATAAACTTTTCAAATCTTTCTAGGAATAGTTCATGTACTGGACTCAAACTAATTAGTTGAAACTTGAAAACTAACCAAAGTTCTTAAACTATTCATGAACATAATTATACCCTGACCAATCATTGGTACAATTTTTTTTATCTTATATTAAAGTAATGATGTTATTGAATAATTCAAGGTGAGTTTAATTACATTTGGCATTGGGGTGTGTTTGATGCATTCATAATTATTACTGTAGGACAGTACATGAACAGTTTATGAACTCAAATATTTATAGACATATCAAGAATCTGTCTCATTTAGACTTCAAGAATTCTGAATACCATTTCATGAAATGTGAACTGTTCATGAATAAGTCAAGAGTAATTAATGAACTGTAACTCTTCATTTCACAGGGGAGTGGATACAACCATGATCTAATTATTGTGCAATGTATGTTTTACGTTTATTTATCGTCACTACATGTTGTCCATATGAGCGACGCCTCCTGATGAGATTACTCATTTTAGATTTTTGGAGGATAGTACAATGGTACAGACAGAGATCAATTCCAGAATCTCCTCTGGTTCTTTTACGTGCACAGTGTAAAGCATCGACACAAGACCTCGGTTTAAAGTCCCAACTGAAAAACCGTAAATTTTATTAGGGTCAGATGGGGGAGCTGCGATCTCTGGATTGCCAGTCCATAATGTTAACCACTGGACTATGTATCCATCTGTGAGTGCAATGTATGTGTGTTTTACGTTTATTTATCGTCGCTACCGGTTGCCCATATGAGCGACAAGATTAGTCATTTTTGATTTTGGACCATGCACCTAAAAGAACCAGAGGAGACTCTGGAATGGGTCTCTGTCTGTATCATTGCATTATCCTCCAAATACCTAAAATGACTAATCTCTTCAGGAGGAGTCGCTCATATGGGCAACTGGTAGCGACGATAAATAAACGTAAAACACACACTCAACAAACAGGTGACAAATGATTGGTTAAACGGCTATCATGTTATTATTACTAATGTTTGCTGTGGACAAGGCCTTTCTTGGTTAGGATTCTAAAAGTCTATGTAAGCATTCAAACTGTGTTTACCATGTTTGAGACACAATTGCCTTTATGATATGCATCAGACATTTCTGTCCAGTCTAATCCTGGAGATTTCTGGATAACACTGTATAAACATCCAACTACTGCCATCAAATTTCCTTTTTTATTGGCCATGTGGGGGGCTCTTGGATCTGTTTCTTAGATAAACATGTATTTTCTGGTTTCCAAATTACTAGCAGTTAAAAAAGCTGTGGATATTCAAGGATACTTTACCCAGTAGGCTCCTTGTTGGATAGTTGTAACAAGCGAAATTTGTTTTGTGAAAATAATATGTATTTTCTCAAGTGGAATTCTGGTTAGCACTTTAATCTTGATCTGACAGACATATTTCAGAAAATTGCACACACTGGATTACACAATAAAGTGTTCAGAAGAAGTACCAGCAGATTTCTGCTACATTATATTCTTGGAAATGTTTTAACCAGGAAATGTCCCAATCAAATTATTAGTTGGAATATTGCGCATTTGGCAAAAGTTATCAGCAAGGATTAAAATGTGTTATTAGGGTAGGTCATTTTTTTATTAAAATATGTATTTTTCTTTATGGAGATTTTGAATATTTTTATTGTATGACATACTGTACGATTACTTACTGTATGATTACTTACTGTATGAGTAATGATTACTTACTGTATGATTACTTACTGTACGATTACTTACTGTATGATTACTTACTGTACGATTACTTACTGTACGATTACTTACTGTACGATTACTTACTGTACGATTACTTACTGTACGATTACTTACTGTACGATTACTTACTGTACGATTACTTACTGTACGATTACTTACTGTACGATTACTTACTGTACGATTACATACTGTACGATTACTTACTGTACGATTACTTACTGTACGATTACTTACTGTACGATTACTTACTGTACGATTACTTACTGTACGATTACTTACTGTACGATTACTTACTGTACGATTACTTACTGTACGATTACTTACTGTACGATTACTTACTGTACAATTACTTACTGTACGATTACTTACTGTACGATTACTTACTGTACAATTACATACTGTACCGATTACTTACTGTACGATTACTTACTGTACGATTACTTACTGTACAATTACATACTGTACCGATTACTTACTGTATGATTACTTACTGTACAATTACTTACTGTACAATTACTTACTGTATGATTACTTGCTGTATGATTACATACTGTACCGATTACTTAACTGTACCGATTACTTACTGTATGATTACATACTGTACAATTACTTACTGTATGATTACATACTTTATGATTACTTACTGTACCGATTACTTACTGTATGATTACTTACTGTACTATTACTTACTGTACGATTACTTACTGTATGATTACTTACTGTACGATTACTTACTGTACGATTACTTACTGTACGATTACTTACTGTATGATTACTTACTGTACGATTACTTACTGTATGATTACTTACTGTACAATTACTTACTGTACGATTACTTACTGTATGATTACTTACTGTATGATTACTTACTGTACGATTACTTACTGTATGATTACTTACTGTATGATTACTTACTGTATGATTACTTACTGTATGATTACTTACTGTACAATTACTTACTGTACAATTACTTACTGTACAATAACATACTGTACGATTACTTACTGTACAATTACTTACTGTACAATTACATACTGTACGATTACTTACTGTACAATTACTTACTGTATGATTACATACTGTATGATTACTTACTGTACAATTACTTACTGTACAATTACATACTGTACGATTACTTACTGTACAATTACTTACTGTATGATTACATACTGTACCGATTACTTACTGTATGATTACATACTGTACCGATTACTTACTGTACAATTACTTACTGTATGATTACTTACTGTATGATTACATACTGTATGATTACTTACTGTACAATTACTTACTGTACGATTACATACTGTATGATTACTTACTGTACGATTACTTACTGTACAATTACTTACTGTATGATTACTTACTGTACAATTACTTACTGTACGATTACTTACTGTACGATTACTTACTGTATGATTACTTACTGTACAATTACTTACTGTATGATTACATACTGTACGATTACTTACTGTATGATTACTTACTGTACAATTACTTACTGTATGATTACTTACTGTATGATTACTTACTGTATGATTACTTACTGTACAATTACTTACTGTATGATTACTTACTGTATGATTAAATACTGTACCGATTACTTAACTGTACCGATTACTTACTGTATGATTACATACTCTACAATTACATACTGTACCGATTACTTATTGTACGATTACATACTGTATGATTACTTACTGTACAATTACATACTCTACCGATTACTTACTGTATGATTACTTACTGTACAATTACTTACTGTACAATTGCATACTGTACCAATTACTTACTGTATGATTACATACTGTACCGATTACTTACTGTATGATTACTTACTGTACAATTACTTACTGTACAATTACTTACTGTATGATTACTTACTGTATGATTACATACTGTACAATTACATACTGTACCGATTACTTACTGTATGATTACATACTCTACAATTACATACTGTACCGATTACTTACTGTATGATTACATACTGTACAATTACTTACTGTATGATTACATACTTTATGATTACTTACTGTACCGATTACTTACTGTATGATTACTTACTGTACTATTACTTACTGTACGATTACTTACTGTATGATTACTTACTGTACGATTACTTACTGTATGATTACTTACTGTACAATTACTTACTGTACGATTACTTACTGTATGATTACTTACTGTATGATTACTTACTGTACGATTACTTACTGTATGATTACTTACTGTATGATTACTTACTGTATGATTACTTACTGTATGATTACTTACTGTACAATTACTTACTGTACAATTACTTACTGTACAATAACATACTGTACGATTATTTACTGTACAATTACTTACTGTACAATTACATACTGTACGATTACTTACTGTACAATTACTTACTGTATGATTACATACTGTATGATTACTTACTGTACAATTACTTACTGTACAATTACATACTGTACGATTACTTACTGTACAATTACTTACTGTATGATTACATACTGTACCGATTACTTACTGTATGATTACATACTGTACCGATTACTTACTGTACAATTACTTACTGTATGATTACTTACTGTATGATTACATACTGTATGATTACTTACTGTACAATTACTTACTGTACGATTACATACTGTATGATTACTTACTGTACGATTACTTACTGTACAATTACTTACTGTATGATTACTTACTGTACAATTACTTACTGTACGATTACTTACTGTACGATTACTTACTGTATGATTACTTACTGTACAATTACTTACTGTATGATTACATACTGTACGATTACTTACTGTATGATTACTTACTGTACAATTACTTACTGTATGATTACTTACTGTATGATTACTTACTGTATGATTACTTACTGTACAATTACTTACTGTATGATTACTTACTGTATGATTAAATACTGTACCGATTACTTAACTGTACCGATTACTTACTGTATGATTACATACTCTACAATTACATACTGTACCGATTACTTATTGTACGATTACATACTGTATGATTACTTACTGTACAATTACATACTCTACCGATTACTTACTGTATGATTACTTACTGTACAATTACTTACTGTACAATTGCATACTGTACCAATTACTTACTGTATGATTACATACTGTACCGATTACTTACTGTATGATTACTTACTGTACAATTACTTACTGTACAATTACTTACTGTATGATTACTTACTGTATGATTACATACTGTACAATTACATACTGTACCGATTACTTACTGTATGATTACATACTGTACAATTACATACTGTACCGATTACTTACTGTATGATTACATACTGTATGATTACTTACTGTATGATTACTTACTGTATGATTACTTACTGTACAATTACTTACTGTATGATTACTTACTGTATGATTACATACTGTACCGATTACATACTGTACAATTACATACTGTACCGATTATTTACTGTATGATTACATACTGTACCGATTACTTACTGTATGATTACATACTGTACCGATTACTTACTGTACCTATTACTTACTGTACAATTACTTACTGTACAATTACTTACTGTATGATTACATAATGTACCGATTACTTACTGTACAATTACATACTGTACCGATTACTTACTGTATGATTACATACTGTACAATTACTTACTGTACAATTACTTACTGTATGATTACTTACTGTATGATTACATACTGTACAATTACATACTGTACCGATTACTTACTGTATGATTACATACTGTACAATTACATACTGTACCGATTACTTACTGTATGATTACATACTGTATGATTACTTACTGTATGATTACTTACTGTATGATTACTTACTGTACAATTACTTACTGTATGATTACTTACTGTATGATTACATACTGTACCGATTACATACTGTACAATTACATACTGTACCGATTACTTACTGTATGATTACATACTGTACCGATTACTTACTGTACAATTACATACTGTACCGATTACTTACTGTATGATTACATACTGTACCGATTACTTACTGTATGATTACATACTGTACCGATTACTTACTGTACCTATTACTTACTGTACAATTACTTACTGTACAATTACTTACTGTATGATTACATAATGTACCGATTACTTACTGTATGATTACATACTGTACCGATTACTTACTGTACAATTACATACTGTATCGATTACTTACTGTATGATTACTTACTGTACAATTACATACTGTACGGATTACTTACTGTATGATTACACACTGTACCGATTACTTACTGTATGATTACATACTGTACCGATTACTTACTGTATGATTACATACTGTACCGATTACTTACTGTATGATTACATACTGTACCGATTACTTACTGTACAATTACATACTGTACAATTACATACTGTACCGATTACTTACTGTATGATTACTTACTGTACTGATTACTTACTGTATGATTACATACTGTACCAATTACTTACTGTACAATTACTTACTGTACAATTACTTACTGTATGATTACATACTGTACCGATTACTTACTGTATGATTACATACTGTACCGATTACTTACTGTACCTATTACTTACTGTACAATTACTTACTGTACAATTACATACTGTACCGATTACTTACTGTATGATTACATACTGTACCAATTACTTACTGTATGATTACATACTGTACCGATTACTTACTGTACCTATTACTTACTGTACAATTACTTACTGTACAATTACTTACTGTACAATTACTTACTGTACAATTACATACTGTACCGATTACTTACTGTATGATTACATACTGTACCGATTACTTAACTGTACCGATTACTTACTGTATGATTACATACTCTACAATTACATACTGTACCGATTACTTACTGTATGATTACATACTGTACAATTACATACTGTACCGATTACTTACTGTATGATTACTTACTGTACAATTACTTACTGTACGATTACATACTGTACGATTACTTACTGTATGATTACTTACTGTACAATTACTTACTGTACAATTACATACTGTACCGATTACTTACTGTATGATTACTTACTGTACGATTACTTACTGTACGATTACATACTGTCTGATTACTTACTGTATGATTACTTACTGTACAATTACTTACTGTACAATTACATACTGTACCGATTACTTACTGTATGATTACATACTGTACCGATTACTTAACTGTACCGATTACTTACTGTATGATTACATACTGTACAATTACTTACTGTACGATTACATACTGTATGATTACTTACTGTACAATTACATACTGTACCGATTACTTACTGTATGATTACTTACTGTACAATTACTTACTGTATGATTACATACTGTACCTATTGCTTACTGTATGATTACTTACTGTATGATTACTTACTGTACGATTACATATTGTACCGATTACTTACTGTACGATTACTTACTGTATGATTACTTACTGTACAATTACTTACTGTACAATTACATACTGTACCAATTACTTACTGTATGATTACTTACTGTACGATTACTTACTGTACGATTACATACTGTATGATTACTTACTGTATGATTACTTACTGTACAATTACTTACTGTACAATTACATACTGTACCGATTACTTACTGTATGATTACATACTGTATCGATTACTTAACTGTACCGATTACTTACTGTATGATTACATACTCTACAATTACATACTGTACCGATTACTTACTGTATGATTACATACTGTACAATTACTTACTGTACGATTACATACTGTATGATTACTTACTGTACAATTACATACTGTACCGATTACTTACTGTATGATTACTTACTGTACAATTACTTACTGTATGATTACATACTGTACCTATTGCTTACTGTATGATTACTTACTGTATGATTACTTACTGTACGATTACATATTGTACCGATTACTTACTGTACGATTACTTACTGTACAATTACTTACTGTATGATTACTTACTGTACGATTACTTACTGTACCGATTATATACTGTACAATTACATAGTGTACCGATTACTTACTGTATGATTACTTACTGTACAATTACTTACTGTACAATTACTTACTGTATGATTACATACTGTACCGATTACATACTGTATGATTACTTACTGTATGATTACTTACTGTACGATTACTTACTGTACCGATTACATACTGTACAATTACATACTGTACCGATTACTTAGCGTACAATGCATGCAATATCAATACAAAAATAATACTAACAATTTTAACACTACAGTCAAAACCTGTGTTAGTGGTCACATCTATTAAACAGCCAACTTGTATTAAGCAGTCGGTTTCAAGATTCCAAATATGTTGTTTTATTATACATTTGACATCTATTAAGCAGCCACCTGTGTTCAGCAGCCATATTCTGTGACTCCCTAAGCTGACTGCTTAAGACAGGTTTGACTGTATATCTAGGACATAACATAATGTTATAATTAATTCTTGAGCTTGGTAAATAATTTACTCTAACCACTCTGCACATGGCTGTAATTTTGTGTTCCATCTCCTACATAGCAATAATATAAGTGACAGGATGGCAATACAAACTGTCAAACCTGGAGCATTCACACAGAGGTAGGTAATGGCAGTGGTTTCAATTCCAAAATACATGCTACCACAGAAAGCACTCACAGAATCTTATTGGTTGTTGAAGATGGAATTAAATATAAAGCCCCATATAGTGCTGCACATATAGATATTGTGAGGAGTTGCATGTTGATTTGAAATCATGATTATTGGCATATATTGCCCAATTTTAAGCAAAATGTTGAAGATATGCCGGGAAATTAACTGTTTTTGATGCAATATTTATGTGTAATGTTAGTATCCAACATTATGGAATATTGTGACATTTATGTACAAGACCATTGTTAATTAACCAGTTGTTAATCCAGCACTAGGGTGAATGTGCACATGATTAATCCAGCACTAGGATAAATGTGCACATGATTAATCCAGCGCTAGGATGAATGTGCACATGATTAATCCAGCACTAGGATGAATGTGTGATTAATCCAGCAACTAGGATGAATGTGCACATGATTAATCCAGCACTAGGATGAATGTGTGATTAATCCAGCAACTAGGATGAATGTGCACATGATTAATCCAGCACTAGGATGAATGTGTGATTAATCCAGCAACTAGGATGAATGTGCACATGATTAATCCAGCACTAGGATGAATGTGTGTGATTAATCCAGCAACTAGGATGAATGTGCACATGATTAATCCAGCACTAGGATGAATGTGCACATGATTAATCCAGCACTAGGATGAATGTGCACATGATTAATCCAGCACTAGGATGAATGTGCATATGATTAATCCAGCACTAGGATGAATGTGCACATGATTAATCCAGCACTAGGATGAATGTGCACATGATTAATCCAGCACTAGGATGAATGTGCACATGATTAATCCAGCACTAGGATGAATGTGCACATGATTAATCCAGCACTAGGATGAATGTGCATATGATTAATCCAGCACTAGGATGAATGTGCACATGATTAATCCAGCACTAGGCTATATGTGCACATGATTAATCCAGCACTAGGATGAATGAGCATATGATTAATCCAGCACTAGGATGAATGTGTGATTAATCCAGCACTAGGATAAATGTGCATATGATTAATCCAGCAATAGGATGAATGTGCACATGATTAATCCAGCACTAAGATGAATGTGTGATTAATCCAGCACTAGGATGAATGTGTTATTAATCCAGCACTAGGATGAATGTGCATATGATTAATCCAGTACTAGGATGAATGTGCACATGATTAACAGCACTAGGGTGAATGTGTGATTAATCCAGCACTAGGATGAATGTGCACATGATTAATCCAGCACTAGGATAAATGTGCACATGATTAATCCAGCACTAGGATGAATGTGCATATGATTAATCCAGTACTAGGATGAATGTGCACATGATTAATCCAGCACTAGGATGAATGTGCACATGATTAATCCAGCACTAGGATGAATGTGCACATGATTAATCCAGCACTAGGATGAATGTGTGATTAATCCAGCACTAGGATGAATGTGCACATGATTAATCCAGCACTAGGATGAATGTGTGATTAATCCAGCACTAGGATGAATGTGCATATGATTAATCCAGCACTAGGATGAATGTGTGATTAATCCAGCACTAGGATGAATATGCACATGATTAATCCAGCACTAGGATGAATGTGCACATGATTAATCCAGCACTAGGGTGAATGTGTGATTAATCCAGCACTAGGATGAATGTGCACATGATTAATCCAGCACTAGGATGAATGTGTGATTAATCCAGCAATAGGATGAATGTGCATATGATTAATCCAGCACTAGGATGAATGTGTGATTAATCCAGCAATAGGATGAATGTGCACATGATTAATCCAGCACTAAGATGAATGTGTGATTAATCCAGCACTAGGATGAATGTGTTATTAATCCAGCACTAGGATGAATGTGCATATGATTAATCCAGTACTAGGATGAATGTGCACATGATTAACAGCACTAGGGTGAATGTGTGATTAATCCAGCACTAGGATGAATGTGCACATGATTAATCCAGCACTAGGATGAATGTGTGATTAATCCAGCACTAGGATGAATGTGCATATGATTAATCCAGTACTAGGATGAATGTGCACATGATTAATCCAGCACTAGGATGAATGTGCACATGATTAATCCAGCACTAGGATGAATGTGCACATGATTAATCCAACACTAGGATGAATGTGTGATTAATCCAGCACTAGGATGAATGTGCACATGATTAATCCAGCACTAGGATGAATGTGTGATTAATCCAGCACTAGGATGAATGTGCATATGATTAATCCAGCACTAGGATGAATGTGTGATTAATCCAGCACTAGGATGAATGTGCACATGATTAATCCAGCACTAGGATGAATGTGCACATGATTAATCCAGCACTAGGGTGAATGTGTGATTAATCCAGCACTAGGATGAATGTGCACATGATTAATCCAGCACTAGGATGAATGTGCACATGATTAATCCAGCACTGGGATGAATGTGTGATTAATCCAGCACTAGGATGAATGTGCACATGATTAATCCAGCACTAGGATGAATGTGCACATGATTAATCCAGCACTAGGATGAATGTGCACATGATTAATCCAGCACTGGGATGAATGTGTGATTAATCCAGCACTAGGATGAATGTGCACATGATTAATCCAGCACTAGGATGAATGTGCACATGATTAATCCAGCACTAGGATGAATGTGCACATGATTAATCCAGCACTGGGATGAATGTGTGATTAATCCAGCACTAGGATGAATGTGCACATGATTAATCCAGCACTAGGATGAATGTGCACATGATTAATCCAGCACTAGGATGAATGTGCACATGATTAATCCAGCACTGGGATGAATGTGTGATTAATCCAGCACTAGGATGAATGTGCACATGATTAATCCAGCACTAGGATGAATGTGCACATGATTAATTGTATTCTTTTTTCCATTTGAAGAAAAAAACACAGATTAGAGAGATTAGCTGCATTGAACAGTTGGATTGCAGATTCATTGTTGCATTTTAATTTTCTGGAAAGCATCTTAAATTAATGAGGCATCCACGTTTCCTACTCTCTCTGCCATCGTCAGAAACATCAGAGTGGATTTAAAACAGTTGAAGGGTTTGCAGACAAAATCGTTTTTGAACACTGCTTAAATATTAGAAAAGAAATCGCAATAATTGCGTGGGATTAAAATTAATTTGATCAGGCTTTTGAAGCGGTTTCATTCACTATTAGATTTGCGTTGACATAAAGGTCAAGAAGAAAGATGCAGTAATGTTGGAAATGGATGTAGCAAATTCATGAAACAATCCAATTTTACATCGCCCATTCTAACTCTCCAAATGTCTAACAGGACACATGCTTGTAGTTTTTTCCAAGTGTAATGTTAGAAATATGCAAATATGGTATGCTGGTTGTCAAACAATAGATCTAATCATCCACACCATCTCCACTTGTAATTTCATGTAACCCTTCTCTTTGCTCATTTTGAGGCCTGTTACTGTGGCAAATTATTGTGGGGTTTTTTTTTTGCTCTGAAAATGGTTATTTTATGTAAATGTTGTTAGGATTGCTCATGGTTGATCTTTCAGATAGCTTTATGTAAATGTTGTTAGAATTGCTCATGGTTGATCTTTCAGATAGCTTTATGTAAATGCTGTTAGAATTGCTCATGGTTGATCTTTCAGATAGCTTTATGTAAATGCTGTTAGAATTGCTCATGGTTGATCTTTCAGATAGCTTTATGTAAATGTTGTTAGAATTGCTCATGGTTGATCTTTCAGATAGCTTTATGTAAATGTTGTTAGAATTGCTCATGGTTGATCTTTCAGATAGCTTTATGTAAATGTTGTTAGAATTGCTCATGGTTGATCTTTCAGATAGCTTTATGTAAATGCTGTTAGGATTGCTCATGGTTGATCTTTCAGATAGCTTTATGTAAATGTTGTTAGAATTGCTCATGGTTGATCTTTCAGATAGCTTTATGTAAATGTTGTTAGAATTGCTCATGGTTGATCTTTCACATAGCTTTATGTCGGCTATGATGCCATAAATTGTAGATACCACAGCATTTGTATGCTTTAATTGATAAGATATTCTTTGTACACTATAATCCAGCATTTCATGGCCAGGGGAACATGTTTATTCTATGTTAACATTTGGTGCCAAAATGATGGTCTTTGCAATATATGGCAAGAAATTGGAAATAAAATACAGTTTACTTACAGAGCATGACAACAAGAAATTAATTGAGGGTATATTCCATACACCATAGGCTGCAATGCAGTCACAAATTGTCTGCACACTATCAAACAAACTATAGTTGGAAAGTAGGGTCGTCTGTTGCAGAGTGATTAATACCCTGTATTGTCAAACTCTTGTCCCTCACCCCTGTATTGTCAAACACTTGTCCCTCACCCCTGTATTGTCAAACACTTGTCCCTCACCCCTGTATTGTCAATCACTTGTCCCTCACCCCTGTATTGTTAATCACTTGTCCCTCATCCCTGTATTGTCAAACACTTGTCCCTCACCCCTGTATTGTCAATCACTTGTCCCTCATCCCTGTATTGTCAAACACTTGTCCCTCACCCCTGTATTGTCAATCACTTGTCCCTCACCCCTGTATTGTCAAACACTTGTCCCTCACCCCTGTATTGTCAATCACTTGTCCCTCATCCCTGTATTGTCAAACACTTGTCCATCACCCCTGTATTGTCAATCACTTGTCCCTCATCCCTGTATTGTCAAACACATGTCCCTCATCCCTGTATTGTCAAACACTTGTCCCTCACCCCTGTATTGTCAATCACTTGTCCCTCATCCCTGTATTGTCAATCACTTGTCCCTCACCCCTGTATTGTCAAACACTTGTCCCTCACCCCTGTATTGTCAATCACTTGTCCCTACCTCTGTATTGTCAGTCACTTGTCCCTCACCCCTGTATTGTTAATCACTTGTCCCTCACCCCTGTATTGTCAAACACTTGTCCCTACCTCTGTATTGTCAGTCACTTGTCCTTCACCCCTGTATTGTTAATCACTTGTCCCTCACCCCTGTATTATTAATCACTTGTCCCTACCACTGTATTGTCAGTCACTTGTCCCTCACCCCTGTATTGTTAATCACTTGTCCCTCACCCCTGTATTATTAATCACTTGTCCCTACCGCTGTATTGTCAGTCACTTGTCCATCACCCCTGTATTGTTAATCACTTGTCCCTCACCCCTGTATTATTAATCACTTGTCCCTACCGCTGTATTGTCAGTCACTTGTCCATCACCCATGTATTATTAATCACTTGTCCCTACCGCTGTATTGTCAGTCACTTGTCCCTCACCCCTGTATTATTAATCACTTGTCCCTACCGCTGTATTGTCAGTCACTTGTCCATCACCCATGTATTGTAAAATAATATTGGTGCCTGTACTTACGCACTTTAACTGAAGTGAGTGAATAATTGGTATATTGCACTTAATTATGTTGCTCATTATTTAATTCTGACCACTCTGCAATTGCAACAACCATATACCACCAATAGATCTATGGATACCAAACCTGACCACTCTGTTACAGCAACAACCATCTACCACTATATATCTATGGATACAAAACCTGACCACTATGTTACTGCAACAACCATCTACCACTATATATATATAGATACCAAACCTGACCACTCTACCATGGCAACAACTATCTACCACTATATAGCTATAGATACGAAACCTGACCACTCCGTTACTGCAACAACCATATACCACTATATACCTAGAGATACCAAACCTGACCACTCTGTTACTGCAACAACCATCTACCACTATATATCTATAGATACCAAACCTGACCACTCTACCATGGCAACAACCATCTACCACTATATAGCTATAGATAACAAACCTGACCACTCTGTTACTGCAACAACCATATACCACTATATATATATATATATATATATACCAAACCTGACCACTCTGTTACTGCAACAACCATCTACCACTATATATATATATACCAAACCTGACCACTCTACCGTGGCAACAACCATCTACCACTATATAGCTATAGATAACAAACCTGACCACTCTGTTACTGCAACAACCATCTACCACTATATATCTATAGATACCAAACCTGACCACTCTGTTACTGCAACTACCATATACCACTATATATCTATAGATACCAAACCTGACCACTCTGTTAATGCAACACCCATCTACCACTATATATCTATAAATACCAAACCTGACCACTGTACCATGGCAACAACCATCTACCACTATATATCTATAGATACCAAACCTGACCACTCTGTTACTGCAACTACCATCTACCACTATATATCTATATATACCAAACCTGACCACTCTGTTACTGCAACAACCATCTACCACTATATATCTATAGATACCAAACCTGACCACTGTACCATGGCAACAACCATCTACCACTATATATCTATGGATACCAAACCTGACCACTGTACCATGGCAACAACCATCTACCACTATAGATCTATGGATACCAAACCTGACCACTCTGTTACTGCAACAACCATCTACCACTATATACATATAGATACCAAACCTGACCACGCTGTTACTGCAACAACCATCTACCACTATATATCTATAGATACCAAACCTGACCACTATGTTACTGCAACAACCATCTACCACAATATATATATAGAAACCAAACCTGACCACTCTGTTACTGCAACAACCATCTACCACTATATGTCTATAGATACCAAACCTGACCACTCTACCATGGCAACAACCATCTACCACTATATATCTATAGATACCAAACCTGACCACTCTACCATGGCAACAACCATCTACCACTATATATCTATAGATACCAAACCTGACCACTCTACCATGGCAACAACCATCTACCACTATATATCTATAGATACCAAACCTGACCACTCTACCATGGCAACAATCATCTACCACTATATATCTATAGATACCAAACCTGACCACTCCATTACTGCAACAACCATCTACCACTATATATCTATGGATACGAAACCTAACCACTCTACCATGGCAACAGCCGTCTACCACTATATATCTATAGATATGAAACCTGACCACTCTACCATGGCAACAGCCTTCTACCACTCTATATCTATAGATACCAAACCTGACCACTGTGTTACTGCAACAACCATCTACCACTATAGATCTATGGATACCAAACCTGACCACTCTGTTACTGCAACAACCATCTACCACTATATATCTATGGATACAAAACCTGACCACTGTACCATGGCAACAACCATCTACCACTATATATCTATGGATACCAAACCTGACCACTGTACCATGGCAACAACCATCTACCACTATAGATCTATGGATACCAAACCTGACCACTCTGTTACTGCAACAACCATATACCACTATATATCTATGGATACCAAACCTAACCACTCTGTTACTGCAACAACCATATACCACTATAGATCTATGGATACCAAACCTAACCGCACTGTTACTGCAACAACCATATACCACTATATATCTATAGATACCAAACCTAACCACACTGTTACTGCAACAACCATATACCACTATATATCTATATATACCAAACCTAACCACACTGTTACTGCAACAACCATATACCACTATATATCTATAGATACCAAACCTGACCACTCTGTTACTGCAACAACCATCTACCACTATATATATATGGATACCAAACCTAACCACTCTGTTACTGCAACAACCATATACCACTATAGATATATGGATATCAAACCTGACCACTATGTTATTACAACAACCATCTACCACTATAGATATATGGATACCAAACCTGACCACTATGTTACTGCAACAACCATCTACCACTATAGATCTATGGATACCAAACCTGACCACTCTGTTACTGCAACAACCATACACCACTATATATCTATAGATACCAAACCTGACCACTCCGTTACTGCAACAACCATATACCACTATATATCTATAGATACCAAACCTGACCACTCCGTTACTGCAACAACCATATACCACTATATATCTATAGATACCAAACCTGACCACTCTACCATGGCAACAACCATCTACCACTATATATCTATAGATACCAAACCTGACCACTCTACCATGGCAACAACCATCTACCACTATATATCTATAGATACCAAACCTGACCACTCTACCATGGCAACAACCATCTACCACTATATATCTATAGATACCAAACCTGACCACTCTGTTACTGCAACAACCATCTACCACTATATATATATATATAAACCAAACCTAACCACTCAGTTACTGCAACAACTATATACCACTATATATCTATATATACCAAACCTGACCACTCTGTTACTGCAACAACCATCTACCACTATATATCTATAAATACCAAACCTGACCACTCTACCATGGCAACAGCCGTCTACCACTTTATATCTATAGATACCAAACCTGACCACTCTGTTACTGCAACAACCATCTACCACTATATATCTATATATACCAAACCTAACCACTCAGTTACTGCAACTACCATATACCACTATATATCTATATATACCAAACCTAACCACTCTGTTACTGCAACTACCATATACCACTATATATCTATATATACTAAACCTGACCACTCTACCATGGCAACAACCATATACCACTATATATCTATGGATACCAAACCTGACCACTCTGTTACTGCAACTACCATATACCACTATATATCTATATATACCAAACCTGACCACTCTACCATGGCAACAACCATCTACCACTATATATCTATATATACCAAACCTGACCACTCTACCATGGCAACAACCATCTACCACTATATATCTATATATACCAAACCTGACCACTCTACCATGGCAACAACCATATACCACTATATATCTATATATACCAAACCTAACCACTCTGTTACTGCAACAACCATCTACCACTATATATCTATATATACCAAACCTAACCACTCTGTTACTGCAACAACCATATACCACTATATATCTATATATACCAAACCTGACCACTCTGTTACTGCAACAAACATATACCACTATATATATATTGATACCAAACCTGACCACTCTGTTACTGCAACAAACATATACCACTATATATATATTGATACCAAACCTAACCACTCTGTTACTGCAACAACCATCTACCATTATATATCTATAGATACCAAACCTAACCACACTGTTACTGCAATAACCATCTACCACTATAGATCTATGGATACCAAACCTGACCACTCTGTTACTGCAACAACCATCTACCACTATATATATATATATACCAAACCTAACCACTCAGTTACTGCAACAACTATATACCACTATATATCTATATATACCAAACCTGACCACTCTGTTACTGCAACAACCATCTACCACTATATATCTATAAATACCAAACCTGACCACTCTACAATGGCAACAGCCGTCTACCACTTTATATCTATAGATACCAAACCTGACCACTCTGTTACTGCAACAACCATCTACCACTATATATCTATATATACCAAACCTAACCACTCAGTTACTGCAACAACTATATACCACTATATATCTATAGATACCAAACCTGACCACTCTGTTACTGCAACAACCATCTACCACTATATATCTATAAATACCAAACCTGACCACTCTACCATGGCAACAGCCGTCTACCACTTTATATCTATAGATACCAAACCTGACCACTCTGTTACTGCCACAATCATATACCACTATATATCTATGGATACCAAACCTGACCACTCTGTTACTGCAACAACCATATACCACTATAGATCTATGGATACCAAACCTGACCACTATGTTACTGCAACAACCATCTACCACTATAGATCTATGGATACCAAACCTGACCACTCTGTTACTGCAACAACCATATACCACTATATATATATAGATACCAAACCTAGCCACTCTGCCACTGCAACAACCATATACCACTATAGATCTATGGATATCAAACCTGACCACTATGTTACTGCAACAACCATCTACCACTATAGATCTATGGATACCAAACCTGACGACTCTGTTACTGCAACAACCATACACCACTATATATCTATAGATACCAAACCTGACCACTCCGTTACTGCAACAACCATCTACCACTATATATCAATAGATACCAAACCTGACCACTCCGTTACTGCAACAACCATATACCACTATATATCTATATATACCAAACCTGACCACTCTACCATGGCAACAACCATCTACCACTATATATATATAGATACCAAACCTGACCACTCTACCATGGCAACAACCATCGACCACTATATATCTATATATACCAAACCTGACCACTCTGTTACTGCAACAACCATCTACCACTATATATCTATATATACCAAACCTGACCACTCTACCATGGCAACAACCATCTACCACTATATATATATAGATACCAAACCTGACCACTCTACCATGGCAACAACCATCTACCACTATATATCTATGGATACCAAACCTAACCACTCAGTTACTGCAACAACCATATACCACTCTATATCTATAGATACCAAACCTGACCACTCCGTTACTGCAACAACCATCTACCACTATATATCTATAGATACCAAACCTGACCACTCTGTTACTGCAACAACCATCTACCACTATATATCTATAGATACCAAATCTGACCACTCCGTTACTGCAACAACCATCTACCACTATATATCTATATATACCAAACCTAACCACTCTGTTACTGCAACAACCATCTATCACTATATATCTATAGATACCAAACCTGGCAACAACCATCTACCACTATATATCTATGGATACCAAACCTGACCACTCTGTTACTGCAACAACCAACTACCACTATATATCTATAGATACCAAACCTGGCAACAACCATCTACCACTATATATCTATAGATACCAAACCTGACCACTCTGTTACTGCAACAACCAACTACCACTATATATCTATATATACCAAACCTGACCACTCCGTTACTGCAACAACCATATACCACTATATATCTATAGATACCAAACCTGACCACTCCGTTACTGCAACAACCATCTACCACTATATATCTATAGATACCAAACCTGACCACTCTGTTACTGCAACAACCATCTACCACTATATATCTATAGATACCAAACCTGACCACTCTGTTACTGCAACAACCATCTACCACTATATATCTATTTTATACCAAACCTGACCACTCTACCATGGCAACAACCATCTACCACTATATATCAATAGATACCAAACCTAACCACTCCGTTACTGCAACAACCATCTACCACTATATATACCAAACCTGACCACTCTACCATGGCAACAACCATCTACCACTATATATCTATATATACCAAACCTGACCACTCTACCATGGCAACAACCATCTACCACTATATATCTATATATACCAAACCTGACCACTCTACTATGGCAACAACCATCTACCACTATATATCTATATATACCAAACCTGACCACTCTACCATGGCAACAACCATCTACCACTATATATCTATATATACCAAACCTGACCACTCTACCATGGCAACAACCATCTACCACTATATATCTATATATACCAAACCTGACCACTCTACCATGGCAACAACCATATACCACTATATATCTATATATACCAAACCTAACCACTCTGTTACTGCAACTACCATATACCACTATATATCTATATATACCAAACCTAACCACTCTGTTACTGCAACTACCATATACCACTATATATCTATATATACTAAACCTGACCACTCTACCATGGCAACAACCATATACCACTATATATCTATGGATACCAAACCTGACCACTCTGTTACTGCAACAACCATCTACCACTATATATATATGGATACCAAACCTAACCACTCTGTTACTGCAACAACCATATACCACTATAGATCTATGGATACCAAACCTGACCACTCTGTTACTGCAACAACCATACACCACTATATATCTATAGATACCAAACCTGACCACTCCGTTACTGCAACAACCATATACCACTATATATCTATAGATACCAAACCTGACCACTCCGTTACTGCAACAACCATATACCACTATATATCTATAGATACCAAACCTGACCACTCTACCATGGCAACAACCATCTACCACTATATATCTATAGATACCAAACCTGACCACTCTACCATGGCAACAACCATCTACCACTATATATCTATAGATACCAAACCTGACCACTCTGTTACTGCAACAACCATCTACCACTATATATATATATATATACCAAACCTAACCACTCAGT
Source organism: Archivesica marissinica (assembly GCA_014843695.1). Classification (NCBI taxonomy): domain Eukaryota; kingdom Metazoa; phylum Mollusca; class Bivalvia; order Venerida; family Vesicomyidae; genus Archivesica; species Archivesica marissinica. The sequence continues at coordinate 44,964,994 of CM026391.1, forward strand.
TACTGCAACAACTATATACCACTATATATCTATATATACCAAACCTGACCACTCTGTTACTGCAACAACCATCTACCACTATATATCTATAAATACCAAACCTGACCACTCTACCATGGCAACAGCCATCTACCACTTTATATCTATAGATACCAAACCTGACCACTCTGTTACTGCAACAACCATCTACCACTATATATCTATATATACCAAACCTAACCACTCAGTTACTGCAACAACTATATACCACTATATATCTATATATACCAAACCTAACCACTCTGTTACTGCAACTACCATATACCACTATATATCTATATATACTAAACCTAACCACTCTGTTACTGCAACTACCATATACCACTATATATCTATATATACTAAACCTGACCACTCTACCATGGCAACAACCATATACCACTATATATCTATGGATACCAAACCTGACCACTCTGTTACTGCAACAACCATCTACCACTATATATCTATTTTATACCAAACCTGACCACTCTACCATGGCAACAACCATCTACCACTATATATCAATAGATACCAAACCTAACCACTCCGTTACTGCAACAACCATCTACCACTATATATACCAAACCTGACCACTCTACCATGGCAACAACCATCTACCACTATATATCTATATATACCAAACCTGACCACTCTACCATGGCAACAACCATCTACCACTATATATCTATATATACCAAACCTGACCACTCTACCATGGTAACAACCATCTACCACTATATATCTATAGATACCAAACCTGACCACTCTACTATGGCAACAACCATCTACCACTATATATCTATATATACCAAACCTGACCACTCTACCATGGCAACAACCATCTACCACTATATATCTATATATACCAAACCTGACCACTCTACCATGGCAACAACCATCTACCACTATATATCTATATATACCAAACCTGACCACTCTACCATGGCAACAACCATATACCACTATATATCTATATATACCAAACCTAACCACTCTGTTACTGCAACTACCATATACCACTATATATCTATATATACCAAACCTAACCACTCTGTTACTGCAACTACCATATACCACTATATATCTATATATACTAAGCCTGACCACTCTACCATGGCAACAACCATATACCACTATATATCTATGGATACCAAACCTGACCACTCTGTTACTGCAACAACCATCTACCACTATATATATATGGATACCAAACCTAACCACTCTGTTACTGCAACAACCATATACCACTATAGATCTATGGATACCAAACCTGACCACTCTGTTACTGCAACAACCATACACCACTATATATCTATAGATACCAAACCTGACCACTCCGTTACTGCAACAACCATATACCACTATATATCTATAGATACCAAACCTGACCACTCCGTTACTGCAACAACCATATACCACTATATATCTATAGATACCAAACCTGACCACTCTACCATGGCAACAACCATCTACCACTATATATCTATAGATACCAAACCTGACCACTCTACCATGGCAACAACCATCTACCACTATATATCTATATATATATATATACCAAACCTAACCACTCAGTTACTGCAACAACTATATACCACTATATATCTATATATACCAAACCTGACCACTCTGTTACTGCAACAACCATCTACCACTATATATCTATAAATACCAAACCTGACCACTCTACCATGGCAACAGCCATCTACCACTTTATATCTATAGATACCAAACCTGACCACTCTGTTACTGCAACAACCATCTACCACTATATATCTATATATACCAAACCTAACCACTCAGTTACTGCAACAACTATATACCACTATATATCTATATATACCAAACCTAACCACTCTGTTACTGCAACTACCATATACCACTATATATCTATATATACTAAACCTAACCACTCTGTTACTGCAACTACCATATACCACTATATATCTATATATACTAAACCTGACCACTCTACCATGGCAACAACCATATACCACTATATATCTATGGATACCAAACCTGACCACTCTGTTACTGCAACTACCATATACCACTATATATCTATATATACCAAACCTGACCACTCTACCATGGCAACAACCATCTACCACTATATATCTATATATACCAAACCTGACCACTCTACCATGGCAACAACCATCTACCACTATATATCTATATATACCAAACCTGACCACTCTACCATGGCAACAACCATATACCACTATATATCTATATATACCAAACCTGACCACTCTGTTACTGCAACAAACATATACCACTATATATATATTGGTACCAAACCTGACCACTCTGTTACTGCAACAAACATATACCACTATATATATATTGATACCAAACCTAACCACTCTGTTACTGCAACAACCATCTACCATTATATATCTATAGATACCAAACCTAACCACACTGTTACTGCAATAACCATCTACCACTATAGATCTATGGATACCAAACCTGACCACTCTGTTACTGCAACAACCATCTACCACTATATATATATATATACCAAACCTAACCACTCAGTTACTGCAACAACTATATACCACTATATATCTATATATACCAAACCTGACCACTCTGTTACTGCAACAACCATCTACCACTATATATCTATAAATACCAAACCTGACCACTCTACCATGGCAACAGCCGTCTACCACTTTATATCTATAGATACCAAACCTGACCACTCTGTTACTGCAACAACCATCTACCACTATATATCTATATATACCAAACCTAACCACTCAGTTACTGCAACAACTATATACCACTATATATCTATAGATACCAAACCTGACCACTCTGTTACTGCAACAACCATCTACCACTATATATCTATAAATACCAAACCTGACCACTCTACCATGGCAACAGCCGTCTACCACTTTATATCTATAGATACCAAACCTGACCACTCTGTTACTGCCACAATCATATACCACTATATATCTATGGATACCAAACCTGACCACTCTGTTACTGCAACAACCATATACCACTATAGATCTATGGATACCAAACCTGACCACTATGTTACTGCAACAACCATCTACCACTATAGATCTATGGATACCAAACCTGACCACTCTGTTACTGCAACAACCATATACCACTATATATATATAGATACCAAACCTAGCCACTCTGCCACTGCAACAACCATATACCACTATAGATCTATGGATATCAAACCTGACCACTATGTTACTGCAACAACCATCTACCACTATAGATCTATGGATACCAAACCTGACCACTCTGTTACTGCAACAACCATACACCACTATATATCTATAGATACCAAACCTGACCACTCCGTTACTGCAACAACCATCTACCACTATATATCAATAGATACCAAACCTGACCACTCCGTTACTGCAACAACCATATACCACTATATATCTATATATACCAAACCTGACCACTCTACCATGGCAACAACCATCTACCACTATATATATATAGATACCAAACCTGACCACTCTACCATGGCAACAACCATCTACCACTATATATCTATAGATACCAAACCTGACCACTCTGTTACTGCAACAACCATCTACCACTATATATCTATATATACCAAACCTGACCACTCTACCATGGCAACAACCATCTACCACTATATATATATAGATACCAAACCTGACCACTCTACCATGGCAACAACCATCTACCACTATATATCTATAGATACCAAACCTAACCACTCTGTTACTGCAACAACCATATACCACTCTATATCTATGGATACCAAACCTAACCACTCAGTTACTGCATCAACCATATACCACTCTATATCTATAGATACCAAACCTGACCACTCCGTTACTGCAACAACCATCTACCACTATATATCTATTGATACCAAACCTGACCACTCTGTTACTGCAACAACCATCTACCACTATATATCTATAGATACCAAACCTGACCACTCCATTACTGCAATAACCATCTACCACTATATATCTATATATACCAAACCTAACCACTCTGTTACTGCAACAACCATCTATCACTATATATCTATAGATACCAAACCTGGCAACAACCATCTACCACTATATATCTATGGATACCAAACCTAACCACTCAGTTACTGCAACAACCATATACCACTATATATCTATAGATACCAAACCTGACCACTCCGTTACTGCAACAACCATCTACCACTATATATCTATATATACCAAACCTAACCACTCTGTTACTGCAACAACCATCTACCACTATATATCTATAGATACCAAACCTGACCACTCTGTTACTGCAACAACCAACTACCACTATATATCTATATATACCAAACCTGACCACTCCGTTACTGCAACAACCATATACCACTATATATCTATAGATACCAAACCTGACCACTCCGTTACTGCAACAACCATCTACCACTATATATCTATAGATACCAAACCTGACCACTCTGTTACTGCAACAACCATCTACCACTATATATCTATAGATACCAAACCTGACCACTCTGTTACTGCAACAACCATCTACCACTATATATCTATTTTATACCAAACCTGACCACTCTACCATGGCAACAACCATCTACCACTATATATCTATATATACCAAACCTGACCACTCTACTGCAACAACCATCTACCACTATTTTATATACCAAACCTGACCACTCTACCATGGCAACAACCATCTACCACTATATATCTATATATACCAAACCTGACCACTCTGTTACTGCAACTACCATATACCACTATATATCTATATATACCAAACCTGACCACTCTACCATGGCAACAACCATCTACCACTATATATCTATATATACCAAACCTGACCACTCTACCATGGCAACAACCATCTACCACTATATATCTATATATACCAAACCTAACCACTCTGTTACTGCAACTACCATATACCACTATATATCTATATATACCAAACCTAACCACTCTGTTACTGCAACTACCATATACCACTATATATCTATATATACTAAACCTGACCACTCTACCATGGCAACAACCATCTACCACTATATATCTATATATACCAAACCTAACCACTCTGTTACTGCAACTACCATATACCACTATATATCTATATATACTAAACCTGACCACTCTACCATGGCAACAACCATACACCACTATATATCTATGGATACCAAACCTGACCACTCTGTTACTGCAACTACCATATACCACTATATATTATGGTTTTGTTTGTTTTGTTTGGTTGTTGTTTGTTTTTTTGTTGTGTTTGTTTTTTTTGTTGTGTTTGTTTTTTTTGTTGTTTGGTTTTTTTTGTTGTTTGGTTTTTCTATATATACCAAACCTGACCACTTTGGGTTTTTTTTTTTGTTTTGTTTTTTTTGGTTTTTGGTTTTTTTTTTTGTTTTGTTTTTTTTGGTTTTTGGTTTTTTTGTTGTTTGGGGGTTTTTTTGTTGTTTGTTTGTTTTTTTTTTTTTTGTTTGTTTTTTTTTTTTGTGTTTGGTTTTTTTTGGTTGTTGTTTGTTTTTTTTGGTTTTGTTTGTTTTGTTTGGTATCAAACCTGACCACTTGTTACTGCAACAACCATTACCACTATATATCTATGGATACCAAACCTGACCACTCTGTTACTGCAACAACCATATACCACTATATATCTATAGATACCAAACCTGACCACTCCGTTACTGCAACAACCATTACCACTATATATCTATAGATACCAAACCTGACCACTCTACTGCAACAACCATTACCACTATATATCTATATATACCAAACCTGACCACTCTACCATGGCAACAACCATCTACCACTATATATCTATATATACCAAACCTGACCACTCTATTATCAAAATATCTACCACTATATATATATATAATATAAAAATCCTATATACCTTATATCTATAACCAAACCATCACTCCGTTATAAAACATCACCACTATATATCTATTTGTTTGTTTTTTATATATACCAAACCTGACCACTGTTACTGCAACAACCATCTACCACTATATATCTATATATACCAAACCTGACCACTCTGTTACTGCAACAACCATCTACCACTATATATTATAGATACCAAACCTGTTGTTTTTTTGTTTGTTTGTTTTTTTTGTTGTGTTACTGCAACAACCATCTACCACTATATATCTATAGATACCAAACCTGACCACTCTGTTACTGCAACATTTTTTTTTTGTTTGGACCATCTACCACTATATATCTATAGATACCAAACCTGACCACTCTGTTACTGCAACAACCATCTACCACTATATATCTATATATACCAAACCTGACCACTCCGTTACTGCAACAACCATCTACCACTATATATCTATAGATACCAAACCTGACCACTGTTGTTTTTTTTTTGTTTGGTTTTTTGTTTGTTTGCAACAACCATCTACCACTATATACTGTTACTGCAACAACCATCTACCACTATATATCTATAGATACCAAACCTGACCACTTGTTACTGCAACAACCATTACCACTATATATTATAGATACCAAACCTGACCACTCTGTTACTGCAACAACCATCTACCACTATATTCTATGATACCAAACCTGACCACTCTTGTTTTTTTATAGATACCAAACCTGACCACTCTGTTACTGCAACAACCATCTACCACTATATATTTTACCAAACCTGACCACTCTACTGCAACAACCATCTACCACTATATATCTATAGATACCAAACCTGACCACTCTGTTACTGCAACAACCATCTACCACTATATATCTATATATACCAAACCTGACCACTCTACCATGGCAACATTTTTGTTGTTTTTATCTATATACCAAACCTACCACTCTGTTATGCAACACCATTACCACTATATATTTCCAAACCTCCACTCTGTATCTATATATACCAAACCTGACCACTCTACTGCAACAACCATCTACCACTATATATCTATATATACCAAACCTGACCACTCTACTGCAACAACCATATACCACTATATATCTATATATACCAAACCTAACCACTCTGTTACTGCAACTACCATATACCACTATATATCTATATATACCAAACCTAACCACTCTGTTACTGCAACTACCATATACCACTATATATCTATATATACTAAACCTGACCACTCTACCATGGCAACAACCATATACCACTATATATCTATGGATACCAAACCTGACCACTCTGTTACTGCAACTACCATATACCACTATATATCTATATATACCAAACCTGACCACTCTACCATGGCAACAACCGTCTACCACTATATATCTATATATACCAAACCTGACCACTCTACCTACCATGGCAACAACCATCTACCACTATATATCTATGGATACCAAACCTAACCACTCTACCATGGCAACAGCCATCTACCACTATATATCTATATATACCAAACCTGACCACTCTACCTACCATGGCAACAACCATCTACCACTATATATCTATGGATACCAAACCTAACCACTCTACCATGGCAACAGCCATCTACCACTATATAACTATAGATACCAAACCTGACCACTCTACCATGGCAACAGCCGGCTACCACTATATATCTATAGATACCAAACATGACCACTCTACCATGGCAACAGCCGGCTAGATACGATTCTAGGGTGAGCTCTTCCAGAATATATTGAATTAATTTTATTGTGTACAGTTTATTGTGGACAAAACATATGTGTTATTCTGGATCTAATCTGAGGTATTGTGTCAGTGCATTGCACCAATGCAAGTAAAATAAGCAGAATCCTCTGGAATCGGATGTATTTATTGAACCAGTGCTGGCTGCTTTAAAGTATTGGTACTTAATGAAAGGACTGTCCACTCAATACAACTGGCTGCAAGCTAATGTCTCACCTGCAGGTTGATTTATGCCAATCTGGCAGACATGTAAATAATGTTTCCATTATAAGCTTGTTGCCTTAATTCATGCCTTTTCATTATGCTGCCATGTTTCCATAGTTTATGAATGTTTAGATGTATCTATTTTGTAATAGCGAACCATCAATGCATCATTACTCGCTATTAATTTTAATTATTTAATATCTATTCTCCATTTATACTAATTTTTTGTTCAGACATCTTAGACATATCTTTCATTATGTATATAATTATATAGTTCTGTTAGACATATCTCATTGTGTATATAATTATATAGTTCTGTTAGACATATCTCTCATTATGTATATAATTATATAGTTTTGTTAGACATATCTCATTATGTATATAATTATATAGTTCTGTTAGACATATCTCATTATGTATATAATTATATAGTTTTGTTAGACATATCTCATTGTGTATATAATTATATAGTTCTGTTAGACATATCTCATTATGTATATAATTATATAGTTCTGTTAGACATATCTCATTATGTATATAATTATATAGTTCTGTTTGCAAGAATAATCTAAAATGATCTATGGACCTTTGCCAGTTTCATTTTCCCATTATTATATTCACTGGGAAAAACAATGCATTGTTTTAAGGAATAATTCACACATTTATAGATAGATTTGAGCAGGATATGAATTTCATTTGGGTTATGATCTATGTTAATAATGTCTCAAGGAATTTATATAACCTTTGTATGTCATATTTAAAAACATGTGAGTCTGAAGGTATCTGCCCACAAACGAAGCAGTCTTTAGATTAAAGTACTATTTGTGCGTATTTATTTGCAAAATCATCAGTACCTTCTAATTTGGCTGTCCGATTAGCGCAGTGGTTAGCGCGCGTGCTTCTCACCAATGCAACTCGGGTTTGATCCTCAGACTGGAAAGTATGTGAGATGGTACGGTGGTCGCCAGATTGGACAGGTGGGTTTTCTCCGGGTACTCCTGTTTCCTCCCACATGAATGATCACATTTACGCTTTTATCCGCGCCAACGAGAGTGATTAATATAAGTTGTTAGAATTTGCTTCGCAATCGTTAATAAAATAAATAATAAAGTTTAAATTTTAAACTTCTAATTTTAAGTTTATTCAATTTTATATTAGCTTGATTCTTAACTATTTACATTCTAGCGATGTAAATACCAGTCAAATCTGTCATGCAATTTCAAAAGACACAATTCTAATGAAATTCCATAGCATATTTCCATAGTTTTCAGCTACAAATAAGAAAACCACATAATGAATTGTAGTCTGCTACAATTATATGAACTATTTATAGCCGTTATTTTATCCAGCATGCAAAGAGATTTAAGTAAAATTCTTGCAAAATTAGTTGGATCGCTCTCGAGACCTCATTCCTGATGGAAGCCATCACCATGAGGGAGAGAGAATAGACAATGTGGGTTTAAGAGTCTTGCCTAAGGACCATTGTGATTCTGACCAGGCTTGCATGTACAACCTCCGTTACAAGGTAGACATATCACCCATTTCGCCACGGTCAGGCACCAATAACTTGATGACTCGTTGTTTACTATTAGTAACCTATCATCACTGATGGTCACGGGTTCGAGCCCCGCTCAGGCCGTGTCTCATTTATATGAAAAATTTGGCAGTTTCTTACAGAGGTTGGTGCACCCAAGTACTGGTTAACCGCTGGAGCCTGCCCAGGAAAGGTGTTGTTAGGTAAACTGCCCGCCGGCGATATAGCCCAAAATGGTGCTGATGCAGGCATAAATCCCGAAATATAACATAAAATGTTTACTATTAAAGTGGATTCTAGCTTAAATTTGCATGTGGATTATAATGTAGTCTCGTTTCCAATCAATAACGCACAGAGAGATTTTAAATAGTTTGCATGTGTTTTGATTATCTGAACACTTCCTCTTGATTGAAACAAAACGTTACTACCATCCATACTTGCCTATACCACCAGATTATGGCCTCAAAGTGGCTTCCCGTCTTAAGTGAGTGCTAAACAAAATTTAAAAATATTGTTTCTTTTTTTAAAAATGTATTAAAATGGTATCCATAATTACATTTTAGAAAAGAAAACACTCTTGGCACTGCACATTTCTTCAACATGCACTGGCCAAACATGCAATTTATACAATCATGGTCTGGTGTCCATTTTATCAATCCGTCTTGTATGCGAGTGCATGCCAAAGCCCACAGATGTCATGAACAAAGTTGAGGGGGGGGTCGTCTTATAGGGGAGTACTTAAAAAGCAATAATTTGATGTTGCCAAACATATTGTTCAATTTCTTGAGTGCAACAGATATTTTAACATTTATCCCTGATCATGTTTCAAGGAATATAATATGATGAATATTGTATTCAGATATTTTATCCTGATCATGTTAGCAAGAAATATACATGAAAATCAATGGATATTGTATTCAGATATACATAAACATTTATCCTGATTGTGTAAAAAAGAATTTCAACCAAATTTGTCATGCCAAAAATATTATTTTGGAATATTGTATATTATTTCTCCCGATTGTGCAAAGAAGTTGTGGTGGCACAGTTGTTTCATGTTCGCTTCAGTTCATTTGTGAGAGGCACAGATTTCGCACCCAGCTGTAGCCATTATGATTGTGCCATTAAGCAAGGCACTTACATGTCTCCCTCCCTCATTGCGATGGATTCCATCAGGAATGAGGTCTCGATGGATTCCATCAGGAATGTGGTCTCGAGAGCGATTAAACTAATGTTGTAAGAACTTTTTTCACAATCTAGGTAAAAGAAACTTGTATAGACTAAGATAAGAAAGTAATACAGTGAATATTGTATTTAGCTGTCTTCATTTCATAATGTGTTTGCCAGCATCATCGTGCGTCATTATCACAGAAGATGCAAAAAGTTAGCTTACTTGGAAATGATGGCCTTTCTGATTATGAAATATTTGCTGGAAATGTGATTACTCTCTGTGCCGGGAATGTAGATTTATGTTTGGAATGGAAATTTATTATTTGAATACATTTCAAGTGTATACTGAATATTGTGTTCTACCAGATTTTATGGGTTTTCAATGAATCCAAAATTTACAAGCATCAAATGCTTTATTTATGGGTTAAGCTGTCATGTTTAAGTGGGGATGGTGTTTTTGAATGCTATGTTTCACAATCATGATCTTAATATTAATTATTTTTAATTTTAAACACAACACAGACTAACGACAAACATAACAGACTAACAGATAGTTTTATACTGTGTGAATTTAATGTGGAATTAATTACTTGTATGAGTTGTTTCCCGGAAGAAAGTTGTTTCCCGGAAGAAAGTTGTTTCCTGGAAGACAGTTGTTTCCCAGAAGAAAGTTGTTTCCCGGAAGACAGTTGTTTCCCAGAAGACAGTTGTTTCCCGAAGAAAGTTGTTTCCCGGAAGACAGTTGTTTCCCGGAAGACAGTTGTTTCCCGGAAGATAGGTGTTTCCCGGAAGATAGTTGTTTCCCGGAAGATAGTTGTTTCCCATTGCAGAGAATTGCTATAATAATTTCAATCAAGAGTTTACTTCTAATAGAATTCAAACATTGATTTCATTGGAGTTGTTTCCCATAACAGGGATAAGGCATTGATTTCAGAACAGAGTTGTTTCCCATAACAGGGATAAAACATTGATTTCAGAACAGAGTTGTTTCCCATAACAGGGATAAAACATTGATTTCAGAACAGAGTTGTTTCCCATAACAGGGATAAAACATTGATTTCAGAACAGAGTTGTTTCCCATAACAGGGATAAAACATTGATTTCAGAACAGAGTTGTTTCCCATAACAGGGATAAAACATTGATTTCAGAACAGAGTTGTTTCCCATAACAGGGATAAAACATTGATTTCAGAACAGAGTTGTTTCCCATAACAGGGATAAAACATTTATTTCAGAACAGAGTTGTTTCCCATAACAGGGATAAAACATTGATTTCAGAACAGAGTTGTTTCCCATAACAGGGATAAAACATTGATTTCAGAACAGAGTTGTTTCCCATAACAGGGATAAAACATTGATTTCAGAACAGAGTTGTTTCCCATAACAGGGATAAAACATTGATTTCAGAACAGAGTTGTTTCCCATAACAGGGATTATCTCTGTGAATTTTAACAAGAATGCTAACATTTTGCACTGTAACTTTCTAAGTAATGTTTTGGCATGAAAGACGAGTGAAATATATTGCCCCTTAATTTGAAGCTGTACTGTGAATAACCAGGATTCAATCTGTCAAAACTTAAATCATGACAAACTGCATTTCTGCCGTTAATCAATAAACTGTGATATGTCTTCCAAATGCAATTTCCTCACTAGATTTGGTGTCCATCAAACCCAGATGAAATGTCAAATCATTTATCGTTAAAGATGGGTTTTATTTACGATGGGTTTTATTTACAAAACAGGCCGATTCACTTTCTGTTGGAAAGGATATCCCGGAGTGTGGGGAATGCTAGGATATAGTGTGTAGAATGTCATTGAGAAATGATCTTCTCTGAGATGGAACTGAAGATGGGCTCTCAGTAACATATGTGTTTTCATGGCCTGTTGAACTTGTTGCATAATATGGTGATATGTTGGATCACAGAGCTGCCATATCTACAAGCTAGACTTAGTTTCTCCGCTATTCTTGTTTTCTTTGTATCATGTCAAATAGGAAATTAGTTTTTCTATTCTCCAGATAGGTACTGTCATATGAAAATAACACGTGTATCAGACATCAAATACATAGCTGTTCAATAAATGATCAATGATAAATTATTAATCTTGAGAACACATATGTCCATTCTAGGATTCACGCTAACTTTCTAAGATCCTGCATGTTTTTAAAGAGAGTACAGGATAATCGTTCATAAATTAAACTGCGGAGAAATAAATAAAATCAAGTTTATTGATGTCCAGACTGCCGATCGGGTTTGACAGCAGTTTACATGGTTATACAGCGGTTATCTCATTTACTGTGAAGAGCTAATGATGGAATACGTAATACGAATCTTGCCACGGGTAGATGAAAATAGTATTTGCCAAAATTAAAAATTTGAGAAAATATTCTTATTATCAAGATTAAGTTAATATTTAAACAGAAACTATTATCGAATGACTATAAATTATTATCAAATGCACAAAAGAAAATTATTACTGATAATTTTTACTTATTTTAATTTGTTGTAAAGCACTATAAAACCAATGTTTCCCCACCATAGCTGTCAATATGCTTCACAAAAAGGATAACAGTCTTCTTTTCCATGCCATTCCCTAACATCAAGACTCGGGTTCCTACCCAATATACTGATAGTGACACTAGACACTAGTACCAATCTGAAGGTATCTGAATCTGTCGAGCCTGTTCAGCCCATAGGCAGCCAATTGCATAGATACCCCGCATGCAGCTCTGTCATGTCGGTCAACCCGTACAATAGTTAACTCGACCCTCGGCCTTGTTTACACCATAGAACCATTTATTGTATATTCAGCAAGATGGTGATGTATGGAATATAATTATTAATCCCCTATGTTGTTTTCAATTCCCCCTGTTTTTGGAATGGAGGGGGGAAATTCCTACTTTTTCAATCCGAGAATGGACACTGATTATAATGTTGAAAACAATGTGCTTCAAACACATTAGTGGAAGAGAAAGAGAGACATTAATTGGTCAGTTACTGCCCCTGAATACGTACTCTCTCAAAGTAGATAGGTCCTCTTAATTGGTTTTCTCTGCTTTTATCATTGTTTCCTTTGAGCAACATGCTATCAATTTTCATCCACTTTCTCATCTTGTAGTTATTAAATCTGGACACATATCTGCAACATCTGGTTAGGGAACAGATTCCAACTGAACCGACCAATATACATTTCGGGATAAATCGGACTTTGTCTGCCAAGGGAGGTAATAGAAAAGCCAGCAATGTTTATCATTTTAAGAGTTTGTGCCAAGGATTGTGGAGGGAAGTTTACAGCCATAGTCATAATTGTCTGTCAGAAATATTTATTTAGAATTCTAGTTACTAGTAGTTAATTATTTTATTCAGATAAGCAACTCTGGCTGTTTCCTATCTCTTTGTTTTAATGTCTGGAATTGTAATTAAAACTAATTGGTAAGAATGGATTCTATATAATTGGAGAGTACATGGTATAATTAGTTTTGTGAATTAAGCATGTGTCTGCTATTTAAAATGACTCAAGCTACTTGATCAAATTACTTGAATTATTAAGAATGTAGATTTAATTTCCATTTCGGATCATTGCCGTTGTTCAGGAATTCGTTGGTTTTCACAAGTATTCACGCATTTTTTCTAGCATTGAAGCACTTGAATTAAATGCTTTATGTCCAGTGACAGATGTGCCCTACTTTGTGACAATGCTCTATAATTGCTCTCCGTACCAGCAATTTAGATACTATTTCATTCCGGGCTATCGTTTCCGTTACCAATAAATGAAGGCCAACATATTTTTATCGTAATCTATAGAATTGTATGGATTTTGTTAATTTTGTATTATTGTACGAGGTTTAATCCAGTGAGCAGTGAGTGTACAAGATGCGCTGATTAATGAAATTTTACCAATTTCAATTCTATTATGCACCCGATGGAGAACACATTCTGCTGCTTGTTCTGAGCAAATTCCGCTATTATTAAAATAGGCACAACAAATTGATACAAGTTGCTATAGAAGATCACTATGATTGTTGCAATTTATTTCGGTCCAAACTAATCAACAGTCTTGTTTAGGAGACAAAACTCCCTAAAATCAATACAATAGATCGTCCTAGGGCGACCATTAATTTTGATGGTCATGCAAATGCATTCCATGTTGACTGTAACTTTTCATTTCAAAATGAGCAGAAGGAATGCAGTGTTGCTAATAAAAGTCGGAAGCGTTGATGAATAACCGATGCTCCTAATATTTGTCATTTGTTGATTGTCTTGTACTTGTATTGTATTACTGGTTTCTCTATTAAGAGATGATTCTATGGATGGATCTTCTATTCTTTACTCTCTCTGAGGGACAAACATGCCTGGCTCTGAGACCAGCTAGGGAACAGCATGCCTGGCTCTGAGACCAGCTTGGGAACTACATGCCTGGCTCTTAGTCCAGCTAGGGAACTGCATGACTGGCTCTGAGACCAGCTAGGGAACTGCATGCCTGGCTCTGAGACCAGCTAGGGAACTGCATGCCTGGCTCTGAGACCAGCTAGGGAACTGCATGCCTGGCTCTGAGACCAGCTAGGGAACTGCATGCCTGGCTCTGAGACCAGCTAGGGAACTGCATGTCTGGCTCTGAGACCAGCTAGGGAACTGCATGCCTGGGTCTGAGACCAGCTAGGGAACTACATGCCTGGCTCTGAGATCAGCTAGGGAACTGCATGCCTGGCTCTGAGACCAGCTAGGGAACAGCATGCCTGGCTCTGAGTCCAGCTAGGGAACTGCATGCCTGGCTCTGAGACCAGCTAGGGAACTCCATGCCTGGGTCTGAGACCAGCTAGGGAACTACATGCCTGGCTCTGAGACCAGCTAGGGAACTGCATGCCTGGCTCTGAGACCAGCTAGGGAACTGCATGTCTGGCTCTGAGACCAGCTGGGGAACTGCATGCCTGGCTCTGAGACCAGCTAGGGAACTGCATGACTGGCTCTGAGACCAGCTAGGGAACTGCATGCCTGGGTCTGAGACCAGCTAGGGAACTACATGCCTGACTCTGAGACCAGCTAGGGAACTGCATGTTTGGCTCTGAGACCAGCTAGGGAACTGCATGTCTGGCTCTGAGTCCAGCTAGGGAACTGCATGCCTGGCTCTGAGTCCAGCTAGGGAACTGCATGCCTGGCTCTGAGTCCAGCTAGGGAACTGCATGCCTGGCTCTGAGACCAGCTAGGGAACTGCATGTCTGGCTCTGAGTCCAGCTAGGGAACTACATGTCTGAGTCTGAGACCAGCTAGGGAACTGCATGCCTGACCCTGAGTCCAGCTAGGGAACTGCATATCTGGCTATTGAGTCCAGCTAGGGAACTGCATATCTGGCTATTGAGTCCAGCTAGGGAACTGCATGTCTGGCTCTGAGTCCAGCTAGGGAACTGCATGCCTGACTCTTAGTCCAGCTAGGGAACTGCATTCCTGGCTCTGAGACCAGCTAGGGAACTGCATGCCTGGCTCTGAGACCAGCTAGGGAACTGCATATCTGGCTCTGAGACCAGCTAGGGAACTGCATGCCTGGCTCTGAGACCAGCTAGGGAACTGCCTGCCTGGGTCTGAGACCAGCTAGGGAACTGCATGTCTGGCTATTGAGTCCAGCTAGGGAACTACATGTCTGGCTCTGAGTCCAGCTAGGGAACTGCATGTCTGAGTCTGAGACCAGCTAGGGAACCACATGTCTGGCTCTGAGTCCAGCTAGGGAACTGCATGCCTGGCTCTGAGTTCAGCTAGGGAACTACATATCTGGCTATTGAGTCCAGCTAGGGAACTACATATCTGGCTATTGAGTCCAGCTAGGGAACCACATGTCTGGCTCTACGTCCAGCTAGGGTACTGCATGTCTGGCTCTGAGTCCAGCTAGGGAACTGCATGTCTGGCTCTGAGTCCAGCTAGGGAACTGCATGTCTTGCTCTGAGTCCATCTAGGGAACTGCATGTCTGGCTCTGAGTCCAGCTAGGGAACTGCATGTCTTGCTCTGAGTCCATCTAGGGAACTGCATGTCTGGCTCTGAGACCAGCTAGGGAACTGCATGTCTGGCTTTGAGTCCAACCCAGCTAGGGAACCACATGTCTGGCTCTGAGTCCAGCTAGGGTACTGCATGTCTTGCTCTGAGTCCAGCTAGGGAAATGCATGTCTGGCTCTGAGACCAGCTAGGGAACTGCATGTCTGTCTCTGAGTCCAGCTAGGTTCTCAATCCTGTTGACACACTGAATATTATACAAGACAATATATGTACATATATTGAAATAAAATATTGTTTAAACTAATGCAGCTTTAATGTTGAATTACTGCTGATTTATGGAAGAAGATTTGAACAACCCTATAAATCCAATATCAAATACCATTTTGCATAAATACCCCAGAAGCAATGACAAGTAGTTTTGCTTCTGTATGTTATTCTTTGCCCCTGATCTATATACATCCTGTTCATTAATCATTCCTCCATCACACACCAGTCTCCAAACCAATCTAGTCAGTGTATCAATTTCAGACTTCCGACACTATATAATAACTTCATTTCTACATTGGAAAAGTGTTATGTTCTCTCTGTGGAGACATTCCCCCATTATGTCTGTCTGTCAGAGAAATGAAAGAAAAGTTACTTCAAGTGATTGTGCAGTTTACAACAATTGTTGCCATGAAGCAATATATAGATTTGCAGTTTCTCAAAGAATGCTGAGAGTTTAAAACTGCTAGATGATGTTGTAGTAATTCACCCTAGAGTATCGTAGTTCACCCTAGAGTATCGTAGTTCACCCTAGAGTATCGTAGTTCACCCAAGAGTATCATAGTTCACCCTTGAGTATCGTAGTTCACCCTTGAGTATCGTAGTTCACCCTTGAGTCTCGTAGTTCATCATAGTTCACCCTAGAGTATCGTAATTCACCCTAGAGTATCATAGTTCACCCTAGACTATTGTAGTTCACCCTAGAGTATCGTAGTTCACCCTTGAGTTCACCCTTGAGTATCGTAGTTCACCCTTGAGTATCGTAGTTCACCCTTGAGTATCGTAGTTCACCCTAGAGTATCGTAGTTCACCCTAGAGTATCGTAGTTCACCCTAGAGTATCATAGTTCACCCTAGAGTATCATAGTTCACCCTAGAGTATCATAGTTCATCCTAGAGTATCGTAGTTCACCCTTGAGTATCGTAGTTCACCCTTGAGTCTCGTAGTTCATCCTAGAGTATCGTAGTTCACCCTAGAGTATCGTAGTTCATCCTAGAGTATCGTAATTCACCCTAGAGTATCGTAGTTCACCCTAGAGTATCACAGTTCACCCAAGAGTATCGTAGTTCACCGTAGAGTCTCACAGTTCAGCCTGGAGTATCGTAGTTCATACACATATATCTTTATTTTCACTAGTTGTCAATTGTTTACTACTCTGGAATATTATTAAACCATTGGAATGAACCATTGAATTATAGTTGCTATTTTATGTATTCGCAATGAATTATGTTCTACAATGTGCATTGTCTATTGCAGAATAGTTACTATTGTGATCTTGCAAAACTGTTGATACGCTCGTAGTAACCTCTTCTAACTGTTGAAAAGCTTGTAGTAACAAATGTTCTAACTGTTGATTCGCTCGTAGTAACAACTCTTCTAACTGTTGATACGCTCGTAGCAACAACTATTCTAACTGTTGATATGCTCGTAGTAACAACTCTTCTAACTGTTGATACCCTCGTAGTAACAACTCTTCTAACTGTTGATACGCTCGTAGTAACAACTATTCTAACTGTTGATAAGCTCGTAGTAACAACTCTTCTAACTGTTGATACGCTCGTAGTAACAACTCTTCTAACTGTTGATACGCTCGTAGTAACAACTCTTCTAACTGTTGATACGCTCGTAGTAACAACTCTTCTAACTGTTGATACGCTCGTAGTAACAACTCTTCTAACTGTTGATACACTCATAGTAACCTCTTCTAACTGTTGATTCGCTCGTAGACACCTCTTCTAACTGTTGATACGCTCGTAGTAACAACTCTTCTAACTGTTGATATGCTCGTAATAACAACTCTTCTCTAACTATTGATACGCTCGTAGTAACAACTCTTCTAACTGTTGATACGCTCGTAGTAACAACTCTTCTAACTGTTGATACGCTCGTAGTAACAACTCTTCTAACTGTTGATACGCTCGTAGTAACAACTATTCTAACTGTTGATACGCTTGTAGTAACAACTATTCTAACTGTTGATACGCTCGTAGTAACCTCTTCTAACTGTTGATACGCTCGTAGTAACAACTCTTCTAACTGTTGATACGCTTGTAGTGTTCATTTTTTCTTCTTAACAGTTTACTGTTGTAAGTGTTCATTTTTTCTTCTTCACAAAGCAATTACTTGAATTAGGAGATGTCCATTATTCATGCAGATAAATTTCAAACAAAGCAATGATCAATCATTTTATGATTGGTTGTGACTAGAGGTTCCCCAAGAAGGCATTATTTGACCTATGCTGTATTACAACATGGTATTACAGAGTTACAACATGGCTGATAACTTTACGTCTTATCTAACAAATACATGGGGACAATGAAACAATGGTTATTGGTAAACTGGACGTATTTGTAACATTCGTGAGGACAATGACACAATGGTTATTGGTAAACTGGACAATGAAACTATGGTTATTGGTAAACTGGACAATGAAACTATGGTTATTGGTAAACCGGCCTTATTTGTAACATTCATGAGGACAATGAAACAATGGTTATTGGTAAACTGGACGTATTTGTAACATTCATGAGGACAATGAAACAATGGTTATTGGTAAACTGGACAATGAAACTATGGTTATTGGTAAACTGGACAATGAAACTATGGTTATTGGTAAACTGGCCTTATTTGTAACATTCATGAGGACAATGAAACAATGGTTATTGGTAAACTGGACGTATTTGTAACATTCATGAGGACAATGAAACAATGGTTATTGGTAAACTGGACAAAGAAACTATGGTTATTGGTAAACTGGACAATGAAACTATGGTTATTGGTAAACTGGCCTTATTTGTAACATTCATGAGGACAATGAAACAATGGTTATTGGTAAACTGGACATATTTGTAACATTCATGAGGACAATGAAACAATGGTTATTGGTAAACTGGACAATGAAACTATGGTTATTGGTAAACTGGACAATGAAACTATGGTTATTGGTAAACTGGCCTTATTTGTAACATTCATGAGGACAATGAAACAATGGTTATTGGTAAACTGGACATATTTGTAACATTCATGAGGACAATGAAACAATGGTTATTGGTAAACTGGACAATGAAACTATGGTTATTGGTAAACTGGACAATGAAACTATGGTTATTGGTAAACTGGCCTTATTTATAACATTCATGAGGACAATGAAACAATGGTTATTGGTAAACTGGACGTATTTGTAACATTCATGAGGACAATGAAACTATGGTTATTGGTAAACTGGACAATGAAACTATGGTTATTGGTAAACTGGCCTTATTTATAACATTCATGAGGACAATGAAACAATGGTTATTGGTAAACTGGACGTATTTGTAACATTCATGAGGACAATGAAACTATGGTTATTGGTAAACTGGGACAATGAAACAATGGTTATTGGTAAACTGGACTTATTTGTAGCATTCATGAGGACAATGAAACAATGGTTATTGGTAAACTGGACTTATTTGTAGCATTCATGAGGACAATGAAACAATGGTTATTGGTAAACTGGACTTATTTGTAACATTCGTGAGGACAATGAAACTATGGCTATTGGTAAACTGGACAATGAAACTATGGTTATTGGTAAACTGGACAATGAAACTATGGTTATTGGTAAACTAGACTTATTTGTAACATTCATGCGGACAATGAAACTATGGTTATTGGTAAACTGGACAATGAAACTATGGTTATTGGTAAACTGGACAATGAAACTATGGTTATTGGTAAACTGGACAATGAAACAATGGTTATTGGTAAACTGGACATATTTGTAACATTCATGAGGACAATGAAACTATGGTTATTGGTAAACTAGCCTTATTTGTAACATTTATGAGGACAATGAAACTATTGTTATTGGTAAACTGGCCTTATTTGTAACATTCATGAGGACAATGAAACTATGGTTATTGGTAAACTGGCCTTATTTGTAACATTCATGAGGACAATGAAACTATTGTTATTGGTAAACTGGCCTTATTTGTAACATTCAAGAGGACAATGAAACAATGGTTATTGGTAAACTGGCCTTATTTGTAACATTCATGAGGACAATGAAACTTTGGTTATTGGTAAACTGGACAATGAAACTATGGTTATTGGTAAACTGGACAATGAAACTATGGTTATTGGTAAACTGGACAATGAAACTATGGTTATTGGTAAACTGGACTTATTTGTAATATTCATGAGGACAATTAAACTATGGTTATTGGTAAACTGGACAATGAAACTATGGTTATTGGTAAACTGGACAATGAAACTATGGTTATTGGTAAACTGGACAATTAAACTATGGTTATTGGTAAACTGGACAATGAAACTATGGTTATTGGTAAACTGGACAATGAAACTATGGTTATTGGTAAACTGGACATATGTGTAACATTCATGAGGACAATGAAACAATGGTTATTGGTAAACTGGACAATGAAACAATGATTATTGGTAAACTGGACAATGAAACAATGGTTATTGGTAAACTGGACTTATTTGTAGCATTCATGAGGACAATGAAACAATGGTTATTGGTAAACTGGACTTATTTGTAGCATTCATGAGTACAATGAAACAATGGTTATTGGTAAACTGGACTTATTTGTAGCATTCATGAGGACAATGAAACAATGGTTATTGGTAAACTGGACTTATTTGTAACATTCATGAGGACAATGAAACAATGGTTATTGGTAAATTGGACAATGAAACTATGGTTATTGGTAAACTGGACAATGAAACTATGGTTATTGGTAAACTGGACAATGAAACTATGGTTATTGGTAAACTGGACTTATTTGTAACATTCATGAGGACAATGAAACTATGGTTATTGGTAAACTGGACTTATTTGTAACATTCGTGAGGACAATGAAACAATGGTTATTGGTAAACTGGCCTTATTTGTAACATTCGTGAGGACAATGAAACTATGGTTATTGGTAAACTGGACAATGAAACTATGGTTATTGGTAAACTGGACAATGAAACAATGGTTATTGGTAAACTGGACGTATTTGTAACATTCGTGAGGACAATGAAACAATGGTTATTGGTAAACTGGCCTTATTTGTAACATTCATGAGGACAATGAAACTTTGGTTATTGGTAAACTGGACAATGAAACTATGGTTATTGGTAAACTGGACAATGAAACTATGGTTATTGGTAAACTGGACAATGAAACTATGGTTATTGGTAAACTGGACAATGAAACTATGGTTATTGGTAAACTGGACGTATTTGTAACATTCATGAGGACAATGAAACAATGGTTATTGGTAAACTGGACTTATTTGTAACATTCATGAGGACAATGAAACAATGATTATTGGTAAACTGGACAATGAAACAATGGTTATTGGTAAACTGGACATATTTGTAACATTCATGAGGACAATGAAACAATGGTTATTGGTAAACTGGCCTTATTTGTAACATTCATGAGGACAATGAAACAATGGTTATTGGTAAACTGGACTTATTTGTAACATTCATGAGGACAATGAAACAATGGTTATTGGTAAACTGGACAATGAAACAATGATTATTGGTAAACTGGACTTATTTGTAACATTCATGAGGACAATGAAACTTTGGTTATTGGTAAACTGGACAATGAAACTATGGTTATTGGTAAACTGGACAATGAAACTTTGGTTATTGGTAAACTGGACAATGAAACAATGGCTATTTGTAAACTGGACATATTTGTAACATTCATGAGGACAATGAAACAATCGTTATTGGTAAACTGGACAATGAAACTATGGTTATTGGTAAACTGGACTTATTTGTAACATTCATGAGGACAATGAAACAATGGTTATTGGTGGTAAACTGGACAATGAAACTATGGTTATTGGTAAACTGGACAATGAAACTATGGTTATTGGTAAACTGGACTTATTTGTAACATTCATGAGGACAATGAAACAATGGTTATTGGTAAACTGGACTTATTTGTAACATTCATGAGGACAATGAAACAATGGTTATTGGTAAACTGGACAATGAAACTATGGTTATTGGTAAACTGAACAATGAAACTATGGTTATTGGTAAACTGGACAATGAAACGATGGTTATTGGTAAACTGGCCTTATTTGTAACATTCAAGAGGACAATGAAATTATGGTTATTGGTAAACTGGACTTATTTGTAACATTCATGAGGACAATGAAACAATGGTTATTGGTAAACTGGACAATGAAACTATGGTTATTGGTAAACTGAACAATGAAACTATGGTTATTGGTAAACTGGACAATGAAACTATGGTTATTGGTAAACTGGACAATTAAACTATGGTTATTGGTAAACTGGACAATGAAACTATGGTTATTGGTAAACTGGACAATGAAACTATGGTTATTGGTAAACTGGACGTATTTGTAACATTCATGACGACAATGAAACAATGGTTATTGGTAAACTGGACTTATTTGTAGCATTCATGAGGACAATGAAACAATGATTATTGGTAAACTGGACAATGAAACAATGGTTATTGGTAAACTGGACAATGAAACAATGATTATTGGTAAACTGGACTTATTTGTAGCATTCATGAGGACAATGAAACTTTGGTTATTGGTAAACTGGACAATGAAACTATGGCTATTTGTAAACTGGACATATTTGTAACATTCATGAGGACAATGAAACAATCGTTATTGGTAAACTGGACAATGAAACTATGGTTATTGGTAAACTGGACAATGAAACAATGGTTATTGGTAAACTGGACTTATTTGTAACATTCATGAGGACAATGAAACAATGGTTATTGGTAAACTGGACTTATTTGTAACATTCATGAGGACAATGAAACAATGGTTATTGGTAAACTGGACATATTTGTAACATTCATGAGGACAATGAAACAATGGTTATTGGTAAACTGGACAATGAAACTATGGTTATTGGTAAACTGGACAATGAAACTATGGTTATTGGTAAACTGGACTTATTTGTAACATTCATGAGGACAATGAAACAATGGTTATTGGTAAACTGGACAATGAAACTATGGTTATTGGTAAACTGGACAATGAAACTATGGTTATTGGTAAACTGGACTTATTTGTAACATTCATGAGGACAATGAAACAATGGTTATTGGTAAACTGGACAATGAAACTATGGTTATTGGTAAACTGGACAATGAAACATGGTTATTGGTAAACTGGACTTATTTGTAACATTCATGAGGACAATGAAACTATGGTTATTGGTAAACTGGACAATGAAACTATGGTTATTGGTAAACTGGACAATGAAACTATGGTTATTGGTAAACTGGACTTATTGTAACATTCATGAGGACAATGAAACTATGGTTATTGGTAAACTGGACAATGAAACTATGGTTATTGGTAAACTGGACTTATTTGTAACATTCATGAGGACAATGAAACAATGGTTATTGGTAAACTGGACAATGAAACTATGGTTATTGGTAAACTGGACAATGAAACTATGGTTATTGGTAAACTGGACAATGAAACTATGGTTATTGGTAAACTGGACTTATTTGTAACATTCATGAGGACAATGAAACTATGGTTATTGGTAAACTGGACAATGAAACTATGGTTATTGGTAACTGGACAATGAAACTATGGTTATTGGTAAACTGGACAATGATCTATGGTTATTGGTAAACTGGACAATGAAACTATGGTTATTGGTAAACTGGACTTATTTGTAACATTCATGAGGACAATGAAACAATGGTTATTGGTAAACTGGACAATGAAACTATGGTTATTGGTAAACTGGACATATTTGTAACATTCATGAGGACAATGAAACAATGGTTATTGGTAAACTGGACAATGAAACTATGGTTATTGGTAAACTGGACAATGAAACTATGGTTATTGGTAAACTGGACAATGAAACTATGGTTATTGGTAAACTGGACTTATTTGTAACATTCATGAGGACAATGAAACAATGGTTATTGGTAAACTGGACTTATTTGTAACATTCATGAGGACAATGAAACAATGGTTATTGGTAAACTGGACAATGAAACTATGGTTATTGGTAAACTGAACAATGAAACTATGGTTATTGGTAAACTGGACAATGAAACTATGGTTATTGGTAAACTGGACAATTAAACTATGGTTATTGGTAAACTGGACAATGAAACTATGGTTATTGGTAAACTGGACAATGAAACTATGGTTATTGGTAAACTGGACGTATTTGTAACATTCATGAGGACAATGAAACAATGGTTATTGGTAAACTGGACAATGAAACAATGATTATTGGTAAACTGGACAATGAAACTATGGTTATTGGTAAACTGGACATATTTGTAACATTCATGAGGACAATGAAACAATGGTTATTGGTAAACTGGACTTATTTGTAACATTCATGAGGACAATGAAACAATGGTTATTGGTAAACTGGACTTATTTGTTACATTCATGAGGACAATGAAACAATGGTTATTGGTAAACTGGACAATGAAACTATGGTATTGGTAAACTGGACAATGAAACTATGGTTATTGGTAAACTGGACAATGAAACTATGGTTATTGGTAAACTGGACAATGAAACTATGGTTATTGGTAAACTGGACAATGAAACAATGGTTATTGGTAAACTGGACTTATTTGTAACATTCATGAGGACAATGAAACTATGGTTATTGGTAAACTGGACTTATTTGTAACATTGATTAGGACAATGAAACAATGGTTATTGGTAAACTGGACTTATTTGTAACATTCATGAGGACAATGAAACAATGGTTATTGGTAAACTGTTTTGGTTGGTGTTGGTTTTGTTGGACAATGAAACTATGGTTATTTGTAAACTGGACTTATTTGTAACATTCATGAGGACAATGAAACTATGGTTATTGGTAAACTGGATGTTGGTTTTGGTTGGTGTTGGTTTGGTTGGTGTTTGGTTTTGGTTGGACAATGAAACTATGGTTATTGGTAAACTGGACTTATTTGTAACATTCATGAGGACAATGAAACTATGGTTATTGGTAAACTGGACAATGAAACTATGGTTATTGGTAAACTGGACTTATTTGTAACATTCATGAGGACAATGAAACAATGGTTATTGGTAAACTGGACAATGAAACTATGGTTATTGGTAAACTGAACAATGAAACTATGGTTATTGGTAAACTGGACAATGAAACGATGGTTATTTGTAAACTGGCCTTATTTGTAACATTCAAGAGGACAATGAAACTATGGTTATTGGTAAACTGGACTTATTTGTAACATTCATGAGGACAATGATACAATGGTTATTGGTAAACTGGACAATGAAACTATGGTTATTGGTAAACTGAACAATGAAACTATGGTTATTGGTAAACTGGACAATGAAACTATGGTTATTGGTAAACTGGACCATTAAACTATGGTTATTGGTAAACTGGACAATGAAACTATGGTTATTGGTAAACTGGACAATGAAACTATGGTTATTGGTAAACTGGACGTATTTGTAACATTCATGAGGACAATGAAACAATGGTTATTGGTAAACTGGACAATGAAACAATGATTATTGGTAAACTGGACAATGAAACTATGGTTATTGGTAAACTGGACATATTTGTAACATTCATGAGGACAATGAAACAATGGTTATTGGTAAACTGGACTTATTTGTAACATTCATGAGGACAATGAAACAATGGTTATTGGTAAACTGGACAATGAAACTATGGTTATTGGTAAACTGAACAATGAAACTATGGTTATTGGTAAACTGGACAATGAAACTATGGTTATTGGTAAACTGGACAATTAAACTATGGTTATTGGTAAACTGGACAATGAAACTATGGTTATTGGTAAACTGGACAATGAAACTATGGTTATTGGTAAACTGGACATATTTGTAACATTCATGAGGACAATGAAACAATGGTTATTGGTAAACTGGACTTATTTGTAACATTCATGAGGACAATGAAACAATGGTTATTGGTAAACTGGACGTACATTATGAGGACAATGAAACTTTGGTTATTGGTAAACTGACTTATTTGTAACAATCATGAGGACAATGAAACAATGGTTATTGGTAAACTGGACAATGAAACTATGGCTATTGGTAAACTGGACAATGAAACTATGGTTATTGGTAAACTGGACAATGAAACTATGGTTATTGGTAAACTGGACAATGAAACTATGGTTATTGGTAAACTGGACTTATTTGTAACATTCATGAGGACAATGAAATTATGGTTATTGGTAAACTGGACAATGAAACAATGATTATTGGTAAACTGGACAATGAAACAATGGTTATTGGTAAACTGGACTTATTTGTAACATTCATGAGGACAATGAAACTATGGTTATTGGTAAACTGGACAATGAAACAATGATTATTGGTAAACTGGACAATGAATCAATGGTTATTGGTAAACTGGCCTTATTTGTAACATTCATGAGGATAATGAAACAATGGTTATTGGTAATCTGAACTTATTTGTAACAATCATGAGGACAATGAAACAATGGTTATTGGTAAACTGGACAATGAAACTATGGCTATTTGTAAACTGGACATATTTGTAACATTCATGAGGACAATGAAACAATCGTTATTGGTAAACTGGACAATGAAACTATGGTTATTGGTAAACTGGACAATGAAACAATGGTTATTGGTAAACTGGACATATTTGTAACATTCATGAGGACAATGAAACAATGGTTATTGGTAAACTGGACAATGAAACTATGGTTATTGGTAAACTGGACAATGAAACTATGGTTATTGGTAAACTGGACAATGAAACTATGGTTATTGGTAAACTGGACAATTAAACTATGGTTATTGGTAAACTGGACAATGAAACTATGGTTATTGGTAAACTGGACAATGAAACTATGGTTATTGGTAAACTGGACATATTTGTAACATTCATGAGGACAATGAAACAATGGTTATTGGTAAACTGGACAATGAAACAATGATTATTGGTAAACTGGACAATGAAACAATGGTTATTGGTAAACTGGACTTATTTGTAGCATTCATGAGGACAATGAAACAATGGTTATTGGTAAACTGGACTTATTTGTAGCATTCATGAGGACAATGAAACAATGGTTATTGGTAAACTGGACTTATTTGTAGCATTCATGAGGACAATGAAACAATGGTTATTGGTAAACTGGACTTATTTGTAGCATTCATGAGGACAATGAAACAATGGTTATTGGTAAACTGGACAATGAAACTATGGTTATTGGTAAACTGGACAATGAAACTATGGTTATTGGTAAACTGGACAATGAAACTATGGTTATTGGTAAACTGGCCTTATTGTAACATTCATGAGGACAATGAAACTTTGGTTATTTGTAAACTGGACAATGAAACTATGGTTATTAGTAAACTGGACTTATTTGTAACATTCATGAGGACAATGAAACTATGGTTATTGGTAAACTGGACAATGAAACTATGGTTATTGGTAAACTGGACAATGAAACTATGGTTATTGGTAAACTGGACAATGAATCTATGGTTATTGGTAAACTGGACAATGAAACTATGGTTATTGGTAAACTGGACTTATTTGTAACATTCATGAGGACAATGAAA
>CM026391.1:44994460-45138919 GCA_014843695.1 Archivesica marissinica
TGGTAAACTGGACAATGAAACTATGGTTATTGGTAAACTGGACAATGAAACTATGGTTATTGGTAAACTGGACTTATTTGTAACATTCATGAGGACAATGAAACAATGGTTATTGGTAAACTGGACTTATTTGTAACATTCGTGAGGACAATGAAACAATGGTTATTGGTAAACTGGACTTATTTGTAACATTCGTGAGGACAATGAAACTATGGTTATTGGTAAACTGGACAATGAAACTATGGTTATTGGTAAACTGGACAATGAAACAATGGTTATTGGTAAACTGGACGTATTTGTAACATTCGTGAGGACAATGAAACAATGGTTATTGGTAAACTGGACTTATTTGTAACATTCGTGAGGACAATGAAACTATGGTTATTGGTAAACTGGCCTTATTTGTAACATTCATGAGGACAATGAAACTTTGGTTATTGGTAAACTGGACAATGAAACTATTGTTATTGGTAAACTGGCCTTATTTGTAACATTCATGAGGACAATGAAACTTTGGTTATTGGTAAACTGGACAATGAAACTATGGTTATTGGTAAACTGGACAATGAAACTATGGTTATTGGTAAACTGGACAATGAAACTATGGTTATTGGTAAACTGGACAATGAAACTATGGTTATTGGTAAACTGGACGTATTTGTAACATTCATGAGGACAATGAAACTATGGTTATTGGTAAACTGGAAAATGAAACTATGGTATTGGTAAACTGGACAATGAAACTATGGTTATTGGTAAACTGGACTTATTTGTAACATTCATGAGGACAATGAAACAATGGTTATTGGTAAACTGGACAATGAAACTATGGTTATTGGTAAACTGGACAATGAAACTATGGTTATTGGTAAACTGGACAATGAAACTATGGTTATTGGTAAACTGGACTTATTTGTAACATTCAAGAGGACAATGAAACTATGGTTATTGGTAAACTGGCCTTATTTGTAACATTCAAGAGGACAATGAAACTATGGTTATTGGTAAACTGGACTTATTTGTAACATTCATGAGGACAATGAAACAATGGTTATTGGTAAACTGGACAATGAAACTATGGTTATTGTTAAACTGAACAATGAAACTATGGTTATTGGTAAACTGGACAATGAAACTATGGTTATTGGTAAACTGGACAATTAAACTATGGTTATTGGTAAACTGGACAATGAAACTATGGTTATTGGTAAACTGGACAATGAAACTATGGTTATTGGTAAACTGGACGTATTTGTAACATTCATGAGGACAATGAAACAATGGTTATTGGTAAACTGGACTTATTTGTAACATTCATGAGGACAATGAAACAATGATTATTGGTAAACTGGACAATGAAACAATGGTTATTGGTAAACTGGACATATTTGTAACATTCATGAGGACAATGAAACAATGGTTATT
Organism: Archivesica marissinica; assembly: GCA_014843695.1. Taxonomy (NCBI): domain Eukaryota; kingdom Metazoa; phylum Mollusca; class Bivalvia; order Venerida; family Vesicomyidae; genus Archivesica; species Archivesica marissinica. The sequence continues at coordinate 44,995,886 of CM026391.1, forward strand.
GGTAAACTGGCCTTATTTGTAACATTCATGAGGACAATGAAACAATGGTTATTGGTAAACTGGACTTATTTGTAACATTCATGAGGACAATGAAACAATGGTTATTGGTAAACTGGACAATGAAACAATGATTATTGGTAAACTGGACTTATTTGTAACATTCATGAGGACAATGAAACTTTGGTTATTGGTAAACTGGACAATGAAACTATGGTTATTGGTAAACTGGACAATGAAACTTTGGTTATTGGTAAACTGGACAATGAAACAATGGCTATTTGTAAACTGGACATATTTGTAACATTCATGAGGACAATGAAACAATCGTTATTGGTAAACTGGACAATGAAACTATGGTTATTGGTAAACTGGACTTATTTGTAACATTCATGAGGACAATGAAACAATGGTTATTGGTAAACTGGACAATGAAACTATGGCTATTGGTAAACTGGACAATGAAACTATGGTTATTGGTAAACTGGACAATGAAACTATGGTTATTGGTAAACTGGACAATGAAACTATGGTTATTGGTAAACTGGACTTATTTGTAACATTCATGAGGACAATGAAACTATGGTTATTGGTAAACTGGACAATGAAACAATGATTATTGGTAAACTGGACAATGAAACAATGGTTATTGGTAAACTGGACTTATTTGTAACATTCATGAGGACAATGAAACTATGGTTATTGGTAAACTGGACAATGAAACAATGATTATTGGTAAACTGGACAATGAAACAATGGTTATTGGTAAACTGGACATATTTGTAACATTCATGAGGACAATGAAACAATGGTTATTGGTAAACTGGCCTTATTTGTAACATTCATGAGGACAATGAAACAATGGTTATTGGTAAACTGAACTTATTTGTAACAATCATGAGGACAATGAAACAATGGTTATTGGTAAACTGGACAATGAAACTATGACTATTTGTAAACTGGACATATTTGTAACATTCATGAGGACAATGAAACAATCGTTATTGGTAAACTGGACAATGAAACTATGGTTATTGGTAAACTGGACAATAAAACAATGGTTATTGGTAAACTGGACATATTTGTAACATTCATGAGGACAATGAAACAATCGTTATTGGTAAACTGGACAATGAAACTATGGTTATTGGTAAACTGGACAATGAAACAATGGTTATTGGTAAACTGGACATATTTGTAACATTCATGAGGACAATGAAACAATGGTTATTGGTAAACTGGACTTATTTGTAACATTCATGAGGACAATGAAACAATGGTTATTGGTAAACTGGACAATGAAACTATGGTTATTGGTAAACTGGACAATGAAACTATGGTTATTGGTAAATTGGACTTATTTGTAACATTCATGAGGACAATGAAACAATGGTTATTGGTAAACTGGACTTATTTGTAACATTCATGAGGACAATGAAACAATGGTTATTGGTAAACTGGACAATGAAACTATGGTTATTGGTAAACTGGACAATGAAACTATGGTTATTGGTAAACTGGACTTATTTGTAACATTCATGAGGACAATGAAACAATGGTTATTGGTAAACTGGACTTATTTGTAACATTCATGAGGACAATGAAACAATGGTTATTGGTAAACTGGACATATTTGTAACATTCATGAGGACAATGAAACTATGGTTATTGGTAAACTGGACAATGAAACTATGGTTATTGGTAAACTGGACAATGAAACTATGGTTATTGGTAAACTGGACTTATTTGTAACATTCATGAGGACAATGAAACAATGGTTATTGGTAAACTGGACAATGAAACTATGGTTATTGGTAAACTGGACAATGAAACTATGGTTATTGGTAAACTGGACTTATTTGTAACATTCATGAGGACAATGAAACAATGGTTATTGGTAAACTGGACAATGAAACTATGGTTATTGGTAAACTGGACAATGAAACAATGGTTATTGGTAAACTGGACTTATTTGTAACATTCATGAGGACAATGAAACTATGGTTATTGGTAAACTGGACAATGAAACTATGGTTATTGGTAAACTGGACAATGAAACTATGGTTATTGGTAAACTGGACTTATTGTAACATTCATGAGGACAATGAAACTATGGTTATTGGTAAACTGGACAATGAAACTATGGTTATTGGTAAACTGGACTTATTTGTAACATTCATGAGGACAATGAAACAATGGTTATTGGTAAACTGGACAATGAAACTATGGTTATTGGTAAACTGGACAATGAAACTATGGTTATTGGTAAACTGGACAATGAAACTATGGTTATTGGTAAACTGGACTTATTTGTAACATTCATGAGGACAATGAAACTATGGTTATTGGTAAACTGGACAATGAAACTATGGTTATTGGTAAACTGGACAATGAAACTATGGTTATTGGTAAACTGGACAATGAAACTATGGTTATTGGTAAACTGGACAATGAAACTATGGTTATTGGTAAACTGGACTTATTTGTAACATTCATGAGGACAATGAAACTATGGTTATTGGTAAACTGGACAATGAAACTATGGTTATTGGTAAACTGGACTTATTTGTAACATTCATGAGGACAATGAAACAATGGTTATTGGTAAACTGGACAATGAAACTATGGTTATTGGTAAACTGGACAATGAAACTATGGTTATTGGTAAACTGGACAATGAAACTATGGTTATTGGTAAACTGGACTTATTTGTAACATTCAAGAGGACAATGAAACTATGGTTATTGGTAAACTGGACTTATTTGTAACATTCATGAGGACAATGAAACAATGGTTATTGGTAAACTGGACAATGAAACTATGGTTATTGGTAAACTGAACAATGAAACTATGGTTATTGGTAAACTGGACAATGAAACTATGGTTATTGGTAAACTGGACAATTAAACTATGGTTATTGGTAAACTGGACAATGAAACTATGGTTATTGGTAAACTGGACAATGAAACTATGGTTATTGGTAAACTGGACATATTGTAACATTCATGAGGACAATGAAACAATGGTTATTGGTAAACTGGACAATGAAACAATGATTATTGGTAAACTGGACAATGAAACTATGGTTATTGGTAAACTGGACATATTTGTAACATTCATGAGGACAATGAAACAATGGTTATTGGTAAACTGGACTTATTTGTAACATTCATGAGGACAATGAAACAATGGTTATTGGTAAACTGGACTTATTTGTAACATTCATGAGGACAATGAAACTATGGTTATTGGTAAACTGGACAATGAAACTATGGTTATTGGTAAACTGGACAATGAAACTATGGTTATTGGTAAACTGGACAATGAAACTATGGTTATTGGTAAACTGGACAATGAAACTATGGTTATTGGTAAACTGGACAATGAAACAATGGTTATTGGTAAACTGGACATATTTGTAACATTCATGAGGACAATGAAACAATGGTTATTGGTAAACTGGACTTATTGTAACATTCATGAGGACAATGAAACTATGGTTATTGGTAAACTGGACTTATTTGTAACATTCATGAGGACAATGAAACTTTGGTTATTGGTAAACTGAACTTATTTGTAACAATCATGAGGACAATGAAACTATGGTTATTGGTAAACTGGACAATGAAACTATGGTTATTGGTAAACTGGACTTATTTGTAACATTCATGAGGACAATGAAACTATGGTTATTGGTAAACTGGACAATGAAACTATGGTTATTGGTAAACTGGACAATGAAACTATGGTTATTGGTAAACTGGACAATGAATCTATGGTTATTGGTAAACTGGACAATGAAACTATGGTTATTGGTAAACTGGACTTATTTGTAACATTCATGAGGACAATGAAACTATGGTTATTGGTAAACTGGACAATGAAACTATGGTTATTGGTAAACTGGACTTATTTGTAACATTCATGAGGACAATGAAACAATGGTTATTGGTAAACTGGACAATGAAACTATGGTTATTGGTAAACTGAACAATGAAACTATGGTTATTGGTAAACTGGACAATGAAACGATGGTTATTGGTAAACTGGCCTTATTTGTAACATTCAAGAGGACAATGAAACTATGGTTATTGGTAAACTGGACTTATTTGTAACATTCATGAGGACAATGAAACAATGGTTATTGGTAAACTGGACAATGAAACTATGGTTATTGGTAAACTGAACAATGAAACTATGGTTATTGGTAAACTGGACAATGAAACTATGGTTATTGGTAAACTGGACCATTAAACTATGGTTATTGGTAAACTGGACAATGAAACTATGGTTATTGGTAAACTGGACAATGAAACTATGGTTATTGGTAAACTGGACGTATTTGTAACATTCATGAGGACAATGAAACAATGGTTATTGGTAAACTGGACAATGAAACAATGATTATTGGTAAACTGGACAATGAAACTATGGTTATTGGTAAACTGGACATATTTGTAACATTCATGAGGACAATGAAACAATGGTTATTGGTAAACTGGACTTATTTGTAACATTCATGAGGACAATGAAACAATGGTTATTGGTAAACTGGACTTATTTATTGGTAAACTGAACAATGAAACTATGGTTATTGGTAAACTGGACAATGAAACTATGGTTATTGGTAAACTGGACAATGAAACTATGGTTATTGGTAAACTGGACAATGAAACTATGGTTATTGGTAAACTGGACAATGAAACTATGGTTATTGGTAAACTGGACAATGAAACAATGGTTATTGGTAAACTGGACATATTTGTAACATTCATGAGGACAATGAAACAATGGTTATTGGTAAACTGGACTTATTTGTAACATTCATGAGGACAATGAAACAATGGTTATTGGTAAACTGGACTTATTTGTAACATTCATGAGGACAATGAAACTATGGTTATTGGTAAACTGACTTATTTGTAACATTCATGAGGACAATGAAACTATGGTTATTGGTAAACTGGACAATGAAACTATGGCTATTGGTAAACTGGACAATGAAACTATGGTTATTGGTAAACTGGACAATGAAACTATGGTTATTGGTAAACTGGACAATGAAACTATGGTTATTGGTAAACTGGACTTATTTGTAACATTCATGAGGACAATGAAATATGGTTATTGGTAAACTGGACAATGAAACAATGATTATTGGTAAACTGGACAATGAAACAATGGTTATTGGTAAACTGGACTTATTTGTAACATTCATGAGGACAATGAAACTATGGTTATTGGTAAACTGGACAATGAAACAATGATTATTGGTAAACTGGACAATGAAACAATGGTTATTGGTAAACTGGCCTTATTTGTAACATTCATGAGGACAATGAAACAATGGTTATTGGTAAACTGAACTTATTTGTAACAATCATGAGGACAATGAAACAATGGTTATTGGTAAACTGGACAATGAAACTATGGCTATTTGTAAACTGGACATATTTGTAACATTCATGAGGACAATGAAACAATCGTTATTGGTAAACTGGACAATGAAACTATGGTTATTGGTAAACTGGACAATGAAACAATGGTTATTGGTAAACTGGACATATTTGTAACATTCATGAGGACAATGAAACAATGGTTATTGGTAAACTGGACAATGAAACTATGGTTATTGGTAAACTGAACAATGAAACTATGGTTATTGGTAAACTGGACAATGAAACTATGGTTATTGGTAAACTGGACAATTAAACTATGGTTATTGGTAAACTGGACAATGAAACTATGGTTATTGGTAAACTGGACAATGAAACTATGGTTATTGGTAAACTGGACATATTTGTAACATTCATGAGGACAATGAAACAATGGTTATTGGTAAACTGGACAATGAAACAATGATTATTGGTAAACTGGACAATGAAACTATGGTTATTGGTAAACTGGACATATTTGTAACATTCATGAGGACAATGAAACAATGGTTATTGGTAAACTGGACTTATTTGTAACATTCATGAGGACAATGAAACAATGGTTATTGGTAAACTGGACTTATTTGTAACATTCATGAGGACAATGAAACAATGGTTATTGGTAAACTGGACTTATTGTAAATTGGACAATGAAACTATGGTTATTGGTAAACTGGACAATGAAACTATGGTTATTGGTAAACTGGACAATGAAACTATGGTTATTGGTAAACTGGACAATGAAACTATGGTTATTGGTAAACTGGACTTATTTGTAACATTCATGAGGACAATGAAATTATGGTTATTGGTAAACTGGACAATGAAACAATGGTTATTGGTAAACTGGACTTATTTGTAACATTCATGAGGACAATGAAACTATGGTTATTGGTAAACTGGACAATGAAACAATGATTATTGGTAAACTGGACAATGAAACAATGGTTATTGGTAAACTGGACATATTTGTAACATTCATGAGGACAATGAAACAATGGTTATTGGTAAACTGGCCTTATTTGTAACATTCATGAGGACAATGAAACAATGGTTATTGGTAAACTGAACTTATTTGTAACAATCATGAGGACAATGAAACAATGGTTATTGGTAAACTGGACAATGAAACTATGGCTATTTGTAAACTGGACATATTTGTAACATTCATGAGGACAATGAAACAATCGTTATTGGTAAACTGGACAATGAAACTATGGTTATTGGTAAACTGGACAATGAAACAATGGTTATTGGTAAACTGGACATATTTGTAACATTCATGAGGACAATGAAACAATGGTTATTGGTAAACTGGACAATGAAACTATGGTTATTGGTAAACTGAACAATGAAACTATGGTTATTGGTAAACTGGACAATGAAACTATGGTTATTGGTAAACTGGACAATTAAACTATGGTTATTGGTAAACTGGACAATGAAACTATGGTTATTGGTAAACTGGACAATGAAACTATGGTTATTGGTAAACTGGACATATGTGTAACATTCATGAGGACAATGAAACAATGGTTATTGGTAAACTGGACAATGAAACAATGATTATTGGTAAACTGGACAATGAAACAATGGTTATTGGTAAACTGGACTTATTTGTAACATTCATGAGGACAATGAAACAATGGTTATTGGTAAACTGGACTTATTTGTAGCATTCATGAGGACAATGAAACAATGGTTATTGGTAAACTGGACTTATTTGTAGCATTCATGAGGACAATGAAACAATGGTTATTGGTAAACTGGACTTATTTGTAACATTCATGAGGACAATGAAACAATGGTTATTGGTAAACTGGACAATGAAACTATGGTTATTGGTAAACTGGACAATGAAACTATGGTTATTGGTAAACTGGACAATGAAACTATGGTTATTGGTAAACTGGACTTATTTGTAACATTCATGAGGACAATGAAACAATGGTTATTGGTAAACTGGACTTATTTGTAACATTCGTGAGGACAATGAAACAATGGTTATTGGTAAACTGGACTTATTTGTAACATTCGTGAGGACAATGAAACTATGGTTATTGGTAAACTGGACAATGAAACTATGGTTATTGGTAAACTGGACAATGAAACAATGGTTATTGGTAAACTGGACGTATTTGTAACATTCGTGAGGACAATGAAACAATGGTTATTGGTAAACTGGACTTATTTGTAACATTCGTGAGGACAATGAAACTATGGTTATTGGTAAACTGGCCTTATTTGTAACATTCATGAGGACAATGAAACTTTGGTTATTGGTAAACTGGACAATGAAACTATTGTTATTGGTAAACTGGCCTTATTTGTAACATTCATGAGGACAATGAAACTTTGGTTATTGGTAAACTGGACAATGAAACTATGGTTATTGGTAAACTGGACAATGAAACTATGGTTATTGGTAAACTGGACAATGAAACTATGGTTATTGGTAAACTGGACAATGAAACTATGGTTATTGGTAAACTGGACGTATTTGTAACATTCATGAGGACAATGAAACTATGGTTATTGGTAAACTGGAAAATGAAACTATGGTATTGGTAAACTGGACAATGAAACTATGGTTATTGGTAAACTGGACTTATTTGTAACATTCATGAGGACAATGAAACAATGGTTATTGGTAAACTGGACAATGAAACTATGGTTATTGGTAAACTGGACAATGAAACTATGGTTATTGGTAAACTGGACTTATTTGTAACATTCATGAGGACAATGAAACAATGGTTATTGGTAAACTGGACTTATTTGTAACATTCAAGAGGACAATGAAACTATGGTTATTGGTAAACTGGCCTTATTTGTAACATTAAGAGGACAATGAAACTATGGTTATTGGTAAACTGGACTTATTTGTAACATTCATGAGGACAATGAAATTATGGTTATTGGTAAACTGGACAATGAAACAATGATTATTGGTAAACTGGACAATGAAACAATGGTTATTGGTAAACTGGACTTATTTGTAACATTCATGAGGACAATGAAACTATGGTTATTGGTAAACTGGACAATGAAACAATGATTATTGGTAAACTGGACAATGAAACAATGGTTATTGGTAAACTGGACATATTTGTAACATTCATGAGGACAATGAAACAATGGTTATTGGTAAACTGGCCTTATTTGTAACATTCATGAGGACAATGAAACAATGGTTATTGGTAAACTGAACTTATTTGTAACAATCATGAGGACAATGAAACAATGGTTATTGGTAAACTGGACAATGAAACTATGGTTATTGGTAAACTGGACTTATTTGTAACATTCATGAGGACAATGAAACAATGGTTATTGGTAAACTGGTTTGTTGGACAATGAAACTATGGTTATTGGTAAACTGGACAATGAAACTATGGTTATTGGTAAACTGGACAATGTAACATGTTATTGAGGACAATGAAACAATGGTTATTGGTAAACTGGACAATGAAACTATGGTTATTGGTAAACTGAACAATGAAACTATGGTTATTGGTAAACTGGACAATGAAACTATGGTTATTGGTAAACTGGACAATTAAACTATGGTTATTGGTAAACTGGACAATGAAACTATGGTTATTGGTAAACTGGACAATGAAACTATGGTTATTGGTAAACTGGACATATGTGTAACATTCATGAGGACAATGAAACAATGGTTATTGGTAAACTGGACAATGAAACAATGATTATTGGTAAACTGGACAATGAAACAATGGTTATTGGTAAACTGGACTTATTTGTAGCATTCATGAGGACAATGAAACAATGGTTATTGGTAAACTGGACTTATTTGTAGCATTCATGAGTACAATGAAACAATGGTTATTGGTAAACTGGACTTATTTGTAGCATTCATGAGGACAATGAAACAATGGTTATTGGTAAACTGGACTTATTTGTAACATTCATGAGGACAATGAAACAATGGTTATTGGTAAATTGGACAATGAAACTATGGTTATTGGTAAACTGGACAATGAAACTATGGTTATTGGTAAACTGGACAATGAAACTATGGTTATTGGTAAACTGGACTTATTTGTAACATTCATGAGGACAATGAAACAATGGTTATTGGTAAACTGGACTTATTTGTAACATTCGTGAGGACAATGAAACAATGGTTATTGGTAAACTGGACTTATTTGTAACATTCGTGAGGACAATGAAACTATGGTTATTGGTAAACTGGACAATGAAACTATGGTTATTGGTAAACTGGACAATGAAACAATGGTTATTGGTAAACTGGACGTATTTGTAACATTCGTGAGGACAATGAAACAATGGTTATTGGTAAACTGGACTTATTTGTAACATTCGTGAGGACAATGAAACTATGGTTATTGGTAAACTGGCCTTATTTGTAACATTCATGAGGACAATGAAACTTTGGTTATTGGTAAACTGGACAATGAAACTATTGTTATTGGTAAACTGGCCTTATTTGTAACATTCATGAGGACAATGAAACTTTGGTTATTGGTAAACTGGACAATGAAACTATGGTTATTGGTAAACTGGACAATGAAACTATGGTTATTGGTAAACTGGACAATGAAACTATGGTTATTGGTAAACTGGACAATGAAACTATGGTTATTGGTAAACTGGACGTATTTGTAACATTCATGAGGACAATGAAACTATGGTTATTGGTAAACTGGAAAATGAAACTATGGTATTGGTAAACTGGACAATGAAACTATGGTTATTGGTAAACTGGACTTATTTGTAACATTCATGAGGACAATGAAACAATGGTTATTGGTAAACTGGACAATGAAACTATGGTTATTGGTAAACTGGACAATGAAACTATGGTTATTGGTAAACTGGACAATGAAACTATGGTTATTGGTAAACTGGACTTATTTGTAACATTCATGAGGACAATGAAACAATGGTTATTGGTAAACTGGACTTATTTGTAACATTCAAGAGGACAATGAAACTATGGTTATTGGTAAACTGGCCTTATTTGTAACATTAAGAGGACAATGAAACTATGGTTATTGGTAAACTGGACTTATTTGTAACATTCATGAGGACAATGAAACAATGGTTATTGGTAAACTGGACAATGAAACTATGGTTATTGTTAAACTGAACAATGAAACTATGGTTATTGGTAAACTGGACAATGAAACTATGGTTATTGGTAAACTGGACAATTAAACTATGGTTATTGGTAAACTGGACAATGAAACTATGGTTATTGGTAAACTGGACAATGAAACTATGGTTATTGGTAAACTGGACGTATTTGTAACATTCATGAGGACAATGAAACAATGGTTATTGGTAAACTGGACTTATTTGTAACATTCATGAGGACAATGAAACAATGATTATTGGTAAACTGGACAATGAAACAATGGTTATTGGTAAACTGGACATATTTGTAACATTCATGAGGACAATGAAACAATGGTTATTGGTAAACTGGCCTTATTTGTAACATTCATGAGGACAATGAAACAATGGTTATTGGTAAACTGGACTTATTTGTAACATTCATGAGGACAATGAAACAATGGTTATTGGTAAACTGGACAATGAAACAATGATTATTGGTAAACTGGACTTATTTGTAACATTCATGAGGACAATGAAACTTTGGTTATTGGTAAACTGGACAATGAAACTATGGTTATTGGTAAACTGGACAATGAAACTTTGGTTATTGGTAAACTGGACAATGAAACAATGGTTATTTGTAAACTGGACATATTTGTAACATTCATGAGGACAATGAAACAATGGTTATTGGTAAACTGGACAATGAAACTATGGTTATTGGTAAACTGGACTTATTTGTAACATTCATGAGGACAATGAAACAATGGTTATTGGTAAACTGGACAATGAAACTATGGCTATTGGTAAACTGGACAATGAAACTATGGTTATTGGTAAACTGGACAATGAAACTATGGTTATTGGTAAACTGGACAATGAAACTATGGTTATTGGTAAACTGGACTTATTTGTAACATTCATGAGGACAATGAAACTATGGTTATTGGTAAACTGGACAATGAAACAATGATTATTGGTAAACTGGACAATGAAACAATGGTTATTGGTAAACTGGACTTATTTGTAACATTCATGAGGACAATGAAACTATGGTTATTGGTAAACTGGACAATGAAACAATGATTATTGGTAAACTGGACAATGAAACAATGGTTATTGGTAAACTGGACATATTTGTAACATTCATGAGGACAATGAAACAATGGTTATTGGTAAACTGGCCTTATTTGTAACATTCATGAGGACAATGAAACAATGGTTATTGGTAAACTGAACTTATTTGTAACAATCATGAGGACAATGAAACAATGGTTATTGGTAAACTGGACAATGAAACTATGGCTATTTGTAAACTGGACATATTTGTAACATTCATGAGGACAATGAAACAATCGTTATTGGTAAACTGGACAATGAAACTATGGTTATTGGTAAACTGGACAATGAAACAATGGTTATTGGTAAACTGGACATATTTGTAACATTCATGAGGACAATGAAACAATCGTTATTGGTAAACTGGACAATGAAACTATGGTTATTGGTAAACTGGACAATGAAACAATGGTTATTGGTAAACTGGACATATTTGTAACATTCATGAGGACAATGAAACAATGGTTATTGGTAAACTGGACTTATTTGTAACATTCATGAGGACAATGAAACAATGGTTATTGGTAAACTGGACAATGAAACTATGGTTATTGGTAAACTGGACAATGAAACTATGGTTATTGGTAAACTGGACTTATTTGTAACATTCATGAGGACAATGAAACAATGGTTATTGGTAAACTGGACTTATTTGTAACATTCATGAGGACAATGAAACAATGGTTATTGGTAAACTGGACAATGAAACTATGGTTATTGGTAAACTGGACAATGAAACTATGGTTATTGGTAAACTGGACTTATTTGTAACATTCATGAGGACAATGAAACAATGGTTATTGGTAAACTGGACTTATTTGTAACATTCATGAGGACAATGAAACAATGGTTATTGGTAAACTGGACATATTTGTAACATTCATGAGGACAATGAAACTATGGTTATTGGTAAACTGGACAATGAAACTATGGTTATTGGTAAACTGGACAATGAAACTATGGTTATTGGTAAACTGGACTTATTTGTAACATTCATGAGGACAATGAAACAATGGTTATTGGTAAACTGGACAATGAAACTATGGTTATTGGTAAACTGGACAATGAAACTATGGTTATTGGTAAACTGGACTTATTTGTAACATTCATGAGGACAATGAAACAATGGTTATTGGTAAACTGGACAATGAAACTATGGTTATTGGTAAACTGGACAATGAAACAATGGTTATTGGTAAACTGGACGTATTTGTAACATTCATGAGGACAATGAAACTATGGTTATTGGTAAACTGGACAATGAAACTATGGTTATTGGTAAACTGGACAATGAAACTATGGTTATTGGTAAACTGGACTTATTGTAACATTCATGAGGACAATGAAACTATGGTTATTGGTAAACTGGACAATGAAACTATGGTTATTGGTAAACTGGACTTATTTGTAACATTCATGAGGACAATGAAACAATGGTTATTGGTAAACTGGACAATGAAACTAGGGTTATTGGTAAACTGGACAATGAAACTATGGTTATTGATAAACTGGACAATGAAACTATGGTTATTGGTAAACTGGACTTATTTGTAACATTCATGAGGACAATGAAACTATGGTTATTGGTAAACTGGACAATGAAACTATGGTTATTGGTAAACTGGACAATGAAACTATGGTTATTGGTAAACTGGACAATGAATATATGGTTATTGGTAAACTGGACAATGAAACAATGGTTATTGGTAAACTGGACTTATTTGTAACATTCATGAGGACAATGAAACTATGGTTATTGGTAAACTGGACAATGAAACTATGGTTATTGGTAAACTGGACTTATTTGTAACATTCATGAGGACAATGAAACAATGGTTATTGGTAAACTGGACAATGAAACTATGGTTATTGGTAAACTGAACAATGAAACTATGGTTATTGGTAAACTGGACAATGAAACGATGGTTATTTGTAAACTGGCCTTATTTGTAACATTCAAGAGGACAATGAAACTATGGTTATTGGTAAACTGGACTTATTTGTAACATTCATGAGGACAATGATACAATGGTTATTGGTAAACTGGACAATGAAACTATGGTTATTGGTAAACTGAACAATGAAACTATGGTTATTGGTAAACTGGACAATGAAACTATGGTTATTGGTAAACTGGACAATTAAACTATGGTTATTGGTAAACTGGACAATGAAACTATGGTTATTGGTAAACTGGACAATGAAACTATGGTTATTGGTAAACTGGACGTATTTGTAACATTCATGAGGACAATGAAACAATGGTTATTGGTAAACTGGACAATGAAACAATGATTATTGGTAAACTGGACAATGAAACTATGGTTATTGGTAAACTGGACATATTTGTAACATTCATGAGGACAATGAAACAATGGTTATTGGTAAACTGGACTTATTTGTAACATTCATGAGGACAATGAAACAATGGTTATTGGTAAACTGGACAATGAAACTATGGTTATTGGTAAACTGGACAATGAAACTATGGTTATTGGTAAACTGGACAATGAAACTATGGTTATTGGTAAACTGGACAATGAAACTATGGTTATTGGTAAACTGGACAATGAAACTATGGTTATTGGTAAACTGGACAATGAAACTATGGTTATTGGTAAACTGGACGTATTTGTAACATTCATGAGGACAATGAAACAATGGTTATTGGTAAACTGGACTTATTTGTAACATTCATGAGGACAATGAAACAATGGTTATTGGTAAACTGGACTTATTTGTAACATTCATGAGGACAATGAAACTTTGGTTATTGGTAAACTGAACTTATTTGTAACAATCATGAGGACAATGAAACTATGGTTATTGGTAAACTGGACAATGAAACTATGGTTATTGGTAAACTGGACTTATTTGTAACATTCATGAGGACAATGAAACTATGGTTATTGGTAAACTGGACAATGAAACTATGGTTATTGGTAAACTGGACAATGAAACTATGGTTATTGGTAAACTGGACAATGAAACTATGGTTATTGGTAAACTGGACAATGAAACTATGGTTATTGGTAAACTGGACTTATTTGTAACATTCATGAGGACAATGAAACTATGGTTATTGGTAAACTGGACAATGAAACTATGGTTATTGGTAAACTGGACTTATTTGTAACATTCATGAGGACAATGAAACAATGGTTATTGGTAAACTGGACAATGAAACTATGGTTATTGGTAAACTGAACAATGAAACTATGGTTATTGGTAAACTGGACAATGAAACGATGGTTATTGGTAAACTGGCCTTATTTGTAACATTCAAGAGGACAATGAAACTATGGTTATTGGTAAACTGGACTTATTTGTAACATTCATGAGGACAATGAAACAATGGTTATTGGTAAACTGGACAATGAAACTATGGTTATTGGTAAACTGAACAATGAAACTATGGTTATTGGTAAACTGGACAATGAAACTATGGTTATTGGTAAACTGGACAATTAAACTATGGTTATTGGTAAACTGGACAATGAAACTATGGTTATTGGTAAACTGGACAATGAAACTATGGTTATTGGTAAACTGGACATATTTGTAACATTCATGAGGACAATGAAACAATGGTTATTGGTAAACTGGACAATGAAACAATGATTATTGGTAAACTGGACAATGAAACAATGGTTATTGGTAAACTGGACATATTTGTAATATTCATGAGGACAATGAAACAATGGTTATTGGTAAACTGGACTTATTTGTAACATTCATGAGGACAATGAAACAATGGTTATTGGTAAACTGGACAATGAAACTATTTGTTAAACTGAACAATGAAACAATGGTTATTGGTAAACTGGACAATGAAACTATGGCTATTGGTAAACTGGACAATGAAACTATGGTTATTGGTAAACTGGACAATGAAACTATGGTTATTGGTAAACTGGACAATGAAACTATGGTTATTGGTAAACTGGACAATGAAACAATGGTTATTGGTAAACTGGACATATTTGTAACATTCATGAGGACAATGAAACAATGGTTATTGGTAAACTGGACTTATTTGTAACATTCATGAGGACAATGAAACAATGGTTATTGGTAAACTGGACTTATTTGTAACATTCATGAGGACAATGAAACTTTGGTTATTGGTAAACTGAACTTATTTGTAACAATCATGAGGACAATGAAACAATGGTTATTGGTAAACTGGACAATGAAACTATGGCTATTGGTAAACTGGACAATGAAACTATGGTTATTGGTAAACTGGACAATGAAACTATGGTTATTGGTAAACTGGACAATGAAACTATGGTTATTGGTAAACTGGACTTATTTGTAACATTCATGAGGACAATGAAATTATGGTTATGGTTGGTGTGTTTGGTAAACTGGACAATGAAACAATGGTTATTGGTAAACTGGACTTATTTGTAACATTCATGAGGACAATGAAACTATGGTTATTGGTAAACTGGACAATGAAACAATGATTATTGGTAAACTGGACAATGAAACAATGGTTATTGGTAAACTGGCCTTATTTGTAACATTCATGAGGACAATGAAACAATGGTTATTGGTAAACTGAACTTATTTGTAACATTCATGAGGACAATGAAACAATGGTTATTGGTAAACTGGACAATGAAACTATGGCTATTGTAAACTGGACATATTTGTAACATTCATGAGGACAATGAAACAATGGTTATTGGTAAACTGGACAATGAAACTATGGTTATTGGTAAACTGGACATAATGGTTATTGGTAAACTGGACATATTTGTAACATTCATGAGGACAATGAAACAATGGTTATTGGTAAACTGGACAATGAAACTATGGTTATTGTAAACTGACAATGAAACATGGTTATTGGTAAACTGGACAATGAAACTATGGTTATTGGTAAACTGGACAATGAAACTATGGTTATTGGTAAACTGGACAATGAAACTATGGTTATTGGTAAACTGGACAATGAAACAATGGTTATTGGTAAACTGGACATATTTGTAACATTCATGAGGACAATGAAACAATGGTTATTGGTAAACTGGACAATGAAACATTTATTGGTAGGATATGTTATTGGTAAACTGGATATTTGTAACATTCATGAGGACAATGAAACAATGGTTATTGGTAAACTGGACTTATTTGTAACATTAATGAGGACAATGAAACAATGGTTATTGGTAAACTGGACTTTTGTACATTATGAGGACAATGAAACAATGGTTATTGGTAAACTGGACTTATTTGTAACATTCATGAGGACAATGAAACTATTGTTATTGGTAAACTGGACAATGAAACTATGGTTATTGGTAAACTGGACAATGAAACTATGGTTATTGGTAAACTGGACAATGAAACTATGGTTATTGGTAAACTGGACGTATTTGTAACATGAATGAGGACAATGAAACTATTGTTATTGGTAAACTGGACAATGAAACTATTGTTATTGGTAAGCTGGACTTATTGGTAAAATGGACAATGAAACTATGGTTATTGGTGAGCTGGCCTTAATACATGCATGAGGACAATGAATCTATGGTTATTGGTGAGCTGGCCTTAATACATGCATGAGGACAATGAAACTATGGTTATTGGTGAGCTGGCCTTCATACATTCATGATGACAATGAAACTATGGTTATTGGTGAGCTGGCCTTAATACATGCATGAGGACAATGAAACTGGTTATTGGTGAGCTGGGCTTAATACATGCATGAGGACAATGAAACTATGGTTATTGGTGAGCTGGCCTTAATACATGCATGAGGACAATGAAACTGGTTATTGGTGAGCTGGCCTTAATACATGCATGAGGACAATGAAACTATGGTTATTGGTGAGCTGGCCTTAATACATGCATGAGGACAATGAAACTATGGTTATTGGTGAGCTGGCCTTAATACATTCATGAGGACAATGAAACTATGGTTATTGGTGAGCTGGCCTTAATACATGTACATTCATGAGGACAATGAAACTATGGTTTTTGGTGAGCTGGCCTTAATACATGCATGATGACAATGAAACTATGGTTATTGGTGAGCTGGCCTTAATACATGCATGAGTACAATGAAACTATGGTTATTGGTGAGCTGGGCTTAATACATTTATGAGGATAATGAAACTATGGTTATTGGTGAGCTGGCCTTAATACATGTACATTCATGAGGACAATGAAACTATGGTTTTTGGTGAGCTGGCCTTAATACATTCATGAGGACAATGCAACTATGGTTATTGGTGAGCTGGCCTTAATACATTCATGAGGACAATGAAACTATGGTTATTGGTGAGTTGGCCTTAATACATTCATGAGGACAATGAAACTATGGTTATTGGTGAGCTGGCCTTAATACATTCATGAGGACAATGAAACTATGGTTTTTGGTGAGCTGGCCTTAATACATTCATGAGGACAATGAAACTATGGTTATTGGTGAGATGGCCTTAATACATTCATGAGGACAATGAAACTATGGTTTTTGGTGAGCTGGCCTTAATACATTCATGAGGACAATGAAACTATGGTTTTTATTAGTAAGCTTGTCTTGTTAGATTAGTGAACATCCACCACTATGTAGCTCTTGAAAGATTTTCTCAATGTGACCTACTTTGTGACCTCACAGATGCAGCAGACAAACCATGGTCGTTCATCATATTCTGACATATTCTTAATTGCATTGTCATAATGCGTGTGAATCTTCATAATTTCTGCATTAGGTAGTAATTATTCTATAATAGAATTCTGTAAAATATTGCTGAATTATTGTACCATGGAGACCCACATGTATGCAATGGCTATACAGATGTAGTATTTGAAGTGGATCCTGAATAGCTTGCAAGAAATCCAAAAATACTGACCGCTTGACTCCTCTAACCAACATTAGTAATAATTGAAAAGCAAGAAAAATATTTTATCTTTTGTCAGCTGACTAATTGGCTTTGAATTAATTTGATTAATTGTGGATTAAATATGATATAGTGCACTATTCTAGTCCACTCTTTTTGCATCCTGAGACAGATGCTTCCCTTAATACCAATTCTGTTTGTTTAAATATCGTGTTAATTAAATAATGAAGGAGCAATCACTGTTCTTATATAAGTTGTTGCATTTTGTATTTTGCTGAAACTACACTTCATCTCAAAGAAACTTTGGACCTCAACAATGTCAAGTCACCCATGAAGGGAGTTGTTTCATATATATAGTGTGCCAATGATTATTAACTGAAAATATTAAAATCAATGTGGACCTTTGAAATCCCAAGCAAATAAACTAGATTACACTGTATGAGCGAGTATCACATTTCTTATGCCAACTCTTTTAACCCTTTCTCTCATCTTGACGTCATTACCAATACCACATACATTGACAAGGTAGTAGCCAAACCAATGTTCATAATAAAGTCCAGAATCTCATGTAGTAGAGGTGGGTTAGATATGGTGACTACTTATCCACTGCATGGTAGCTAAATGGAGATATGAAGGAAAGGGTTAATAAAACATTCTAAAAGTGATGTACGCACATTGATCATTTAATTGATATTATGATTTGTTACGGAGAAACGGAGCTACGCAACACAAAATCACTTATCCTAGTCAAAATAAGAGTATATATTTGCAAAATTGTTCAAGTGCATATTGTAACATATTGTAACATATTAAAAAGGTTGGATTACCTTACTGAAAAACATGAGTAATACTGATAGCAATGTTTGATGATGGAGAGTTTGAACTGGAATGTGACTTTAACTCTTTCCAACAAAAAAATCCCTCCCCCCCCCCCGACACAAATACCACTTACATAACAATATAGTAGTAGCCAAACCAACATTCATAATAAAGGTCTGAATCTCAGGTACATGTAGTCCAAGTAATATTTATTGTAGTTCGGAAGATATGTTGCTTACCTGCTGATTGACACCTATCTAGCTGTTGTATGTATGGAGATATATAGTAGCATATTGACCTAAATCTCTATGTGGGAATGGGTAATTATTGAACATGTGATTAAATGAGGAGCATGTATTTTTAAGAAGTTGAATTTGTATCACCATTTTTCCTTTCGTCCCCGTAAACAACTGTCCCCGTAAACAACTGTAAACAACTGTCCCCGTAAACAACTGTATTTCGCTTTAAGCCTTATATTATAGTTCCTGTTTCGGTCATTACTGAAAATGTCATCGCTAAGCTTGCTGTGTTTGTGTACACAGTCTTTTGTAAGATTGTGAGAATCTAAAAGTCCTAACTTGTTATAATTAATAGGTTTTCAAATTTTCAAAGACATTCCAAAAATGCTATCCCTGAGACAAGCATCAAAATGGTCCTCACTCTCATCTGGTGATTCATTATCGATTTTAATTCTTCTATTATTGATTTGAACAGGAAATAGTTAAGACTTCAATTTTCTTTGAATTACCCAAAAACTCTGAAAAAGTGAGCTTTAAAATTGCTTTCTTGATTGAAGAGTATTAAATTACATAACTTCTTGTTGACTAACTTTGGTTCTGTTCGTTCTTTCTTCCAGCGTAAGGTATTTATCATGCACACTGTACGTGCAGCAGATTTCCAGCATAAGGTATTTATCATGCACACTGTGTGCAGCAGATTTCCAGTGTACAGGATTTATCATGCACACTGTGTGCAGCAGATTTCCAGCGTACAGGATTTATCATGCACACTGTGCAGCAGATTTCCAGCGTACGGGATTTATCATGCACACTGTGTGCAGCAGATTTCCAGCGTACAGGATTTATCATGCACACTGTGTTCAGCAGATTTCCAGCATACGGTATTTATCATGCACACTGTGTGCAGCAGATTTCCAGCATAAGGTATTTATCATGCACACTGTGTGCAGCAGATTTCCAGCGTACGGGATTTATCATGCACACTGTGCAGCAGATTTCCAGCGTACAGGATTTATCATGCACACTGTGTGCAGCAGATTTCCAGCGTACGGGATTTATCATGCTCACTGTGTGCAGCAGATTTCCAGCGTACGGGGATTTATCATGCACACTGTGTGCAGTAGATTCTTTTGGAATTTTGGTATTGCAGTGCAGGTTCACTAAAATTGATTGTATCAAATTGGGAGGTGAAGCATTAGACATGTCTTTTATTGGATGGAAGTCATTAGGAAAAATAGTGACAAATATAAGGCAAATGAGTGTTCGTTTCACTGGATATCTTGTACCAACATTCTATTATTTTATCGACACATGTAGAAAGCTTAATATTAAAATAATTACTTGTATGGTATTTCATGAGGCTAATTGTAAAGGTTATTGACATTGCCCAGTAGCCCATGTTAGCTATTGAGGTAACACATTAAATATTTGGATACTAATTCTTCAATGTAGGCTAGCAGTGAAAATAACAGTTAAGTAGGTCATGCAATTTCATTAATTAGAATTGTGTCATAATGACTCTAATCTAATGTACAGTCCCACCTCCACAAACATCACCTCCCATGAGCGACACCCTCTTTATAACGTCACCATTATTCCCACCTGTTGCGTTTTAATACAATTTCACCTCTCAAGAACGACACCTCCCAACAACACACAACGACAGTCAATTTCGCACCCAGCGATGCAGAAAACCTCCCAAGAACAGACAAAAATGTGGCTGAAAAAAGAAACAGTCTGTACATGTATGTGTCATCGGACGCAAATAATCGCCAATTGTTCCTTTCCATTTTCCATAAACAGTAATTATCTTAATCTGTGGCCATATCCGGGGGGGGGGGGACATAATCTACAGGCTGGTCCGTATGTGTGAAAATAATCATTCTTTACAGGTATTCTTTCAATAAACAGCTTGACATGATTGGCAGGTTGTTTTACCATGTATATCTTTTGATAGGTTAAGATGAAGAAAATGGGAATTTTGCAGGTGCATAGCTTATACCGACATATGTCTCGGCTGTCAATAGATGAGACTGTTTATTAACTTTATATGTTTGTTTAATAATTATCGCATTAAAATGAGTAACGTAATTTTTATTTTCCCGGGTTTGCTGTATTACAATCACATACCGTAATAAGATAATTTGGCATCAGTTTTCAGACACGCCTCATCCGAAATACTTCCAAAAATCAAATTATCGTTCCGAGCACTCGTGTACTCGATCGGAACTGTGTCCGAGTACCTGAGTATCAAAATTGCTACTCATAAATGACCAAACTGACATCTTGCATTTCCAAACTTCAAAAAGTTGAACGTCCCTAGAACAACCACCTCTCTACAACAACCAATTTTGGGTGTATCCGGATGGTGTTTGCTCTGGAGATGTTTGACTGTAATTCCATGACACATTTCCAGAGTTTTTAGGGTCAAATAAGAAATATACATTTACATGAATTGTCTGCTATAATTATTTGAACTATTTACTTTAACCTGCATGCAAATAATTAATACTTTACCACATAGACGGGTCAATGGTTAGCACATGGACTAGGAATCCCCCGTAACCATAATAATTGTCTTCTATATCTTGTACACTGTCCTAAAAAATAAAATTTCTAACATACTTCTGGGGCTGTCACCCTGATTGATGTGTGAGAGAAGAGAGAGGGAGAGAGGGAGAGAGAGAGGGAGGGAGATAGTGAGAGAGTGAGTGAGAGAGGGATAGAGAGAGGGAGATGAGAGGAGAAATAGAGGGAGAGAGTGGGAGAGAGAGAGGGATGAGAGGAGAGAGGAAAGGAGAGAGGAGAGGAAGATAGAGAGAGAGAGAGAGAGAGAGAGGGGGAGAGAGGGAGAGAGGGAGGGAGGGAGGAGAGGAGATATAGAGAGAGAGGGGGAGAGAGAGGAGAGAGAGAGTGAGAGAGAGAGAGAGAGGGGGTAGAGGGTGATTATAATTACCATTAAAACAAACACAACACAGGACCACCACCATTATGTAACAACCAGTGATGCTTCTATGTGGGATTGGGTTAAATGGTGTACTGGTCGTCATACAGTGTGTGTATATATCTAAGCTCTAATATAATACTTTTTGATTGTAATGAAATGTAACCTAATATATTACATGCAACATAAATTTGTCAAGGGATGGAAAATCTCCACAACAAATTTAGAAAAAAAGATTAATTACAGGTTGGTAAATATAGTGTTCTCTTATTTCAGAATTACAAAATGAGGCAGAACTGTAACAATGACAATATTTATTGATGCTTCATGAGAGTTGTTTCCCAAGTCACCATGGAGATGAGTTCTTTGAGTACAACACCAAACTACAAACCCACCAATCGGTCGGTAGGACGGCGGACATCGGGACGAGAGAAAAGGGGGAGTAAGACATACAGTTCATCAGAAGATGATTTCCATTCTGATGATAATCTTCGACCATATGAAGAAGTAAAAATGGCACATCATGACAAGAAACTAAACAGTTTAGGTAAGGGTCAAGGTTATTACCATGGTGATACAACTGCTACATTCCATGTGCACATTCCAGGACAGTATTACCATGGTGATACAACTGTAGCATTCCATGTGCACATTCCAGGACAGTATTACCATGGTGATACAACTGTAGCGTTCCATGTGCACATTCCAGGACAGTATTACCATGGTGATACAACTGTAGCGTTCCATGTGCACATTCAGGACAGTATTACCATGGTGATACAACTGTAGCGTTCCATGTGCACATTCCAGGACAGTATTACCATGGTGATACAACTGTAGCATTCCATGTGCACATTCCAGGACAGTATTACCATGGTGATACAACTGTAGCGTTCCATGTGCACATTCAGGACAGTATTACCATGGTGATACAACTGTAGCGTTCCATGTGCACATTCCAGGACAGTATTACCATGGTGATACAACTGTAGCGTTCCATGTGCACATTCCAGGACAGTATTACCATGGTGATACAACTGTAGCATTCCATGTGCACATTCCAGGACAGTATTACCATGGTGATACAACTTCAGCGTTCCATGTGCACATTCCAGGACAGTATTACCATTGTGATACAACTGCAGCGTTCCATGTGCACATTCCAGGACAGTATTACCATGGTGATACAACTGTAGCGTTCCATGTGCACATTCCAGTACAGTATTACCATGGTGATACAACTGTAGCGTTCCATGTGCACATTCCAAGACAGTATTACCATGGTGATACAACTGCAGCATTCCATGTGCACATTCCAGGACAGAATGTGATCTAACCAATCATGTTACATATTTCTAAAGGGTTTTTTAATGTGGCTTTTAATTTGTGAAACCCTCTATCTATCTATGATTACAACTTCTTCTTGCAATGTCTCGATTCTGATTGGCTGCTGATTCAGCTGATATGATCGCTGTTGGCTGATTCAGCTCACGTGATCGCCGTTCATAACCCGTTGGTTGACCCGCAAAATGATTCTATTCTCTAAGTATCCGAGGTGATTATTAATGCATGACATGCTCACAAATATAGTCCTTTCCAAACCTATAGGAACTTGTACAACTTGAAGGATTCTGTACAGTATGGAAATGTTGATGAATCCAAAGTACAACTTATTTTGTAATTTGTAAACTTTTATTTGTAATTACAACAATTGAATGTTCTTTTTTGCGTTTAATCGAGGTTTGAACATGTCAGTGTTTAAAGCAACACTACATCAGTGAAAATGCAAATTTATACAGAATGTAATTTCCTATTATATGGTATAATTGTTTTCCAAATATTTGCCTAAAATACTGAGTATTTCAACTACTAAACAAGCGTCGTATACGCGGTTTGTTGACATAACAAAATAATGTAAACATGGTCGACATCCATGCGTAATACAACCTGTGTATACAGAACACGAGATTTATGGTACAGATTTACCGTTATATCTCACATTTGTGCCTATGCATATTTATTTGTAGACTAATCATAGTTAAATTTATTATCTCTAAGCGACAGTATCAAGCGTTTAGTATTGACTACAATGACAAGGAAATATCAATTCAAGAGCGTGGATGACCGGTATATGAAATCCTACATTCACTTTTGAAAGTTTGTAGACCACAAACACACTGTTTATTGATTCAATATTTGTGTTCGAACGTATGCGGAAGAATTTATAGTAGCAATGCATTTATACATGAACAATGCATTTTTTGGGCTTTTTGCGATGTAATGTCGCTTTAACACTTAATTTAACACGCAAATTAGGTGAAAAGAAACTGACAGTTCAAGCCTCAGTGAAATGCAGAAAAAGAACATATAATTGTTAAATAATGGACACACTAAGAATTTCGCACTTGGCATAACAGCAGATAAAACTGACATCATTTTTGGGCTTGAAGTACAGCACTGGGTTTGATGTAAACCTTAATTCTGATTGTTCCAGTATTAAATCATCTACATACATGTACTTGTGAATGAATGATTGGCATTATGAATTGAGTTAGCTGTCATGCCAGCGCTAACCCAAAAACCATAACTCAGCAAAATATCTTTATTCCAATTCATCCAATTTAGTATGGCATCCTATAATTTGCAATATTTGTCTTTATTTCAATGATTTATATCAATATTTAATACCATTATCCCCTCATGGCAGTACATTTATTCGTAAAACACTTAATTCCATGCTATTATGAAATGATAGAGCTTCGCGGCATATTATCCAACTTCCACAGACTATTCATTTGTCGTAATCTAATTCATTTTTGGGAACAAAGGGAGTCTGTGGGACATTATATACAACATGTTGTACTATTGTATTGTATTCACGAAGTTTGCAATATGTTCTGAAATAATGACTTCGAACACTTTCAAATGAAATTAGTCTGGTAGTTTTCAAGTATTAATCCATGTATTGTTATTCATGAGACTTCATGAAGTCGATAGAAATATTACAATATGTCAAATTTGGATTCCGGAAAGTGAATTATTTTTTACATTTGGTGATAATGGAGGTTGTTGAAAATTCTTGAAACACAGTAAATTGATATGATAGTATTGTTGTGGTTATAGCAAATGGTCAAAAATGTCCAGTTATATTATTACAGGGACTGTGCCTTTGATTGAATCGCATATAGATAACATGTACATGAAAAATACAGAAAAATATACAATACTATGTCATTATTTTTGTTGGTAAGCATGTTGTGAGCAATTTTCACATAAAGAATGGTGTCACACATTTTGGACTGGTTTAATTTGATTTGTTTAGTAACATCCTTGAGGATACAATACATAAACAGCCTGAATAGCGCAGTTGGTAGTGTGTTTGCCCTGTAAGCAAAATGTCACAGGTTCAAACCCCATCATGGCAAAACATTTGTTTGTTTAGTTTCTTTTTATTTTCATAACAAACATCCACCTAAATTATCTTAAAATACAAAGTTTGCGAGGCCATGTTCATTATAAAAATACACATATATTTTTCTTCTTTTAATATCTCTTGTCTCTCACTCCTACTTAAATGATATGAATGGAATAACACACTTTTAGTTTTTACTGCCTTGCATGTTGTGGGATCTAACTGCTGGATGTTGAAATGTTGTCGGACTCAAGCTATCATTGATGTGACATCTACCATGAATACAATTTTGGTAGTCTAAACACAGCGTTCTAGCCATTTAGCTCACGGTTGCATTGCTTTCTATCACAAAACACTTTCCAGGCTTTGTTTTCTTAAGTGAATGATTGAATAATATTTTTATTATGAACATAGAAAGCTTTAGTGGCCATCGCCACTCATGATATAATGCTTTCAATGTTCACTAATTTTGTTCATACCATGACATATAATTATATCATAACAATGAAACAAACAAATATTCTCTTAATGTTCCTTAGATGTCAAACCCCTTGTTGTATCGCGGGTTGTAGTCATATTCCTTTTGTGATGTCTTTTCAGTAATTGATTTTAACTTTAACCTTTTATTGGCTTGCACCCCCCACCCCGGTCATAGGTAGTGCCTATTTCATATTATTTTCTCAGTAATATGTGATTCACTGTGTTAAACTGCAGAAACTGATCTGGGCAAAATATCTATATTACTGTGACTTGTGAACCCAGAGTGGACCCTAGTATTGTACGATATCTTTACATGTTAGGGAGATATCCACCTTACTGTGACTTGTGAACCCAGAGTGGACCCTAGTATTGTATGATACCTTTACATGTTAGGGAGATATCCACCTTACTGTGACTTGTGAACCCAGAGTGGACCCTAGTATTGTATGATATCTTTACATGTTAGGGAGATATCCATCTTACTGTGACTTGTGAACCCAGAGTGGACCCTAGTTTTGTATGATATCTTTACATGTTAGGGAGATATCCATCTTACTGTGACTTGTGAACCCAGAGTGGACCCTAGTATTGTATGATATCTTTACATGTTAGGGAGATATCCATCTTACTGTGACTTGTGAACCCAGAGTGGACCCTAGTTTTGTATGATATCTTTACATGTTAGGGAGATATCCATCTTACTGTGACTTGTGAACCCAGAGTGGACCCTAGTATTGTATGATATCTTTTGTTGGGGTTTTTTGTGTGTGGGTGGTGTTTGTTGTTTTTGTTGGGTTTTTTGTGTTATTGTATGATATCTTTACATGTTAGGGAGATATCCACCTTACTGTGACTTGTGAACCCAGAGTGGACCCTAGTATTGTATGATATCTTTACATGTTAGGGAGATATCCATCTTACTGTGACTTATGAACCCATTGTATGATATCTTTAATTACACTTTTACTAGATGTCTCTCTTACTATTAGAGATATCTGTATTCATGACTCTCCCACCAGAAAACAACAAATAGCTTTAGGCCCACGATGGGCCTACTTTTTACGAATAATAAAATGCGAGAATCTGGCTATATAACCACATGTCAATAGATTTACATCGCGGGAGAAAGTTCCATAGATATAAACATCAATTTGTTTTTAATAAAAAATACTAAATTTGGGGGGGAAACTGTTTTGAAAAATAATCATTCAGTAGAAAAAGTGCGTCTTGGACCTTAAAATTATGCCCACATTTGGTAATACGGGAATTATGTAGTAACCTAAACATGTGATCAAAAGTCATAAATACCAGGTGGCAGACGGCCATTTTACAAAGTTGGAATGAACATAAATATATATTATGGACATTTGGAGCATGTTTTCAGATAAAGGAGTGGGGTAATTTTGCATAGATCTTGATATTCAGGTAAGCATCTTGCATCAGTAATTTACTCACCACTTACATTGACAGTTTATGATTTCTTGTTTATCAACACATGTTTACCTTTCTGGGTCAACACTGATCCAATGGAAAGAATGATAGGTGGAGTTACTTTACCTCGTTCTGAAAAATTGTGGATGCCTCGGTATGTCACGACCAGCGGTATGTTAATGACTATAGATTATTTGTTTATAAAACGGTTCGCTGGCAGCGAGGGTAAATAAGCTCAATCATCAATTGTTTATAAAATGATGATGAAACATGGTTCTATAACTTGTAGTATAATCACTCTTGTTTGCACCCTGGTTCAAAGCATTTATGTTGTGCTTCATGTAGGAGGAAACTAAAGTACCAAGAGAAACACCAGCAGACAGATGTGGAGGCTTATAACATGTACCAATTATGAAATACTTCCGTAGATGTAAATTAGACTTTGGTTATATAATGTATTTGTGAGAAGTGTGTGCATTTATACACTCCCATGAAATGTTCTTTAGGTGGTATTGCCATTGTAGTAACAGTTTTTTTGTCTATATTTAATGCTTCAAAACTCTTTCCATTTATCCTTTTATAAATCTGACCAAGGGGTAAACATGTTGGGAATGCAATTCTTGGAAATGTGACTTTGCTCCACCTCCCCCACCATAATATTAACAGTGTTTCAGACAGGAGGATAAATTGATCCCCATGTATGCTTAAAGTCATTTTCCTGTTCAAATTGACTGTCACAATTTCCAAAGCAATTCCGAGCATACAATTATTGTATTCTTTACAAACCCAGTATTACCCAAGTTTTACAGTAATAAAATCCATTATTTTTAACATTTTGAATGTACTTGGAAAATTGTTGAAAAATATATGATCTTATTTTACTAGGATCAGTTATTCGTTGGGCTCTCTTCGTAGCTCCAGTCCTCCGTAGCTCCAGTCCTCCGTAGCTCCAGTCCTTCGTAACTCCAGTCCTCCGTAGCTCCAGATCTCCGTAGCTCCAGTCCTTCGTAACTCCAGTCCTCCGTAGCTCCAGTCCTCCGTAGCTCCAGTCCTCCGTAGCTCCAGTCCTTCGTACTCCAGTCCTTCGTAGCTCCTGTCCTTCGTAGCTCACGTCCTTCATAGCTCCAGTCCTCCGTAACTCCAGACCTTCGTAGCTCCAGTCCTTCGTAACTCCATCCTTCGTAGCTCCAGTCCTCCGTAGCTCCAGTCCTCCGTAGCTCCAGTCCTTCTTAACTCCAGTCCTCCGTAGCTCCAGTCCTCCATAGCTCCAGTCCTTCGTAGCTCCAGTCCTTCGTAGCTCCAGTCCTTCGTAGCTCCAGTCCTCAGTCCTTCGTAGCTCCAGTCCTCCGTAGCTCCAGTCCTCCGTAGCTCCAGTCCTTCGTAACTCCAGTCCTCCGTAGCTCCAGATCTCCGTAGCTCCAGTCCTTCGTAACTCCAGTCCTCCGTAGCTCCAGTCCTCCGTAGCTCCAGTCCTCCGTAGCTCCAGTCCTTCGTAACTCCAGTCCTTCGTAGCTCCTGTCCTTCGTAGCTCACGTCCTTCATAGCTCCAGTCCTCCGTAACTCCAGTCCTTCGTAGCTCCAGTCCTTCGTAACTCCAGTCCTTCGTAGCTCCAGTCCTTCGTAGCTCCAGTCCTCCATAACTCCAGTCCTTCGTAGCTCCAGTCCTCCGTAGCTCCAGTCCTTCGTAGCTCCAGTCCTCCATAACTCCAGTCCTTCGTAGCTCCAGTCCTCCGTAGCTCCAGTCCTCCATAGCTCCAGTCCTTCGTAGCTCCAGTCCTTCGTAGCTCCAGTCCTCCGTAGCTCCAGTCCTCCGTAGCTCCAGTCCTTCGTAACTCCAGTCCTCCATAGCTCCAGTCCTCCATAGCTCCAGTCCTTCGTAGCTCCAGTCCTTCGTAGCTCCAGTCCTCCGTAGCTCCAGTCCTTCGTAGCTCCAGTCCTCCGTAGCTCCAGTCCTCCGTAGCTTCAGTCCTCCATAGCTCCAGTCCTCCGTAGCTCCAGTCCTCCATAGCTCCAGTCCTCCGTAGCTCCAGTCCTTCGTAGCTCCAATCCTTCGTAGCTCCAGTCCTCCGTAGCTCCAGTCCTTCGTAGCTCCAGTCCTTCGTAGCTCCAGTCCTCCATAGCTCCAGTCCTCTGTAGCTCCAGTCCTCCGTAACTTCAGTCCTTCGTAGCTCCAGTCCTCCGTAGCTCCAGTCCTTCGTAGCTCCAGTCCTCCGTAGCTCCAGTCCTCCGTAGCTCCAGTCCTCGTAGCTCCAGTCCTTCGTAGCTCCAGTCCTCTGTAGCTCCAGTCCTCCGTAGCTCCAGTCCTTCGTAGCTCCAGTCCTTCGTAGCTCCAGTCCTTCATAGCTCCAGTCCTTCGTAGCTCCAGTCCTCCGTAGCTCCAGTCCTTCGTAGCTCCAGTCCTCCATAGCTCCAGTCCTCCGTAGCTCCAGTCCTCCGTAGCTCCAGTCCTCCGTAGCTCCAGTCCTCCGTAGCTCCAGTCCTTCGTAGCTCCAGTCCTCCGTAGCTCCAGTCCTCCATAGCTCCAGTCCTTCGTAGCTCCAGTCCTTCGTAGCTCCAGTCCTCCGTAGCTCCAGTCCTTCGTAGCTCCAGTCCTTCGTAGCTCCAGTCCTTCATAGCTCCAGTCCTCCGTAGCTCCAGTCCTTCGTAACAAATCATAATAGCAATGAAATTGATGGACGTACATCACTTTTAGCATGTTTTATTATAATTGCTGGCATACACTGCAATTTCGTTTTTTGAACAGGAATGTGGCTTTAATAAATAAATTGGAAGTTGTGATAGCGCAGTGGATGCGCGTTCGCTTCAGGTGCGAAAGGTCCGGAGTTCGAGCCCCACTGGAGCCGTTATGATTGTGCCCTTAGGCAAGGCATTTAAATTCACATTGCCTCTTCTCTCTCCCTCGTGGCGATGGATTCCATCAGGAATGAGGTCTCGAGAGTGATTTATATAAGTTGAAATAACTTGTTTCGCAATCGAGCTAAAATAAATTTGTATAAACTAATAAATAAATTCTGACCATTAATTTTATTATGCCCTATATCCAACACTTGACAAGGGGTCATGGGTCATTTGAAGTGAAATGTGACTTTCATTTAGGCCAGTTCTCTTTGATAGGTCGATATAGCACTATGGCAGCTCAGTAAGCTCAACGTCTGCTAATTCAGTGACATGTTTCGGAAATCAATTGTAAGAGCTTCCTCATGCTAAAAGCATGCAGACATATTCCCGATACTTTCATCGTAGCACTTGTGATTTTTATTTTCGCAAATAATACGCAAGGACAAAAAGCGGGAGAAAATGGCTTAACAAGGCGCCTGCAGTATAATTACACACCCTAATTACTGGAGAATCACAAAATAATCAATTGTTCCATGTTAATTTTGTTTTCATCTTTCAATAACATCATAATTGCATGTTGTCTTTGGAAGATTGAGTTGTGTCTGCTCTTAATTCCACATTTGTTCCAGATAAAACATATCATGAATTTTGATTGGCTGTAATAACCAGATCTCCATTTTTATTTAGGTAATAAAACCATGTTGATGAATTTAATGCTTATAAAGGGAGAAAATTGATAGAATTCTGACATAAATTCCCCATAAAGCTACATGCTATCTTTATAACTCACACTTCTGGTATGAAGTGTCCTCCTCATATTTATGAAAATCACTACATGCTTCAACATACGTGATAACGTTCTTCTAATTAAAATTAGCTAATAAATATGTACATGTGGCTGTAAATTTAAACATGTGGACTCAGTCGTGAAGACATTTCCACCACTCAGATTTAACCTAATGTCCTCCCATTCAGCGTGTGTGTGTTCGAGTTTATGAAGGTCTGTTGGTCTGAACGCACTGTAGCTTGACACCGACGTGTACAGCTCATGTCTTAGGATATATTTTTGTGAGTTCCAGTGGGATAAATTTTGAAAATAAACAGCATGTTCTATTGTAGTCTTATAAATAAGACCTCTACATAAAAAAAATTCTTTCTGTTATATTGAAAAATGCCTGGATAGTAAAATGTCACATTTTTCAAGTCCACATATTTGGACTAGTTCTATGTTAAATGATGTCTTTTTAATACGCAGTCTAACCTGTCTAACCATCACAGGGAGGAAGTGCATACACAGTCTAACCATCACAGGGAGGAAGTGAATACACAGTCTAACCTGTCTAACCATCACAGGGAGGAAGTGAATGCACTGTCTAACCTTCCCAGGGAGGAAGTGAATACACAGTATAACCTGTCTAACCATCACAGGGAGGAAGTGCATACACAGTCTAACCTTCCCAGGGAGGAAGTGAATGCACTGTCTAACCTTCCCAGGGAGGAAGTGAATACACAGTCTAACCTGTCTAACCATCACAGGGAGGAAGTGAATACACAGTATAACCTGTCTAACCATCACAGGGAGGAAGTGCATACACAGTCTAACCTGTCTAACCATCACAGGGAGGAAGTGAATACACAGTCTAACCTTCACAGGGAGGAAGTGAATACACAGTCTAACCTTCACAGGGAGGAAGTGAATACACAGTCTAACCTTCACAGGGAGGAAGTGAATACACAGTCTAACCTTCACAGGGAGGAAGTGAATACACAGTCTAACCTGTCTAACCATCACAGGGAGAAAGTGAATACACAGTATAACCTGTCTAACCATCACAGGGAGAAAGTGAATGCACAGTATAACCTGTCTAACCTTCACAGGGAGGAAGTGAATACACAGTATAACCTGTCTAACCTTCACAGGGAGGAAGTGAATACACAGTCTAACCTGTCTAACCATCACAGGGGGGAAGTGAATACACAGTCTAACCTGTCTAACCATCACAGGGAGGAAGTGAATACACAGTCTAACCTGTCTAACCATCACAGGGAGGAAGTGAATACACAGTCTAACCTGTCTAACCATCACATGGAGAAAGTGAATGCACAGTATAACCTGTCTAACCTTCACAGGGAGGAAGTGAATACACAGTCTAACCTGTCTAACCATCACAGGGGGGAAGTGAATACACAGTCTAACCTGTCTAACCTTCACAGGGTGGAAGTGAATGCACAGTATAACCTGTCTAACCATCACAGGGAGGAAGTGAATACACAGTCTAACCTGTCTAACCTTCACAGGGAGGAAGTGAATGCACAGTCTAACATGTCTAACCATCACAGGGAGGAAGTGAATACACAGTCTAACCTTCACAGGGAGGAAGTGAATGCACAGTCTAACCTGTCTAACCTTCACAGGGAGGAAGTGAATGCTCTCATAAAACACATGTGGTCTAGATAAGGTTTGATATTTTCAGAGTAATGGATAATGTCCATGGGGGAGTGGGGGCGGGAGATAATGTCCTACACTCTAGGTGAAGAGGTAGAAATCCTGCCGAATAAATGTGACGGAATGTGCAAACAACATTGATCCAGATCAACCACTACGCAACATCGTATCTGATCAGCATCTACGTTGTTTGTTATTCTGTCAAGTGTTTTAGCTTCGCTATCCAAATAGCAAACAGCCAGATCAGACAGAAAGTTTTTCGCTGTTTGCAAAAGTAACTTTATTCAGGATTAGCTGGAGAAGGGTAAACAGGATCATAAAACAAAAGTGGAAGGTGAGACATCATGTCCTCATTACCACTTGTTAGGTAGGCTCCTACTGGATTGTTATCAGTTACCATTGACAGTTGTATCCCCAAGGCACATGTGTAAGACCACATTTCATCCATAAATATTTTAATAACTTAAGTGACCAGAAGCTGTTCAATCTGGCCTTTAAAAGTGTGTCACCATGTGGGCATTGATTTATGTACCTGCAACAGGCCATACACCCACTTGCAAAATGCTGGTGCTTTCTTTTCTTCCTTACTACCAAGAAATAATTTCATTCTGTATTGGAGGATGAATATCGCTCACATTTCCTGGGTAAGAATCATTTACTCAGCTCTCTCACCTCTGTAAGACTATAAAACAGTGAACAACTTTCAGCATCAGTTATCAATTGTTCCTGATAAGGGAGCAACTCAAATTATGATCATAGTAAGTGAAAAGCAAATTCTAACCACATCAGGCTAGAACCCACTTTGTTTCAAGAAGATCTGAAGTAAAGCATAGTGTAACCATTAAATGCTTGTTAAATGCATGGGGCGGCATCACATTTGACGGCCGCACACAACTGATTATTGTTGAAACTTAACCGCACAGCGTTACTGTGACGAAATTATTACGCCTGTTGTTTTGTCATTCTTTAACGCCAATCGACGCGTCACACTGTTCCAACAGGACAATGCCAGATGCCATACTGCACGCATTACCACTCAATTATTGGAGCAGGGGAACATTGAACGTATATCGTGGCCAGCATTGTCAACAGACTTGTCTTCGATAGAACATTTATGGGATACCTTAGACCGTCGTGTAAGACTCCGTCAGCCGGCGACGTTACACCAACTGAGGGATATTCTGCGTCAGGAGTGGAACAACATTGACCAATATGAGATTCTGACACTTATTCGTTCCATGCGACGGCGATGCATTGCAGTGAGACAAAGACACGGTATTGATTATTGTGTGAATATTCCAATTGACCCCTTTGTCACAAATGACGTCACAACGTAACAGATAATGATAGTATGATCGAATGTTAAACTTGTAGCATTGTCTCATATGTATCAATCTCGGTACACGAAATTTTAGATGAATTGCTTATTTAGTAATTAAAATACATATATGTTTATACCATGTATTGTTTCTTATTTGACTCAGTATATATCAAGTGTTTAGAATTATGATTATTTCAGTTTTTGATAATACTGTTATTGATAGATTAATAAATTCAATAATGTGTGTCCTGACTGGCCATTATTTGCCACTTAACCCTTTCCTTCATAGAGATTTAGGTTAATATACTATTATATCTCCATACAAATGACACCCATTTAACCCTTTCCTTCATAGAGATTTAGGTTAATATACTATTATATCTCCATACAAACGACAGCCATTTAGCTATCATGCAGGGGATAAGTAGTCGCCATATCTATCCCACCTCCATAGATATTACTGGAACTACATAGAGATTTAGGTTAATATACTATTATATCTCCATACAAACGACAGCCATTTAGCTATCATGCAGTGGATAAGTAGTCGCCATATCTATCCCACCTCCATAGATATTACTGAGACTACATTAGATTCTGGCCTTAATTATGAACATTGGTTGGCTACTACATTGTCAATATATGTTGTATTGGTAATGGCGTCAAGAGGTGCATCTAAGAGGGAAAGGGTTAATATGATAAATAAGAAATATTATGTACGACAGGGTGCGAATTTGTGGCCGTATTTGGGTCCTCACAAGCGTATTTACCCGATTGTTTTCGATTTTTGGTGCACATCTTGAACAATTTTGCTTGTGAAATTGCTATTTCCACGTGCACGTTATACATCGGAACTCCGATATTTACCCCAAAATGTTGGTGCATGCTATACATGATAGCGCGTTATACATCAATAAATACAGTAGTCTCTAAAAGCCCATATGTGATTTACTTCCCTTGACTATTCTGCAACTGTTATAAAAATATTAAATAACAAATCCTCATATACTGAAACTAAAATAGATGATTGTGTGAGATTTAAATAATAAACACATCTATTTAGTAATGTACTATTATGGTCAAAAATCTTCAACAAACCAGCTGGGTAGTTTCCTCACATGAGAGAATTTTACCTCTACAGTGGTATGAAACCCTGGGATTCATCTCTGTTTAAGTATTTATATTAGGGATGGCAACGAATAGCGATTTTACTATTCGAATATTCGGTCGGTAAGGTAAATGAACATTCGAATATTCGATATAATTCTATCAAAATCACTCAAACTCTTATATAAATGCCAAATTTAGCTACTTTACTAATGTCATCTTCTTTCTGCAAGGCCATGTAAATATGACAACGACTTTCCATTGAAGGGTGTTTGTTTTTCAAATGATTATTCAGATTGATGTTGTACCCGACTATGGTAAATCCTATTTGCATAGATTACACATAGCAGTGTTCTTATTCTCATGATTGAAGTCTTTCCAAACGTATGACAACAACATAAAATATTTTAAAGAGTACTTTTGTGTAATATTGAGCAGTTAATTATAAATTTAAGAAACATGGAGTTGATGTTGTTGCAGCATGTCTGTAATATTTCAAGGGAATTTTCTTGTCTAAACACTTTTGACATCATAATTAAACACTACCTACCTTAGCACCTACTGTAATTATCCGATTATATGGCAGGGTGTCAATTAACACTTGCCATGGATGGACTACAATATGGTTGATTCAAACATACTGTGGCAATTTCTTTTGTGTATTGGAGGTTCTATGATGGCTTCAAATTGTATAAGAAAGAAAACGTACTGGATTTATGACAGTTTATTTCAATTTTGCAAATATTATATTTTTTCGGAATATTCGAACACTGGAATAGTATTTGGATATTCGGACGTCTGAGCGAATATTCGGATATTCGTTGCCATCCCTAATTTATATATTTGCATTTATTTATCATCACTACTGGTTACCCCAACCCCCGCACACCAAGAGATTAGTCTCTTCAGATTGTGACGATAATGTGTGATATAATTTTTATACAAAAACATTTTTTTGATAAAAACTGCTGATTTTAAAAGTCATATGGCAAAATGTCCATCCTACATTCACAGTTCTGCACCGTTGATATTTCAGCGAGCTTTAGTTCCTACATATGTTCCATTAATGTCAAACCCCTTACGGGGACCTAATCATGTTTTCCTTGCCAAGCTTAGCCGCACTAAGCGATTAACCAGTACTAAGCAATGTGTGTGAGGTGCCTTGCTTGCTCAATGATACAACATACCAGTAACTCCTTTCACTGATATGACCAAGAGCTTTATTTTCTTTCTGTCTATTGGCCATTGTATTGACTCAACCTTCATATAAGGATGATGTTGTGTTTATCCCACCTGTTATAAAATGACATAAGTTTGTCCTCCACCACCCTAGGGGTAGGTACTCCATCTGCCTCAAAACCTTCAACTGAGCCAACTGATAAGGAAACGATTATGTTGATGCTATTATGTTTAATATACTGGTGATAGATATAAGCCCTTGGCTAGTCATTACAACAAATTACCAAACCTATCTGAAGATCATCTTTGTACAAGAAAGAGACTTGTTTGTTTATTTTCAGATTTGGAGCATTAAGGAGTAAATTAATATTGTGAAAATATACATTAAGATAAACATGTTCTATCCTCAGGTAGATTAGTGTGTAAAGTTTGGGAATAAAGTCGGGGAAAGAAATTATCGGAGAAAATTAATGCGAAATACGTTTTTGAAATTGAAATATGATGAAATTTTACAGGAAATTGTGTGGTTTCTGATTAAGAATGGCGCATGTTTTGTGGGAATAGCAAATGAATACTGTACACAAGGCAGAATTTTTGTGACAAAAATTGAATATAGATATTTTGGATTATTGATCGAACATGATAATAGAAAGGCATAGAGAAGATGGTAAATATTTTTAATTTGAAAGTCTATGTTTGTAAACTCGTGAAGATGGTCATCATTTTATCTTACAAGTTGTTGTTTTATTTATGTCGTTGGTGATGAATATACAATAGTGATATTCTTTTTGTTCAGAATTCAAAAATTGAGATTTGAAAGTTGAAGTTGCTTTATATTTATGAACAAAAACCGCCCTGAGAATATAACAGCCCATGTGCTTCAATATCTTGACCATACAGAATAATTGAGCCTAAGAATAAAGAGCATCTGCCTATAAAGACTGACTTTCTAAACTCCCAAATGGTGGTCTTTGTTCACATGTTTGACTGTATATAATTTGTCATCCGATTTGTTTTTCTGTACTTCATTTGCAATTTCTTAATCTCTTCCTTCTCTTCTAGACTCTGACAGCTGTGGTGGTTGCAAGCGGTTGTCATGGTTTCTGTCCAATGAGCAAGAGCAGGTTTACAACTACCCCAACCAGCTGCTCCTCATTCCATACACCGAAGGAGGTTTGAATCTCTTCCCTATCTGTATTGGCTGTTGTACCATGGTCCATCATTTCTCTCCAATATGATTATTGGATTGCATAGCATGTTTCGTACTCTCTAGTAGCTGTTTTAGTGCTTCAGGTGTGTTCTGATTCGAATGCACAAGAGTTAGCCGTTGAAATGCTCTCTAAATGCTCACATTACTTCATTACTGTTTGGTTCTACTAGATTATTGTTCTGTTTAGGAAATTAATGTTACAATGGTAACAACAAGTTCTATATTGCTCTACATATTGGACCTTCACATAAGGATGCTAATTCAGCTTTGATTGATCAGTATCAAAACCCATTTTGCGGAATACTGGAATTATTTTTAAAGGGCATGCCCACAATGTAGCACAAGACATCTTGCCATCAACCATTTTAAAGTTGTACCAGACTGCCAAGATGAGTAAATTGTGGAGGGGATGTTGTTTATGTTGACAAGACTTAGATTGAAGATTGCTACCCTGTGGCTGATGATTGAAATTGTAGATTAGAATATCTTGGTTTTTATTGTCATGCATGTTGTTAGCATTGATTGCTTTATTTGTTGTAATGGATTTGTGTTGGAATTAATTGAATTGCTGATATAATGTATCCAGGGTGTTTTCTATGTAACAACAAAAGTTGTCATGAAAGCGATTATAAACATTGCACATTGTTAGCAATGCTTCATTACTTTCAATGTTTTCATATTTGAATTAATTGCAGATTAATTGTTTCTGCAGCAGAGCACAGGTGTTTTAAATATCACAGTATAAATGAAAATTAACATTGCACATGTACACGCTGGACTGGTAATCCAGGGATCGCAGGTTCGATCCCCCGTCTGACCCTAATAAAATTAACAGTCTTTCAGATGGGACGTTAAACCGAGGTCTCGTGTCGGTGCTTTACACCGTGCACGTAAAAGAACCAGAGGAGACTCTATAATGGGTCTCTTTCTGCACTATCCTCCAAAATCTAAAATGACTAATCTCTTCAGGAGGCATCGCTCATATGGGTAACTGGTAGCGACGATTAAATAAACGTAAAACACACACACATTGCACATGTTTTATTTCTTGGAAGCCTATAGGAATGGATGTAACTGACACATGTTTAAGCTATCAACTGTAAAGTATTCTTTTCCATCATATTAATCCTCATTCAATTTTATTTTATTTATTGCATGGTTCTTGGAAACTACTGAATTACGGACAACACGATTCTTGAAAATGCAGCAATATTGATGATGAATGGATAAAAAGATTATGAATACTCATAAAATATCACTTTTCCATTATGTGTACAAATATACTTTATATTTATGTTTTTAAGCAATTTGCCATAGCAAAACTGATAGTAAAGATTGTATCACAAAGAATACAAAATAAAATGTGAAAACCATTTTTTTCTTTGAGATTTGTACGTTTGGACAGATAAGTGGATGGGTAGAACTTAATTTGTTTGTTTGGACAGATAAGTGGATGGGTAGAACTTAATTTGTTTGTTTGGACAGATTAGTGGATGGGTAGAATTTAATTTGTTTGTTTGGGCAGATAAGTGGATGGGTAGGACTACTCTAGCAACTCACTTAGTGTGAATCTAGAAATGTCAGGATGGATGAATACCTGATCACTTTACAGACAGACAGACAGACAGACAGACAGACAGACAGACAGACAGACAGACAGACAGACAGACAGACAGACAGACAGACAGACAGACAGACAGACAGACAGACAGACAGACAGACAGACAGACAGACAGACAGACAGACAGACAGACAGACAGACAGACAGACAGACAGACAGACAGACAGACAGACAGACAGACAGACAGACAGACAGACAGACAGACAGACAGACAGACAGACAGACAGACAGACAGACAGACAGACAGACAGACAGACAGACAGACAGACAGACAGATACATAAGCCGATACAAGAGATGGTAAAAAAAGATAGACCAGTGGGGAAAGATAGACAGAAAGGTGTCACAAGACGTTCCTGCAATGAAAATATGTAGCCTAATATCACAATATTTCTTCACCATAAAAATAGTTCCATTTTGTAATTTATTATAGCATATGAATGTTGTCTAAAAACGGGAGTTGTATGTTCCCTGTTCAGAGAGTGCCGCAGAATTATTTTTCTGTGCTTCTGCAATAGCAAATATTTTATCTTGGGGATGATATATGGACATAACTTAATTTGGATTAGTAGATAGACCTGGACTAGGTCATGATTTTAGATTACACGGGCACATTAAAATCACGTGGTCAAGGCAAATATGTGTGAAAATATGAATGGGAATAATTGTGATATTGGATACAAACATGTTAGCATAAATGAATGAAATTGAGCGTAATAGTCGTTACTATAAATTATATAATCCTAGTGTTATATAGCATACTGTTATAGCTGATTTTAGGGATAATGAATACTGTACTACTCTGTATATATATATACACATATAATAATTGTTTTATATTATTATTTAAATAGTAGCATGATGCTTTTGGTGGTATTGGGATTAATTTGCAAAATGTTTCATAATTATATTAACAAATTTACAAACATTTCTCAGGACTAATATAGAATCGGATGCCATGAGATATTTCATTGTTATATCGCGTCTTCGTGTTATTGCGGCTTTTTGGTAGAAATGTTCCCTTTGTTCATAAAATTACTGGCAATCTAACAAATAATGACTTTCAGTACCTATTTGGTCAAAATTACACAGCGTACATTTCCTTTCATAGCGTCCCACCTCAACAGGTAATTTATTGTTCGCTGATCTATATTTAAATAAAGTAATTGATTCTTCGGGGGCAAGTTTCTTAAAATAATTTTCAAACATATGCGTTTCTTTAAAGCTGTTATATGTAATACCTTTGTTAGATTGACGAAGCTGTGCTTGCCATGTTTGCTTGTACTGATCAATTAATGTTTGTTTAACTTGTTTGTGGATGTTCTTGTCGTTGAGTTGTGATTGGTTTTGCCAAAGATCAGGTCTGCCTACAGAGTTCAATATATCTTTTATCTTTTTTTTATCTTATATTGCAATACAGGCATGATAGAAAGTGAATATCATTTCCTTTTTATATGTCCAAAATTTAGAGATCTTAGACAGAAATATCTAAAACATTATTACTATACATGGCCAACTATTAATAAATTCACTAATTTAATGTCACAAAAATCAAAATCCATTGGTAGAAATTTAGCAAAATACATATATTTCGCAAATGTATATAGAAACTAAAATTAGTATACGCAGAGAGTATATTAACATCTTGCTCTTTTGTAAATCCATGTCGTTACCTACATGTATACATGTACTTGCTATAGACATTGTATGAATGTTTAATGCAATAAAGGTATTGTTGTTGTTGTATCTTTGAGATCCACTTAATTCGTTTGGTTGGTTTATCATATATTTATACATATGCAAAGCAATTTTATTGTTTTTACCAGTGAGAAGACGATTCCAGAATGAGATCATATGAGTCTTAACAACAATTGATATCGGATATCGTCCTAGTTCGCCCATGATCATATACAGGGGTGTGGATCTGCGAGCTTTAGTAATTTTATGCAGAAAGTCGTTGTGCACCTTTTCTAATAGATCTAAATGTTCATACCCAAATACTTCTGCACCATAGGTTAGGATTGAAAGAACTGTATGATCAAATAACTTGATAATTAAGTCTATGGGTAGATCAGAGTTATTTGATTTTGTAAAAAGTAAGTGCATGGCCTTGGTTGCCTGTTCTGCTACATGTTTTCGGGCTTTAAGAAAAGAACTGCTGCTAGAAAATGTCACTCCAAGGTAGTGGTAACTCTGGGTTATTTCAATATTTTGGTCACCTATTTTAAAATGAAAATTTCCCATTTGCCTAACCCCAAACACTATTATTTTTGTTTTGCTTATATTTACCTTCAAGTGCCAGTCATTACAGTAGTCGTTAAAAGAATCCAAGCATTTTTGTAAATCTGTTGCAGAATTAGAAATAAGAATGGTATCATCTGCGTACAGTAGAACTAAAAGTTTAAGCCAACGTGTCAAGTCCTCAGTATCATCTGCATACAGTAGAACTAACAGTTTAAGCCAACGTGTTGAGTCCTCAGTATCATCTGCGTACAGTAGAACTAACAGTTTAAGCCAACGTGTCAAGTCCTCAGTATCATCTGCGTACAGTAGAACTAACAGTTTAAGCCAACGTGTCAAGTCCTCAGTATCATCTGCGTACAGTAGAACTAACAGTTTAAGCCAACGTGTCAAGTCCTCAGTATCATCTGCGTACAGTAGAACTAACAGTTTAAGCCAACGTGTCAAGTCCTCAGTATCATCTGCGTACAGTAGAACTAACAGTTTAAGCCAACGTGTTGAGTCCTCAGTATCATCTGCGTACAGTAGAACTAACAGTTTAAGCCAACGTGTTGAGTCCTCAGTATCATC
This sequence comes from Archivesica marissinica, assembly GCA_014843695.1. Lineage (NCBI taxonomy): Eukaryota > Metazoa > Mollusca > Bivalvia > Venerida > Vesicomyidae > Archivesica > Archivesica marissinica. The sequence continues at coordinate 45,038,254 of CM026391.1, forward strand.
TGCGTACAGTAGAACTAACAGTTTAAGCCATCGTGTCAAGTCCTCAGTATCATCTGCGTACAGTAGAACTAACAGTTTAAGCCATCGTGTCAAGTCCTCAGTATCATCTGCGTACAGTAGAACTAACAGTTTAAGCCAACGTGTTGAGTCCTCTGTATCATCTGCATACAGTAGAACTAACAGTTTAAGCCATCGTGTCAAGTCCTCAGTATCATCTGCGTACAGTAGAACTAACAGTTTAAGCCAACGTGTTAAGTCCTCAGTATCATCTGCGTACAGTAGAACTAACAGTTTAAGCCAACATGTTAAGTCCTCAGTATCATCTGCGTACAGTAGAACTAACAGTTTAAGCCAACGTGTCAAGTCCTCAGTATCATCTGCGTACAGTAGAACTAAAGGTTTAAGCCAACGTGTCAAGTCCTCAGTTGTTATATAAATATGTTTGTAAATCATTTAAGTATATAGAAAAAAGGGCTGGGGCTAAATTTTCGCCTTGGCGAATACTGCTCAAATTATTTTGCCTAATATGACTTCCCAGGACCACAGCTGATCTAATTGGGAAAGGCTTTGTCCGATTAACGCAGTGGTTAGCGCGCTCGTTTCTCACCAATGCAACCCGGGTTTGATCCTCAACCGGGAAGTATGTGAGATGGTACAGTGGTCACTAGATCTGACAGGTGGGTTTTCTCCGGATACTCCGGTTTCCTCCCACACGAATGACCACATTTACGCTTTCATCCACGCCAACGAGAGTGATTAATATAAGTTGTTAGAACTTGCTTTGCAATCGTTGTAAAATAAATAAAGTTTAAACTTTAAACTTAATTGGGAAATGTTTAGTATTATGTGACTTCAAATGACCATAGGTTTATCTAATTGGGAAATGTTCAGTTTGATAGAACATCAAATGACCACAAGTTTATCTAATTGGTAAAGATGCAGTAATAGAGGACTTGAAGAACCATAATTATAGTAATTGAAAGATGTACAGACTATAATTGTGAGCATGAGGTCACTGTTTGTTACACTGCTATGGAGAACAAGTAAATAATGTGGGGTACCTGATTAAGTACAGGGTAATGGGACAATTAAGGTTGTAACCTAAATGGTACAAGTCAAGTTAAATATCCTTTATTCTCTCATTTCATGAGGTACATGAATACTGTTTACATGAGGTATTACAATCAAAACAATACATGAGGCTCATAATATTACTAACATAATTATACATATATAACAATGGTGAACCTTTGCATGACTATGGTTCAGTGTAGAATAGTATTCACTGCAAATGTATAAGTTTGCTAGCTAAACATGCTAGAGCATTAACATTTTATGCTATGCTATGTTTGTACCATTCTTATATACATAATTTAATTGTTCTATTTCTAAGCGAACTAAAGTATAAGTAAAATGTACATTGCCACATTCTGCGTATTAACTGAGAAAAATGAAACTTTATTTATTTTTTTATTTTATTTATTTACCTATGCACATATATTATAGACAGGGGTTTTTCCTATATTCTAAGTTTACATTTGATGAATTTACATAATTTTATAAATTCACCTTTATTATTCGTATTCATTAGCTTCTCAAATGTATGCATATTTGGTCTTCTGTAATAGTAAGGTTTGATAAATGTTTTTCTTTCGTTTTCCAAATGCTCACAAATAATGAAATTTGTCACCTATTTCATTTACACAATTGTTACAAAATCTAAGATTACGTGGTACTCTTTTCCTGTTTCAATTGGGAGTCTGTGGTTTCTAGTTCTAAACTTAGTGAAGTATATTACAAGAGAAGATGTTGATTTCAAATAGTTTTCAAAACCAAAAGTTTTTTTAAATATTCGATAGCATGTACTATAAGGGAGACCATTCGGTTAGAAATAAATCTTGTAGTTTCTGCCTAACAGAGAGTTTCAACCACTTTGTATTAATTAAGAAATAATAAGCCTTCGGCCTTCGTGATATATTTCTACGCATAAGAACTTCAAACTCGGGTTATACTGCGATATACCACGGTTGATACTTATTATTTCGATTCTAACACGACTTACTTCTAATAATTTTAGACGAGAATCAAAGGAGTATTTTCTTCAAACACCATAAATGGAATAGCCAAAACACGGTGCGCGCGCAGGAAGGTAGGTATATCGCAGAATAACCTGAGGTAGATTTTACTCTACCAGTATGTATGTTATTAGCTGGGTCGTGTTAGAATAGTATTTTGATTTCTCCATAGGTTAATATGTCCACAATTTATTAGTACGGATCGGATATTGTAAAGCCACAGACATTTGTTCTTTAGTGATTCACTATTAAGACCAGATAACATTTTCCTAATACTTCCGATATTAATTGATAATAGCATGCATCCACTTTCTCCATATACATTTTCATTTTCATTATGTATTTCCAAAATTTCAACTGTACTCTCTAAATAACATCAAGATTACCAAATCCCCATATTTCGGTTCCATACAACAGAATTGGTTTGATTGTTTTATTAAAAATGTCAATTTGGATGTCTATAGGTAAATTTAATCTATTTGAGTTTCTAAGTAAACTATATTTGGCCCTTGTAGCTTGTGATGGTAGATGTGTTTTACATTTCCTAAACATTCCATATCTGCTAAAGTATATACCGAGATATTTGTATTCAGTATTTCAAATGGTTCACTTTTAAGCGTAAAATTATAAGCATGTTGTCTGTCTTTAGAAAATACAAGTACATTTGATTTTTTGGAATTTACTTTAAGTAAAAGTATAATTATACAACCAGAGATACAATGCATGTACATCGGTATTCGTGTACGTTAGTACCAGAATACCAGTATTATTTTCATTACAATCATCGTAAACAGGCATGTATATTTCACACGGGAGAGAACAATAGTCATAGCCATATTTGTGATTACAAGTACACTCAGAATCAGACAGAACAAAACAGTAGTCATCAATCAAGATTCGGATTACAAGTACACTCAGAATCAGACAGAACAAAACAGTAGCCATCAATCAAGATTCGGATTACAAGTACACTCAGAATCAGACAGAACAAAACAGTAGCCATCAATCAAGATTCAGATTACAAGTACACTCAGAATCAGACAGAACAAAACAGTAGTCATCAATCAAGATTCGGATTACAAGTACACTCAGAATCAGACAGAACAAAACAGTAGCCATCAATCAAGATTTGGATTACAAGTACACTCAGAATCAGACAGAACAAAACAGTAGTCATCAATCAAGATTCGGATTACAAGTACACTCAGAATCAGACAGAACAAAACAGTAGTCATCAATCAAGATTCGGATAACAAGTACACTCAGAATCAGACAGAACAAAACAGTAGCCATCAATCAAGATTCGGATTACAAGTACACTCAGAATCAGACAGAACAAAACAGTAGCCATCAATCAAGATTCGGATTACAAGTACACTCAGAATCAGACAGAACAAAACAGTAGTCATCAATCAAGATTCGGATTACAAGTACACTCAGAATCAGACAGAACAAAACAGTAGTCATCAATCAAGATTCGGATTACAAGTACACTCAGAATCAGACAGAACAAAACAGTAGCCATCAATCAAGATTCGGATTAGATGTACATTCTGAGGCATTACGGTGTCTCAAACATGCGACCAATTGCCACATAATGGCATAATAACCGCAAACACTATATATGCAGTTAGGTAAATGGACTAGTACATATTCACTTACATAGTTAGTATGACAGTACCCAGATTTGTAATAATTATTCAACCATTCATGGTCATCGCATCGTTCACATCTATCTCTCTTGTCCAATGATTATTATAATTATTTACATTCCACAAACGTGTACGGTCACAATCCATGTCACACGGATTAACTGACCTATTTCTATCATATGTATTGGAAATACCGTGTTCATGATCAAAGCATACTATATAAACAGTTAATATCCCAGTCACTGCGGACGCTCCATGTATGTCCTATACTGGTATGGATGCTATCCCAGTCACATGTCACTGCGGACGCTCCATGTATGTCCTATACTGGTATGGATGCTATCCCAGTCACATGTCACTGCGGACGCTCCATGTATGTCCTATACTGGTATGGATGCTATCCCAGTCACATGTCACTGCGGACGCTCCATGTATGTCCTATACTGGTATGGATGCTATCCCAGTCACATGTCACTGCGGACGCTCCATGTATGTCCTATACTGGTATGGATGCTATCCCAGTCACATGTCACTGCGGACGCTCCATGTATGTCCTATACTGGTATGGATGCTATCCCAGTCACATGTCACTGCGGACGCTCCATGTATGTCCTATACTGGTATGGATGCTATCCCAGTCACATGTCACTGCGGACGCTCCATGTATGTCTTATACTGGTATGGATGCACCGCGAGGTTCGGCAGAGGTGTTCGTTGATGAATTATTATTGTTCGCAGGTTGATCGTTAATCGTATTTGGCTACCCAGGGTTCGACAATCATACAGCCGTTTTGTAAGGAGTCTACAGGTACCATACGGTTATCACATTCAACATGAGTAGGGGGAGTTTCTAGGATCACTGCGATTGTTCACATACTCCATATCTAAGGGGGACTGGGGTTGTCTTTTCCGTGAAGAGTCGTTAAATACACAGAATCAATTTGGGGTTTCAAAACCAGGATTCCCGTTCAGTTCAGGTTTGTTTAGTTGTACCTGTGTCATGTGACTATAATACCCAGGAGGCCCTGCAGGACGGGGTTGTCATTTGTCCGGCATGGTAATGAGGTCTCTGTTGTGATGACATTGTTCCAGAGCTGGTATGGGAAAGCAAACCTGTACCAATGCCATACAATCAATTGTTAACATACAGTAGTAACTATATTTTCATTCCACAATAATTATAATCTTTCCTTTATTTTTCAGAACATGTTATAAACACATGTTTTATCCATCCTCTATGATAGATGATAGCTACTATTTTATCTCCGAAAATCTAGTTTGTTCTCAATTCCTGGAGGCATACTTCATGTAGTTTGTCATCAAGAATTGTTATTTAGTAATGGTTTATTTTATGAAAAATGTTTCTTAAAGGAAATTGTTCCCATGTCATGGAAAAAACTTATGTTTAGACATCTAGATAAAAATGGTTTTAAATAACATTTACCCACAACATGATGCGGAGGCATACCATAATTTGTTGGTAGAAAAACATTAGAAAACCAAACTTTTTTACCATTACCCAATAGAGATGTAGATTTGGTTCCACCCAATGACATTTGGACCTCCCTCCCCAAAAATATTCAGATCTCCCCAATTTGATTCAGACCTCCAAATAGATTCGGTCTTACCCCAATGACATTTGGTCCTCCCCAATTTGATTCAGATCTTCCAAAATAGATTTAGTCTTACCCAATTTCATTTGGACCTCCCCCAGTAATTTCACTCCTACTCTAAGATTTGGTATTCTCCAATTTGACAAGAACAAATTTTCAGCACATTCTTTACAAACATATAAGACTAGCATTGCCATTAAATTCACTGTTGTTATATAGTTTAGAACTGCCTTCAGACTGATTCACTAACTTCAAGGCACTGTAGATATTGAACTTTATCATGTATTTTGATATATAACGCTGCTTGCAATAAAGAAACAAAATGGATAAATTAGAATCGGAATAATGTATGCACAAAGTAGGAAACCAAATGCCTTGTTCATGCATACTGATGTTCATGCATACGTTCATGCATACTGATGTTCATTCATCCCTGGCCTCTGCCCAACCTATAAATATGTCATTAAGATATGGCATGAAAGGAAACACCCAAGGAAGGGCTGTTTATAGGAATGAAGGAGGTGTTCTAAGCTCTCCATTGTGGTGTTTCTCATATCTTATTGAGCTGTAATTGGGGAGAAAATACATCAGATGTTAGCATTTGCCACATAGTTGTCTCGTGTCGGTGCTGTACACCATGCACGCAAACCAAGGTCTCGTGTCGGTGCTGTACACCATGCACGCAAAAGAACCAGAGGAGACTCTTGAATGGGTCTCTGTCTGCATCATTGCACTATTCCCCAAAAATCTAAAATAACTAATCTCTTCAGGAGGCGTCGCTCATATGGGCAACCTCGCTCATATGGGCAACCGGTAACAGCGATAAATAAACGTAAATCACATAGTTGTCTGTATACTTCTATCTTTTAATTGGTATGTTTAGTTTCCTCCATTTAAATAATTTGCCATTTCTGAAAACCAGCAATATATCTCTCACAGAAGCAGAACTAGATACTGAGATTGTTAACCTCAGGGGAGTTTTATATGTATGGCATCATAAAGATGATAGTATTTATATATGTGGCATCATAAAAATGATAGGAGCAACTAATTGGTGTCAAATTGGTGTAGACTTGACATAAAACTGGAACTGCCTTGGCATCATTTCCACAAATATTTGGTAATTAGGATATGTAACGTCCAATTAGTAGAGTCAGTGCCTTGTGTCAGCAATACTCTATGTGTATACTGTATGTGTTGGTGGGTATAGTGAACTGTCTTATCTGTTACATATCAACCAGATATCGCCATAACCAGTGCTAGCAACTCACTTGCCCAACAGATATACCGCAAATTTGCTAAAAGCCCCATCCTGATCGATAACAATTCGTTTCCCCGTTCCCAAGGCCGCCATTATTAAACAACATGTGACCGTAACTACAAGCTCACTTGATCACTTCCTCTTTCTTTGGTACTTTGTATGAACAACACATGTTTTCACGTCTGGGAAGTTTGTATATGTTACTGAAGGTTTCTCTTTGCCTAACGGTTACTGAAATTATTATTTGTATTCACTTTGTCTATAGTATTACTTACGACCGTGCATTATTTGTGTTGTATTGTTGTTCGTTGTATTGCATACTCCTCTGTAGTTTGTGTGCCACCATGTTTCTTTCCAGGAAGTGCCCTGGTAACGGGGATCGGGGGTGTGCTAAGTTCCTCCCTAATTGGGATGTTCACCCTCTGTGCAGGGACTGCTGTTCCTGCACACAGGAGTCTGCATGCGAGGTATCTATAGAGTGGTCTGGTACTCTATGGTCTAAACACCAGAAAGCACTAGACAGGGCCACGGTCAAAAAGGCAGCTGTATCTAGGAGTTTCTCCGCCGAGAACTCTAGGGTCCCGGGTCACACAACAGTAGCCACTAGCTCAGTTAGACTCGGTGATTCCGCGGATGCAGTTGCTTCCCAGGCTCTTTTTGAGCCTCGGAGCCGTGGGCCCAGCACTAGATGTGGGGTTAGATCTCCTACCCGGAGATCTACTCCACACAGGGTGACTTCACCACACCGGAGGAGTAAGGCTCATACCCTTTCTTCACCGGGTACCTCTGATACTGACAGTGACTCTTCCGGGAGCCATAGTGGTGGTTTCAGTCGCTCACCTAGTGCAGGTAGTAAGCGTTCTTTGTCGAGGCATAGATCGCGAAGCTACCGTAGCCATGGTCGTCGTTCACGTTCTCACGAGCGTGATAGATGCCATAGGTCAAGCTATCGACCTACACATGGCCGTAGGGATGACTCGTCATATCACCACAGGCATCGACTTGATCGTTCTATTGGCCGTTCTAGATCTCGCAGCAGGTCTAGGACTCACTATCCTCGAGGACTTACGTCTTCACCGTCTGGATTCCATTACCATACACCCCGAGCCTGGGGAGACTATTGGTAATGATTCTGAGGTGGATGAGGTGGAAGAGAACAGACTTCCACCCACCTATGACGAAGCCATTGGTATGCTTAGAGACCGGCTTGGTTCTACTATCTGCCCTCCTTTGCCTATTCCAAGGGTCAAAGTTGGCGCCCCTGCTGTGGACGTTTTCAAGGCCAACCAGCCATCACCACCTGCATCAGCGCTCTCTCAGTGCAGGAGAGTGCAGACGTGTCTGGAAGACCTTACTTCCAGAATTCAGGGTGAGGGAGTAGAGCAGGGCAAGGCCTTGCCTTTTCTCCCAAAAGCTTTACCAGTCGGTAAATTCCCGTCACTCAGTAAACCGAAGGTTTTTCAATCTCATTCGTATGAGGTCCAAGAACCTCTACTTGTGATCGAGCCTCCTCCTATCAATCCTTCTTTCCGAGAAGTAGTGAAGCAGGGTAGCGCTCTTCCTACTTCTCAGGTAGTCGCCTTTCCGACTCTTGAGGGATGGGAGCGATTGGCACGAGCTGGTATTCAGACAGTCTCGCATTCAGAACTGTTTCTGTGCGGAGTTTTGTCTGCTCTCTCGGAGCCTCCTTCAGAGGAAAGGCAACGAAAAATTACTAAGTATCTACAGGTGATGGCAACTGCCCAGTCCCACACCTTGGAGATACTGACCCGGCTTGCAGCTAGGAGAGATGCCTATTTGTCTAAATCATGTTTAGACTAGTTGGTCAAATCCTCCCTGCGTGTGCAGCCCATTGAGTGTCACACTCTATTTGGGTCACAATTACTTGGCGCAGTTCAGTCCTACAAGGACGACATTGCGCACAAGTCATTGCAGAGGGCAGCTGCTGCACCGGTACCTAAGCCAAGGGTGTCTAAGTCCAAGGTTAATCCTTCTATTCACCCTGTGGCCAAGGTATCGGCCGTCATTCTACTATTGGGAATGATGTGGGAGATACCATGAGAGAAGTGGTAACAAACCTATTACAGGTTGTTTATACTAGTGAATTTCAGATCAAACTATCAACGGTGTTCACAATAGGCCATTAATTTAATCATGATTGCTCAGGTTGGGACCTGTTAGAGTGGTAGACATTTTTAGTTCTGACTAATTTAATCTGGTTGTATTTGACATGATCCTAGTAGTATGCATACAGGTTATATTGATATGGTTAGATTCTGGCTGTATGGGACTTTCTGCTTTAGTTTATACAAATTTATTTTAGCTAGATTTCAATTGAAGCAAGTTCCTACAACTTATATAAATCATTCTAGCCTCATTCCAATCCATCGCCACAAGGGAGAGAGAAGAGTCAATGTGGAATTTAAATGCCTTGCCTAAGGGCACAATCATAACGGGCTTAACTGCTGGGCGCGAAACTCTGGATCTTTTGCACAAAACTCTGGGCCTTTCGCACCTGAAGTGAATGCACTACCACTGTGCTATTATGATTTCAGCTTTTAATCAAGCATGCGAATGACGTCATTGCTCTAAAAACAGATGCTTTGGTACTTATGGTGTTCACATATTACTTATCAAAGAACAAACTGCGCGTAAAACAGATAAATATTCACATTTTATTTGAAAGTATGCAAATGTTGATGTTTTCATTATGTGTAACCTAAAAATCCCTTAAACAGAGGTAAATATAAAAAAATATGTGTTTGTTTTTGTAAAATGAGAAATTTCATCATCTGCTCAGGAAGGTCATGTGAAAGTTATGAGACAATGTCATAATGCGCATTTTACAGGTCAATTCAAATATAGTGTTCCTCTTACATATTTTTAACATTTTTTTCTTCAAAAATACTATTGTCCAAGATATTTACTATTTATGCTAATTCAGTTTCATCCATTTTTTTTCAAATCCAACCTGCATCTCTATTCACCAAGTGCACTGACAAATGCGTATCAGGTTGTTGGAGACATGGGTTTGTCAGTAAAATCGGCAGCAAGTCAGTGTGTGTTTTACGTTTATTTATCGTCGCTACCGGTTGCCCATATGAGCGACGCCTCCTGAAGAGATTAGTCGTTTTAGATTTTGGAGGATAGTGCATGATACAGACAGAGACCCATTCCAGAGTCTCCTCTGGTTCTTTTACGTGCATGGTGTAAAGCACCGACACGAGACCTCGGTTTAATGTCCCATCTGAAAGACTGTTAATTTTATTAGGGTCAGACAGGGGATCGAACCTACGATACCTGGATTACCAGTCCAGCGTGTTACCACTGGACTACAGATCCGCCTGTAATATAGTGTGCCACTCTCCACATTAAATGACATTTCTCTCCATGTCACAACTTACCTCATATTGAAGAGTATTCATAATTTGTTGGGTGTTAAATTCCTCCGTTTCGACTAACAATGATTACTATGCCCAATGTTAATTAGCATTTTGGAACTTAACTGTAATCAACATTTCTGTTACATGAATTTTCAGGGTCGGCCAATACTAGGTACTTTTTTCGACGCCATGTTGAAATCACAGGCGAGTGAGTGTATTTTATTTTGAACATTTGTTATGCAATCTCAGTTTAAACAATTGCATTACATGCAGAAATGATCACTTTACTTAGTAATATCATTTCACATACTGTTAAACAATCTGACAAGAAGCCATTCACCAAAAAGTCTTGGATGGCCGATTACCGGTATGCCAATGGTATATGAAAACTGATGCCGTAAACAGATAGTATGAAGTTCATAGTGAGTTTAATGGAAATAGTATAACTTGGAAATACATACAAGTGGTGTTGCAAGAAACAATATTGCAAAAATCGAAAAAATAACCATTAAAGATCAAAAAAGACCACAATTCCAAATTAAAATGTTATGAATTTGAGTGTAAACATGGTATATGTATGCTGTTTTGTAGTCTATGGCATATTGGCTAGTCATGCAGAGAGGTTCTGGCAATCATGGGGGAAAATGTCAGGGAAACAGGAGCTTGTTTATATGATCAAGTGTGGACAGCAATCTCATTACTGATCAAGAGCATGTCATTTCTTCTTGATGTACAAGTTACTGAAGCTGATTAAAAGGATGTAAGCAAATCAAATTTAGAGGAATCTGCCCAGTCTCAATATGGTCATTGCCGATTGTCACAATTCCAAGAAATTTGATTTAATGCAGCTGGCAGCAACTTGAATGATGGGAAGAGGCTGTATGAGTGACTTCATTTGCTGAATGTAGATCTTCAGTGTAATTTCATTTACACAGTGTTTTGTCTGATTCTGACTCCAAGCGAGGAAAGAAAAGATTTACATTTTGGAGAGAAGGGACAATGTGTTGCCATATGGTAATTTTGTTTTGTTCATGACAATTGTCTAAATTATTCCAGAGAGTGCTCCATTTTTTTTCCTCACATTTTTTTCTCAAATGATTTAGAGGGATTTCTGTAGATTATCTAAGAATCAGGAATGCCGGCTAGTTGGGCACATGCCCAAAATTTCCCACTCCACCTCCTTCTTAAGTTAATCATATGTGGGAATGGGTCTGGTTACATGATATGCCATACCTCTAAAATCATGCCATTTACTAATCCAAGGACAAATTGTATGTATTCCCCCTTTGATATTGTCCTAAAGCCTTAAAGGTCAGTTTGTTGGCCAAATATTTATTCAAACATAAAATAGGGGAGTAGGATATTTGTTTGTTTTTGTTGTTTAATAACAGCTTAGGTCATATGGCGACTTTCCAGCTATTATTGGTGGAGGAAGACCCTGGGTGTCCTTCCAAGCTGTATTTTGGGCAAGGCCCTGGAATCGGGTAGAATCTTGCTCACACCGACTGGATATAGCTTCCTCACATGAAAGAATTTGACCCCCAGTGGAATTTGAACATGCAGCGGTGAGGGGCAAGTGATTTGAAGTCAACGACCGTAACCACTCAGCCACAGAGGCCCTGTGGAGTAGTGTATGAATAGTGCTAAAGAACATATGAGACTGAATACAGCAAAAACATCTTTAACAATCTCTAGCTGTCTCACAGAGTGCTTCTGGAAACTGCTATGTTTGCTATGATTATTCATAGTTAGCGGATCCTGCAATACATAAACAAGAACCCATGAAAATGGTCATATAGACCTTTTAAGTTTGTGTTGGGATTACAAAATTTCTGCAATAATTGAATATCCATAAATAACTTGTCACTGAATTAGCATGTTTCTGAATATCATTATTTAAGTATTATGGCCAAGAAAATTAGTAAAAACAAAGTATAAAATGAAGATTCTGGATCTTTTATGGTGGCTATAATCCAAGTGTGCAGAAAGGTACAGGATTTTATTTTGTTCAAAAGGTGGAAATAACCAAATTGTAAACATTAGGAAACATACATTTTATTGGCAATGAATAATCAGGTATTCCACTGCTTAACACTACAGGTGAATGATCAGTTTTCTAACTTGAAAACCCTCCTTCAAATGTTTCGTTTTACACCAGCTTGTTTACTCTAGGTCTAGAGTTTTCTTACAGTTGCTACATTTTGTTTCTGCCAAAGTACCAGATATTTAAAGAATATAATTTCCAATGACTGGTGTTTTAAAAGTCTCAATATTGGAACAGAAACAGGGGGGGGGGGGGAAATCAATATAATCTATCACCATCGTATACATGAATTGTTTATCAACAAACATAATTATGGAAACTGGAAATATTGTTAAATAAGCATGCGTAGCTTAACTTAACCATGTTTGTTCATAGAAGCTGTCATTAGACAAGCAGTACATTCCGTTGATTGATATCTATCACTCAAAATACAACTCAGAATTGTCAAATCTCAGTTATTGTCACAGTACTTAAAATTCAGAAATATAAAACCCCTACACTGCTAGAGATAAGCTCTCCATTATCAAGTATGCAGAGGCTCATGGCAATCGGAAGGCACGAACACAGTACGGCATCAGGGATTTATCAAAACAATGCACTTCTGAAACTGAAACTGAAACTGTTTAATTTGATAAAACGCCTAATTTTACACATAGTATATTCACTGGCGTTGTACAAGAGAAGTAAAATACATATATAGACATGTACTTACATAAAAACCTGAACAAAATTCTCGTTATTTACAAAAAGACATTGGTCTAAAAATAATTATGTTACCACACAATAACACATATTTGATCAATCATTATTATAAGCATAATTTTTGGTAAATTATATCATTGTTTCTAAAACCTTTTTTAACACTACACTAATTCTACAACTATCCTGTTCAGTCTGTTAATACATGACTGTTTTAAAACCATGAATAAAATTTTCTGAAGAACAATGTTTTAAGGTGTTTCTTAAACGTTTCTACAGAATCCAAGTTTCTCAAATCTACGGGTAAAGTGTTCCATAGCTGTGGCCCTACTGTTTTGAAGCTCCTGTCACCAAATGTTTTTTGTTTGTTATACGGTACCTCATAACAACCAGTAACATCTGAAGATCTTAATCTATGTCTTGGTACCTTTTCAATTAATAACTCGGTAAGATACGCAGGGGCATGGCCTTTTGAACAGTTATACATTACAGTAAGAATTTTGAATTCAATTCTGGCCCTGATGGGAAGCCAGTGAAGTTGGTACAGTGCTTGTTTTGAACTATCATATTTCCTGAGCTTTAAAACAAGTTTAGCGCACATATTTTGTATTCTTTGCATTTTTTTGATATCACATTTGGGAACACCAAATAGAATTCCATTGCAATAATCCAGATGCGAGATGACAAGTGATAACACCAGAATTTCAGTTGCTTCTTTGGTAAGGTATTTTCTAATATTTTTTATTCTGAGAAAATTGAGCATTGCGGTCTGACATTTTCGTTTGATGTGATCTTTAAAACTGAGATTCTCGTCTAAAAATGCACCAAGATACCTTATACAGCTCACAGATTTGATATTGTCACTAGCAACGTTAAGTTCTGTTACTGAGCATTTTTTGAGTTGATGTCTGCTCCCAAATAAGATGAATTCAGTTTTTGATGAGTTCATTTTGAGTTTGTTTTGCTTCATCCAGTTATCGATGTTTAAAGCACAATTTTCAAGTTCTTGGATAGCTTCCAGACGTAGGCGCGCACAGTTTTTTCTTTTTGTACGGGAATACAAAAATCATAGAGTATGATTATATTTCAGAACCATGCACTTACTTCTGCACGTAAGGCCCCACAATTTCATCTTTTTTTTATCGAAATATATCATATCTTGAGAAATTTTGGCATGTGAAAATGATATTTTACGGTGCGCGGTATACACCAGAACTACGTTTTTTTCCCGATTTTCGTGCCAAAAAGTGGGTGCGCATTATACATAGCAAATTACGGTAGATGTTTGTTCTGTTTAATGATAGAGAGTGATGGATCCCTAATGTAAGCAGGGTGGGGCAAACCAATTCAGGAAAGTCATACTTTCAGTTTGTTATATTGCATAAACACACTGTTTAATGACAAAATAATTAATCAAATTTTATAATATTTTTATTCCATATGATATAGACAATGACTAAATGTCGCTTTAAAGTGATACATTTTATTCCGTAATAAGACCAGTTAATTCAGACAAATGTCATTAGTTCATGGGCGATTTTCTCACTTTCATTTTTAATTATGTCCCAGTTTTACTACAATTAAGCGACCACTTTATGGTATCGGTCAAGGTTAAGTGAGATAAACAAGGAAGTGTTGATTGTAAATGATTGGTTTTAATTGCTTTTAATCTTTTGTATATTGTCTGGAGTACAAACTGTTGCTTACGTCCAAGATGAGATCGAGAAACAATCCCTGAAAGGGAAGTGTTTAAATAAGCAGTCAACCATTGAACGTTTTTTTGAAATAATGAATGTACTTTTCAAGGAAACTACTGTGCTGGTATACATCACAATATAATTAATGAAAACAAGAAAATAAATTTTGAAAATAAATGGATTAACTCATTTACATTGTACTTTATTTTATTATTACTTAATTAATTAATTGTGATATACAGTTGTCTATGAATGGATTTCAGAAGTACAATCCTAAACCATAAAAATAATTAAAACAGAAAAACCAAGAAATTATCATGTGTGAAAGTACATTGTACATGTAGTAAAATTATCATAATTTGGTCTTCTTGACCAAACTCGATAAAGAGACCACCCCGCTAATAAGACCACTTTTTGGAAGTCCCATAGGTGGTCTTATTATAGGGGTTTTACTGTATTTTTACTAGGAACCAATTTAAAGCAATTATATTTGATACCATTCCAATGTAAATCTTACAAATTGTGTTGAACTATAGTTGGTAAATGACTCGCTCATTAATTATTTGAAAGAAAAAGGCATGCAAACATTTAATATGTTGTCTGTTTATGTGATAGATGCTGATTTATGAATCTTTACTGAGAATCAGCCATCCTGGCAACAGGGACGCAGCATTATGGATGCAGTAGCCTAATATATTGCATTATTCAGTTTGATCAAATATTTGAACAAATTCAGCAGACAAGAAACTTGTTTATAAATACAAATACAGTAGGCCTACAGGAGGTTTCTCAATAGATTGCAATATGGATGTTTGAGGGAAACATGACAGTTGTTTAGGCTGAAAGGTGAAGCCAAGCAGACATCAATCATGCTAGGTGAAAACACAAGTACTGTCAAGTTCTACACAAGTTCTGTACATTTGTTCTTCTGCTATTCTTTTCTGGCACCCTGGAATACAAATGGTATGCTTGATGTATTTTGTATCGATCTTTTAGCACAAATATTCAAATAATCGGTGGAGCTATTGCTTTTACACCTCATCTGCATCGCAAAATAATGGTTTAGTTGTTTAGATACCCACAATGTGGCATTTTATACTGTATTTTGCCAGTTTCAGTTATAAAAGTAGGTCATAATGTGGTCTAGTGGTTACGGCGTATGGAGCTGAAGATTCGTTCCTCGTCAGAGGTTCATTCTGATATGGCCAGTTGGTGAGCTGCCAGCTAGATAAATAATAGTTAGCGATTGTCTATCAGCATCGTTATGTTATGTTATATTTATGTCATATTTATGTTATATTTATGTTATATTTCGGGTTTTACGCTTGCATCAGCACCATTTCGGGCTATATCGCCGGCGGGCAGTTTACCTAATAACACCTTTCCTGGGCAGGCTCCAGCGGTTAACCAGTACTTGGGTGCATCAACCTCCGTAAGAAACTGCCAACTTTTTCATATAAATGAGAAACAGCCTGAGCGGGCTATCAGCCTCATGCCTGACCTACAAGGATGGATTTGAGAAGTACTGATGCTAATATTAGGTGTCTCAATAATGGCTGGTCCTGTCAATAGAGGTGCATGACACTATTAAACAAACACGTACTTTACTTTTATAACAAATATTGTTTCAAATATCGTATCTCATAATACCGTCTGCAGTTTGGCACATACATGTACCATAGTGTTAGCAATCCAAAATTACTGCAGATAGTTAGCAGTTCCTGGAATCCGAGCACCTACATAGCTATGTCTGCCTCGATCATTTTGCATGTAAATTCATATCTTCTTTTTTTTCAATTTTTGCTATGGCTATGGTCAGACTTGACCCATTGTGTGGCCCACATGACTGGAATTGTGTTGCTTAATAAAAACACTGTATCAAATATATGGCAACAATTTCTGTAACATGTGTATAGTATTCCAAGACCAGTTTATGTGGTTTTAATTAAGCAATAATATTCGCTAGAGCAAGCTGTTTATTGTGAACACTATTATGTTTGGAGGACACCCCAGTATGCCCAGTATAGTATTTGCATGCTGCCGCTGCATAAAGCTGTCACTTCCACCAAGTTTTATACAAATCTAAGCATTGCATAGGCCTGACAGACCACCAAAAATGTTGTGCCACATTTTGTCAAATGAATTTTTGATGGAACATTGATTCATAGTTCAAAGACTTCTTCAGGGGTAGATTACATGATTTTATGTTCTTCATCACTGATATATGGTTGCAGTTTATACCATACCTGAGTGATATATACTTGTAATTTATTACTTTCATTTACAGATTCTCTGCTTATTAGATACTATTCAGTAAATACTCTCCAATAGGTCTTCACTAGAATAATGCAATGAAAGTTGCAGCCTCGCCTTATGTTTGAGACATTAAAGTTGTTTAAAATTTAGACTTATGGTTAAGCCATTAAAGTTGTTTACCTTTAGACTTATGGTTGATACATTAAAGTTGTTTACATTTAGACTTATGGTTGATACATTAAAGTTGTTTACATTTAGACTTATGGTTGATACATTAAAGTTGTTTACATTTAGACTTATGGTTGATACATTAAAGTTGTTTACATTTAGACTTATGGTTGATACATTAAAGTTGTTTACATTTAGACTTATGGTTGATACATTAAAGTTGTTTACATTTAGACTTATGGTTGATACATTAAAGTTGTTTACATTTAGACTTATGGTTGATACATTAAAGTTGTTTACATTTAGACTTATGGTTGATACATTAAAGTTGTTTACATTTAGACTTATGGTTGATACATTAAAGTTGTTTACATTTAGACTTATGGTTGATACATTAAAGTTGCATATACATGTATAGTATTACAAGTTCTATTGTTATCATAAAACTAATACAAGCATTTCCTTAGGCTTTTCAATCCACTACACTCCCTTGAAGAGATGTTAAACATTAAACTAGTTAAAATTTCCTAGCAATATTAATTAAAGTTAAAGAATTCTGGGAGGGAAAATGTTAAATAGATGAAGAGCTTCCGTCCATGTAGAATGGCATAGTGGCATACTTGTTTATCCAATATTAAGAGTGTTGTATATACAGTGTATTGAATTGTGTTGCTGCACATAGACATGCCTTTATTATCTTGCATAGTTCTGCTGATAGATGTAATAATGTTCTAAATGTTTATACAAGTTATATGTTTATGGGGGATTTTGACATTCAAATGTTATCTACACTATTCTGTCTGATTCTTATGGTTTCTAACTTAAGGCTGTTTACTGCTTTGCTTGAATGATCTATTTTCTGGGTTACCCTTCATTTTAATTTTAATCAAGAATATCCTTTTCGAACATTTACCTCAAGCAGGCTGATACATTAAAGTTGCTTGGACATGGATCGTATCGTATTGTTCTTTGTTTACCACCTGGATCGTATTGTTCTTTGTTTACCATCTGGATTGTATTGTTCTTTGTTTACCATCTGGATTGTATTGTTCTTTGTTTACCACCTGTATCTTATTGTTCTTTGTTTACCACCTGGATCGTATTGTTCTTTGTTTACCATCTGGATTATATTGTTCTTTGTTTACCATCTGGATTGTATTGTTCTTTGTTTACCACCTGGATCATATTGTTCTTTGTTTACCTCTTGTATCGGTTTGTTCTTTGTTTACCACTTGGATAATTTTGTTCTTTGTTTAGCACTTGGATCGGTTTGTTCTGTGTTTATCACTTGGATCGTAGTGTTCTTTGTTTATCACTTGGATCGTAGTGTTCTTTGTTTACCACTTGGATCATATTGTTCTTTGTTTACCACTTGGATCATATTGTTCTTTGTTTACCACTTGGATAATTTTGTTCTTTGTTTAGCACTTGGATCGGTTTGTTCTGTGTTTACCACTTGGATAATTTTGTTCCGTGTTTAGCACTTGGATCGGTTTGTTCTTTGTTTATCACTTGGATTGGTTTATTCTTTTTGGATAATGGATAGTTATTTTATATTCATTATACGTCCATCAACATATAAGATACTTTGTAGATATTATTACGGTGGTTTAAAATTAATATGCTACATTTACTTTCCTACCAGTTTTACTAGATGCTGCCTCTCCAATTTTATTTATCAAAAGCTTTTTATGTGTTTAAGCTAAGTTTTAAAACAATCTAAAACAACATTAAAAGTCACCACCACCCACCACCAGTTTGGATAAATTTGGATGAAAATATAGTATTTAATGCATAATGGTGTCCTATATTTGTATATATTGTGTAGTTTTGTATGTTGTACATTGGTGTTAGTTACATGTTGCACATGATAAATGTTGTGTTGTGTTTATGTTGTTAGGAATCACAAGCGGAAATGAGTACATGAGCTCTCCAATAACGCTGCTAATGGACAAAACTTCCAATAAGAACGTACCGACACACAAAAGGGTCAAAGGTCGTGCCACTTCGGGCACTTCCACAACATCCAATGGCCGTCTCTATAGTTATGTAAGCGGATCTGATGGAGACGAAGACGAAAATGACACATCGTCGTCCAGTATTCGGAAACGTCGCCATTGTCGAAAAGGCTCTTCGCACAGTACAATATCATCGTCCAATGAAATGGACACTTACAGGATGCGAAATGATCAAGTTTCCCATTTATCGTTGTCAGAAGATTCAGATGGAGGGAATGCGACCCCGTCTAGATACTCTCAGACAGGTAATAAAACATCATTTGTTTCAAGTGATAAATTCTCTATGTCCTACGTTATAAAAAGGACAACTTGACCAGCTTAGCATGATATAACCCATTCCCACCTAGAACCTGCTCTCATTGTAGATTGTATGTATGTGATAAACAGTTATAGGGACCAATCTCGGCGGATGGACGGACTGTTCAACAACCAATCTCGGCGGATGGACGGACTGACTGTTCAACAACCAATCTCGGCGGATGGACGGACTGACTGTTCAACAACCAATCTCGGTGGATGGACGGACTGTTCAACAACCAATCTCGGCGGATGGACGGACTGACTGTTCAACAACCAATCTCGGCGGATGGACGGACTGTTCAACAACCAATCTCGGCGGATGGACGGACTGTTCAACAACCAATCTCGGCGGATGGATGGACTGTTCAACAACCAATCTCGGCGGATGGACGGACTGTTCAACAACCAATCTCGGCGGACGGACAGACTGTTCAAAACCAATCTCGGCGGATGGACGGACTGTTCAACAACCAATCTCGGCGGATGGACGGACTGTTCAACAACAATCTCGGCGGATGGACGGACTGTTCAACAACCAATCTCGGCGGATGGACGGACTGTTCAACAACCAATCTCGGCGGATGGACGGACTGTTCAACACACAATCTCGGCGGATGGACGGACTGTTCAACACACAATCTCGGCGGATGGACGGACTGTTCAACAACCAATCTCGGCGAATGGACGGACTGTTCAACACACAATCTCGGCGGATGGACGGACTGTTCAACACACAATCTCGGCGGATGGATGGACTGTTCAACACACAATCTCGGCGGATGGACGGACTGTTTTTTTATATGAATAGCAACACATTCATTTTATTTGATCAAAGAAAATTTAATATTGAAATATCGGAGAAAAAGTTGCTTTGTGAGATTATATTAAATTTATGTGAAATGGTTTCAGTTGATGGGAAAACAATAAGTTGTTGTTGTTGTTGTCATGGCTTCATCTGTACACATCTGTCTGAAATCTTTCTCATAACTTCTTCATCTATATGTATTTAACCAAACATCTTACACAATACTCCTAACCACTGAAGTAGAATCTGCATGCATAACCTTCACCTTTGTTCATGGCTCAATATAAAAGTGCACATGTTGTCAGTATTTGTTGCACAGGTGCTTCAAGCTCACTGTGTATACCTGTATGTGTTATTGCATGATTTCATGTTTGTTTTTTAAATATGTCAGTGTCGCCAAATAACAACATGAAATAACATATTGTTATTCCAAGATAAATAATGAAGACAATGAATTGCAGGAAGAGTAGCGTGAGATATTTTACTTGTTGACTTACCCACGATATACCACCATATATCATACTTGTTGATTTACCCACGATATACCACCATATATCTTACTTGTTGACTTACCCACGATATACCACCATATATCTTACTTGTTGATTTACCCACGATATACCACCATATATCATACTTGTTGATTTACCCACGATATACCACCATATATCATACTTGTTGACTTACCCACGATATACCACCATATATCATACTTGTTGATTTACCCACGATATACCACCATATATCTTACTTGTTGACTTACCCACGATACACCACCATATATCTTACTTGTTCACTTACCCACGATATACCACCATATATCATACTTGTTGATTTACCCACGATATACCACCATATATCATACTTGTTCACTTACCCACGATATACCACCATATATCTTACTTGTTGACTTACCCACGATATACCACCATATATCTTACTTGTTGATTTACCCACGATATACCACCATATATCTTACTTGTTGATTTACCCACGATATACCACCAGATATCTTACTTGTTGATTTACCCACGATATACCACCATATATCTTACTTGTTGATTTACCCACGATATACCACCATATATCTTACTTGTTGATTTACCCACGATATACCACCAGATATCTTACTTGTTGATTTACCCACAATATACCACCAGATATCTTACTTGTTCACTTACCCACGATATACCACCATATATCTTACTTGTTGACTTACCCACGATATACCACCATATATCTTACTTGTTGATTTACCCACAATATACCACCATATATCTTACTTGTTGATTTACCCACAATATACCACCAGATATATTACTTGTTGATTTACCCACGATATACCACCATATATCTTACTTGTTGATTTACCCACAATATACCACCATATATCTTACTTGTTGATTTACACACGATATACCACCATATATCATACTTGTTGATTTACCCATGATATACCACCATATATCTTACTTGTTCACTTACCCACGATATACCACCATATATCTTCCTTGTTGACTTACCCACGATATACCACCATATATCTTACTTGTTGATTTACCCACAATATACCACCAGATATCTTACTTGTTGATTTACCCACGATATACCACCATATATCTTACTTGTTCACTTACCCACGATATACCACCATATATCTTACTTGTTGACTTACCCATGATATACCACCATATATCATACTTGTTCACTTACCCACGATATACCACCATATATCTTACTTGTTGATTTACCCACGATATACCACCATATATCATACTTGTTGATTTACCCACAATATACCACCATATATCTTACTTGTTGATTTACCCACGATATACCACCATATATCTTACTTGTTGATTTACCCACAATATACCACCATATATCTTACTTGTTGATTTACCCACGATATACCACCATATATCATACTTGTTGATTTACCCACAATATACCACCATATATCTTACTTGTTGATTTACCCACAATATACCACCATATATCTTACTTGTTGATTTACCCACAATATACCACCATATATCTTATTTGTTGATTTACCCACAATATACCACCATATATCTTACTTGTTGATTTACCCACAATATACCACCAGATATTTACTTGTTGATTTACCCCGATATACCGCCATATATCTTACTTGTTGATTTACCCACAATATACCACCATATATTATACTTGTTGACTTACCCACGATATACTACCATATATCTTACTTGTTGATTTACCCACAATATACCACCATATATCATACTTGTTGATTTACCCACGATATACCACCATATATCTTACTTGTTGATTTACCCACGATATACCACCATATATCTTACTTGTTGATTTACCCACGATATACCACCATATATCTTACTTGTTGACTTACCCACAATATACCACCATATATCTTACTTGTTGATTTACCCACGATATACCACCATATATCATACTTGTTCACTTACCCACGATATACCACCATATATCTTACTTGTTGATTTACCCACGATATACCACCATATATCTTACTTGTTGATTTACCCACAATATACCACCATATATCTTACTTGTTGATTTACCCACGATATACCACCATATATCATACTTGTTCACTTACCCACGATATACCACCATAAATCTACTTCAAATTTGGTGCTAATATCAACAAAGCAGTGTGAAATGCTTTCAGTTTAACAACCTACAATGTCAAGTATTAGAGAACTTGACATCTCCCCTACATATATTTATTATTTAAGTGTTTCAATTATTAGGGTCACAAAACCAGTGATTTTACCCAAAACTTTAACATAATTATTTCCATTGTTGTGCAACTTAGCAGGCTTTATACACACATCAAAGGGTTTGGATGGGTGGTCAAACTGATTACTTATGAAGTGTTTGATGAATTAAGGGATAACATCCCATTGAAGCATAATATTGCATAACTGATTGTTGAGGCTTAGTAGGTAATTCTCTATTCTAACCATTATGAAATATATATATTTATTTGTTCTTTATTACACATGAAGGGAATCACATATTTTCGCAATTTGAGCCTGTTGTTTTGGACTAATATAAATGTCATGATCAACTTCTTAATCCACTTTGTATGTATTGAATGGTTTAATTGCTGGTATACAATCAGTTAGAATAGCAGATTATACACCAA
The DNA here is from genome assembly GCA_014843695.1 of Archivesica marissinica. NCBI lineage: Eukaryota > Metazoa > Mollusca > Bivalvia > Venerida > Vesicomyidae > Archivesica > Archivesica marissinica. The sequence goes on from CM026391.1 coordinate 45,061,400, forward strand.
TACAACAAGACAAAACATATTGCTTTTTACTAATGAAATTTGATACATGTGAACACTCTTAATAAATCGAGCCATGTTTAATAAAACCTTTCTATTATCACTGTTCATTAAAGAACAACATCTATACATACTTGGTCTCGTGTAGTAGTAGTTTTTAATAAGTACTTTCCTCAAATATGAGTAACACGGACAAATTAAAATAAAGTGATACTCATTTTCAATATCTCTAACATTACAACATTGACAATAACGCTAATTTCTCTGTACCGTATTTAGCTATGTATAGTGCGCACATCCATTTTATCTACTGCGCATTATACACCAGTACAGACATCAGGACATTTTTTTCCGGACCAAAATTGACCAATATTTCATGAAATTCGACCCGAACACAGTCATTCTATAATTTGTTACATTCGACAAACGTTATAAACTAGCTATTAAAACTAGTTGCCGATAGTCTATATAAATAAATGAAATGAATAAGACCACAAAATTAGCATATATTGCGTTTATTTTGGCAAACTTTGAAGAATTTAATTGAAATTACTAAATGCATAAAAAATGGCGATTTGATAACATCACATGGTTTTATCGTATGTAATATTTCCCGTACTTTTCGCGTACTTCGCCGCATAAAGCGACGCTGCCTTCGTACGATATCATAGAGGTAAAGAAACTTTGTAATTATAGTTTATTTGATTTAATATACCGTATGTTTTTAAATACGACATGATTAAAGACACGATGTGTTGGTTATTTTTACGGGAAATATTTACTACTTTTTTTGGCTGCAGTATTTCAATTGTTTGTAGCGATAATTAATTTCGACAAACCATTCACAATGGGTCCCAGTTAATTAGGTAGGCTACACTGGTTGAGAAGTTTGAGCATCTGCTGACATGTTTGAGAACGTGTTGAGATGTTTGAGAACGATATGCATGTAATTTTCATGAAATCATGCCTGAGTGCGTTACCGTTCCTCGATGAGGTATCTCGAGTGATTAATATAAGTTGTAAAAATCACGGAGCACAATTTTTAGCGATTCTTGAGAAATGTTAAATTTTGACTTGGAAAATTGCGTTTTTCACGTGCGCAGTATACATCGGAACTCAGTTTTTCCCCCGATTTTCGTGCCAAATCGTGGGTGCGCATTATACACGATAGCGCACTATACATAGCTAAATACGGTATTCTATTGTTAGAGAATCTACCAGTATGGATTCTAAGTGAATAGGCAGAAGTCCTTATTCGGGTTATAAATAATCTCAAGTTGGAAGGTAATATATCCAAGTATGTTTCATAGCTAAAATCATGTTTACAATTATTATACAATTCGAGTAGACTAAACTAGATGACTTATTAGTAATCCAAGTTATTATGAAACATTCAATAACACGTTGCTTAAATATACATAGGAAATGATTAACATTGATATTACATGGGTTATTCCAGATATGTGAAGAACCATATTCGTCTAGTAATTGTTTAACATGTGTCAACCAATTATCATAACCATTATTGCAATCAGACAATAATTGTGCATATAATCGTTGAAGTATAATATATTCCGAGTTGAAAACATTAAGCCAATATTTAATAATACGTATGTAGTGTGATATGTACAGATATACAGAACAAAGCTTTCAAGGGCAGATATACATAGCTCTAGTCTGTATGCTCTGAAGACAAGCTCTCATGACATATGAAGGGTGAATTTACTTAAATTTATTGAAATGGAAATTGAATTAAGCGATGGTGATATGTACATGATCACAGTGAACATATAACCAAAGGGGAGATGCACATGTTCCAACCAATCACAGTGGGGGAATGAGGAATAAACCCCTTCTCCCAAAGCCAACATCTGACCCAGTCAAAAGAATGGCAAAGTGGATCATCTTGTGGACTTTCTGACAATTAACCATACACACTAACCAGAAACCAACTAAAATTTTAGTTTATACAATATCTTGACAAGAAAAACTATTACTCATGATCCATTCATGGAGAACATTCGCAAACGCTGTTGGGACGAGTTGACGCCGATTCCGACGTTATATGAAGAGGAAATTGCCAGTATTCGTGCCAAAGAATGGAACCATGACACGGCAAATATGGCTAAGAACATCCCAACATTGCAGAGATGTAAGACGTCACTGTACAGGGAGCGAAGCAAGCTACGTCCCAACATTGCAGAGGTGTAAGACGTCACTGTACAGGGAGCGAAGCAAGCTACGTCCCAACATTGCAGAGATGTAAGACTCCACTGTACAGGGAACGAAGCAAGCTACGTTCCAACATTCCAGAGATATAACACGTCACTGTACAGGGAGCGAAGCAAGCTACGTCCCAACATTCCAGAGATGTAAGACGCCACTGTACAGGGAGCGAAGCAAGCTACGTCCCAACATTCCAGAGATGTAAGATGTCACTGTACAGGGAGCGAAGCAAGCTACGTCCCAACATTGCAGAGATGTAAGACGCCACTGTACAGGGAGCGAAGCAAGCTACGTCCCAACATTGCAGAGATGTAAGACGTCACTGTACAGGGAGCGAAGCAAGCTACGTCCCAATTTATCATCATCCGCCGCCAATATCGAGTTAGAAGAATGGACGCAGACAACATCCGGTGAGAAATTTCTACAAGTCGACGTCGGAACCAACCAGAGAATGCTCGTTTTCGCGACCAGATCAGCTCTTCAACATCTCTGTGCCGCCCCTGTAATATATGGCGACGGGACATTTTACACCTGACCTAGATTTTTTCATCAACTATTCACATTCTATGGATTCATCGACGGTGCGATGTACCCCCTAGTGTTCGCCTTTCTGCCGGGCAAGTCAACCGACATCTACGAGACATTCCTCCGTGTGGGATACGGCCTACATCTCCAACCCGACGCAGTGTTTCTGGACCACGAGATGGCGTCACGTAACGCGGTTCTACGAGTGCTCCCCAACACTGTAGTGAAGGCTTGTTTCTTCCACTACACACAGTGCATTTGGCGTAAGGTGCAAGCTACTGGACTGGCCAACACGTCCAAGGAGGTTGACAGTGCGCACACACTCGTGAGACGGGCTTCTGTTCTTCCTCTTGTGCCGGAAGATGACATTGAGGACGTGTGGTTCCAGGCGTTAGAGGACATCGGGAATGAGGATCTACCAGTGGACGTCACGACATTCACCGACTACGTCACCGAACAGTGGGTCGACAAGGGCGTATGGAACCACTTTGCCACGGAGGGTCCCAGGACGACAAACCATCTGGAAGGGTGGCACAGCAAACTTAGGAAGGCTGTTCGCCATGCTCATCCCAACATTTTCAGTATCATTCAGACAATCCAGCAGATTGAAGCCGCAGGATATGTACGCATGCTCCAGTATGAGGCGGGTGGGGCTCGCCCAGTGAAGCGACGTCGGTACAGACAAATCGAACTGAGGCTACGCGCCCTCAAGATGCGACTTGAGAACGGGGAGATGCGCACGATGGACTATGCGGACGAAGCATCGAAGTTACTGCACATATAGACAAATGTGTCAATGTTTCAATGTGCTGTCACAATATGTTTTTTGTTGAAAATATGAAATGTTCATACTTGGATTAAGGTGTGTAATTTGATCAATTTTGGGTTACATGTTGTTATCTCTTTTCTTAACTAAAAAATGGAAAGTTTTGGAATAAGACATATTGGAATCTTCACTGAAAAATGCAAAATAAAATAAAAAAATTATATCTTCACCAATACTGTCACGTATCAATGTTCTGTAATTTATCTATGTACATTTAAAATAAGTATCTATAAAACATGAAACACTATCATTGACTTATTGGATTTATTTCCTCTCACCTTTAAAAAAAATTACGTTTCACAAGTTTACAGTTTCCAATAACGTTTGCAATTTATACATTGAAACAGAATATAATGTTTTCACACCCTAAGGCTATGTTAATACTAATCCCCTAACTGGACAAATTCCTGATTACCCCAAGTACAAAATGACCAATTTTTATAAACTTGGGGGACTGTGTCTAAATCTTCTTAGACTTAGTAATTGCACCGGGTAATTTCTTCACCCGGTCTACCTCCCTGTTGGTACACAATCGTGTGCGAGCGGGAGTGGGAGATATGAAAACCGAACACACTCTGAGATAAATGCAACCCACTTAGCCCTCTAAACATCATAGTATTGTAATTTTAATAGTTTATTAACTATTTTTAGACCTTTTTAATCACCTTAGATAATTTAGTCGCCCAAATGCATTTATGCGGTGGCGACTTTAAATAAACTTATATACGTACGTAACTTGGGGGAATGAGGAAGACACCGGGAGAAGGGGTGGGGCAATATTATATTATTACCGTACTGCTGCTACCTCTTTACTGAATATCCATTTCAGCTTCATAAATTGCAGTCCCATAATTATATAATGAATGACATTGTTGTTATTCTACTCACTTGAAGAAGCTTGTTATACTGTATTACAATGTACAAAATTGCCACATACTTCTACATCATGCAGCTGCATTAATGTTAACATTGAGTTCAGTTTCACTCACACATAATTATTGTGTAAGCAAAAAGTTACTCTTCTGTTTGCTTGTCACTTGCATGTACAAGAGAGTGTGGCATCTTTTATGGAATAGGATTTTTTATATTTTGCACTGGTAGGAGGAGTTGTGGTTAATGCATTATGATTATTTTTTATTTGTCTTTTTTAATGTTTACAAATAACATTGGCTAACAAGTTATTTTTCGACACACATTGCAGAAGTTAATACATGCTTTTCCAATTATTTTCAAACTGCAAGAAGATTTTAAATTTTAGTAATATAGAATAAGAAGGAAATCTGTGAGTTCAAGAGAGAGAAATGATAAGAATCTGCCAAATCAAATCAGCCTTAAGTTTGCATGAGATTTAGTGGAGGCACCCTATGAGTGACACTCTATCTTGAATAGGGAGGGCTAGGGATGTATAATGGTAAGATTTGTTATTGCTAGGCAATGTCATGTTTGAAATCTGACTTATGCCTATGTTACTTAATATATTTTGGCTTGATTTCGAAACAAATACTTACAATATAACATTAGTTAAATCGCTCTCGATACCTCATTCCTGATGGAATCCACTGCCATGAGGTGGAGAAGAGGCAATGTGGAATTTACGGTAAGTGTCTTGCCAAAAGGCACAATCTTAATGGCTACAGTTTGGCTTCAACTCTGGCCCTCTCATGCCAGCAGTGAACATTCTACCACTGCGCCATCACTGCTTCACATGTTAATGATTCTCATGGCTTCGCAAACAGGATAAGTAATTATTATGGACAGGTGTTTAACAAATATATAAAAATAGCACCTGCAACCCCCCCCCCCGGTGCATACAAGATGTTGTTGATACCACCTGCACCCCCCGGTGCATACAATATGTTGTTGATACCACCTGCAACCCCCCCGGTGCATACAAAGATGTTGTTGATACCACCTGCACCCCCCGGTGCATACAATATGTTGTTGATACCACCTGCACCCCCCGGTGCATACAAGATGTTGTTGATACCACCTGCACCCCCCGGTGCATACAAGATGTTGTTGATACCACCTGCACCCCCCCCGGTGCATACAAGATGTTGTTGATACCACCTGCACCCCCCCGGTGCATACAAGATGTTGTTGATACCACCTGCACCCCCCGGTGCATACAAGATGTTGTTGATACCACCTGCACCCCCGGTGCATACAAGATGTTGTTGATACCACCTGCACCCCCCCGTGCATACAAGATGTTGTTGATACCACCTGCACCCCCCAGTGCATACAAGATGTTGTTGATACCACCTGCAACCCCCCCCCCCGGTGCATACAAGATGTTGTTGATACCACCTGCCCCCCGGTGCACACAAGATGTTGTTGATACCACCTGCACCCCCCGGTGCATACAAGATGTTGTTGATACCACCTTCACCCCCCCGGTGCATACACGATGTTGTTGATACCACCTTCACCCCCTGGTGCATACAATATGTTGTTGATACCACCTGCACCCCCCCGGTGCATACAAGGTGTTGTTGATACCACCTGCACCCCCCGGTGCATACAAGATGTTGTTGATACCACCTGGACCCCCGGTGCATACAATATGTTGTTGATACCACCTGCACCCCCTGGTGCATACAATATGTTGTTGATACCACCTGGACCCCCGGTGCATACAATATGTTGTTGATACCACCTGCACCCCCTGGTGCATATAGGATGTTGTTGATACGACCTGCACCCCCCGGTGCATACAAGATGTTGTTGATACCACCTGCACCCCCCCGGTGCATACAGGACGTTGTTGATACCACCTGCACCCCCCGGTGCATACAAGATGTTGTTGATACCACATGCACCCCCCGGTGCATACAAGATGTTGTTGATACCACCTGCAACCCCCCCCCCCCTGGTGCATACACGATGTTGTTGATACCACCTGCAACCCCCGGTGCATTCAAGATGTTGTTGATACCACCTGCAACCCCCCCCTGGTGCATACAATATGTTGTTGATACCACCTGCACCCCCCGGTGCATACAAGATGTTGTTGATACCACCTGCACCCCCCGGTGCATACAATATGTTGTTGATACCACCTGCACCCCCCCCGGTGCATACAAGATGTTGTTGATACCACCTGCAACCCCCCCGGTGCATACAATATGTTGTTGATACCACCTGCACCCCCCCGGTGCATACAAGATGTTGTTGATACCACCTGCAAACCCCCCCCCCCCCGGTGCATACACGATGTTGTTGATACCACCTTCACCCCCTGGTGCATACAATATGTTGTTGGTATCACCTGCACCCCCCCGGCATACAAGATGTTGTTGGTACCACACCCCCCCGGTGCATACAATATGTTGTTGGTACCACCTGCACCCCCCCCGGTGCATACAATATGTTGTTGATACCACCTGCACCCCCCGGTGCATACAAGGTGTTGTTGATACCACCTGCACCCCCGGTGCATACAAGATGTTGTTGATACCACCTGCACCCCCCGGTGCATATATGATGTTGTTGATACCACCTGCACCCCCCCCGGTGCATACAAGATGTTGTTGATACCACCTGCAACCCCCCGGTGCATACAAGATGTTGTTGGTACCACCTGCAACCCCCGGTGCATACAAGATGTTGTTGGTACCACCTGCACCCCCCCCCCCCCGGTGCATACAATATGTTGTTGGTACCACCTACCCCCCGGTGCATACAATATGTTGTTGGTACCACCTGCAACCCCCCCCCCGGTGCACACAAGATGTTGTTGATAACACCTGCACCCCCTCCGGTGCATACAATATGTTGTTGGTACCACCTGCACCCCCCCCCCCCCCCGGTGCATACAAGATGTTATTGGTACCACCTGCAACCCCCCCCCCCCCCCTGGTGCACACAAGATGTTGTTGATACCACCTGCACCCCCCCCGGTGCATACAATATGTTGTTGGTACCACCTGCAAACCCCCGGTGCATACAAGATGTTGTTGATACCACCTGCGGTTGTTGTTGTACCCCCCCCCCCCCCCGGTGCACACAATATGTTGTTGATACCACCTGCACCCCCCCCCCGGTGCATACAATATGTTGTTGGTACCACCTGCAACCCCCCCCCCCCCCGGTGCATACAATATGTTGTTGGTACCACCTGCAACCCCCCCCCCCCGGTGCATACAATATGTTGTTGGTACCACCTGCAACCCCCCCCCCCCGGTGCATACAATATGTTGTTGGTACCACCTGCAACCCCCCCCCCCCCCCCGGTGCATACAATATGTTGTTGGTACCACCTGCAACCCCCCCCCCCCCCCGGTGCATACAATATGTTGTTGGTACCACCTGCAAACCCCCCCCCCCGGTGCATACAATATGTTGTTGGTACCACCTGCAACCCCCCCCCCCCGGTGCATACAATATGTTGTTGGTACCACCTGCAACCCCCCCCCGGTGCATACAATATGTTGTTGGTACCACCTGCAACCCCCCCCGGTGCATACAATATGTTATTGGTACCACCTGCAACCCCCCCCCCCGGTGCATACAATATGTTGTTGGTACCACCTGCAACCCCCGGTGCATAATATGTTGTTGGTACCACCTGCAACCCCTTGTGCATAAGATGATGTTGATACCACCTCAACCCCTTGTGCATAAGATGATGTTGATACCACCTGCAACCCCTTGTGCATAAGATGATGTTGATACCACCTGCAACCCCTTGTGCATAAGATGATGTTGATCCCACCTGCAACCCATTGTGCATAAGATGATGTTGATGGTGCATAAGATGATGTTGATACCACCTGCAACCCCTTGTGCATAAGATGATGTTGATCCCACCTGCAACCCCTGGTGCATAAGATGATGTTGATACCACCTGCAACCCCTTGTGCATAAGATGATGTTGATCCCACCTGCAACCCCTGGTGCATAAGATGATGTTGATACCACCTGCAACCCCTTGTGCATAAGATGATGTTGATCCCAACTGCAACCCCTTGTGCATAAGATGATGTTGATACCACCTGCAACCCCTTGTGCATAAGATGATGTTGATACCACCTGCACCCCCCCCCCCCCGGTGCATACAACATGTTGTTGATCACAGTTGTAATAATGTGAAAATAATCTGACTGCTGGCACCTGTGAAATGAATCAATATTTGATATAATTGATGACATCACTGATTGGCAAGTTTGATTGACAGTTGAGTGGGCATCTACTAGAGTGATCTGCTCTTGACTTGCAGGTGTTTACATTTCACATTAGTGTGTGGAATTTGGATTATATTTTGTTGTGCTTCTTTTTGATATATTTTGTACTTTTTGATATAATTTGGTATTGTAGTGGTTGAATTATTTCATTAATATGTGTAATTTTTGTTATCGTTTTTGCTTCATATTAATCTTCTAATTAATAAGAAAACACAATTTTACATGACAAGCTTCAATGAAAATAATATGGTGAAATGGTTTAAATAGTTTCAATGTATGTTGTTATGTATTGACTATTTTGATGTGATTTTGTACAGATGTCCTTAATGAAATGCTTTGTATGATATAACCAGGGCAATTTATGTGACTTTGTTTTGAAATATGATTTGTTTTAGTGAGAAATATGAGAACAATTTATGGCACCAATTACTGTAGGACACATCAACTCAAAATGATTAGCTGCATTTTTGGCTGAATTGCCATTTTTATGATTTATATGACAATTTCAAATGGGGGACTAGCTCATTATACATGCATGGACAAACCGGTCAATTAGTCATAAATATCTCCCTCAGTGAAAAAGGTTCGAATAAAATAATTATCTCCAGAGAGGAATTGAGCTTTCAGTCCATAAACAGAATGAGAGCCAGGCTTTTGTTGCTTTACAGGATTGTGCTACAATGCAAACACCCTTGATTTGCAAGTTTTTAAAGAGTGGATGAGCATAAAATGTTGAATGGCAAATGTGAGACATTTGGCACTAGATCATTCCAATATGTTTTCACTGGAGTAAAGAGTGTGAAGTGGATTACTTTAGAGTTACTTGTGTCGGCTTGGAGACTTAACAAATTCTTTCTGAACACGATTGGATATTCTCAGATTTAGCAGAATCTTGCAGGAAATGTTCAATGCAGATTTCTGTTGCTTGTAATTTGCATTGTGTTGGTTGTGTATTTAAATAGTTGAACAAACATAGTATTTGTTAAGGTAATACAGCTGACTAATGTGCAGTGATTGCTTAAGCCATTCTTACAGTGGATACTGTTTGGATTGTTCTTGATTGTTTAAGTATGCATTGTAGTTGAACTAGAGTTTGGGAATAATTACATGAACAAGATGGTAATAGTTTAGCAAAGTGAAAAAGGTTGAGAAAATGTTAAATATTTACTGAAAACAAATGGGCTGTTGCTGTTTGGTTAACGTGATGGAGAAAAATCTTTATATATAATATAATATTATATGATTGGAAACAAGATAGACTGCATAATAATTAAACGTTTGGCAACAATGTTATTGATACTGAAGGAATGTTGAACATTCAGATAAAAACACTTGCTGGAATACAGGTTTAGTGTAATATAATCTGTTTTGTTTGCTGAAAAGTGGTATGTGTTTATTGGCATATGGGATTGTGATAGTGCTATGAGATAGCAAGGAATATGTTGTTGGGCTGTGATTGTACATGCAACAGAATGAAACGATCCAGCTTCCACGGTGGGAGTGGGTTCTCATTCACCTCCGGAATATACTACCAAATAGGATCTCACCAAGCAGGTACATAACTTTTAATAAATAACAGGTTGACAATAGTTTTGCAATGGTATATAATTCAGGAATGTAATTTAGCCTGGATTATTGCCAAACTATGAACCAACAAGATATACGAGGACACATTGGTCTAGTCATAAGGGATGCCTGTTTTGTGATCAAGGGGTTATTAGGATGTAAGGGATGCCTGTTTTGTGATGAAGGGGTTATGAGTTTGAAACCCTTTCCAAGCTATATGAAGTCTGCATGCAGTGTCTAGTACAGTATTTATCCTGATCCCAAGATCATTTTACAAATATCATTGAGGACTATATAGATGATTGTCATAAATGGCTAAACATGCTGTCCTCGACAAACATGTACATGCTGTCCTCGACAAACATGATAATCCTGTCCTCAACAAACATGTACACGATGTCCTCGACAAACATGATAATCCTGTCTTCCACAAACATGTACATGCTATCCTTGACAAACATGATAATCCTGTCCTCAACAAACATGTACATGCTGTCCTCGACAAACATGATAATCCTGTCCTCGACAAACATGTACACGCTGTCCTCGACAAACATGATAATCCTGTCCTCGACAAACATGTACATGCTGTCCTTGACAAACATGATAATCCTGTCCTCAACAAACATGTACACGCTGTCCTTCACAAACATGATAATCCTGTCCTCAACAAAAACATGTACATGCTGTCCCCAACAAACATGATAATCCTGTCCTCCACAAGCATGTACATGATGTCCTCCACAAACATGATAAACCTGTCCTCCACAAACATGATAATCCTGTCCTCAACAAACATGTACATGCTGCTGTCCTCGACAAACATGATAATCCTGTCCTCCACAAACATGTACATGCTGTCCTTGACAAACATGATAATCCTGTCCTCCACAAACATGTACATGCTGTCCTCAACAAACATGATAATCCTGTCCTCCACAAACATGTACATGCTGTCCTCCACAAACATGTACATGCTGTCCTTGACAACCATGATAATCCTGTCCTCCACAAACATGTACATGCTGTCCTTGACAACCATGATAATCCTGTCCTCAACAAACATGTACATGCTGTCCTTGACAACCATGATAATCCTGTCCTCAACAAACATGTACATGCTGTCCTTGACAACCATGATAATCCTGTCCTCAACAAACATGTACATGCTGTCCTCCACAAACATGATAATCCTGTCCTCCACAAACATGATAATCCTGTCCTCAACAAACATGTACATGCTGTCCTCGACAAACATGTACATGCTGTCCTCAACAAACATGTACACGCTGTCCTCGACAAACATGTACATGCTGTCCTCAACAAACATGTACACGCTGTCCTCGACAAACATGTACATGCTGTCCTTGACAACCATGATAATCCTGTCCTCAACAAACATGTACATGCTGTCCTTGACAAACATGATAATCCTGTCCTCAACAAATATGTACATGCTGTCCTCGACAAACATGTACATGCTGTCCTCGACAAATATGTACATGCTGTCCTCGACAAACATGTACATGCTGTCCTCGACAAATATGTACATGCTGTCCTCGACAAACATGTACATGCTGTCCTCGACAAATATGTACATGCTGTCCTCAACAAACATGTACATGCTGTCCTTGACAAACATGATAAATAATCCTGTCCTCAACAAACATGTACATGCTGTCCTCAACAAACATGTACATGCTGTCCTCCACAAACTTGTACATGCTGTCCTCGACAAACATGATAATCCTGTCCTCAATAAACATGTACATGCTGTCCTTGACAAACATGATAATCCTGTCCTCAATAAACATGTACATGCTGTCCTTGACAAACATGATAATCCTGTCCTCCACAAACATGTACATGCTGTCCTCCACAAACATGTACATGCTGTCCTCCACAAACATGATAATCCTGTCCTCGACAAACATGATAATCCTGTCCTCCACAAACATGTACATGCTGTCCTCGACAAACATAATAATCCTGTCCTCCACAAACATGTACATGCTGTCCTCAACAAATATGTACATGATGTCCTCGACAAACATGATAATACTGTCCTCCACAAACATGTACATGCTGTCCTCGACAAACATGATAATCCTGTCCTCAATAAACATGTACATGCTGTCCTTGACAAACATGTACAAGCTGTTCTCAACAAACATGTACATCCTGTCCTCAACAAATACGTACGTGCTGTCCTCGACAAACATGATAATCCTGTCCTCGACAAACATGTACACGCTGTCCTCGACAAACATGTACATGGTGTCCTCAACATACATGTATATGCTGTCCTCGACAAACATGATAATCCTGTCCTCAACAAACATGTACATGCTGTCCTCCACAAACATGTACATGCTGTCCTTGACAAACATGATAATCCTGTCCTCCACAAACATGTACATGCTGTCCTCGACAAACATGTACATGCTGTCCTCGACAAACATGATAATCCTGTCCTCGACAAACATGTACATGCTGTCCTTGACAAACATACACATGCTGTCCTCAACAAACATGATAATCCTGTCCTCCACAAACATGTACATGCTGTCCTCAACAAACATGATAATCCTGTCCTCCACAAACATGTACATGCTGTCCTCAACAAACATGTACATGCTGTCCTCGACAAACATGATAGTCCTGTCCTCCACAAACATGTACATGCTGTCCTCAATAAACATGTACATGCTGTCCTCGACAAACATGATAATCCTGTCCTCAACAAACATGTACATGCTGTCCTCGACAAACATAATAATCCTGTCCTCAAAAAATATGTACATGCTGTCCTCGACAAACATGATAATCCTGTCCTCAACAAACATGTACATGCTGTCCTTGACAAACATGATAATCCTGTCCTCCACAAACATGTACATGCTGTCCTTGACAAACATGATAATCCTGTCCTCGACAAACATGTACACGCTGTCCTCGACAAACATGTACATGGTCCTCAACAAACATGTATATGCTGTCCTCGACAAACATGATAATCCTGTCCTCAACAAACATGTACATGCTGTCCTCGACAAACATGATAATCCTGTCCTCAACAAACATGTACATGCTGTCCTCGACAAACATAATAATCCTGTCCTCAACAAATATGTACATGCTGGCCTCGACAAACATGATAATCCTGTCCACAACAAACATGTACATGCTGTCCTCGACAAACATGATAATCCTGTCCTCAACAAACATGTACATGCTGTCCTCGACAAACATGATAATCCTGTCCTCGACAAACATGTACACGCTGTCCTCGACAAACATGTACATGGTCCTCAACAAACATGTATATGCTGTCCTCGACAAACATGATAATCCTGTCCTCAACAAACATGTACATGCTGTCCTCGACAAACATGATAATCCTGTCCTCAACAAACATGTACATGCTGTCCTCGACAAACATGATAATCCTGTCCTCAACAAACATGTACATGCTGTACACTTGTATATTATTAGGTAAACAATCATTTTGCATGAACAACAAGTAACAACTCTGTATAGTTTCTACTATCTCATGTACAGTCATTGAATGTGGGTATCAGTTTAAACTAGGGTTGCCTCCCCTGATGAATGTGTGTATCAGTTTAAACTAGGGTTGCCTCCCCTGATGAGAATGTGCCTCATATTTGCACGAAATGTTATTATTGTCATATATAAATAGTAATGTATTATATAAATACATTAATCTATTTAATAACGACATCATTGATTTGATCATGTACTATATATATTTGTCTTATGCATATCGTCTGCTATCATTTTCGTCTGCTATCATTTTCGCGCCTAAAAATATCAATTCTATTTTTGCACAGGAAAAGACTAATTATAGTGACTGATTGCACATGTGGCCAGTTGTGCATTTTTAAAAGGCCGAATCTTTTGATGCGTGGAAAATCTTAATAATATTAGGTAACGTAACAGATGTTACGGCGTCTATAAGTCTACTCGACCGTCGCTGATCTGTATATAAGAAACAAACTTTATTAATCAAATTAGACACACATAGGTGACGTCCTGGATATGGATAGTTACGTTATCTCAAAATTAAAATATAGAATATTGTTTGTATGATAGATAAAGATATCAACATTAAGAGAAAGATAACTTATAAAAGTTAATTGCGTATTTAAAAATAAATACGAATTATAAGATTATTCAGCCGAGATAAGGAACATATTTAGTTCCGGTGAATATAATCTACTATTGTGAGACGAAGGTTATTGAAGCGGAAACATTGAAACGATTATATGAAGAGAGGAGTTACGGATTAAAGAGATTAACTGAGAGCTGACTGGGACAATTAACAATAAATGACTAATTTCTGACTTAAATAAAATAATAAATGAATTAAGCAGAAAGATATGCATGAGATATGTACCAGAAAATAAGAAATACGGAAGAACGGTATTATATATAGAAGAAAGACAAACCACTGTGTTGTGTTATAATTGTGAGACAGAAAATACCAAATACCCTTAGACAAATCCAGTGGATCTATGATAGGTTAGACCCTGGCAGGAGCTCAACTGAGATAGTGAGAGATAAATCGAAGTGTGGGACCCACACCACACCCACTGGGGGCTCGTCAGCCAAACATTGGAGGACCACGTGTTCGCCACAATATATAAATGCAGCATGACAACACAATTAGTGATAGATATGGATGGATGTCAGTAATCTGGCCGGGGCATAAATACATAATAACCATCAAATCTGAATTAACATTGGTGCAGCTAATCAGGGCGGGGGGGGGGGGGAATCATAATGGAACAGAATGCTGTTACTGTGTGTGTTTTACGTTTATTTATCGTCGCTACCAGTTGCCCATATGAGCGATGCCTCCTGAAGAGATTAGTCATGTTAGATTTTTGGAGGATAGTGCATGATACAGACAGAGACCCATTCCAGAGTCTCCTCTGGTTCTTTTATGTGCACGGTGTAAAGCACCGACACGAGACCTCGGTTTAACGTCCCATCTGAAAGACCACTGGACTACAGATCCATCTGTAATGCTGTTACACCAGCATATGATTGATGTTAATACTTTAGAGATTCTCATAATTAGCTGTTGAGCTAAATTATCTCCCTTTTAATGTCACAATGTGCAATTACTTGAAATGTGGTGCTGCATACTGAGGTATTGTATTCTAAGGGTTGGATGCTGAAAGTAATTTATTATATTTACATTCATAAATAATTATTTGTTATTTTAATCTAAAAGTAGAATTTTGAAGATCTACGCAGAAATAACAGTTTATTTGTACAATTACAATTTGTAAATTACCTTCCTGTATAAATATGGGTTTTTGTATACAAAATCAGCAATCATTTTGTAGTTGGTTATTAGGATAAATTTGCATGTAAATATTTGGTTAGTTGGATCTGGTAATCCAGGGATCGCAGGTTTGATCCCCCGTCTGACCCTAATAAAATGAACAGTCTTTCAGATGGGACGTTAAACCGAGGTCTTGTGTCGGTGCTTTACACCGTGCACATAAAAGAACCAGAGGAGATTCTGGAATGGCTCTCTATCTGTATCATGCACTATCCTCCAAAATCTAAAATAACTAATCCCTTCAGGAGGCGTCGCTCATATGGGCAACCAGTAGCGACGATAAATAAACATAAAACACACATGGTTAATTTTTCAATGTCATGATAAAGAAATAAGTGACTTTAATAAACATTAGAAAGATTAATATTCCAACTTACATTAATAAATATGATATGTATGCTGGTTTAGTGTTTACAGAAAATGTGTTTTAGACAGCATATATTGGGGGTGTTTGCAAGATGGTTGGCATTAACATAGATTTCAGTGCCAATATTACACCAAGGTGAGGCAATTATGTGATATTCTGATGTTCCATACTGAAACTGGTTTAGGAGTGAAGGTTTTGCTGGTTTTGGAGACATTCCAAAAGCTAGCTGGAAGCATTGAGAATTTGTATAATTATGCTTGTGATGGTGATATGGGTATAACTGTCAACCAGTGAGAGAATTTGTATAATGATGCTTGTGATGTTGATATGGGTATAACTGTCAACCAGTGAGAGAAATTGAGAGGAAAGAAGCTAGGTGCAAAAACATAGTTTTGCTTGCTTGGAAAATTGTATGAATTGTGTGGTAAACAGGCAAATTTTATGTAATATGGTATTTTTAAAGCTGCTATTGACATACTTGCAGGAACTGTAACAGTTACAGTTGGTGTGTTTTGTTTGGCTCTAGTTGTATGAGAAACATGGATGGTTATTGCAAACACTTCTATGCTTGTACTTGGTCCTCCACCTCCAGCACACTTATATCATATTTATTTCTATTCAAGCAGCATACCACTTATCACTTATCACTAACCTTTCATTTATAGTGCTATTTTATAAATTGATGAGACTGGTTCTATGGACTGCAAATTAATAGTATTCATGGTGGAACTATAAAGCAACGTCTCATGTATTGTATACTGAGATATGTAAAAGAAGCAGAGACCTTGCTTCTGCAATTATGGTGTCTTCTGTATCTTTCACTATCCAAACTATCATCCAAACAATAAAAATACTAATATACTTCAGTAGATGTAGTAATAAATAAAAGCTTAATACAAATAAAACCACAATGTTTCACTGGCAGATACTGTTAATCTAGCAATAACAGAGAGTGCATGCACCATCATAATGAGGGATATAGCCACTGTATAATGTCTGTTTTATTTCTGTGCGTGCATGTGAAAAATGAAGGCTGCAGTGGAACCTATCTCATCCCAGCCAGCAGTTAATTGTATCATTATACATTTTTTATATCAGCCTTTGCATACCACTAAATGTGCAAAGTCCATTTGTTAGTGTCACTATTACCATGGCAACAGAGCATTTCCCAGCATGCCTTAGGGATAGGTCCAGTGGATTCTGATACAGTGTCGTAAAGGCAGATGGACAATACTTTATAAGCAAATATTGCTAAACAAACAACAATAGGGACCATTGGGTCACTGATCTGGTTGGTCAATATTTATTTCCTCTTCAATGGCAGAAATTAAAGAGAATATTATGCAAATTGTTCTTGATTGACTGCAGTGCTGCTGGGGCTGGTGATTCATTGATGACTTTCCCATTTATTTCTATAATGCTCAATGAACCTGTCACTTTAGTTACAAAAAGATAAGACAAAATACATTCAAGAAAATAATAGTAGATTTAGTGAAACCAATGAACTTCATTTACATGTAGAAGCATGTTCTGTCACATGTTATCAAATTATACTGCTGTTTGTATACATTCTATGTGTAAGAAACCACATGTATATACTAATATGTAATCAAGATTGGATGATTCACACTTTCTGTATTGTTGTGGAGGAGGATGTTTGTAACAAGTGGACATTGTACGGACCTCGTTGACCCCTCCAGGACCATTACACATGATGAGGGGACTTCATCCAAACAATTATAGTTTAAAAATAAGTGGGGAAATCAAATATTTGTTTAAAGCGACATTACATCGCAAAAAGCCCCAAAAATGCTTTTATACGTATAAATATCATTGCTACTATAAATTCTTCAGAAATAATTCGAACACTAACTTTATATACATATATAGTATTTCTTTGGTATCTCAAAGTGAAAGTAGGATTTCATATAACGGTCAGCTACTCTCCTGAATTGATGTTTGTTTATTATTGGAGTCTATAGCCCAGTTCAATAAGTACAGTTGAAATTATCTCCCCTTGTTAACTCTTCATCACGAAAGATAAATTCGGCTTAAAGTTCAACTTCCGGTGAGCAAAAAATGATCTTCTTATAATGGAGTCTATACAAATTGTACCAAAATCCACTCCAAAAAAGCGACATTACTGTTCAGTCTGTTCATTCAGATCATTGATGGTCAATCTAGTGTGTTACATAAATTTCCAACGGATGTAATGTTGAGAAAAACGTGGATTAAACGTGTAAAGATTGTGATGAAAACTTTCAAGTACAATGCCAATTCACGGATTTGTTCAGCGCACTTTGTAGATGGACGTATGCCATCGGACCACAATGTTCCATCAGTGTTCCAGATCCAATCGAAGAGGAAATTATTCGGAACGTCATCAGTATGTTAAACATTTTTATTTGTCAATAGTTTATTTTATAAACAGTAAAACTAAAAGGACTAGGTGGTGTACATTTAATGATTTATTGATTACATATGTGTACATTTTAAAATATATCCTCTGCACGGCACTAGCTTCATACTCATAGTTAGTAATAGGCAGGGCCCACTTACATGTATCAACTTGGTAACATACATTGTAAATAAATAAATATATACTACCCTTCAGAAACCTTTTCTAGTTAGTTGTACATTTTTAAAGAGATTAAACCTGGAGGAAATTATAAATGTTTGTGTACATGTAGCTGAGAGTTTATAAACATTATCATTTCAGATGTCGAAAGAGCCTGGTGTCGACAATGATTCAGGCTACACAGCATGGACAGCGACACAGAAATGGTGGATGGGAATGCGGGAACGCCAAATCTGTGTGTAACTGGCATGAGCAATCAATGTGTTTCTGTGGCATTTCATGACCATTGCGGAGAAGTAGATGTAAATACTGTATCAACATTCTTGAACAAATGTGAACAGACAGTAGTGGGGCAGGTGACTGTGAAAACAGCCGAGGCATAAATACTGTGTCGAAATTAATACAGACCGAACATCCTCAATATCCAGTGAGAGAGACGAGGGATGTTGGAATTCAGTGTAAGCTCCCTGAAATTGTGTTTGAGGACATTGCAGATAAGGACTCAAAAGTCATGTTTTACACTGGGCTGCCAAATGCTGGTACATTTCGTGCACTATTTGATGAAATGGGTGATGCAGAATCACAAACAGGCAGGAATGGGCATGCAAACAAGAAAGGGCGTCCTCGACAGCTCAGACTAGTCGACGGGTTTATTCTGGTACTAATGCGTTTGAGGCTAGGGCTACTTATGGAAGACATTGCGGCTAGATTTCACATTTCAAAAGGTACATCCTCTGTCATCATCAGCAAATGGATCGACTACCTTTTAGTCAAGCTATCAATTTTGGTAACGTGACCAAGTAGATCAGTAATTGTACGGACAATGCCAAGGAAGTTCAAAGCAGCCTATCCAAAGACACGTGTCATCATAGACTGTTTTTTTACAGAAACACCCCAGTCTCTGATTAATAAGTCATTAATGTATTCACATTATAAAGCACATATGACCTACAAAGCATTGCTTGGCATCAGCCCATCAGGTATGATAACATTTATGTCAGATTTGTGGGGTGAACAAACAGTGACAAACAGATCACCAGATCATGTGGTTTAATCGATATCTGTGACTGTGGTGATGCTATAATGGCAGATAAAGGTTTTTTAATTGCCGATCTCACAACACCAAAGTCTTTGATAATACCGCCTTTTAAATGCCAGAGGTTTTCGAGGAGAGAAGTGGAGGAAACAAGACGAATTGCAAATCTGAGGATTTATGTTGAAATGACCATGGAACGGGTAAAATCTGAGGATTTATGTTGAAATGGCCATGGAACGGGTAAAATCTGAGGATTTATGTTGAAATGGCCATGGAACGGGTCAAATCTGAGGATTTATGTTGAAATGGCCAGGGAATGGGTCAAATCTGAGGATTTATGTTGAAATGGCCATGGAACGGGTCAAATCTGAGGATTTATGTTGAAATGGCCATGGAACGGGTAAAATCTGAGGATTTATGTTGAAATGGCCATGGAACGTGTAAAATCTGAGGATTTATGTTGAAATGGCCATGGAACGGGTCAAATCTGAGGATTTATGTTGAAATGGCCAGGGAACGGGTAAAAAACTTCAGAATTTTACAAGGAACTATTCCGATAACTATTTCGAAACAGCTCAGCAAAATTTTGAAATTATGTGCTGGACTGTCAAATTTGCAACCACCTCTAGTACTGGATGACTGAACATACATGTAAACAAATAACTAACAATGATGTATGTGTTTATTTCATTAATGGACAATTGTTAATACATTGTATTATAATCTTTAATATAATATAATAATAATATATATTATAATCTTATTTAGTCTTTTTTTCATGTACCGCTCTCCATTTCTTCAGAATAGCTAATTAGAGCAAAGAAATTAATGTGCGTAAATCCCTTTTATCATGTTTTATTTAAGAAATAATAAGTATCAACCGTGGTATATCGCAGAATAACCCTCGTTTGTCGTTCTTATGCGTAGAAATATATCACGAAGGCCGAAGCAGAATAACCCTCATTTGTCGTTCTCATAAGAACGACAAACGAGGGTTATTCTGCGATATACCACGGTTGATACTTATTATTTCGATTCTAACACGACTTACTTCTAATAATTTTAGAGAATCAAAGGAGTATTTTCTTCAAACGCCGTTGTACTCCGCTGCATTGGGCTTTTGAAATTTCCTCCCGCGTAAGGGGTGATGACGTTATTTTTTATGGAAAATATCAATCTAGTGCATAAATGAACAAAAGTTGTAACTGATCAATAATTTTATTTATTTTGTCAAATGTCAGAATAGTAACTGAAACGTTACTTAACCGAAAAACAAGACGCATTGTATAAATGGAATAGCCAAAACACGGTGTGCGCCCAGCATAGTTCAAGGTAGGTATATCGCAGAATAACCCGAGGTAGTATGTATGTTATTAGCTGGGTCGTGTTAGAATATAAAATAACATTTGCTCGCATAAAATTGGTTCAGTCGCATACAGTGAAATCTTGTCTTTCTGAAGAGTAACATAACTTAAGTAATGGGTGTAACTTGTACTATGAATGATTATTGAATACATCTATAGAGTGGTGCAACCTACGCTCGGCATATTGTTTCCATTTACATCTGTATTTAAATAGTTTTAACCTATTTTCGCTGACAGAGGTGAAACATGGATCAATAGCATTCCATTGTGAGTGCCGGTAGCCTAATGCAACTGCCATCTGACTGGTTCAGTAGCCGAATATAAACAGATAACTTGATGGGAATTATTTTTCACCGAAATGATGCGGTTTATGAGCATTTCAGGTAGCTATCCGAATTGGGAAAAAATGTACAAATAGAGTTTTAATATTGTTAGTTGATGTTACTAAGTCAAAATAATATATTCAACATTTACACGTGCATACATAAACAAATTCATTTACGCCGTGCATAGGTACCCTAAAGTATCTAGTTCCCCATGGAATCAGGTGCCGTTGCGATAGCTGTAGTGAGGCCAGGCCCATGGTCACGTAATGAAGCTAACATTTTCAACAACAATTATTTGAAAGTTGTGTTCACGACTTAAGAAAATAATAATATAGGGCAAGTGCATTTAACTTTTTTTTATAGGCCATGATATGTAGGATTTACGCCGAGCATAGGTTCCACCACTCTATATACATGTAAAACATATTTTGTCAAATGTCATTTATGCTTTCAAGCCTAGGAGCTTGCACTGTTTACTAGATGTTACTGTATATAAGATGCATGTCCTCCTGGCATATTACATACAGTTAAATGTACATCTAGTAAACAATGCAAACACATTGCATATGTTAATTATGTACAGGTAACCCTCCATATGAAAAAGAAAATCTTTAATCTGTCCCAGCATACAATGTACATGTTATGTTAACTTATGTCACCGGTTGTACTTAAAGAGTACTTTGGTGTTAAAGTTATATATAACGGTTTTTACAACAAGACCTGAAATATTTGTGACTTGATTAGGAAAACGAATGATGTAAAAACTGTTACCGCTATATAACTTTAACATCGAAGTACTCTTATGTACAACCGGTGACATTTACACAAATATCAACACAATTTTAAGAGCATAAATTGTTTGCCACGCTTTATACGGCGTGTGAAAATTTCAGGAACCATTGACTGTATGTAAAATGCATCCAATTTAGCTAACATATAAGTCTCTCAGTTGACCGTCCTTCTAATGACCACACATAAAAGTCACACCAGCTGCATTCCAGTATACCCATTTGGCCTTGTACTTGGAAATAATAGTTATATTTATATGGACATTTTATATGGACATTTTATTTCTAAAATGCCGTTGTTAGACACACAATGAGTGCAAGTAACAAGCCCATCTGGGCTAGCACCAAGGTGGGGATGTTTGGTGTTGACAACTAATCCTGTTTCACTCACTGTTATGTTGGTGTATTCCTGTACCGAGTCTTTCAAATATAATCTGTGGGCAGCTGGTTCATGACCCCCCCCCCCAGTTTGTACTGACTGAACTGAAGCTATTGTATCCAAACACAGTTTTCAAAATACAATGGGAACTGTATCAGGTTTTTTTTTGCACACAAGTCCAAATGTCGACACACGTAAGTCTATCACAACAGGCTATTTTCCACAATTTCGACAATTCCTGCTTTCTTGTTTTCACTTCAATAATTTTGCACATTTGATCACTTAGCAGCTAATTTATCTAAATATTGTATGAAAGCGCATTTTGGTCGGCAGCAGACAAATCAATGCCATCTCTAAACATGAAATCTGGACTGGGCATGCCCAATGGTTCATATCTTTCATGTGCTGGTTGTTGGAAGTTGTTCAATGTTGCAGTATGTGACAAGTGGAATGCAGCATACGGATTGCATTTGGCAAGACTGTTGGTAAACCGTTGAAAGTTAATTGGGGTTGGACTTGGTAACACCTTCCCGATATTCAATTGTCTTGTTTGTTTTTCACATACTGTTACACTACAACCTACTGCATCATCACTGAATTTTTGTTTCTTAAAAACAATGTCTGTCACTTTCTTCGGACTAAGCTTCCGAGCTCTCGGCTTGTTCCACAAACATGCGTTTGATGTAGATGCATCTAGACCCTTCTTCTTGTCCGATATGTCAACCAGTGCATACAGAAGTGCCGCAACATGGTTGCACTACTCGCCCTCACTGAAATGAGGAAATAATAAATATTAAATTGTTCCGATAACATTTCATGTATTTACATGTACATACAGAATTGCTTTATTCTAGAACATGATACATTGTAATGCAATAAATACAGAACTTTACATGTATATATGTCTGTTTGAAACATACATTTATATATATCTTATTCATATCATGATTTTCTGTACATATAATTTGTTTTTCATCACCAAATCTTATGAACATATATGAAAGTAAACAGCTAAAAGGAAAGTGTTTTGTTTAATATGTTGTGGCACCTTCCTGAATCGTATTCTTGCAGAGCAAGCTGATAGGCAATTGGTATCCATTATTTAACTAGATGGCCTACCATCTGGCAGCATACATTTGTACAAGAATGAACCCTTGATGCGGTTGAAACCTCCCGCTCTGTAGGCAAACACCTTATAAACTAGAAGTGTACATATGTACATTATCACCACCTACATGTAGATATACAATATATAACACATGTATGGAGGTAAATATCATAATATGTAGACTGAGCCGGTGTCAATGGTTTCGTATAAATACTTCTTCGTATACAAGGCAATATAGAGTGAAACGTAGTAGTGGATTTGCATAATAGTATATTATCACACCTACGCCAATCAGGTGATGGGATGTTGACCATTAATTTAAAGGGATGTATGTATGTTCCATTAATGTCAAACCCCTTGCGGGGACGTATACATGTTTTCCTGGGCATGCTTAGCCGACCATAGCGGTTAACCAGTACTAAGCAATGTGTGTGAGGTGCCTTTCTCAATGACACTACATACGTGGCCTGACTGAGTATGGATCCCGGACCGTTCGATTCCAAATCCGACGCTCTACCATTGGACCACGGACGCCACGGGATTTATACGAAACCACCTGAATTTGACTGAGCACAGGCAGGCAGATGACTTGTTGGGGACAACGGTCACAGGTGTGGATGGAAGCTTGTATTGAATATATTTTTTCAAGAAAACTTATTGAAATGATATTCAATCAGAATTATTTTAACAAGAATACATACCCCGCATCACGGGTACAATCAGCAGCATGGACCCCGCATCACAGGTACAATCAGCAGCATGGACCCCGCATCACAGGTACAATCAGCAGCATGAACTCGCCCAGTAACCTTTGACAGGCAAACCCACACAACGTAATCCTTTTTCTTGTCATTTACAGCTGGAACAGATCTTATGCATTCTGCCTGGACATAGCCATGTGATATAGTTCTCTCTATTGTACACTGTGAATGTGTCTGTCTGTGAAAAAACCTTTAGCTTTCAGTTGTTTCCTGGCATTAACTGGTTTGTTGTCAAAAGTCCTTGAATCATTCAACACAAGATAATTGTGTAGGTCGTCTTTAGTTACACAAGGGATTAACTGAATATTACTTGACCACCCCCATTTCAATGCACACTCGGATGGCAATCTTTCTCCGAAGGGCGTTAGAAGTTTGTCCAAGTTCCTGTGTTTGGCAAATTTTCGTCACCGGTACGTAGATCCTGAAGTGGAATTCTGCCGATTTTAAGAGATCCCTTCACTCGTTCAACTAGTTCGCGCTTAGATCCCAATACAGGCAATCCATGCTTTCTTAACCCTTTCAACACCACAGACCTCTAAATAGGCTTACAAAAAGTGTAGATCCAGATGAGCCGGCTCGTGACGAGCCGTCTTATCAGGATCTGCACTTTTTGCCAGTGATATGACTATTTTTAGACATAATTACCCATTTTGATAAATGAACTTGTCTAAATGTGATTTTCTGATTCATTTATTGGTTTATGAATATCATGGTCCAGTCCATGTGAGTTACTTGGTGTTGAATGGGTTAAATAAGACTTTAATTCCATCACTTTCACGTTATCTGGGTCAAAATATGACACTTCTCCTGTTGCTTGTTATCAACGCCATTTTGAAATAATTTGCTCACAGGAAATCAAATAATCTAAGAAGAAGAACTCTGTCGATACTTTTAACGGGAGGTAAATCACGTTATTGAACTGGGCTATACCAAGCGTGTGCTACTGTCGCTTAGAGATATTTTAAATCGTATTAGTCTGAAAACTAATTATGCACAGTCACAAAGTGTGAGATAACGGTAAATCTGTACCATAAATCATGTTATTCAGGATACACAATATAGCATTATGCATGTATGTTGACCCTATATACATTATTTTGTTATGTCAACAAACGTCGTATACGACATTGTTTATTTAGTTGAAATACTCAACTTTTGAGGTGAATATTCGGAAAACAATTATACATTATAATAGGAAAATATATTCTGTAGAAATTTGCGTTTTTACTGATCTAGTGTCGCTTTAAAACAATATTTGCTTGAATTCAAGGTGCCAGTCACATTTTATTTGTTAACCCTATCCGCAACATGCATGTACTGTAAGAGTCTCTTTAACCTTGACATAATTTTAGTTCTGTCATTAAATAACCAGAATAGTGCAGAATTATGAACGTTTATGTTCAGCATCAAATATTGGCAAACTAATAAATGAATACAAAATATATTTTTCGAATTTCAGTGTTGTGTTAATCCAATTTTGCATTTTAAGCACTTTTTTCAAGGACATAAAAATATCCTCAATAACTGCCTGATTCCCCATATGAACATTTGCATTTATCATGATTATCCTCCAATCAACTACTAGAGCTGCTTTACATCCATCTAATTCCACAGTTTAATACATAAATCACTCAACAGATACTATAGTACCCAAGAGAACCAGGCTTCAAATTTGCATGTAAATATTTCCCACCAATTATTGTGAAGCTTCTGCTAGTTCTGATGCTACAATTCCCATTTGGGCACATTTATAGAGCCCTGGATGGAATACATGCAATTTTGTGGAATATAGAAAAATGTTGATTTAACACCATTCCAAGAATTACTAGCTGTTGTCAAGAATGTTTATTTCAACATGTTTTTTCTGGACTGTTTGATTAGATTTGGAATGGTATATCATTAATTTGTTGAGTTGCTTGCTGCTTCTGTGGGTTTCTATAAGCAAGATAGACTATAGTTGTGTTTGGGCAATTAATATTCAGTGAAAAGAATTAAAGTTTAGGGTGTAGTATGAGAATTTAGTATCTGTTACATATCAACCAGATATCGCCATAACCAGTGCTAGCAACTCGCTTGCCCAACAGATATACCGAAAAATGTGCTAAAAAGCCCCATCCTGATCGATAACAATTCGTTTTCCCGGTTCTCAAGGCCGCCATTATTAAACAACATGTGACCGGAACTACAAGCAAGCGCTTGCCGGACCAAGATCACTTCCTCTTTCTTCGGTACATTGTATGAACAACACGTGTTTTCACGTCTGGGAAGTTTGTATACGTTACTGAAGGTTTCTCTTTGCCTAACGGTTACTGAAATGCTAAATTATTATTTGTATTCACTTTGTCTATAGTATTACTTACGACCGTGCATTATTTGTGTTGTATTGTTGTTCGTTGTATTGCATACTCCTCTGTAGTTTGTGTGCCACCATGTCTCTTTCCAGGAAGTGCCCTGGTAACGGGGATCGGGGGTGTGCTAAGTTCCTCCCTAATTGGGATGTTCACCCTCTGTGCAGGGACTGCCGTTCCTGCACACAGGAGTCTACATGCGAGGTATGTATAGAGTGGTCTGGTACTCTATGGTCTAAACACCAGAAAGCACTAGACAGGGCCACGGTCAAAAAGGCGGCTGTATCTAGGAGTCTCTCCGCCAAGGACTCTAGGGTCCCGGGTCACACAACTGTAGCCAATAACTCGGTTAGACTCGGTGATTCCGCGGATGCAGTTGCTTCCCAGGCTCTTCTTGAGCCTAGGAGCTGTGGGCCCAGCACTAGCTGTGGGGTAGGAGATCTACTCCACGCAGGGCGACTTCACCACGCCGGAGGAGTAAGGCTCATACCCTTTCTTCACCGGGTACCTCTGGTACTGACAGTGACTCTTCCGGGAGCCATAGTGGTGGTTTCAGTCGCTCACCTAGTGCAGGTAGTAAGCGTTCTTTGTCGAGGCATAGATCGCGAAGCTACCGTAGCCATGGTCGTCGTTCATGTTCTCACGAGCGTGATAGACCTACACATGGCCGTAGGGATGACTCGTCGTATCGCCACAGGCATCAACATGATCGTTTTATTGGCCGTTCTAGATCTCGCAGCAGGTCTAGGACTCACTATCCTAGAGGACTTACGTCTTCACCGTCTAGCACTCCCTTTTCAGGGTTTTCGGCTGTAGACAAGGATAGAAGAGTTCCAGATCTGAGCGGGCTGAACGGGCGGGACTTTGTCTCAGTTGATCGGGTTGGTTCATGCCAACAGTGGAACATCAGAGGCCTTGCAAACCAGACCTTCTGTTGTCTCCGCCACGGTCCCTGATCCTGATCCCTACGACGTAGAGGAGTCAGAATCATACCCCACGGTTAAGCTAGGCTAGGAAGCTAGGGATACCCATGGCCCATCGGTCTATGTGACTAGCCAGCCAGAGGCCCTTGGGCTCCATGGCTAGCCATGGCCCCATGGCTACCACAGTTAAACCATGGCACGATGGATTCCATTACCATACACCCCGAGCCTGGGGAGACTATTGGTAATGATTCTGAGGTGGATGAGGTGGAAGAGAACAGACTTCCACCCACCTATGACGAAGCCATTGGTATGCTTAGAGACCGGCTTGGTTCTACTATCTGCCCTCCTTTGCCTATTCCATGGGTCAAAGTTGGCGCCTCTGCCTTGGACTTTTTCAAGGCCAACGAGCCGTCACCACCTGCGTCAGTGCTCCCTCAGTGTAGGAGAGTGCAGACGTGTCTGGAAGACCTTACTTCCAGAATTCAGGGTGAGGGAGTAGAGCAGGGCAAGGCCTTGCCTTTTCTCCCAAAAGCTTTACCAGTCGGTAAATTCCCGTCACTCAGTAAACCAAAGGTTTTTCAATCTCATTCGTATGAGGTCCAAGAACCTCTACTTGTGATCGAGCCTCCTCCTATCAATCCTTCTTTCCGGGAAGTAGTGAAGCAGGGTAGCGCTCTTCCTACTTCTCAGGTAGTCGCCTTTCCGACTCTTGAGGGATGGGAGCGATTGGCACGAGCTGGTATTCAGACAGTCTCGCATTCAGAACTGTTTCTGTGCGGAGTTTTGTCTGCTCTCTCGGAGCCTCCTTCAGAGGAAAGGCAACGAAAAATTACTAAGTATCTACAGGTGATGGCAACTGCCCAGTCCCACAGCTTGGAGATACTGACCCGGCTTGCAGCTAGGAGAGATGCGTATTTGTCTAAATCTTGTTTAGACGAGTCGGTCAAATCCTCCCTGCGTGTGCAGCCCATTGAGTGTCACACTCTATTTGGGCCGCAATTACATGGCGCTGTTCAGTCCTACAAGGACGACATTGCGCACAAGTCATTGCAGAGGGCAGCTGCTGCGCCGGTACCTAAGCCAAGGGTGTCTAAGTCCAAGGTTAATCCTTCTATTCACCCTGTGGCCAAGGTATCGTCCGTCACACTGCCCACGGGCAGTGTCCCTCCTTTGCCAAGTCTGGCTGTATCTAAGCCTACTTTTAAAAAGAAGGCTAGCCAGGCGAAGCGTGGGCGGAAGGGTAGTCAGAGATAGGGGTAGTCAGAGATAGGGATGCCTACTCCGTCTCCCAGGCCTCAGTGCAACCTTTGACCATACTCAATGGCATCAGATTGCCCATTCCAAAACCGGAAATTCCCACTGGTGGAA
The DNA here is from genome assembly GCA_014843695.1 of Archivesica marissinica. Lineage (NCBI taxonomy): Eukaryota > Metazoa > Mollusca > Bivalvia > Venerida > Vesicomyidae > Archivesica > Archivesica marissinica. The sequence goes on from CM026391.1 coordinate 45,090,449, forward strand.
GGCTTCGGTTTTTCTCCAAGGCCTGGGAGAAAATAACTTTGGATGCATGGACATGTTCAGTTATCTGGAGTGGGTATCGAATTCAGTTTCGTGTCCGTCCCAGACTTCGAAGACTACCCCTGAGTCATATGGAAACCACCCCGTCAAACCAGGAGAAGCTTCGGGTTCTCCAGAACGAGATAAAGGCCATGCTTCGGAAACAAGCCATAGAACGGGTAACCGATCGGCACAACCCGTCAGGCTTTTTCAGCAGGCTATTTCTTGTTCGCAAGAAGGTAGGTTGGCGACCCATTATCGACCTTTCCCAATTGAACAGGTCGATATTGTCCCCACACTTCAAGATGGAGACTTTAGAAAAAGTCAGACTATCCTTGAACCAGGGAGACTGGGTCACGTCTTTGGACCTGAAGGATGCCTACTTCCATATAGCTATCCACCCCAGGTCCAGACGCTACCTTCGATTTGCGTTTCAAGGGGTGGTGTACCAATTTCGGGCGCTTCCATTCGGCCTTTGTACGGCTCCCTATGTGTTCACTCGAGTAGTGAAGGCCATGCTCCGCTTTATTCATCAGCGGGGCATTCGGCTGCACGCTTACCTGGACGATTGGCTTCAGCCTGGCAACCGCTCGCCCATATGGTTCGCCGGAGGCGAGGGTAAATAAGCTCAATCATCATCAGCCTGCCAACTCCAAGGAATTGGCTACAACACACATGCAAATAGTCATGTCACATACTCTTCGCATGGGGTTCATTCCCAATTGGGAAAAGTCAGAGCTGGAACCGACACAGGTATTTGTGGTCCTGGGAGCTCGGTTCAACCTCTCTCAGGGGTTGATAGGGTCGTCCTTGGATCGTATTGCACAGATCCGAGGTTCAATAATGTCCATGCAACAAGCACATGTTGCTTCAGCACGGACATTACACGGCCTTCTAGGCCAGATGGAATCTATGGCACGACTTATGCCACAGGGACGTGCGCGGAAACGCCTCCTGCAATGGGAGACCAAGTCCCGGTGGTCACAGGAGTCAGATTCGTGGGACCGAACAATTGCATTACGTCAATGGTTCCGAGTTTCTGTACTCCATGGTTCCCCTCCATCCACCAGTTCTGGACATCCATCTTTTTACGGATGTCAGCCTCATTGGGGAGCCCACCTGGAAGACCAGGTGGCGTCCGGCAAGTGGTCGGTGTATTGGCGCCATTGCCATATCAATACACTCGAACTACAAGCAGTGTTTCTGGCGCTGAAACAGTTCATCAGTGTGGTAGAAGGCCGCTGTGTGCTTGTAGCAACGGACAATACCACAGTGGCGTCATATGTGAACAAGGAGGGGGGATCACGGTCCAGGAAACTTTGTCTTCTGTCGATGAAGATCTTGACCTGGTGTGCCAATCACTCTGTCACGCTGAGAACTCGTTTCCTTCCGGGGAAACTGAACATTCTAGCAGACAGTCTCTCGCGCCAGTGCGGAATAGTGCATACGGAATGGACTCTGCATGCGGGCGTTTTTAAACACGTTTTCAGTTGCTTGGGGACACCGCATGTCGACCTGTTCGCCACCAGGTTGAACCACCAGCTTCCGACGTACGTCTCCCCAGTTCCCGACTCCTTGGCTCTGGGGGTAGACTCTTTGAGCATGACTTGGGAGGGCATGCACGCTTACGCATTTCCCCCATTTCCGCTGCTGTCTCGGGTGATACTCAAGATCAGCAAAGAGTTGTGTCTGGTGTTATTGATTGCTCCACTTTGGCCGGGCCAGCCGTGGTTCAGTCTTCTGTTGTCACTTCTGGTGGAAATCCCCATCTGTCTTTCACACAGGAGCGACCTACTGTGTCAACCTCGGTCTCGGTTTTACCATGCCAATCCGGCCATGCTCCATCTGCACGCATTCGTACTATGCAACGATGCATGCAAGAGAAGGGCTTTTCTGAACAGGTTGCCAAGCGAAACGCACCTCCACCAACTCAGTTATGGGTATAGGTGGAAAGTGTGGCTGGATTGGTGTGTCGGAAGGCAAGTGGATCCCTTCAGTCCTTCAGTAAACTTACTTGCTGAATATTTCATATATTTATTTGAGGTGAGGAAGCTTACGCCAGTAGCAATTAAAGGCTATAGATTGGCTATTGCTACTACACTAGGCATTTCTCGTAACAGTAACCAGCCTGTAATATCTAATGTTATCAGGAGTTTGGAACTGGAGAAACCTAAGGTTTCTTCTCCAGTTCCGAAATGGAATCTTTCATTGGTTCTGGGTGTCCTGTCCAAACCTCCCTTTGAAACTTTAACTTCTTGTTCGTTAAAGTTACTGACTTTTAAGACAGTATTTCTTATTGCCTTAGCGTCTGGTCGCAGGCGGAGTAAGATTCACGCTTTATCAGCCGACGAAGCATGTGTTAATTTCACACACGACAAGTCGGCTGTTGAGCTGCATACCTATCCGGGTGTTCTTGCTAAGAATCAACTTCTGTCTGTGGCACACACCGGTATTACTATACCAGCCCTTCCCCGTGATACTGACGACAGTGCTGTCAGAGCCCTCAAAGCCTATCTTAAGAGGGTGTCTCACATACGGAAGGGTCGCCATAGACTATTCATCTCCTTTCGTCATAACTGGACAAAGGAGGTGTCGGCGTCTACTATTTCCCGTTGGATTGTAGAGACGATTAAGTTAGCCTACAGTCTCTCCGGGGAGCAGGAATCATGTCCTGACCATGTCAATGCCCATGAAGTTAGGGCTCTGTCTACGTCATGGGCATGGCTCAATAATGTCCCCTTATAGAAGGTTTTAAGGGCAGGTTATTGGAGTTCAGAGAGCTCATTTATACGGTTTTATTTATGGAACACTCTGCCACATGCACGTGGTTTGTTTGCCTTGGGTCCCTTAGTGGCTGCCCAGTCTGTTATCACCTCTCGTTCAGTTTCGTCTGATTAGGTGTGTGTTCTCTATTTAACCGTTAATTTCGTTATGTATTGCAGCCTAACATTATGTGCTTCAGCTTCTTGTATGTATTCACGTTCGCCGTTCGTTCGTACGTTTTGCTTACAAACTTATTGGCTGTGCCAAGTGACTTACGTCCTAGGTAATGTTCTGGCTTCTTGAACCGTCCGGTTAACTGGAAGTACGTTAATTGACCAGTCGTCCTGGGCCTTCACTCTATAAACCCTGTTGATGACCGTTAGCTGACGTTTAGAGTGTGAGTTATAGTTCCTATATCACGCTGCAGCAATGTAGGTTTGTTTCTTGTCAGTATTTCATCCCACCTCCTTTCAGTTATAGTCAGCACTGGTTATGGCGATATCTGGTTGATATGTAACAGATCTTTAAAAATTGTGTTAACACGTAATTTTTATATCTGTAAATATACAAACCAGATATCGCCATAAACTTTAATTATTCCCTCCCACCTCCCCACAAGGCCGCTATGTTACCATGTTTTAGACATGACCCTCGAAAGAGGAAGTGATCTTGGTCCGGCAAGCGCTTGCTTGTAGTTCCGGTCACATGTTTAATAATGGCAGCCTTGGGAATGGGGAAAACGAATTGTTATCGATCAGGATTGGGCTTTTTAGCAAATTTTTCAGTATATCTGTTGGGCAAGCGAGTTGCTAGCACTGGTTATGGCGATATCTGGTTTGTATATTTACAGATATAAAAATTACGTGTTAACACAATTTTTAAAGAATAGCAATATTCATAATGAAGGAAGCTCACTTTGCACACAATGTAATTATCTGCACTGCAAGTCTGGTATTCTGGTAATGTATGAGAATGTGCGCACACACGTACGCACACATGCACACGCACGCACACACGTACACACTCACGCACGCACACATACACACACACGCACACACTCACGCACGCACACATACACACACACATACACACGCACACACTCACGCACGCACACATACACGCACACATACACACGCACACACTCACGCACCACACACACACACACACATACACACACGCACGCACACACGCACGCACACACACACATACACACACGTACACATACACACACTCACGCACGCATACACACACATACGTACACACTCACGCACGCACACATACACACACGCACACACTCACGCACACATACACACACACTCACGCACGCACACATACACACACTCACGCACGCACACATACACACATGTACACACTCACGCACGCACACATACACACACACACGCACGCACACATACACACACGTACACACTCACGCACGCACACATACACACACACACGCACACACTCACACATACACACACGCACACACTCACGCACGCACACATACACACACGCACACACTCACGCACGCACACATACACACACACACGCACGCACACATACACACACACAGGCACACACTCACGCACGCACACATACACACACACACGCACGCATGCACGCACACACACACACACGCATGCACACACACACACGCACGTACACACACACGCACACGCACGCATGCACACGCACGCACGCACACACACACATCACACACTACATACATAATCACATTTAATTAAAATTTGTTAACAGATGCCGCAACGTGGGTGTGTGTGTTAATTTATAATTTCAAAGTATTATTCATGCTTGGTGGGTGGGGCAGGCCACGGGGGCCCTGTTGCTTAATGAAATGTGTACTCTGCAAATGTCAACTGCGAAAGGTGCTGGCACATAAACCAAAGCCTCAAGACTATTTGTTGAGATGGATAAAGGAATGTGTAGCCTTCAGTAACATTATGCCTGTTCAATAATAATAGCATGATATAGTTTAACATTTTGTTTTGCATTATTTGGTTGACTTGTCCTTTAAACTCTGCATGCTGGGTAAAAAATTGTCTATAAATAGTTCAATTAAACGTAGCAGCTGACAATTCATTAATGTTTTTTTTAACTGAAAACACTGGAAATATGTCATTGAATTTCATTACAATTGTGTTGTTATGACATAATTCTAATGAAATTCCATGATATATTCACCGCTAGAATGCAAAGAGTCAATGTATCATTATAGACAACTTCTTTATAATGCTTGTCTATAGACAACTTCTTTATAATGCTTGTCTATAGACAACTTCTTTATAATGCTTGTCTATAGACAACTTCTTTATAATGCTTGTCTATAGACAACTTCTTTATAATGCTTGTCTATAGACAACTTCTTTAATGCTTGTCTATAGACAACTTCTATAATGCTTGTCTATTGACAACTTCTTTATAATGCTTGTCTATTGACAACTTCTTTATAATGCTTGTCTATAGACAACTTCTTTATAATGCTTGTCTATTGACAACTTCTTTATAATGCTTGTCTATAGACAACTTCTTTATAATGCTTGTTTATAGACAACTTCTTTATAATGCTTGTCTATAGACAACTTCTTTATAATGCTTGTCTATAGACAACTTCTTTATAATGCTTGTTTATAGACAACTTCTTTATAATGCTTGTCTATAGACAACTTCTTTATAATGCTTGTCTATAGACAACTTCTTTATAATGCTTGTTTATAGACATTGTCATATTAATATTACAGGTACTATGCCATTGCCGCCACCCAGTGCCCCGCCCCTCCACCCCCACCAATCGAGGACATTCCACAGCGAGGACAGATCACGCCTACGCATCAACAGTTATGTAAACACCATCAGTTGTTGCACCAAAGATCCCTTCAATTCGGACCACAAATAAGGGAAATTATTCTGATGTGGAAAATTTACGTAGGGGACTTCCATCTGATAATCATGAGAATCTACGAAGACAATATTCAGACTCTGAATGCATGTGTGCACATACGAGAGGGACTAATCATTATTCAGAAGGAGACGCTAGCGAATATGAGCCCCATTATTTAGTGCAAACACCAAATGGAAGTGTCTTTATTCCAGAGTCACAAGGTAAGTTATGCACATGACTATGTGTCACTGTGTCAATATGTCATTGTGAAGGGTGGCATGTTGGCCATGAGAGGTTAGCGCTCGACTCTAGGTACATAATGTCATAAATATGTCATTGTGAAGGGTGGCATGTTGGCCATGAGAGGTTAGCGCTCGGCTCTAGGTACATAATGTCATAAATATGTCATTGTGAAGGGTGGCATGTTGGCCATGAGAGGTTAGCGCTCGGCTCTAGGTACATAATGTCATAAATATGTCATTGTGAAGGGTGGCATGTTGGCCATGAGAGGTTAGCGCTCGGCTCTAGGTACATAATGTCATAAATATGTCATTGTGAAGGGTGGCATGTTGGCCATGAGAGGTTAGCGCTCGGCTCTAGGTACATAATGTCATAAATATGTCATTGTGAAGGGTGGCATGTTGGCCATGAGAGGTTAGCGCTCGGCTCTAGGTACATAATGTCATAAATATGTCATTGTGAAGGGTGGCATGTTGGCCATGAGAGGTTAGCGCTCGGCTCTCAGTACATAATGTTGGGCAGAGGCATCTGACACCATTGTGTTTTGCGTTAAACATTTTAAGGGTGCTGTGCCAAGTGCGCTCATCCCTGCTCCCCCACTTCCTCCCCTGAATCTGCCAATGCTGTGCACTACCAATCAAAGTGTAATGAGTTCAATCTATGGCCAAAGCTGATTGATATATGTTCCCACCCTGAGACAATACAACCACAGTCCCATGTATTTTACACGACATGCGAAAGAAAAATAGGGCCTATAGGCGTCAAACTCTGGGCACGTTTGGTACGCTCATTGGGGCGACTCTGTATGACCAGAATTTTTTTGAAGAGCCTTGAAACAATATTATTTATCCATTTATCCACTCTGATTTTAATGCCTATGATCAAGGTTAAACCCTCTTATCAATGAGCGACATCACCGATAATGTCTGATTTATTCCGAAATGTATATTGGTCCGTTAGTTGGAATTCTTTGTCAAACTGTATTGGTCCGTTAGTTGGAATCCTTTGTCAAACTGTATTGGTCTGTTAGTTGGAATCCTTTGTCAAACTGTATTGGTCCGTTAGTTGGAATCCTTTGTCAAACTGTATTGGTCCGTTAGTTGGAATCCTTTGTCAAACTGTATTGGTCCGTTAGTTGGAATCCTTTGTCGAACTGTATTGGTCCGTTAGTTGGAATCCTTTGTCGAACTGTATTGGTCCGTTTCCTTTGTCGTTACTGCTGTTCCCTAAGTTAATGTGATTTTAACATAATTATGTTTACAGTAATCCATTGGATATACTGTAGGATATCTGTGGGAAAATATAATTATATGTATTTAATAATTATAAGATGAGAAAATGGAGGAAAATTGATAGCATATGGGTGAAAGGAAGCAACAATAAAAATCGAGGAAACCAATTATCAGGATGTGCCATCCTTAGAGAGTATTCAGAGGTAGTAACTGACCAATGTCTCTCTCATTGTAATACATAATTCAATAATAAATTCTACTAGATGCCCTGTCATGCACCTAAATGCACTACCTCAACTATTATATTGGTATATTATAAGATAGTTTGCAATATGGTGGCACACAAATTGTTGAACAGTTAATGTGTCCCTCTGCCTTGCAAACAACCTATCGTGATTTCTCAACAGATTTTAGATCTCAGGAAACAGTAACGCGACTTGTACTACATAATTCATAGTAATAGTATAAAGTATAAAGACTCTCTAAATACTAGCATATCATTGTTTATGTAAAGAATAAAAGTCATGAACAGGTACATATGTACATAGGTATCTTGCTCTTAAATCCCAGTTACCCATGTACAAGTTAGTATTCTGTTTCAACAGCAAATATTTATTGAATTTTATTACATTCGTTATTTAAAGCCAATGTGTTCAAACAGCCTCTGCATTTTAGCAGGGCTAATTTCCTGTAACATCCATGCATAAATGACACTCGCAACGCATAATGGCTGCCACATTCCGCTCACTGTAATTCATTTGTCTCGTATTTCTGGTTGAAATACTCTCATTTTTCATGATTACATGCTCAAAGTGTTGTTTTTACAAGCTTTCTGCTTCCAATTTCTTCCCTGAATACTGGTACTAGTCTATTAGGTTTTTGTCTCAGGGTAAAAGAAATTTCAGCAGTTTCCAGGTTTTCTAAATTAGTAGTTTTGCTGCCCAATATTTTTCCTGCCGCAATTTTCACCCAAAGGAAAAAATATAATGAATCATTGATAGGCACTTTATTTAAAGTCTAATTCACATTTTAAGGATTGCAAATTAATTTGGGTGATTTAAATGCGTGAGCTAAAGTTACACAAACTGTAACTGCCAGCAGACATCAATAATCCAGTTGAAGTAATGTTCACAAGATTGACGATTTCCAATCGCTGTTACATTGTTTCAAGTTATCAGAGACATTGCTGGTTTTTCGATTACCTCCCTTGACAGATAAAGTCTGATTTACCCCTAAATGTATATTGGTCCTATTATGTGGAATCCTTTGTTTTTACTGTTGTTCTTGTTCATACCCCACTGTGGGTGTCAAATTCTTTAATGTGAGAAACTAATCCGGCTCACTTGCGAAAAGTCGATAGTTCTACTCACAGACACATGCAGGCACCAGACACATTTTTGTGCCCTATTGTGTAAAGGTAGTCTCTAGCCTGCACATGACACAATCAGTATTCAAAAAGTCTAGTATTAAACCATAGGGGCACAAACTATTGACTGTGGTTCTACTGGGTGCCAAGCCACCTTTGCCTGAATGTACCCTGAACATGTTATATGTACACAAACAGAAACAATGCAAGATGGAAATGACATGATATGTGAATTCCATGAAGAAATTACACAATTTATAAATTCCATATAGAAATGACATGATTTTCAAATGAAGAAATTGCATAATTTGCGAATGCCATATAGAAATAATTATTACCCTAATTGTGAATTTAAGGAAGTAATTTCATAATTTTTACAGTCCATGAACACTCTTAACTAGCAGGTTCGACTTAATTGGCAATTTATATTGATGCAGAAGTTTTCCCTTGTATTGATCCTTTCAGAAATTTAGATATTTCATTCTGGATCATTAAATTAAATATGCTCTGCTAGTTTCAATTGATGGGTTTTTATATAAAATAATCCCTTCTAGAAAATATAATGTGGATGTGATGTTTGTAATGCAATTTTAAAATGCAATTTGTTGCGCTGATGCCATCATATTGTGGAGAGGTTGCTCTGCCATCATTAGCTTGTATTTGACAATGATAAATTAGTTTGAAATGCAGTTCAATTGCTGTAGCCCAGAACAAGTACATGGTATGATATTTCCAGTAGTTAACAGGAAATTAAATCAATCAATCATTGCCACACCAGGGGGTGCTCTCAGTCTGTGGGACATGCTGGGAAATTGGACAAGTTGACTGATGTTTGAACTAATTTAGCCTGGTCACTGGTGAACCATATGGGTGAGCATGGTAGTTACTTCACAAATTCAATTTAAAATATATACCTGTTGATCTAACTAGTACAGTGAAACGTGTGTTTCAGCCCCACATCTGCATGATGACCACCAGACTGCTTCTGAATACCAGGGGTATAGATTACAGTACATGTGCACATTTCTTCAAAAATTATTAAAATGCTAAAAGATAAATGATGTTCTCCCTAATACACCAACAAATTCTCCCTAATATACCAACAACTTCTCCCTAATACACCAACACATTCTCCCTAATATATCAACTTCTCCCCAATATACCAACAAATTCTCCCTAATATATCAACAACTTCTCCCTAATACACCAACAAATTCTCCCTAATACACCAACAACTTCTCCCTAATACACCAACAAATTCTCCCTAATATATCAACTTCTCCCCAATATACCAACAAATTCTCCCTAATATATCAACAACTTCTCCCTAATACACCAACAAATTCTCTTGTATATTATTTTGTTATCTCTGTTTTTGTATCTCACAGAATAAATAAAATATATTTTAGCCATCGAGAAATATATTGTCAAAGGGAGGTAAATCATATTTATTCTGAAGAGTATTTTGAGACAATTATGGAAATGTCGTTTGTACTATACAGTTCATTGACTCCGGGGCTCAATGGATCAGATCTATACTGACTCCGAGCTCACTGGATCATGACTCTGGGCTCACTGAATCATGACTCCTTGCTCACTGAATCATGACTCCGGGCTCACTGGATCATTTCAGATCAATTTTGAAGCACTGAAGCAATTTGAATTGCTAACGAAAGGAATATGAGTACATATCTGTGACCACTCTATATGTATGCTGCTAAAACCTGCCACAATGCCAAGTTTGTCATTAACAAACAAAACATTCACTTGATTTTATTGATCATAATTTCATTAAATGTTTGGCTAGGCAGTCACATGTGGTCAGGATCACCATGCCATCCATATTATGTTATGCAAATTGACTCATAAATAAAATTTACTTGATGGTAATTGATTAATATTTCATTAAATGTTGTGTGTGCTAGGAAGTGAACATGATGAGGTTGGATGGTGTTTTTCCCAGCATTCAGAGGTTGTACCCTAGTGATAGAATAGATGTTTGTGACAGTTGTAATAAACAAATGTAGTCAAACCTGTGTTAGTGGTCACCTATCCACCTTTGTATCTCTTTTCAGCAGCCAGCCTATATTAAGCAGCCAGCCTATATTAAGCAGCCAGCCTATATTAAGCAGCCATATATTAAGCAGCCTATATTAAGCAGCCATATATTAAGCAGCCATCATATATTAAGCAGCCAGCCTATATTAAGCAGCCAGCCATATATTAAGCAGCCAGCCTATATTAAGCAGCCAGCCTATATTAAGCAGCCAGCCTATATTAAGCAGCCATATATTAAGCAGCCTATATTAAGCAGCCATATATTAAGCAGCCAGCCTATATTAAGCAGCCAGCCTATATTAAGCAGCCATCCTATATTAAGCAGCCAGCCTATATTAAGCAGCCAGCTTATATTAAGCAGCCAGCCTATATTAAGCAGCCATCCTATATTAAGCAGCCATATATTAAGCAGCCATCCTATATTAAGCAGCCAGCCTCCTATATTAAGCAGCCAGTCTATATTAAGCAGCCAGCCTATATTAAGCAGCCATTTATTAAGCAGCCATCCTATATTAAGCAGCCATCATATATTAAGCAGCCATATATTAAGCAGCCATATATTAAGCAGCCAGCCTATATTAAGCAGCCAGCCTATATTAAGCAGCCATCATATATTAAGCAGCCATCCTATATTAAGCAGCCATCATATATTAAGCAGCCATATATTAAGCAGCCAGCCTATATTAAGCAGCCATATATTAAGCAGCCATATATTAAGCAGCCATCCTATATTAAGCAGCCAGCCTATATTAAGCAGCCATATATTAAGCAGCCATCCTATATTAAGCAGCCAGCCTATATTAAGCAGCCATATATTAAGCAGCCATATATTAAGCAGCCAGCCTATATTAAGCAGCCATATATTAAGCAGCCATCCTATATTAAGCAGCCATCCTATATTAAGCAGCCATATATTAAGCAGCCATATATTAAGCAGCCAGCCTATATTAAGCAGCCATCATATATTAAGCAGCCAGCCTATATTAAGCAGCCATCCTATATTAAGCAGCCATCCTATATTAAGCAGCCATCCTATATTAAGCAGCCAGCCTATATTAAGCAGCCAGCCTATATTAAGCAGCCAGCCTATATTAAGCAGCCAGCCTATATTAAGCAGCCAGCCTATATTAAGCAGCCATCCTATATTAAGCAGCCATATATTAAGCAGCCATCATATATTAAGCAGCCATCCTATATTAAGCAGCCATCATATATTAAGCAGCCATCCTATATTAAGCAGCCATCCTCCTATATTAAGCAGCCATCCTATATTAAGCAGCCATCCTCCTATATTAAGCAGCCATCCTCCTATATTAAGCAGCCATCCTCCTATATTAAGCAGCCATATATTAAGCAGCCATCCTATATTAAGCAGCCATCCTATATTAAGCAGCCAGCCTATATTAAGCAGCCATATATTAAGCAGCCAGCCTATATTAAGCAGCCATTATATATTAAGCAGCCATATATTAAGCAGCCATATATTAAGCAGCCAGCCTATATTAAGCAGCCATATATTAAGCAGCCATCCTATATTAAGCAGCCATCCTATATTAAGCAGCCATCCTATATTAAGCAGCCAGCCTATATTAAGCAGCCATATATTAAGCAGCCATATATTAAGCAGCCATCCTATATTAAGCAGCCATCCTATATTAAGCAGCCATCCTATATTAAGCAGCCAGCCATATATTAAGCAGCCATATATTAAGCAGCCATATATTAAGCAGCCATATATTAAGCAGCCAGCCATATATTAAGCAGCCATATATTAAGCAGCCAGCCTATATTAAGCAGCCATTATATATTAAGCAGCCATATATTAAGCAGCCATATATTAAGCAGCCATCCTATATTAAGCAGCCATCCTATATTAAGCAGCCAGCCATATATTAAGCAGCCATATATTAAGCAGCCATATATTAAGCAGCCATATATTAAGCAGCCATCCTATATTAAGCAGCCATATATTAAGCAGCCAGCCATATATTAAGCAGCCAGTCTATATTTACTCCACATAAGCACAACTTCTTTATCTCTTCCCACATAGTGCTACCTACCGCTATCTATTACTATCTATTTATTAGATATTGGATTATTGAAACATATTCCGTTACATATTGATTATTGAAATATATTCTTATAGATTTTGATTATTGAGATATATTCCTATAGATATTGAATATTGAAATATATTCTTATAGATTTTGATTATTGAGAAAAAATTCCTATAGATATTGAATATTGAAATATATTCTTATAGATTTTGATTATTGAGATATATTCCTATACATTTTGATTATTGAGATATATTCTTATAGATTTTGATTATTGAGATATATTCCGATAGATATTGATTATTGAGTATGTAGTACAGTATAACTATCAGCAGTATGGAGATACAATTGGTCTCTTCTATTATGGAGTTAAGGGTTAAGATGGCTACATAGGTGGAGCTATAACTGTATTGTTCTTTAAACCATGCATGTTACTCATTGCAGTTCTTGGTCAAGATGGACAGCCGAGATTTCCCCGTACGGTACCTCGGTCAGGGTCTATACCCCTGATGAGAGCCTGTGACTTGCAAAGTACCAATGGTGGGGTTGTGCGCCCACTGGAACCTGCTACGATGCCAAGGCAGTTTGCAGCAGCTACAGACCAACAACCGCCCAACGTTGTACTAAATGATAGGTGAAAATTTATATATAATTGCTAGCTCCTGTATACTTAACATAGCCTGCATGAAAGCCTGAAGGTACAGCTAGTGTCTTCCTCTACCTCCATACAGCTGGATAGTGACAATAGTACCTGTTAATACAACGCTAAATCAATAATAACTGTGACTGCCCCCCTTCAACCCACAAACACAATCTGTGATTGCCTTCCCTTCAACCCACAAACACAATATGTGATTGCCTTCCCTTCAACCCACAAACACAATATGTGATTGCCTTCCCTTCAACCCACAAACACAATCTGTGACTGCCTTCCCTTCAACCCACAAACACAATCTGTGACTGCGCCCCTTCAACCCACAAACACAATCTGTGACTGCGCCCCTTCAACCCACAAACACAATCTGTGACTGCCTTCCCTTCAACCCACAAACACAATCTGTGACTGCCCCCTTCAACCCACAAAACAATAGGACCCCCTTCCCTTCACCACAAACACAACTGTGACTGCCCCCCTTCAACCCACAAACACAATCTGTGACTGCCCCCCTTCAACCACAAACAATCTGTGACTCCCCTTCAACCCACAAACACAATCTGTGACTGCCCCCTTCAACCCACAAAACAATCTGTGACTGCCCCCCTTCAACCCACAAACACAATCTGTGACTGCCCCCCTTCAACCCACAAATACAATCTTGATGCCTCCCTTCAACCCACAAACACAATCTGTGATGCCTTCCCTTCAAACCACAAACACAACTGTGATGCCCCCTTCAACCCACAACACAATCTGTGATGCCTTCCTTCAACCACAAACAATTGGAGCCTTCCCTTCAACCCCAAACACAACTGTGACTCCCTTCAACCACAAACACAATATGTGACGCCTTCCCTTCAACCCACAAACAATCTGTGACCCCCAACCCACAAACACAAAACCCCCCCAACCCACAACACAACACCACAATCTGTGATTGCCTTCCTTCAACCCACAAACACAATCTGTGACTCCTTCAACCCACAAACACAATCTGTGACTGCCCCCTTCAACCCACAAACACAATATGTGACTGCCTTCCCTTCAACCACAAATACAATCTGTGACTGCCTTCCCTTCAACCCACAAACACAATATGTGACTGCCTTCCCTTCAACCCACAAACACAATATGTGACTGCCTTCCCTTCAACCCACAAACACAATCTGTGACTGCCTCCCCTTCAACCCACAAACACAAACTGTGACTGCCCCCCTTCAACCCACAAACACAATATGTGACTGCCTTCTATTCTACCACAAATACAATCTGTGACTGCCTTCCCTTCAACCCACAAACACAATCTGTGACTGCCTTCCCTTCAACCCACAAACACAATCTGTGACTGCCCACCCCCTTCTACCCACAACACAATCTGTGATTGCCTTCCATTCTACCCACAAATACAATCTGTGACTGCCCCCCTTCAACCCACAAACACAATCTGTGACTGCCTTCCCTTCAACCCACAAACAATCTGTGATTGCCTTCCCTTCAACCCACAAACACAAACTGTGACTGCCCCCCTTCAACCCACAAACACAATCTGTGACTGCCTTCCCTTCAACCCACAAACAATCTGTGATTGCCTTCCCTTCAACCCACAAACACAAACTGTGACTGCCCCCCTTCAACCCACAAACACAATCTGTGACTGCCTTTCCTTCAACCCACAAACAATCTGTGATTGCCTTCCTTTCAACCCACAAACACAATATGTGACTACCTTCCCTTCAACCCACAAACACAATCTGTGACTGCCCCCCTTCAACCCACAAACACAATCTGTGACTGCCTTCCCTTCAACCCACAAATACAATCTGTGACTGCGCCCCTTCAACCCACAAACACAATATGTGACTACCTTCCCTTCAACCCACAAACAATCTGTGATTGCCTTCCCTTCAACCCACAAACACAATCTGTGACTGCCCCCCTTCAACCCACAAACACAATCTGTGACTGTGCCCCTTCAACCCACAAACACAATCTGTGACTGCGCCCCTTCAACCCACAAACACAATCTGTGACTGCACCCCTTCAACCCACAAACACAATATGTGACTACCTTCCCTTCAACCCACAAACACAATCTGTGACTGCCCCCCTTCAACCCACAAACACAATCTGTGACTGCGCCCCTTCAACCCACAAACACAATCTGTGACTGCCTTCCCTTCAACCCACAAACACAATCTGTGACTGCGCCCCTTCAACCCACAAACACAATCTGTGATTGCCTTCCCTTCAACCCACAAACACAATCTGTGATTGCCTTCCCTTCAACCCACAAACACAATCTGTGACTGCCTTCCCTTCAACCCACAAACACAATATGTGATTGCCTTCCCTTCAACCCACAAACACAATATGTGATTGCCTTCCATTCAATCCACAAACACAATATGTGACCGCCTTCCCTTCAACCCACAAACACAATCTGTGACTGCGCCCCTTCAACCCACAAACACAGTCTGTGATTGCCTTCCATTCAACCCACAAACACAATCTGTGACTGCCTTCCCTTCAACCCACAAACACAATCTGTGACTGCGCCCCTTCAACCCACAAACACAATCTGTGACTGCCTTCCCTTCAACCCACAAACACAATCTGTGATTGCCTTCCCTTCAACCCACAAACACAATCTGTGACTGCCTTCCCTTCAACCCACAAACACAATCTGTGACTACCTTCCCTTCAACCCACAAACACAATCTGTGACTGCCTTCCCTTCAACCCACAAACACAATCTGTGACTGCCTTCCCTTCAACCCACAAACACAATATGTGACCTCCTTCCCTTCAACCCACAAACACAATCTGTGACTGCCTTCCCTTCAACCCACAAACACAATCTGTGACTACCTTCCCTTCAACCCACAAACACAATCTGCGACCGCCTTCCATTCAACCCACAAACACAATCTGTGACTACCTTCCCTTCAACCCACAAACACAATCTGTGACTGCCTTCCCTTCAACCCACAAACACAATCTGTGACTGCCTTCCCTTCAACCCACAAACACAATATGTGACCTCCTTCCCTTCAACCCACAAACACAATCTGTGACTGCCTTCCCTTCAACCCACAAACACAATCTGTGACTACCTTCCCTTCAACCCACAAACACAATCTGCGACCGCCTTCCATTCAACCCACAAACACAATCTGTGACTGCCTTCCCTTCAACCCACAAACACAATCTGTGACTACCTTCCTTCAACCCACAAACACAATCTGTGATTGCCTTCCATTCAACCCACAAACACAATCTGTGACTGCCTTCCCTTCAACCCATAAACACAATATGTGACCGCCTTCCCTTCAACCCACAAACACAATCTGTGACCGCCTTCCCTTCAACCCACAAACACAATCTGCGACCGCCTTCCCTTCAACCCACAAACACAATCTGTGACCGCCTTCCCTTCAACTCACAAACACAATCTGTGACCGCCTTCCCTTCAACCCACAAACACAATCTGTGACCGCCTTCCCTTCAACTCACAAACACAATCTGTGACTCCCCCCCCCTTCAACCCACCTTCCCATCGAACCACAACGGAAAGGGTTAAAGAGTAGTTGGAGAGTTAGGGCGGCAACTTCACAGGATCTGATGGAGCATCCTTGCTTCATTTACTTCCCCTAGCAGCCATGTCTGCTACATGGCTACATATGTAGCAATAATGAAGGGTGTTTCTGTGAATTGTCAAATATAGCATAATCCAAGGGTTAGTACTGCATGTTATAGGAAATTACAATAGATTCTAGACATGCTTCACTTCTATGATCTTCATTCCTATCCTAGGGAGCCAGTCAAGTGTGGATACAAGGCTTTGTGTCAGCTTGTGTAATATAGAAATAAATCTCCATTATTTCACCTGTTAAAAATTGGTGTTGATTTTGTGCAAGTAAAACTTTATATTTTGTAAAGCAGGACTTTCTGCCATTTTCAGATACATTTGTTAATCAGTTACTCTGTCATAATGCTTGGAATAATCTTAATGATATGCTATCAGATTAAAGATAATCCTGCATATATTTTAGAATGGAGCAAATCTTTACTAATCAGTATGCCGATCAAAAACCCCAATATTGTAGTCTGCACAAAATGTTTTCCATAAAAAGGTTTCTAAATATGTCCCTACTTGAAACTGAATGATGCAACTTTGTCAACATTGAGCATTTTGAAATTTCAAGATGGCCGTCAAGATGGCCACCAAAAGTACAAAATCGACATATCTCATAATTTAAATGAGATTTGAACACGAATCTGAAAAAGATTACGTGTTTGTTGCTAGAGATAACATTATAAACATGGCTGACAAAATGGCTGCCCAAACCAAGAAGTTTTCATATAAACATGAGATTTTTATTAAATATTTGAATGAATATGGTGATTGTGATATCGTATACAAGTTTATCTAACAATAGGTTACATAATATCAGGTTAAAGTGAGGTTTTTTGTTGTCAAATGCCAAAAAAACCCTTGTTCTTTAATGGTTCAGTTGCTTCCCTTTGTAGTAAGTCCGCCATTGATTTTTCACACTGACCCATTTTACCATCGGACCCAGATACCATGATGACAGCTATGTATGAAGCACAGAGGCTAACAGTTAGATGTGGACAGACATTCACAGTGTTTACTGCTGATCAGCAATTATACTGTGTGATGGTCAATGTGATGGTCAATGGTCAATGTGATGGTCAATGTTATCCATGACTGGGTGGTATGCACATGTTAATGAGTTTTGTTGGCTGTGTTGGTGTGTTAATGGCCAATAGTGGCTTGGAAGAAGTAATGAAAGCTGCGTTTGGTGGTGTACGTCGCATGCTCACAGGAAAGAACTTTCCACAAATTTTTCCAGCATTGAGAATCGTATGTGAGGAAGTTGGACGAGGTGTCATTCAAGACGTTGACAACTACGATGCGTTTGTAGCGATCCTGGAGACAAAAGCAGCACATAGTAGAACAACTTTGGTTGGAGTGTCTTATCAAACCAGTCATGATAATGCTGTTGTTTGTTCATGCAGAGAGGGAAGGAGAATGGGCTTTACATCTGTATGCCATGTCATCCATGATGCCATACTTCTTTGTGGCTCGGCATGTTAATTATGTAAGGTATGGCCTGTACTATTTGCGTTGTATGGGGAACCTTCCAGATGACGTACAGTCCAGGTTCAGAAATGGGGAGCATGTAATATGACATAAAGCAGGTCTGTGGAATGCAATATGGTCAGACATGTTTATCGAGACAACGTTACGGCCATGGTCCTCTGGTGGTGTCGTCGGGATTACTCTCAGTGAGTTCACACCTGCAGCCGTCTCCCCCAAGACGTGAATATTATGAGAGACTGCACAGATGAGTCACATAACGTCACAACGCACAAGGAGGAGGCTGCCGCACGTATTACATCCGATGCAGCTGACAGGAAGAAGATTTGTGTGAAGTTGGATGCCTGCATTGACCCACTGAATTCAGAAGAGCACGCAAATAGTATGTTGAACATCGTGACTGGTAGGATATGCCCAGATACAGTTAATGTTGACGATGCTGTGACACATGGCCTGAAGGTTTCAACGGACCTATACCCAACAAAATGGTTTACGACACACAGTTGATCTACGCAAAAGTTATGGGACTGGCATCATATCGAACGATCGACTTAAAAGATGTATTCAGCTCCTGTTCCAACATCAATGTTTGACGACAGTGGTGAAATGAGGACAGCCACAAACAAATCGATGCTGAAGAAGAAGCTTCAAATCATTCACTCGGCCGGAGGAACCGGACAACCTAATGCGTTGGTTATCGATGGATGTCAATTCTATGGTGCATACATTGGACATCTAATGGAACTGTGCAGAATTTCATGGACAGTTACTGGCAGTATGTGTATAAGAGATTAAACGTATGCGATGTGTATCTGGTCTTTGACAGCATCAAGAGTAGCACCAGAAAAAGTCGGGGCAGTCAGAAGACTGGCATTGGTCATAAACTGAATGCTTCAACACCATTACCTGCACAACATACAGTCCTGACAAGCACAGACAACAAGGTCCAACTGATAGACATGAATTGTGAGCATGACAAAGTCAAGACCATGTGCTTACCTGCAAGCTTCAGTCACAAGCTGATAATCACAGGCTCCTCAGAGGTCCCACAGGAGATACACATGCCATTGATCGAGTAGATTTAAGGACCAGCCATGAGGAAGCTGATGTCATAATCCCGCAGCAGGTGGTGTATGCTGCTTCACATGGAGCAGAATCTGTGACAGTGATCTGTGACGACACGGACGTATTTGTTTTGTTGGTTCACTACTATGCCCTCAAGGAGTTGTCATGCACTCTAATAATGGAAGGAACTAGTGCTCAACAAACAATAGTAGATATTGCAGCAACATGTAAGACACATTCAGCTATGATACCCCAGCTCTTAGCTGCTCATGCCCTGTCTGGCTGTGATACCGTCGCCAAACTTAGTGGCCTTGGAAACGCAACCGTTGTTAAACAGCTTAAATGAGGGTGCAACCTCGACAAACTTGGAGATGTAGATGCAGATATGAACAAAGTTAATGAAGATGCTAACTGCTTTATTGCAGCATGTTATGGCAAGAATGCAGCTACAAATATGTCCAATGTCAGATATGATGTTTGGTCAGCAGAAATGGGAAAGAAAGCAGTCCAAAAGATGCCAATACTACAATCATTACCATCTACATCAGAATCGTTCAATGAGAATGTCAAACGAGCATACATCCAGGCATGCATATGCAACATCCCGCTGCGGTTGCTGTATGGCTCACCTTGCCTGCACAATATTCTGTAACTGCTATCAAACCTGTAGCTGTCAAAATAGATGGACGAAGGATGTAAATGAATTATTAAGTGATGCAGATGGTGAGTCCAGTGAATCAGATAGTGAAGACAAAAATTGAACAGCTATAGTGTTGTGGAAGTCAAGTGTGTTGTTTACTGTCAAGTTGGTATACAGTACCGGTACCGGTATATAAATAAATTTGTGTTGTTCAAACATCTATAAGATGAAGATTACAAGCATCAGTTTAATTAAAACAGTTAAAGCAGCATTACATCATATGAAATAAAAGATATTTGAAAAATTCAATTTTTACGTATGGGTAGCAATGCTGCTAAACATTCTAACATTCTACTTTGTATGCTTATGTTCATTTGGTAAACAGTGTTTTTTTGCGATAAAACAAACTCGAAACCGAAGGTAGGACTTCCCGAGTTGATCAGTCACGCACGCACTTGTTTACAACCGGAACGCATTGTCCGCACTTGTTTACATTCGGAATGCATCGTTCGCATTTGTCCCACGTTGTCTTTTTTAATTAAATTACTTGATATGTTGATTCATACCTCTGTTAGCTAAGTCTTTTAGGGACATTTCTACATCCCCATAAATAATGTAATGTTGCTAGAACTTGTGACCCGACCTGTTTGATTTTCTTCAATTTGTCATGTTTTGTATTCATATATATATATAAATATATGGAAAATGAATCGTATTATCGAGCAATAAAATATGATTAAACTAAACCAAATTGTTTTTAAGTTTTATTGATCATGATTAAGTGTTAAATGTAATGCTAATGGATAATGCAATGATGTGCAAGTGTTGCATTCTGATTCAAAGCACCGGCAATTATAATATAAAACTTATTTTCCAAACAATTTCCTCTGCTTGGCCTTCTTCCATTTGGCCAATGCAACCTGGAAGTCGAACTGTTCAAGAGGTGGGTGGGCCCAGCGAAATGGTCATCAAGATGTCTAGCCTACCACTGGACAACCTGTTCCTTGACGACACCTTAATCTCATTCTGGACACTAAACCCACGCTCAACTGTTGCAGTTTGCAGAGGGACAAGTACGGCCACCATACTAAGCTTGGTCAGGTTGGGGAATGAGTCTGGATGGTTGGCAGCCAAACATTGCCAGGTGGACATGACAGTGTGGCATGGGTACTTCTGTTGAGTGACCAAGTCCTTACACAATTGCCACTCCAGCATGGTCTCCTGTGCATTAATGAATGCTGGTTTGCCATCAATTTCCTGACCAAAATGTTCAATTAAGGTTTTGATGTGAGACACCCCATGCTGTTTTCGATCTTCACCGGATAGCAGGGAAACACCATGAAGGCTAAGGACTGACATGTTAGAAACAACATCTGTGGCAACAGCTGGAAATCTTTTCTCAATCTCAGTGACCAGGTTGTTGAGAAAAGATTGCCTTGCCTGTTCAAACTGCTGTCTGTACACAGGTGTGTCAACAACTTTCACTCCCTTAAACTCTGTGAGCTTTCCCCCAGCAACCAACTTGAGATCTGCCAAACATGAGCCATTGTTTGATTTTAACCACTGCAATTGCTAAACAACAGAATCTACACTTGGTCGTAACATAGCTAGGTCAATGTTTTCTTTCTGGAACGATAGGCTGAGTTTGGTGACTATGGGGATTGTGTCCATAAGCATGTGGGTGGTGGCAATGAATGTGAACGTTGTAATCTTCTTGAAGAAGCCCTTGGCGGCACTGTCATTGGAGGATTCCATCTGTGATTCCATATAGGTGGCCAACGATGACCACGTTCTGTAGACTGCCTCTAGAGCTGCATACATGGAGAACCAACGTACACTATGCAGCTCCTTATACTGGATGGTCGGATCTTCCAGGATGACCTGAATGGCTTTTAGCTTTTCACGTCTGAGGGCAGATCTCTTGAAATGATAGAATATATCTGACAATATTTGCTGGTACTTTTTCAAATATGGAACTTTTTCAGCCGCTTGACTGGAACATAGAGCTAGTCTATGTGCAATGCAATGTACACCTAAGACATAAGGTGAATTCTCCTTTCTGACAAGTGCTACAAAACCATTTTTGGAACCGGTCATGACCGATGCTCCATCAGACCCCACCGCTAGTACTTTATCTGGAGAGACACCTCTTGATGATAGTTTATCTGTCACAGCTGTGTGTATTGTCTTTGCAGTACCGTCAATTATATGCATGTTGCTTAGAAAATGCGTGTCTACGTTAAATTCTGGACTAACTGTCCTAGCAAACAGCAACAATTTTTTGGTCACAGAAATGTCACAACTTTCATCAATAAGAATGGATATGAAGGGACTATTTAACAATTTAGTGTCAACACCATCGATCAACACGCTGGAAATAGCATCCTGCATTTCCTCTGCAGCCATGTGTGAAGTGTAGGATGCATTGGCGCCGACATTCAGTTCATCGGGAAATGTGCATCCTTTGTAGATTTAGTAAAGACATATGCTTCAATGTAGGTAACTGTTCCTTGCCTAACCAATATACAGATCGCATTGCGCCAATAGCAGCTTCATTTTTGGCAAACAAGATTGATGCAGTTTGTTTGTGAATTTGTTTTCTGAGTGACTCGGATTCAATTGCAGTTTTGTGCTGGATAGAAGAGATATGCTGCAGCACAGTAGAATGACGAAAGTTTGTACACCCTTGGGTAAAAGCATTGTCTTTTCCCTCATTTCTGCAAAATGTGCAGAACATTTTTCCATGTTCGTATTTTAACCATGGATTTTTTGACAACCATTCATCTCTGAATACACGAGAGGGGCCAATCTTGGATTTAGACGGTTGCTGATCAGCAGTTAATTCTTTCGTCTCTGTGTTTGAAGACGATGATATAGCCGTAGGGACATCTGGGCCGTGGTTTTTGAAAAACGCCGTCAAGCGCCATTGCTTTGGAGCAGACATGTTTTCTTGTATCGATCCGTGTTGCATACACGCTCTATGCCTATTACATGATGAAAGCGGCTGATCTTGATCGTGATCGTCTACGCGCTTTACGCAAATTAAAACATAACCAGTTAAAAGCGTCTGTTCGGCAAACGTCGTATAAAGTTTTTGGGGAAAACCAGGATATCTTTTTGATTGACATCATTATTGGAAAAACCGATATTAACCCATTCAACCCCAAGTAACTGACATGGACTGGTCCATGATATTCTTAGACCAATAAATGAATAAGAAAATTACATTCGGACCAGTTCATTTATCAAGATGGGTAATTTTGTCTAAAATTAATAATTATTACTGGCAAAAAAGTGCAGATCCTGATGAGACGGCTCGTCACGAGCCAGCTCATCTGGATCTACACTTTTCATAAGCCTATTTAGAGGCCTGTGGGGTTGAAAGGGTTAACATACGGAATACAGGAAAAATATTGTTGCGTCAAAATAAACGCACCTGGGCAATTTACATGCGTCAATTGACATGTTAGTGCGTCAAAAACGCAGGAAACGCACTCTGGAGAAAACACTGATTTGATGTATATGTAGCAAATACGTCACTAAACACTCAACATTTTTATTATTGTGTTTCCAAATTGTAATGCCATTTTAATAAGAACAACCATTTTATCAATCTGCTTATTAATAAATTGTGAAAGAAACATTTTAAGCTATTATGCATTTTCAATTATCAATTGTACCCAAATAGTGTACAGTCAAACCTCTCAAGATCAAGCACCATCCGGATACACCCAGATTGATTGTTGTAGAGAGGTTGTTGTTCTAGGGAGGTTCAACATTTTGAAGTCTGGAAATGCGGGAATAGTCAGTAGTTTTTTGACAGTGATTTGAATATGGGGAACTACTTTCATTATATGAGTATGAAATGACACAAATGTTTATCACGACTTAATTGCATTTATGTTTTTGCTCAACAGAGGAGACTCAATAATGTTGAAAATTAATGAGGTGCAACTGAGGACGTAATGTGTTAAAATCGCCAGATTATGCAAATTTATGACAATGTTGGCAATACATCAAAGTAAAAAACTCTGATAAATTATACGAAGTACTCCGACACAGTTCCGATCGAGTACAAGAGTGCTCGGAAACGATCATTGGATTTTTGGGATCGTATGTTTGCTTTAATTTATTTAACTATTACTAATTTGGTAAGTATTTCGGATGAGGCGTGTCCGAAAACTGATGCTAAATTATCTTATTACGGTATGTGATAAAAACATTGCAAAACAAAAGCTAAACCCGGGCAAATGAAAAATACTTTATTCATTTTAATGAGATAATTATTAAACAAAGATATAATGTTTATAGACAGTCACCTCTGTTGACAGACGAGGCAGCATGTCCGTATACGGTATGCACCTGCAAAATTCCTTTTTTCTTCATCTTAAAGCAGCATTACATCGTAATAAAGGATGTTTTGGGTAAAATATAAATACTAATGTGTGTGTGTTTACAAAAATCGAAATAGTCGCTCAGAAACGGTACAATTCCAATAAATTTAAACCGTCGTATACGCGAATTTGTTTATCAACACACGAAATGTAAACACACACTGCGCATGCGTGAAACGACAGAGGATGTAGAAAACAGCGTATATATTTTGAACATGAAATACTATCTATCTGTCTTCCTCTAATGTCTCTAAATACTTAGCTAACAGAGGTATGAATCAACATATTAAGTAATTTAATTAAAAAAGACAACCTGGGACAAATGGAGACGATGCATTCCGAATGCAAACAAGTGCGCGCGATGCATTCCGGTTGTAAACAAGTGCGTGGCTGATCGACTCGGAAAGTCCTACTTTCGGTTTCGAGTTTGTTTTATCGCAAAAAAACACTGTTTACCAAATGAACATAATCATACAAAGTATAATGTTAGAATGTGTAGCAGAATTGCAACCCACACCTAAAAATTTAATTTTTCAAATATCTTTTATTTCATACGATGTAATGCTGCTTTAACCCATTCAACCCCAAGTAACTGACATGGACTGGTGCATGATATTTTCAGACCAATAAATTAATAAGAAAATCACATTTGGACAAGTTCATTTATCAAAATGGGTAATTATGTCTAAAAATAGTCATATCACTGGCAAAAAGTGCAGATCCTGATGAGACGGCTCGTCACGAGCCGGCTCATCTGGATCTACACTTTTCATAAGCCTATTTAGAGGCCTGTGGGGTTGAAAGGGTTAAGGGATCAAAAGATAAACACGGTACAACCTGCCAATCATGTGTTTATTTTAGAATATCCGTAAACAATAATTATTTTCACACTTATGGTCCAGCATGTGGATTATGGTCCCAGATTAAGATAATTACTGTTTATTGAAAGGAACAATTGGTGATTATTTGCGTCAGTCACACGTACGGACGTTCGTTCTTTTTTAGCCAAATATGTGTCTGTTCTTGGGAGGTTTTCTGAATCGCTGGGTGGGAAATTGACTGTCGTTGTGTGTTGTTGGGAGGTTTTCTGCATCGCTGGGTTGGAAATTGACCGTCGTTGTGTGATGTTGGGAGGTTTTCTGTATAGCTGGGTGGGAAATTGACTGTCGTTGTGTGTTGTTGGGAGGTTTTCTGCATCACTGGGTGGGAAATTGACTGTCGTGTGTTGTTGGGAGGTTTTCTGCATCGCTGGGTGGGAAATTGACTGTCGTTGTGTGTTGTTGAAGTTTTCTGCATCGCTGGGTGGGAAATTGACTGTCGTTGTGTGTTGTTGGGAGGTGTCGTTCGTGAGAGGTGAAATTACATGAAAATACAACGGGTGGGAATAAAAGTGACGTTATAAAGAGGGTGTCGCTCTTGGGAGGTGATGTTTGGGGAGATGGGACTGTAGATAAATCAACTCATTTACTGTATATAATATAGAGATTTTTGCTAGTTTTGGCTGCCATTTTGTCAGCCATTTTGAATTTTTCAAATATGTTTCTGCTTTAAAATATCAATATAATGTGTATAATGTTATCTCTAACAACAAACACAATAATGTTTTTCAGATTCCTGTTCAAATCTCAATTAATTTATGAGATATGTCAATTTTGTATGTTTGGCAGCCATCTTGAATATTTCAAAATGTTCAATGTTGACAAAGTTGCATCATTCAGTTTCTAAGTAGGGACATGTTTTAGAATCTTTTTATGCAAAAACATTTTGTGCAGACTTTTAGGTTCGGCAGTTAATTGACATTTGGCATACTGACTATACATATCTCACAGACTAATTCCCAATAATGGATTATTAGGAATAAGATTACAGAGAACAACAGTAAAGAAAGACTATCCATACTCTCCTATTTTAATCTGTTGTATATGTTGATCACAGTTGTTTCCCTTAGATTCACATTTTACTTTGGTAACCCGGCTAAATGGTGAATAGAATTAAATGGGGAATTTGAAAAGCATGTACATAATATTATATGGATTAAAATATATATAACTAAAATTCCAAAATTCAAATTAATATACATTGAATGAAAACAGTTGCCAAAATAATAATACAATGCTAACGATCCAATCCTAACAATCGTGAAACACTTACTTGTATGAAAGCAATCGAATGCTCCTGTATATCGGCTTTTACAATACAACATAGCATAAATCCCTTCACAATCCAAACATAATCAACAACACAACAAAGCATAAATCCCTTCACAATCCAAACATATAATCAACAACACAACATAGCATAAATCCCTTCACAATCCAAGCACTAGTCAACATCACAACAA
Source organism: Archivesica marissinica (assembly GCA_014843695.1). Classification (NCBI taxonomy): domain Eukaryota; kingdom Metazoa; phylum Mollusca; class Bivalvia; order Venerida; family Vesicomyidae; genus Archivesica; species Archivesica marissinica. The sequence goes on from CM026391.1 coordinate 45,117,320, forward strand.
CATATCCTAAACTGTATGTCATGTTATATCCTGAACTGTATGTCATGTTATATCCTGAACTGTATGTCATGTTATATCCTAAACTGTATGTCATGTTATATCCTAAACTGTATGTCATGTTATATCCTAAACTGTATGTCATGTTATATCCTGAACTGTATGTCATGTTATATCCTGAACTGCATGTCATGTTATATCCTAAACTGTATGTCATGTTATATCCTGAACTGTATGTCATGTTATATCCTAAACTGTATGTCATGTTATATCCTGAACTGTATGTCATGTTATATCCTGAACTGTATGTCATGTTATATCCTGAACTGCATGTCATGTTATATCCTGAACTGCATGTCATGTTATATCCTGAACTGCATGTCATGTTATATCCTGAACTGCATGTCATGTTATGTCCTAAACTGTATGTCATGTTATATCCTGAACTGCATGTCATGTTATATCCTGAACTGTATGTCATGTTATATCCTGAACTGCATGTCATGTTATATCCTGAACTGCATGTCATGTTATATCCTGAACTGCATGTCATGTTATATCCTGAAATGTGTGTCATGTTATATCCTGAACTGCATGTCATGTTATATCCTGAACTGTATGTCATGTTATATCCTGAACTGTATGTCATGTTATATCCTGAACTGCATGTCATGTTATATCCTGAACTGCATGTCATGTTATATCCTGAACTGTGTGTCATGTTATATCCTGAACTGCATGTCATGTTATATCCTGAAATGTGTGTCATGTTATATCCTGAACTGCATGTCATGTTATATCCTGAACTGTATGTCATGTTATATCCTGAACTGCATGTCATGTTATATCCTGAACTGCATGTCATGTTATATCCTGAACTGCATGTCATGTTATATCCTGGACTGTATGTCTTGTTATATCTTGGATGAAATCAGGGTAGTACAAGACATCTCATTTGCTGCCCATTTACACCATAGTAAAATAGATCAGTGCTATATCTCCTGGCCATACTATAGACTACCATGCCTTATTTGCGTTATTTCTGAAAACTTAATTGAAAAACTATCATGTTTTGGCCACAAGTCTAATTGAGATGGAACAAATATTAGATTACAATTATTATCCAATAGAACTTAGAAACCATAGCCATTTTCCGGGAAAGAAAATCAATTGAGAGATTCTTATTTTTTGGAAATAAATCTGTCAGGAGTGCGACAAGATTTTACACTTAATAATCGTGAAGTCTTCCGTTCATTTCATCACACTACAAGTTTTCATTAGATTTGCTTGATTTATTTGACAGATTGTATATAAAGATTTATATGTAACATGATTTAATTTCCAGAATATCCTGGATGTCTATAAGGATTGTATATATTTATTGAATGATGTATGAAGCTCTTTTCCACACAATTTCCATTGCCACATATATGACACATTTCTGTGGATACATCCTAGTATATTTCCAGTAATCACTATGAATGATAGGTAGATATGAATGATAGAGTGCCTATCCAAGCAGTATTTCATGCACAGGCAGGCACCCTTGTGGGCAGAACCACCAACCTTCCATAAGTCAGCTGGATAGCTTCCTCTCTTGAAAGAATCCAACACCCCCAGTGAGATTCAAAACAACAGCAGTGAGGGGCAAGTGATTTGAAGTCAATGACCGTAACCACTCGGCCACGCTACCATAATTATGTATGGAGATACAGTCACTATACGCAAACATCTCTTATGTGGAAAAGGGTTAACTACCTCTGTCTATAGAATGTTTAATTCAGCGGAACCCAATCTGCACTATGAAACTTTCATAAGAAGCAGAAATGTTATATTTCAATTTGAACAAAATTGTTCATCATTGTTCATCACATATATACATAAAATCATTATGTCAATATCTGAAATTAACTGACCTGTAACCTACTATACATATATACATTACTGACCTGTAACCTACTATACATATATACATTACTGACCTGTAACCTACTATACATATATACATTACTGACCTGTAACCTACTATACATATATACATTACTGACCTGTAACCTACTATACATATATACATTACTGACCTGTAACCTACTATACATATATACATTACTGACCTGTAACCTACTATACATATATACATTACTGACCTGTAACCTACTATACATATATACATTACTGACCTGTAACCTACTATACATATATACATTACTGACCTGTAACCTACTATACATATATACATTACTGACCTGTAACCTACTATACATATATACATTACTGACCTGTAACCTACTATACATATATACATTACTGACCTGTAACCTACTATACATTTATACATTACTGACCTGTAACCTACTATACATATATACATTACTGACCTGTAACCTACTATACATATATACATTACTGACCTGTAACCTACTATACATATATACATTACTGACCTGTAACCTACTATACCTACTATACATGTATACATTACTGACCTGTAACCTACTATACATGTATACATTACTGACCTGTAACCTACTATACATATATACATTACTGACCTGTAACCTACTATACATATATACATTACTGACCTGTAACCTACTATACATGTATACATTACTGACCTGTAACCTACTATACATGTATACATTACTGACCTGTAACCTACTATACATATATACATTACTGACCTGTAACCTACTATACATATATACATTACTGACCTGTAACCTACTATACATATATACATTACTGACCTGTAACCTACTATACATATATACATTACTGACCTGTAACCTACTATACCTACTATACATATACATTACTGACCTGTAACCTACTATACATATATACATTACTGACCTGTAACCTACTATACATATATACATTACTGACCTGTAACCTACTATACATATATACATTACTGACCTGTAACCTACTATACATATATACATTACTGACCTGTAACCACTATATACTATACATGTATACATTACTGACCTGTAACCTACTATACATATATACATTACTGACCTGTAACCTACTATACATATATACATTACTGACCTGTAACCTACTATACATGTATACATTACTGACCTGTAACCTACTATGCGGTGTGTGATAGTATATACCTGTGGTGTGTGGGATATGATAGTATATACCTGTGGTATGTGGGATATGATAGTATATACCTGTGGTGTGTGGGATATGATAGTATATACCTGTGGTATGTGGGATATGATAGTATATACCTGTGGTATGTGGGATATGATAGTATATACCTGTGGTGTGTGGGATATGATAGTATATACCTGTGGTGTGTGGGGATATGATAGTATATACCTGTGGTGTGTGGGTGTGATGGTATAGAGTCCTGTGGTTCTGTCTAGACACACTTCCCACACCAGACATACATCAGGATATGAATACAATGTATATGATCAATGACTATCTAACTCTGTTCATTAAAGCAGCATTACATCGTAATAAAGGATGTTTTGGGTAAAATATAAATACTAATGTGTGTGTGTTTACAAAAATCGAAATAGTCGCTCAGAAACGATAAAATTCCAATAAATTTAAACCGTCGTATACGCGAACTTGTTTATCAACACACGAAATGTAAACACGCACATAGCGCATGCGTGAAACAACAGAGGCTGTAGAAAACAACGTATATATTTTGAACATGAAAGACTATCTATCTATCTTCCTCTAATATCGAACCCCTCGCGGGGATGTAGAAATGTCCCTAAAAGACTTAGCTAACAGAGGTAGGAATCAACATATCAAGTAATTTAATTTAAAAAGACAACGTGGAACAAATGGGGACGATGCATTCCGAATGTAAACAAGTGCGGACGATGCATTCCGGTTGTAAACAAGTGCATGACCGATCGACTCGAAAAGTCCTACTTTCGGTTTCGAGTTTGTTTTATCGCAAAAAAACACTGTTTACCAAATGAACATACCGTATTTAGCTATGTATAGTGCGCTATCGTGTATAATGCGCACCCACGATTTGGCACGAAAAGTTCCGATGTATACTGCGCACGTGAAAAACGCAATTTTCCAAGTCAAAATTTAACATTTCTCAAGAATCGCTAAAAATTGTGCTCCGTGATTTTTACAGCTTATATTAATCACTCGAGGAACGGTAACTCACTCAGGCACACCTGCTCAAATTTCTCAACACGTTCTCAAACATCTCAACACGTTCTCAAACATGTCAGCAGATGCTCAAACTTCTCAACACGTGTAGCCTACCTAATTAACTGGGACCCATTGTGAAAGGTTTGTCGAAATTAATTATCGCTACAAACAATTGAAATACTGCTGCCAAAAAAGTTTTTTTTTTATGCAATGCATTGTACATATCGTATTTAGCTATGTATAGTGCGCACATTTCTTACTGAAATCCTCATCCATTTTATCTACTGTGCATTATACACCAGTACAGACATCAGGACATTTTTTTCCGGACCAAAATTGACCAATATTTCATGAAATTCGACCCGCAGTCATTCTATAATTTGTTACATTCGACAAACGTTATAAACTAGCTATTAAAACCAGTTGCCGATAGTCTATATAAATAAATGAAATGAATAAGGCCACAAAATTAGCATATATTGCGTTTATTTTGGCAAACTTTGAAGAATTTAATTGAAATTACTAAATGCATAAAAAATGGCGATTTGATAACATCACGTGGTTTTATCGTATGTAATATTTCCCGTACTTTTCGCGTACTTCGCCGCATAAAGCGACACTGCCTGAGTCCTCGATATCATAGAGGTAAAGAAACTTTGTAATTATAGTTTATTTGATTTAATATACTGTATGTTTTTAAATACGACATGATTAAAGACACGATGTGTTGGTTATTTCTCGGGAAATATTTACTATGTACAATGCATTGCATAAAAAAACAACTTTGTTTGGCTGCAGTATTTCAATAATTGAATTGAATTGTTTGTAGCGATAATTAATTTCGACAAACCATTCACAATGGGTCCGGTCCCAGTTAATTAGGTAGGCTACACGTGTTGAGAAGTTTGAGCATCTTCTGACATGTTTGAGAACGTGTTGAGATGTTTGAGAACGATATGCATGTAATTTTCATGAAATCATGCCTGAGTGCGTTACCGTTTCTCGAGTGATTAATATAAGTTGTAAAAATCACGGAGCACAATTTTTAGTGATTCTTGAGAAATGTTAAATTTTGACTTGGAAAATTGCGTTTTTCACGTGCGCAGTATACATCGGAACTCAGTTATTCCTCCGATTTTCGTGCCAAATCGTGGGTGCGTGTTATACACGATAGCGCACTATACATAGCTAAATACGGTAGTAAATATTTCCCGTAAAAATAACCAACACATCGTGTCTTTAATCATGTCGTATTTAAAAACATACGGTATATTAAATCAAATAAACTATTATTACAAAGTTTCTTTATCTCTATGATATCGTACGTATGCTAGGTCGCTTTATGCGGCGAAGTACGCGAAAAGTACGGGAAATATTACATATGATAAAACCACGTGATGTTATCTTATTCATTTCATTTATTTATATAGACTATCGGCAACTGGTTTTAATAGCTAGTTTATAACTTTGTCGAATGTAACTAATTATAGAATAACTGTGGACCGTTCGGGTCGAATTTCACGAAATATTGGTCAATTTTGGTCCGGAAAAAAATGTCCTGATGTCTGTACTGGTGTATAATGCGCAGTAGATAAAATGGATGAGGATTTCAGTAAGAAATGTGCGCACTATACATAGCTAAATACGGTAAGCATATAAAGTATAATGTTAGAATGTGTAGCAGCATTGCTACCCATACGTAAAAATGGAATTTTTCAAATATCTTTTATTTCATACGATGTAATGCTGCTTTAGCCAACAGTGCAACACCATAATAATAACTTAATATCAAAATACATGTACACCAACTATAGACATTAAGTATGCAGCTAAACAAGTATGGATATAGCCGCAATGGCTTTGAGAACTTTGTTCACTTGTTTACAAGTGTATCGGATGGGTAGTCAGATCTATGTATAAGCTTCTAGTATAGCTAGTTGCTGTGAATTCAACTCTCTTTCTTATCTATTATTCATATACAATTATTGATTTTGCCCTTTAATAATGCAAGTATAAAAATATTATGGGCAATTGTTAAATGTACCCGAAACAGAATTGAAGAAATGTAATGTGAGCCAGCAGCTACTTGCTTTCAGCAATATACTACAGTGTATTCTTACTTAATATGTATATGCCCCATACAATGGACATGTCAATCTGCAATTACTATACTGTTTTATTTATTAGATTCCTTTGGAAACAGTTTGTCATGTCACCTTGTTTACACTGCATCCAATCAGCACTAGAGATTTTCATAGTCATGCTTATGTTGGGTGGGGGTGAAGATTTCCGACCATGGTTGGTGTTTCAAATTGACATAATTGCATGCCCCATGCCTAAACAAGCATCCAGAGAAACACTTTTTGGGGAATCCGAATGTCTTGTTTACAGATTTCCTAATTCAGGGCATGGCGTGTGCATTCATGGCAAATTGAACCAACAAACGGGGCATGGCGTGTGCATTCATGGCAAATTGAACCAACAAATGGGGCATGGCGTGTGCATTCATGGCAAATTGAACCAACACACGGGGCATGGCGTGTGCATTCATGGCAAATTGAACCAACAAACAGGGCATGGCGTGTGCATGGCAAATTGAACCACTTGGAGGGGAAATCAGCACCCAGGCTCCAAGAACATGTGATGAACAAACTTAGCCAGTAGGGTTATGATATTGTAGTATTTGTATGATAGATTCCGTAGTAGGCAGTGTTTCATGTTACCTAGCTCAGACAACCTGGTTCACGGCACCAACTGTAGAAGGTCTGTTTGAAGTACTTCAGCCATGATGTATAGAATCATATTTAAAGCAATGCATGCCACATCTGACAGATGTTTGTTTCTTAAGGTCTCCAATATCTCTCATTTATTTGCTTTATTTTGTGTTATACTTTTCTTTAGCAGGCTTTAAATAGATCCATTTATCTATGGAATATGTTTTTATGTTGTTTTGGTACTTATCCCCATGTTATTTTCTTCATAATTTCTTCCAAATTTCACAATTTTAAATGTTGTACAGTTAAACCTGTCTTAAGCAGTCAACCCAGGTAGTGACAAATCTGTGAGATGGTTGCTTATGTCCGATTATTGCAGTGGTTATCTCGCTCTCTTCTCACCAAATACAACCAGGTTCAATAAAGTTGGCTGCTTAATAGAGGTAACTGCTACACAGGTTTTACAGTAGAGTGAAATTAAATTTCAATTATCAGTTAAATTGTTTTGCTCTTAATCACCATGTGACTGATGTGTGATGCATTAGGTCAAGAACATTGCGTACCTGGATGGTAGAACTAGGAGCTATATGATATATTTACACTGCAGAACATGGTTCCATATACACGTGTATACGGAATCCATATGCGGGAATGTACAGTCCAGCATATATGGATTCCTATGATGAATCCATACATACACCCTTATATACTTGGATGTGCATGCCCCATACGCTACCGTATATGGACCCACTTCGCACAGTCGTAGCCAAGCACTGTTTGCTGCCGTAGCTCTAACCTCGTGTTGTTTTGTATTTTTGCATGATCAGAGTGCCAAATGGAACGTGTACCAACCAGAATCACGAGTATCAGGAAGCTTGGGACACGTAAGTTTCACCTTTTCTCTCGCCACATACCATTAGTTTGATCGCTGGCCAGATATATGTTTGTGAGATGGTAGGGTGGTCTCCATATACAACTGTTTGCTTTTGTTACAGATATTCCGAATTCCTCCCATGTTGTTAGTTATTCCGATTTCCTCCCATGTTGTTACAGTTATTCCGATTTCCTCCCATGTTGTTACAGTTATTCCGATTTCCTCCCATGTTCCACATGAAGGACCACAGTATTATCATAATATAAATGCCCTGCCATTTCCTACCCTGCCATTTCCTACCTTGCCATTTCCTACCCTGCCATTTCCTACCCTGCCATTTCCTACCCTGCCATTTCCTACCATGCCATTTCCTACCTTGCCATTTCCTACCTTGCCATTTCCTACCCTGCCATTTCCTACCCTGCCATTTCCTACCTTGCCATTTCCTACCCTGCCATTTCCTACCCTGCCATTTCCTACCCTGCCATTTCCTACCCTGCATTTCCTGCCCTGCCATGCCATTCCTACTTGCCATTTCCTACCTTGCCATTTCCTACCCTGCCATTTCCTATCTTGCCATTTCCTACCTTGCCATTTCTACCTTGCCATTTCCTACCCTGCCATTTCCTACCCTGCCATTTCCTACCTTGCCATTTCCTACCTTGCATTTCCTACCCTGCCATTTCCTACCCTGCCATTTCCTACCCTGCCATTTCCTACCCTGCCATTTCCTACCCTGCCTTTCCTGCCCTGCCATTTCCTACCTTGCCATTTCCTACCCTGCCATTTCCTACCTTGCCATTTCCTACCCTGCCATTTCCTACCCTGCCATTTCCTACCCTGCCATCTACCTTGCCATTTCCTACCTTGCCATTTCCTACCTTGCCATTTCCTACCCTGCCATTTCCTACCCTGCCATTTCCTACTTGCCATTTCCTACCCTGCCATTTCCTACCCTGCCATTTCCTACCCTGCCATTTCCTACTCTGCCATTTCCTACCCTGCCATTTCCTACCTTGCCATTTCCTACCTTGCCATTCCTACCCTGCATTTCCTACCCTGCCATTTCCTACCTTGCCATTTCCTACCTTCCCATTTCCTACCCTGCCATTTCCTACCCTGCCATTTCCTACCCTGCCATTTCCTACCCTGCCATTTCCTGCCCTGCCATTTCCTACCTTGCCATTTCCTACCCTGCCATTTCCTACCTTGCCATTTCCTACCCTGCCATTTCCTACCCTGCCATTTCCTACCCTGCCATTTCCTACCTTGCCATTTCCTACCTTGCCATTTCCTACCTTGCCATTTCCTACCCTGCCATTTCCTACCCTGCCATTTCCTACCTTGCCATTTCCTACCCTGCCATTTCCTACCCTGCCATTTCCTACTCTGCCATTTCCTACCCTGCCATTTCCTACCTTGCCATTTCCTACCTTGCCATTTCCTACCCTGCCATTTCCTACCTTGCCATTTCCTACCCTGCCATTTCCTACCCTGCCTTTTCCTGCCCTGCCCCTAAAATCCAGAACTTATGTCAATTTTATAATTGATAGAAAAAATATACTATATATACTATATATACTAAATATACTATATATACTAAATATACTAAATATACTAAATATACTATATATACTAAATATACTAAATATACTAAATATACTAAATATACTATATATACTAAATATACTAAATATACTAAATATACTATATATACTAAATATACTAAATATACTAAATATACTATATATACTATATATACTAGTGCCATGCCACCTCTATACTATATATACTATATATACTAGTGCCATGCCACCTCTATACTATATATACTATATATACTATATATACTAGTGCCATGCCACCTCTATACTATATATACTATATATACTAGTGCCATGCCACCTCTATACTATATATACTATATATACTATATATACTAGTGCCATGCCACCTCTATACTATATATACTATATATATATTACTAGTGCCATGCCACCTCTATACTATATATACTATATATACTAGTGCCATGCCACCTCTATACTATATATACTATATTACTATATATACTAGTGCCATGCCACCTCTATACTATATATACTATATATACTAGTGCCATGCCACCTCTATACTATATATACTATAATATATACTAGTGCCATGCCACCTCTATACTATATAGCTACTATAATACTATATACTATATATACTAGTGCCATGCCACCTCTATACTAATATACTATATATACTATATATACTAGTGCCATGCCACCTCTATACTATATATACTATATATACTAGTGCCATGCCACCTCTATACTATATATACTATATATACTATATATACTAGTGCCATGCCACCTCTATACTATATATACTATATATACTAGTGCCATGCCACCTCTATACTATATATATACTATATATACTAGTGCCATGCCACCTCTATACTATATATACTATATATACTAGTGCCATGCCACCTCTATACTATATATACTATATATACTAGTGCCATGCCACCTCTATACTATATATACTATATATACTAGTGCCATGCCACCTCTATACTATATATACATTATATATACTAGTGCCATGCCACCTCTATACTATATATACTATATATACTAGTGCCATGCCACCTCTATACTATATATACTAAATATACTATATATACTAGTGCCATGCCACCTCTATACTATATATACTATATATACTAGTGCCATGCCACCTCTATACTATATATACTATATATACTATATATACTAGTGCCATGCCACCTCTATAACAGGATGACAATTGTCTTAACCAATTTCATTCTGGATACATTTAACGGCTTTTGCAAACAACATAGATCCAGATCAGCCGCAGCGTGACGCTGCATGCTGATCAGGATCTATGTTGTTTGCTACATAGCCAAGTGTCTTAGCAAGATCATCTGAATAGCAAACAGCATAGAGCCTGACTAGAAGGCATGTTCCATGGCTGCTGATCTGGCTCTATGTTTTTTTGCAAATACTGTTTGAACGGTATCCAGAATGAAATGGGTTAATAGTTATCAGTTATCTGTTTAATATAGAATCTTACACTCGTGGTGATTTCATACCATATTGTATGAAACAAGTTTTGCTATTTTGCTATTAAGCGAACCTTTTGGCGAACTTAATAGAAACATTCCAAAAAAGTTATATAAAATATGGTATGAAATCACCACAAATGTAAGATCGTTTTTATCACATTACCATAGTAACAACAACCATAAATTTGAGGAAATAAAACGTTTCCGTTTGTTGGTCTGGTATATATTTGAGCATTAAGCTGCATCCGTACGTTTCTAGTAAATAGTCCCTAATAATCGAACAACTACTTCATACAACTAATCAACAGCATTGTTTTTAATCACTGTATTAGGCTACTACGTATTTAGCAATTTATTCCAGGTGTTATTAAATGTGTGGACATATAAACATTTATGTCATGGCTATATTACACTGAATACAAGCAAAGTTATGTGATAAATGGCTTAATGTCCTCACAAATTACTGATATCAATTGAAAAAATAAGATCAGTAGGTTGGAAAACTAGCAGTATGTTCAACCAGACTTCTTTGAATATTTAACCAAATATTTTAAATTCTTTAAAATATTGTACCTCAAAGTGATATCGCAAATCATCTTTGGAATCACTGCTGTTCTTATCATTTAATTAAAACAATTAGCTTTTGTAGTCCATATAAGAATTAAAATCAAGGCGTTGTAACTTGAGACGAAGCCCAGCATACACCATGGATCGATGCTGCACCATTTATGCATGTACTTTGCATGACAAAAGAATGGCAAGAGATGCAGTTATGCATGTGCATTGCATGTGCAGGAGTTGAGATGCCTCGAGAGATTGCTTAGACAATTCGTCACAACAATTACGGAGTGCTGACAGTTACTGTAATGAGGTTTTTCCAAATACATTGCCTTGTGTGCTAAGATTTAGCTCACCTGGGTTGCCACATTTGATCTCATGAACTAATGATAGTGAAGTTGCCACATTTAATCTCATGAACTAATGATAGTGAAGTTGCCACATTTAATCTCATGAACTAATGATAGTGAAGTTGCCACATTTAATTTCATGAACCAATGGTTGTAAAGTTGCCACATTTAATCTCATGAACCAATGGTAGTGAAGTTGCCACATTTAATCTCATGAACTAATGATAGTGAAGTTGCCACATTTAATTTCATGAACCAATGGTAGTGAAGTTGCCACATTTGATCTCATGAACCAATGGTAGTGAAGTTGCCACATTTGATCTCATGAACCAATGGTAGTGAAGTTGCCACATTTAATCTCATGAACCAATGGTAGTGAAGTTGCCACATTTAATCTCATGAACCAATGGTAGTGAAGTTGCCACATTTGATCTCATGAACCAATGGTAGTGAAGTTGCCACATTTAATCTCATGAACCAATGGTAGTGAAGTTGCCACACTGTAATGCATTGTATATAGGTCACTAGTGAGTATAAGACGCAGTGAAACAATCCAGAGAAATGCATGGAAAATTAGATTATTTACATATATAGAAAGCACCTGATTTAAGAGCAAAGAAAATAATCAAAACTTGTGAAAATGTAAAAATAATGGGACATACTGTAATTCATTTGGTGATTCGTAAGCATTATGAAAGAGTACTAATGACATTTGGGTATAAGACTACTAAAATAAGCATGTCACTCCGCATGTTGAGTAAATCTCAAAACACCCTACTGTGTTTTTATGTTTATTTATTGTCGCTACCAGTTTCCCATATGAGCGACGACTCCTGAAGAGATTAGTCATATTAGATTTTTGGAGGATAGTGCAATGATACAGACAGAGACCCAATCCAGAATCTCCTCTGGTTCTTTTACGTGCACGGTGTAAAGCACCGATACAAGACCTCGGTTTAGCGTCCCATCTGAAAGACTGTTAATTTTATTATGGTCAGATGGGGGATCGAACCTGTGATCCCTGGATTACCAATCCAGCGTGTTACCACTGGACTACAGATCCGTCTGTAAAAAACAAAAACAAACACCCTACTGTGTGTTTTACGTTTATTTATCGTCGCTACCGGTTGCCCATATGAGCGACGCCTCCTGAAGATATTAGTCATTTTAGATTTTGGAGGACAGTGCATGATACAGACCCATTCCAGAGTTAGTGTTCCCCTAAGCAGGAATAGGAGGGCGGCCCGCCCTGCCCCTATTGGGGGCCGCCCTTGTGCCCGAAATTCCGAAAATGCTCGCCCTCGTGTGCCTAAATTCTCAATAAAACTTGATGATAAGTATTGCAATATTGCCTGAAATCCCTCAACAAACACAAGTCCTGTGTTAGACTAATGCTATAATCTGGAATACACAGGTTTACAATCAATATGCTGTGAAATGTCCATCTATGCACTGTGTAGCCTAGAGCAACATTGACTTTACTCAAGATATTGATTACTGTGTTTTAACTGACTATGTCATATCTTTCCCACCAATGCAATGGGATCTAGCAAGCATGTATGTTAATTGTCATAGTCTTGATATTGATTTAATAGAAATTCAAAACATAAATAAACCAAAAGACTAATGTGTCATCTGCTGGTTATGTATATTGAAGAGGCAATAAATTTGACAAGTAATCATGATACATGCCAATCAGTCAATTTTCGCACATTTATGCCCCAATTTCCGTTTGAGTCATTGTTGTAAAAACAAATGTATATGATTATCGGCGTGCGATGTCCAGTTACAAGTTCTTTATAGTGAAGTCACAGACATATTGTCCCATGTGTGCAAATCTCATAATTGGCGCTAATTGATTTAAATAGTCCACAATTTGTTCTCCAATGGATGTCAATTTTACGATATATGTACGTTTTGATTTAAATGAATGTAAATGCATTATTGTTGTAATTTTCTGGCTTACATTTATGTTTAGATAATTATCTCAGATACTACACAATTGTCACGTCGTACAATATATTTTGAATTGAAATACGCAATTGGTTGCAAAATTGATTCGTCCTCAAAATGTTTCGTACTGGAAAATTGATTCATCCTCAAAATGTTTCATACTCGTAATAACATAAATAAGACCATGTCAATTCTGACCTTTTAAGTACAGGCAACATGAAAAAATGCCCTTTTTTGTACCTGCGCACTGCCCTTTTTTCAGTCTTGGGGAAACACTAAGAGTCTCCTCTGGTTCTTTTACGTGCACTGTGTAAAGCACCAACACGAGACCTCGGTTTAATGTCCCATCTGAAAGACTGATAATTTTATTAGGGTCAGACGGGGGATCGAACCTGTGATCCCTGGATTACCAGTCCAGCGTGTTACCACTGGACTACAGATCCGTCTGTAAAAAGCATCCTACCTGTGTGTGTTTTACGTTTATTTATCGTCGCTACCGGTTGCCCATATGAGCGACGCCTCCTGAAGAGATTAGTTATTTTAGATTTTGGAGGATAGTGCAATAGTCTCCAGTAAGTTTTATGATGATATTCTCTACAATATTTGTGTAATGTTCGATCTGCAATATCATATGCAATTAATTAATTTTAGATTACCATATACTTTCTCCACTTGTAGATCTGTTAATTGACTGACTTTGAACAGACATAACTTTGGTAAATTAACACCAATTAACACAGGGTTTAAAACACTTGAAATGGAACTTAATTGTAATTATTACGGATTATTATTGCTAGATTAGCCAATTAATATGTACAAAACAGCAACCTTGCTGATAGTTGTAATCTGCTCTGACACTGTTCCTATTTGTATTATGGCTTTGGGTATGTTTGCTTGGAACAAAATTAATGCCAATGATATCAATCTAAAGAAATATCTAATTTTTACTTGTTTTTCAAAAATACATATTCAATGGATAAATTGGAAAGTTTAAGTAACTAAAAGTCAATACAAAGAAAGACAAAATAGTATTTGAATGTCTCATTCTGTAACACCATCTGAAGGGTCAAATCATGCCGTAAATTGAAAATTATTATGCAAAACTTAAAGACGGCTTAAATTAAGATAACTTAAATTAAAAGAATTACGGTAATTTATATAAAATGACATGATAGTAGCAATTTAAATGACTTAATTGAATATTAAGTGCTGGCCCAGATGCATTTCCTCAATGCCTGCCATTTAATAACTGACTTTAAGTTTTTCTGTAAAGAAACTTGGTGGATTTCGATTTATGATCACTCTCCATTGAAGTTGCAGATAGCTTACAATGCTTTCTGCTGTTGTTAATCATGGCACTACTTTCTCTTGGGTTTTGAATGATGTCAATGTTCTGTATTTTGCATGCACACTTCTAGGGCAGCAGTAGTTATTGTTTGCCTTCTAAACACGAGATGGGTATCGATTGTACGAAGAATGGTTTCTGTTTAGATAGAAAATTGTGTAAATCATAATTTTTGTTGATTAGTTCTAGACAGGAGTGGTATTTTGTTGCTTGACTGAAAATGCTTCAGTTTAGCTATTAGTAATGTTGTTTCCTTATAATTCAGCCAAGTGTTTTAACTCACACTATCCGAATAGCAAATAGCTTACCGGTATAGCATTAGGCCGCACATTCTGTGCTGTCTGATCTGGCTCTATGCTGTTTGCAAAAGCAACTTTAGTTGTGATTAGCAGGTTACGGCAATTTTTGTTTTTGTTGCTTCAGTGGAAAAGGGGCCTCCTCTATGGTCGATTGGTTACAGTCACTGACTGGTTGGTTACAGTCACTGACTGGTTGGTTACAGTCACGGACTGGTTGGTTACAGTCACTGACTGGTTGGTTACAGTCACGGACTGGTTGGTTACAGTCACTGACTGGTTGGTTACAGTCACTGACTGGTTGGTTACAGTCACGGACTGGTTGGTTACAGTCACTGACTGGTTGGTTACAGTCACTGACTGGTTGGTTACAGTCACTGACTGGTTGGTTACAGTCACGGACTGGTTGGTTACAGTCACGGACTGGTTGGTTACAGTCACTGACTGGTTGGTTACAGTCACTGACTGGTTGGTTACAGTCACGGACTGGTTGGTTACAGTCACTGACTGGTTGGTTACAGTCACTGACTGGTTGGTTACAGTCACTGACTGGTTGGTTACAGTCACGGACTGGTTGGTTACAGTCACTGACTGGTTGGTTACAGTCACTGACTGGTTGGTTACAGTCACTGACTTCAAATCATTTGCCTCTCTGTAGGTTCGAAATTCCACTGTGGCATTGAATTCTTTATGTGGGGAAGCTCTTCAGCTTGGTGGTTTTACCTGGGTGCCTTAAAACTGTTCAGAGATTTGAAGTCTTCCTCCACCAATAATAGCTAGAGAATACTCACATGACTGGTGCCACAAATAAAATGTAGATGTGACATGTATATGTGTACTAACCAATCATATAATACAATAACCAGTAATATACTGATAATCAGATTACACAGCTGGTATTCCAAGGGAACATTATGTGCCACCCTGTACATCTGTGTTATTGTCCATCTGTCCATCTTTAGACACACACTATTAACTCATTCATTTAGATTTCATCCAATCTTTAGGAACCTTGGCCACTAATACCTGTGACAAACTGGAATACCAGGTGTATTTACCCTATATCAACCCAACTTTTGTCAAACTTTCACTTTACAATGTGTGACAATGGACAGAACCAAACACATGTGCAGTAGATGCACAACAAATTTCAGCCAAACTATGCAAATGTCTAATCAAGGGCAAACTCAACCAGCTGTATAACCAGGGAGACACCATTGATCAAGTGAAGCTGTACTGACAAAAGGTCAATGTCGAACTATTGTCAAGGTCAATGTCAAACTAGGGAGACCCACGGCCAATATCAAACTAGGGATACCCAAAGTCAATGTGAAGCTAGTGACACCCAAGGTATATGTCAAACTCGAGAGACACAAGGTCATTGTCAAACAAACTAGGGAGGTCCATGGTCAATGTCAAACTAGGGAGGTCCATGGTCAATGTCAAACTAGGGAGATCCATGGTCAATGTCAAACAAACTAGGGAGGTACATGGTCAATGTCAACAAACTAGGGAGATCCATGGTCAATGTCAAACAAATTAGGGAGATCCATGGTCAATGTCAAACTAGGGAAATCCATGGTCAATGTCAAACTAGGGAGATCCATGGTCAATGTCAAACAAATTAGGGAGATCCATGGTCAATGTCAAACTAGGGAAATCCATGGTCAATGTCAAACTAGGGAGATCCATGGTCAATGTCAAACAAACTAGGGAGAACCATGGTCAATGTCAAACTAGGGAGTTCCATGGTCAATGTCAAACTAGGGAGGTCCATGGTCAATGTCAACAAACTAGGGAGATCCATGGTCAATGTCAAACTAGGGAGTTCCATGGTCAATGTCAAACTAGGGAGTTCCATGGTCAATGTCAAACTAGGGAGGTCCATGGTCAATGTCAAACAAACTAGGGAGATCAATGGTCAATGTCAAACTAGGGAGTTCCATGGTCAATGTCAAACTAGGGAGTTCCATGGTCAATGTCAAACTAGGGAGGTCCATGGTCAATGTCAAACTAGGGAGATCCATGGTCAATGTCAAACTAGGGAGGTCCATGGTCAATGTCAAACTAGGGAGGTCCATGGTCAATGTCAAACAAACTAGGGAGATCCATGGTCAATGTCAAACTAGGGAGTTCCATGGTCATTGTCAAACTAGGGAGATCCATGGTCAATGTCAAACAAACTAGGGAGATCCATGGTCAATGTCAAACAAACTAGGGAGATCCATGGTCAATATCAAACAAACTAGGGAGATCCATGGTCAATATCAAACTAGGGAGATCCATGATCAATGTCAAACAAACTAGGGAGATCCATGATCAATGTCAAACAAACTAGGGAGATCCATGATCAATGTCAAACAAACTAGGGAGAACCATGGTCAATGTCAAACTAGGGAGATCCATGGTCAATGTCAAACTAGGGAGATCCATGGTCAATGTCAAACAAACTAGGGAGATCCATGGTCAATGTCAAACAAACTAGGGAGAACCATGGTCAATGTCAAACTAGGGAGATCCATGATCAATGTCAAACAAACTAGGGAGATCCATGATCAATGTCAAACAAACTAGGGAGATCCATGGTCAATGTCAAACTAGGGATATCCATGGTCAATGTCAAACTAGGGAGTTCCATGGTCATTGTCAAACTAGGGAGCTCCATGGTCACTGTCAAACAAACTAGGGAGGTACATGGTCAATGTCAAACTAGGGAGAACCATGGTCAATGTCAAACTAGGGAGATCCATGGTCAATGTCAAACTAGGGAGTTCCATGGTCATTGTCAAACTAGGGAGTTACATGGTCATTGTCAATCTAGGGAGGTCTATGGTCAATGTCAAACTAGGGAGATCCATGGTCATGGTCAAACTAGGGAGTTCCATGGTCATTGTCAAACTAGGGAGGTACATGGTCAATGTCAAACTAGGGAGATCCATGGTCATTGTCAAACTAGGGAGATCCATGGTCATTGTCAAACTAGGGAGATCCATGGTCATTGTCAAAATAGGGAGATCCATGGTCAATGTCAAACTAGGGAGATCCATGGTCATTGTCAAACTAGGGAGATCCATGGTCAATGTCAAACTAGGGAGATCCATGGTCATTGTCAAACTAGGGAGCTCCATGGTCAATGTCAATCCAATAGCTAAATGGCTGGCTGTCATATGTATGGATAGCTAAATGGCTGTTGTATGTATGAATAGCTAAATGGATGTTGTATGTATGGATAGCTAAATGGCTGTTGTATGTATAAATAGCTAATTGGCTGGTGTATGTATGAATAGCTAAATGGATGTTGTATGTATGGATAGCTAAATGGCTGTTGTATGTATAAATAGCTAATTGGCTGGTGTATGTATGGATAGGTAAATGGCTGTTGTATGTATGGATAGCTAAATGGATGTTGTATGTATGGATAGCTAAATGGCTGTCATATGTATGGATAGCTAAATGGCTGTTGTATGTATGAATAGCTAAATGGATGTTGTATGTATGGATAGCTAAATGGCTGTTGTATGTATGGATAGCTAAATGGATGTTGTATGTATGGATAGCTAAATGGATGTTGTATGTATGGATAGCTAAATGGATGTTGTATGTATGGATAGCTAAATGGATGTTGTATGTATGGATAGCTAAATGGATGTTGTATGTATGGATAGCTAAATGGATGTTGTATGTATAAATAGCTAATTGGCTGGTATGTATGGATAGGTAAATGGATGTTGTATGTATGGATAGCTAAATGGATGTTGTATGTATAAATAGCTAATTGGCTGGTGTATGTATGGATAGGTAAATGAATGTTGTATGTATGGATAGCTAAATGGATGTTGTATGTATGGATAGCTAAATGGATGTTGTATGTATGGATAGCTAAATGGATGTTGTATGTATGGATAGCTAAATGGATGTTGTATGTATGGATAGCTAAATGGATGTTGTATGTATAAATAGCTAATTGGCTGGTATGTATGGATAGGTAAATGGATGTTGTATGTATGGATAGCTAAATGGATGTTGTATGTATGGATAGCTAAATGGATGTTGTATGTATGGATAGCTAAATGGATGTTGTATGTATGGATAGCTAAATGGCTGTCATATGTATGGATAGCTAAATGGCTGTTGTATGTATGAATAGCTAAATGGATGTTGTATGTATGGATAGCTAAATGGCTGTTGTATGTATGGATAGCTAAATGGATGTTGTATGTATGGATAGCTAAATGGATGTTGTATGTATGGATAGCTAAATGGATGTTGTATGTATGGATAGCTAAATGGATGTTGTATGTATGGATAGCTAAATGGATGTTGTATGTATGGATAGCTAAATGGATGTTGTATGTATAAATAGCTAATTGGCTGGTATGTATGGATAGGTAAATGGATGTTGTATGTATGGATAGCTAAATGGATGTTGTATGTATAAATAGCTAATTGGCTGGTGTATGTATGGATAGGTAAATGAATGTTGTATGTATGGATAGCTAAATGGATGTTGTATGTATGGATAGCTAAATGGATGTTGTATGTATGGATAGCTAAATGGATGTTGTATGTATGGATAGCTAAATGGATGTTGTATGTATGGATAGCTAAATGGATGTTGTATGTATAAATAGCTAATTGGCTGGTATGTATGGATAGGTAAATGGATGTTGTATGTATGGATAGCTAAATGGATGTTGTATGTATAAATAGCTAATTGGCTGGTGTATGTATGGATAGGTAAATGGATGTTGTATGTATGGATAGCTAAATGGATGTTGTATGTATGGATAGCTAAATGGATGTTGTATGTATGGATAGCTAAATGGATGTTGTATGTATGGATAGCTAAATGGATGTTGTATGTATGGATAGCTAAATGGATGTTGTATGTATGGATAGCTAAATGGATGTTGTATGTATGGATAGCTAAATGGATGTTGTATGTATGGATAGCTAAATGGATGTTGTATGTATAAATAGCTAATTGGCTGGTATGTATGGATAGGTAAATGGATGTTGTATGTATGGATAGCTAAATGGATGTTGTATGTATAAATAGCTAATTGGCTGGTGTATGTATGGATAGGTAAATGGATGTTGTATGTATGGATAGCTAAATGGATGTTGTATGTATGGATAGCTAAATGGATGTTGTATGTATGGATAGCTAAATGGATGTTGTATGTATGGATAGCTAAATGGATGTTGTATGTATGGATAGCTAAATGGATGTTGTATGTATGGATAGCTAAATGGCTCAAAGACCAACATCTCAGTACTATACCTCTCTTGAGGAAGAAATGAAAGTGATGTTGATAGATTTATCTCTGGATAATAATAGGGTTACAGCTATTTCTCTTTTGTAATTAGGCACCGAGACGAAAAATCAATGAGGCCACACACAGTGTACAAACACCCACCATTAACGCTGATTCCAAAATATTTACAATATACATGTTTACTGGTACCTGATCATTTAAGAGGTAACGGTACCATATATTTACAATATACATGTTTACTGGTACCTGATCATTTAAGAGGTAACGGTACCATATATTTACAATATACATGTTTACTGGTACCTGATCATTTAAGAGGTAACGGTACCATATATTTACAATATACATGTTTACTGGTACCTGATCATTTAAGAGGTAACGGTACCATATATTTACAATATACATGTTTACTGGTACCTGATCATTTAAGAGGTAACGGTACCATATATTTACAATATACATGTTTACTGGTACCTGATCATTTAAGAGGTAACGGTACCATATATTTACAATATACATGTTTACTGGTACCTGATCATTTAAGAGGTAACGGTACCATATATTTACAATATACATGTTTACTGGTACCTGATCATTTAAGAGGTAACGGTACCATATATTTACAATATACATGTTTACTGGTACCTGATCATTTAAGAGGTAACGGTACCATATATTTATATATACAATTTTAAATGTTTAGGGTCCTCTGTGACTCGAGTGGTTAAGGTTGTTGTTTAGGGTCCTCTGTGACTCGAGTGGTTAAGGTTGTTGTTTAGGGTCCTCTGTGACTCGAGTGGTTAAGGTTGTTGTTTAGGGTCCTCTGTGACTCGAGTGGTTAAGGTTGTTGTTTAGGGTCCTCTGTGACTCGAGTGGTTAAGGTTGTTGTTTAGGGTCCTCTGTGACTCGAGTGGTTAAGGTTGTTGATTAGGGTCCTCTATGACTCGAGTGGTTAAGGTTGTTGTTTAGGGTCCTCTGTGACTCGAGTGGTTAAGGTTGT
>CM026391.1:45139919-45171354 GCA_014843695.1 Archivesica marissinica
TACCTGATCATTTAAGAGGTAACGGTACCATATATTTACAATATACATGTTTACTGGTACCTGATCATTTAAGAGGTAACGGTACCATATATTTACAATATACATGTTTACTGGTACCTGATCATTTAAGAGGTAACGGTACCATATATTTACAATATACATGTTTACTGGTACCTGATCAAGAGGTAACGGTACCATATATTTACAATATACATGTTTACTGGTACCTGATCAAGAGGTAACGGTACCATATATTTACAATATACATGTTTACTGGTACCTGATCAAGAGGTAACGGTACCATATATTTACAATATACATGTTTACTGGTACCTGATCAAGAGGTAACGGTACCATATATTTACAATATACATGTTTACCGGTACCTGATCAAGAGGTAACGGTACCATATATTTACAATATACATGTTTACTGGTACCTGATCATTTAAGAGGTAACGGTACCATATATTTATATATACAATTTTAAATGTTTAGGGTCCTCTATGACTCGAGTGGTTAAGGTTGTTGTTTAGGGTCCTCTGTGACTCGAGTGGTTAAGGTTGTTGTTTAGGGTCCTCTGTGACTCGAGTGGTTAAGGTTGTTGTTTAGGGTCCTCTGTGACTCGAGTGGTTAAGGTTGTTGTTTAGGGTCCTCTGTGACTCGAGTGGTTAAGGTTGTTGTTTAGGGTCCTCTGTGACTCGAGTGGTTAAGGTTGTTGACATCAAATAATTTGCCCCTCACCGTTGTAGGTTAGAATACAAATGGGGAAATTCTTCCATGTGAGGAAGCTATCCAGGTGGTTCTTGAGAGTCGCCGTAATGACTTAAGCTGTTGGTGCGACTTTTAACACCAACAACAATTATTTAAATTTTAAGTTAAAATTTGAAGTTTTGTCCATTCACAAAGTATATGTAAATAGTGCATAAATTTGCATATGAATTATAGTTTTATTTTTCCATTAGCAGAAAAAAAATCAGTCTGCATAATACAGATTATTCAATGAAAAACATTCTGTGTATTGGAGAATATATCAGCAGAACTGGCAATTGCCTATATGAGATGCCAGTTTTTCTCATTGGCAACTGCCCATATGGTAAAGTTGAAAGATTACTTTGATGGTGTATATTGTGACATTCATGGAACATGGAGAGAATAAGAACAGACTATCTGGTCTCCAGGGTTGTAGGTTATAGACTGAACAACCTTAAACTAGTAGCAGCTTCCATAGGCATTCAGTCAGTTTTACCTAATATAGGATTTTACAGACACAGAATGGAGAATAACTGTTGGAAAATATAGTTGCTTTCTATTGTTGCTTATTTGTGCTATTCATTGAATAATAACCAGATATTTATTGATAAAATAAAGATTTCTTGCATATAAATAATTAATTATATTAACAGTGAAATTTGAAGATAATTGCATCATAGATAATTTGTGCATTCATCAGTCGTACATTAATTTGTGCATTGTGGAATTCATCAGTCGTACATTAATTTGTGCATTGTGGAATTCATCAGTCGTACATTAATTTGTGCATTGTGGAATTCATCAGTCGTACATTAATTTGTGCATTGTGGAATTCATCAGTCGTACATTAATTTGTGCATTGTGGAATTCATCAGTCGTACATTAATTTGTGCATTGTGGAATTCATCAGTCGTACATTAATTTGTGCATTGTGGAATTCATCAGTCGTACATTAATTTGTGCATTGTGGAATTGCAGTATAAAGTTTTATTATATTGAAGTTGTTGGGTGGCTAGAAACAAGTGTATAGTTTACTATTATAACAAGTATAAATGTTATAACTTTGAGATTTTAATCATTGGAACCGTACTCGATAATTGGTTTTTATGAGAATTGTGTTGCAGTCTGATGTTCAAGTGAAACTAATAGACAGGATATCCCTGCTTTATAATATATACAATTTCTGGTGAAAATTTTAATTTTGCTGAGAAATTGTATTGAAGCTTAAGAATGGTTTCCAGGAGGAAGGTTATAGCAAAGTAAGTAAATTTAATGTTTGAAATCTCATTTTATGTATTGATTTTCTTTGACTTGTAAATAATATTGTATTCTACAAGATACAAGCTTTTAGTTCTTAGTTTAAAATGAAAGTTTTAGAAAAATGGGTAAAATATACAATGCATAATGGTAGCCGACAATGATAAATATTTCTCATATATATATTGCTCTCGTATGTGAAATTGTTTTTTATATTTGCACTGCAGTGATGATTTCCCTCCATATTTTCATACAACTTTCTTCATTGAGTGATGTCTTACAACTAAAACAGACTTAATAAATAAAGTTAATTGAAACATGTTTGAAGGCATTATTATTTTCAAAGTTTGTGACGTTGATAGTATTGTTGACTATTTAAAGTGAGCTCATGAGGAGATTCGTACCTGTTGAAAGTAGACATTTATGGACGTATATATTTGTATGTGTTTGGTTGAATAAAGTTTAGCATGTTCTTATATAGAATTCTTATATATAGTAGCATAGGTATTGATTTGGTGTACTAACTTGGAATGTTATTATGTACAGTAACAATAACTGATTGAGTCATCGTCATATTTACATGGCCTTAGTTTAAACATTATTTATTTCCGTATTTGTACATGTAATCAAGAAATGAACATTTTACATATAATTTAACAGCAGTAGACTGAAAGGGATTAGAATGAAAGAAAACTTATATAGTTCTTCTCCTTAGAAGGAAGAAGATCTGATGTTGCGCCATAAAACAGACAATAGGTTTAATTGGGCAATAATATTATAAGTGTTTGAGTGATCTTGAGAATTTGACAGAATTATATCGAATATTCGCCGACCGAATATTCGAATAGCAAAATCGCTATTCGTTGACATCCCTAATCTATAGTTATATAAATACTGGTTTTATCATCATGCTGCTTATTTGGTTAACCGGAGGCGAGGGTAAATAAGCTCGATCATCATCCTGCTTATTTGGTTAACCGGAGGCGAGGGTAAATAAGCTCAATCATCATCCTGCTTATTTGGTTAACCGGAGGCGAGGGTAAATAAGCTCAATCATCGTCCTGCTTATTTGGTTAACCGGAACCGAGGGTAAATAAGCTCAATCATCTTCCTGCTTATTTGGTTAACCGGAACCGAGGGTAAATAAGCTCAATCATCTTCCTGCTTATTTGGTTAACCGGAACCGAGGGTAAATAAGCTCAATCATCTTCCTGCTTATTTGGTTAACCGGAACCGAGGGTAAATAAGCTCAATCATCTTCCTGCTTATTTGGTTAA
The DNA here is from genome assembly GCA_014843695.1 of Archivesica marissinica. NCBI lineage: Eukaryota > Metazoa > Mollusca > Bivalvia > Venerida > Vesicomyidae > Archivesica > Archivesica marissinica. The sequence goes on from CM026391.1 coordinate 45,143,206, forward strand.
CCGGAACCGAGGGTAAATAAGCTCAATCATCTTCCTGCTTATTTGGTTAACCGGAACCGAGGGTAAATAAGCTCAATCATCTTCCTGCTTATTTGGTTAACCGGAACCGAGGGTAAATAAGCTCAATCATCTTCCTGCTTATTTGGTTAACCGGAACCGAGGGTAAATAAGCTCAATCATCTTCCTGCTTATTTGGTTAACCGGAACCGAGGGTAAATAAGCTCAATCATCTTCCTGCTTATTTGGTTAACCGGAACCGAGGGTAAATAAGCTCAATCATCATCCTGCTTATTTGGTTAACCGGAGGCGAGGGTAAATAAACTCAATCATCATCCTGCTTATTTGGTTAACCGGAGGCGAGGGTAAATAAGCTCAATCATCATCCTGCTTATTTGGTTAACCGGAGGCGAGGGTAAATAAGCTCAATCATCATCCTGCTTATTTGGTTAACCGGAGGCGAGGGTAAATAAGCTCAACCATCATGCTGCTTATTTGGTTAACCGGAGCCGAGGGTAAATAAGCTCAATCATCATCCTGCTTATGTGGTTAACCGGAGCCGAGGGTAAATAAGCTCAATCATCATCCTGCTTATTTGGTTAACCGGAGCCGAGGGTAAATAAGCTCAATCATCATCCTGCTTATGTGGTTAACCGGAGCCGAGTTATATTAATAAGCTCAATCATCATCCTGCTTATTTGGTTAACAGGAGGCGAGGGTAAATAAGCTCAATCATCATCCTGCTTATGTGGTTAACCGGAGCCGAGGTATATTAATAAGCTCAATCATCATGCTGCTTATTTGGTTAACCGGAGGCGAGGGTAAATAAGCTCAATCATCATCTTGCTTATTTGGTTAACTGGAGGCGAGGGTAAATAAGCTCAATCATCATCCTGCTTATGTGGTTAACCGGAGGCGAGGGTAAATAAGCTCAATCATCATCCTGCTTATTTGGTTAACCGGAACCGAGGGTAAATAAGCTCAATCATCTTCCTGCTTATTTGGTTAGCCGGAGGCGAGGGTAAATAAGCTCAATCATCATCCTGCTTATTTGGTTAACCGGAGCCGAGGTATATTAATAAGCTCAATCATCATCCTGCTTATTTGGTTAACCGGAGGCGAGGGTAGTTTATACAAATTTATTTTAGCTCGATTGCGAAACAAGTTATTTCAACTTATATAAATCACTCTCGAGACCTCATTCCTGATGGAATCCATCGCCACGAGGGAGAGAGAAGAAGCAACGTGGAATTTAAATGCCTTGCCTAAGGGCACAATCGTAACGGCTCCAGTGGGGCTCGAAGGCGAGGGTAAATAAGCTCAATCATCATGCTGCTTATTTGGTTAACCGGAGGCGAGGGTAAATAAGCTCAATCATCATGCTGCTTATTTGGTTAACCGGAGGCGAGGGTAAATAAGCTCAATCATCTTCCTGCTTATTTGGTTAACCGGAGGCGAGGGTAAATAAGCTCAATCATCATGCTGCTTATTTGGTTAACCGGAGGCGAGGGTAAATAAGCTCAATCATCATGCTGCTTATTTGGTTAACCGGAGGCGAGGGTAAATAAGCTCAATCATCATCCTGCTTATTTGATTAACCGGAGGCGAGGGTAAATAAGCTCAATCATCATGCTGCTTATTTGGTTAACCGGAGGCGAGGGTAAATAAGCTCAATCATCATCCTGCTTATTTGGTTAACCGGAGGCGAGGGTAAATAAGCTCAATCATCGTCCTGCTTATTTGGTTAACCGGAGGCGAGGGTAAATAAGCTCAATCATCTTCCTGCTTATTTGGTTAACCGGAGGCGAGGGTAAATAACCGAAAGCGAAAGTAGGACTTTCCGAGTCGATCGGTCACGCACTTGTTTACAATCGGAACGCATCGTCCGCACTTGTTTACATTCGGAATGCATCGTCCCCATTTGTCCCACGTTGTCTTTTTATTGAATTACTTGACATTCCAACATTGTTTTCTAAATCCACTGCTGTTTCACGCATGCGCGCTGTTCATGTTTACATTTCGTGTGTTGATAAACATATTGCATTTGTTGATAAACAATTTGCGTATCCGATGGTATTATTTATTGGATTTTTATCGTTTCTGAGCGACTATTTCTATTTTTGTAAACACACATACATTAGTATTTATATTTTACCCAAAACATCGTTTATTACGATATGCTGCTTTAAACTGTTTGCATGCAGCATGTATGAATGTAACAGTCAAATATGTCATGCAATATCATTGCAATTGAGTTAGAAATAAGTAAAACACATTAGTGAATTGTTGTTGATCTGCTAGAATTATTTGAACTCAGGATGAAAAGAGTTACTGTGAGCTGTGGAATGTGGGAGATTCTAGCCAGGTGCTTGCCCTTGCATGAAACACCTGGATGACTTTCCTCTTTCACAAGATAGCTGGAAGTTCCACATCTGTAATGGACACAGTGGGCTGGGGTATGGGGGAATATATATACACTTAGCACAATTATTTAATAAACAATGTTTTCTATTTTCAGACAAAACTTTGTGTACCCACAACAGTTTACCACAACCAGTCCCACAATTCCCTTCTACCCGAGCGGACAGCTGGCTCACTATGACAAGTTCCACAATGCTAAGCACGAGTGGAAGGAGAAACTACGACAACGGTGTTCATGGCGATGTCTTGCAATCATCATTCTAGTCTTAATGCTGCTCATTTCATTAGGGGTGATAACGTATTTATTGAGTAAGTATACATTATATAAAATGACTAATCTCTTCAGGAAGCGTCGCTCATATGGGCAACGATAAATAAACGTAAAACACATAATTTTGCTATTGTGTTATGAACAGCGAACACAAAGTTGTAATTATATAACTGTATGTTTACTGTATATCAGCTGTTTAATATATAAGATCAATTGATCACTGCTGTCACTCCACCCCCTCACTGCTGTCACTCCACCCTCTCACTGCTGTCACTCCACCCCCTCATGGCTGTCACTCCACTCCCCTCACTGACGTCACTCCACCCTATCACTGCTGTCACTTCACCCCCTCACCGTTGTCACTACACCCCCTCACTGCTGTCACTCCACCCCCTCACTGGCTGTCACTCCACCCCTTAACTGATGTCACTCTACCCTCTCACTGCTGTCACTCCACCCCTTAACTGCTGTCACTCCACCCTCTCACTGCTGTCACTCCACCCCCTCATTGCTGTCACTCCACCCTGTCACTGCTGTTACTCCACCCCTCATTGCTGTCACTCCACCCCTCCACGCTGTCACTCCACCCCTTCACTGCTGTCACTCCACCCCCTCACTGCTGTCACTCCACCCCCTCACTGCTGTCACTCCACCCCCTCACTGCTGTCACTCCCCTCATTGCTGTCACTCCACCCTGTCACTGCTGTTACTCCACCCATTCACGGTTGTCACTCCACCCCTCCATGCTGTCACTCCACACCCTCACTGCTGTCAATCCACCCCCTCACTGATGTCACTCCACCCCCTCACTGCTGTCACTCCACCCCCTCACTGCTGTCACTCCACTCCCCACACTGCTGTCACTCCACCCCCTCACTGCTGTCACTCCACCCTCTCACTAATGTCACTCCACCCCCTCACTGCTGTCACTCCACCCCCTCACTGCTGTCACTCCACCCTCTCACTATTGTCACTCCACCCCCTCACTGCTGTCACTCCACCCCTCACTGCTGTCACTCCACCCCTCACTGCTGTCACTCCCCTCCCCTCACTGCTGTCACTCCACCCCCTCACTGCTGTCACTCCACCCTCACCATTGCCACTCCACCCCTCACTGCTGTCACTCCACCCTGTCACTGCTGTTACTCCACCCCCTCATTAGTGTCACTCCACCCCTCACTGCTGTCACTCCACCCCTCACTGCTGTCACTCAACTCCCCTCACTGTTGTCACTCCCCTCAATGCTGTCACCCCACCCCCTCACTGCTGTCACTCCACCCCTCACTGCTGTCACTCCACCCCACACTGCTGTCACTCTACCTTCTCACTGCTGTCACTCCACCCTCTCACTGCTGTCACTCCACCCCCTCACTGTTGTGACTCCACCCCCTTACTGCTGTCACTCCACCCCTCACTGCTGTCACTCCACCCCTCACTGCTGTCACTCCACTCCCTCAATGCTGTCACTCCACTCCCTCACTATTGTCACTCCACCCCCTCACTGCTGTCACTCCACCCCTCACTGCTGTCACTCCACCCCTCACTGCTGTCACTCCCCTCCCCTCACTGCTGTCACTCCACCCCCTCACTGCTGTCACTCCACCCCTCACCATTGTCACTCCACCCCTCACTGCTGTCACTCCACCCTGTCACTGCTGTTACTCCACCCCCTCACTAGTGTCACTCCACCCCTCGCTGCTGTCACTCCACCCCTCACTGCTGTCACCCCACCCCCTCACTGCTGTCACTCCACCCCCTCAATGCTGTCACTTCACCCCCTCACTATTGTCACTGCACCCCTCACTGCTGTCACTGCACTCCCCTCACTGTTGTCACTGCACTCCCCTCACTGTTGTCACTGCACTCCCCTCACTGCTGTCACTCCACCCCTCACTGATGTCACTCTACCCCCTCACTGATGTCACTCCACCCCCTCACTGCTGTCACTCCACTCCCCTCACTGTTGTCACTGCACTCCCCTCACAGTTGTCACTGCACTCCCCTCACTGCTGTCACTCCACCCCTCACTGATGTCACTCTACCCCTTCACTGATGTCACTCCGCCCCCTCACTGCTGTCACTTCACCCCCTCACTATTGTCACTGCACCGCTCACTGCTGTCACTCCACTCCCCTCACTGTTGTCACTGTATTCCCCTCACTGCTGTCACTGCACTCCCCTCACTGCTGTCACTCCACCCCCTTATTGCTGTCACTCCACCCTCTCACTGCTGTCACTCCACCCTCACTGTTGTCACTCCACCCCTCACTGCTGTCACTCCACCCCCTCACTGCTGTCACTCCACCCCTCACTGCTGTCACTCCACCCCCTCACTGATGTCACTGCACTCCCCTCACTGCTGTCACTCCACCCCCTCACTGCTGTCACTCCACCCCCTCACTGCTGTCACTCCACCCCCCTCACTGACGTCACCCCACCCCCTCACTGCTGTCATTCCACCCTGTCACTGCTGTCACTCCACCCTCTCACTGCTGTCACTCCACCCCCTCACTGCTGTCACTCCACCCCCTCACTGCTGTCACTCCACCCTGTCACTGCTGTTACTCCACCCCTTCACTGTTGTCACTCCACCCCTCCATGCTGTCACTCCACACCCTCACTGCTGTCACTCCACCCCCTCACTGATGTCACTCCACCCCCTCACTGCTGTCACTCCACCCCCTCACTGCTGTCACTCCACCCCCTCACTGCTGTCACTCCACTCCCCACACTGCTGTCACTCCACCCCCTCACTGCTGTCACTCCACCCTCTCACTATTGTCACTCCACCCCCTCACTGCTGTCACTCCACCCCCTCACTGCTGTCACTCCACCCTCTCACTATTGTCACTCCACCCCCTCACTGCTGTCACTCCACCCCTCACTGCTGTCACTCCACCCCTCACTGCTGTCACTCCACCCCTCACCATTGTCACTCCACCCCTCACTGCTGTCACTCCACCCTGTCACTGCTGTTACTCCACCCCTCATTATTGTCACTACACCCCTCACTGCTGTCACTCCACCCCTCACTGCTGTCACTCAACTCCCCTCACTGTTGTCACTCCCCTCCCTCAATGCTATCACTCCACCCCCTCACTGCTGTCACTCCACCCCTCACTGCTGCCACTCCACCCCCTCACTGCTGTCCCGCCATCCCCTTACTGCTGTCACTCCACCCCTCACTGCTGTCACTCCACCCCTCACTGCTGTCACTCCACCCCCTCACTGCTGTCACTCCACCCTCTCACTGCTGTCACTCCACCCCCTCACTGCTGTCACTCCACCCCCTTACTGCTGTCACTCCACCCCTCACAGCTGTCACTCCACCCCCTCACTGCTGTCACTCCACCCCTCACTGCTGTCACTCCACCCCCTGACTGCTGTCACTCCACCCCTCACTGCTGTCACGCCACCCCCTCACTGTTGTCACTGCACTCCCCTCACTGCTGTCACTCCACCCCTCACTGATGTCACTCCACCCCCTCACTGATGTCACTCCGCCCCCTCACTGCTGTCACTACACCCTCTCACTGCTGTCACTCCACCCCTCACTGCTGTCACTTCACCCCCTCACTATTGTCACTGCACCCCTCACTGCTGTCACTCCACTCCCCTCAATGTTGTCAGTGCACTCCCCTCACTGTTTTTACTGCACTCCCCTCATTGCTGTCACTCCACCCCTCTCTGATGTCACTCCATCCCCTCACTGATGTCACTCCGCCCCCTCACTGCTGTCACTACACCCTCTCACTATTGTCACTGCACCCCTCACTGCTGTCACTCCACTCCCCTCACTGTTGTCACTGCACTCCCTCACTGCTGTCACTGCACTCCCCTCACTGCTGTCACTCCACCCCCTTATTGCTGTCACTCCACCCTCTCACTGCTGTCACTCCACCTCTCACTGTTGTCACTCCACCCCTCACTGCTGTCACTCCACCCCTCACTGCTGTCACTCCACCCCTCACTGCTGTCACTCCACCCCCTCACTGATGTCACTCCACCCTATCACTGCTGTCACTTCACCCCCTCATTGTTGTCACTCCACCCCCTCACTGCTGTCACTCCACCCCCTCACTGCTGTCATTCCACCATGTCACTGCTGTCACTCCACCCTCACTGTTGTCACTCCACCCCCCTCACTGACGTCACTCCACCCTATCACTGCTGTCACTTCACCCCCTCATTGTTGTCACTCCACCCCCTCACTGCTGTCACTCCACCCCCTCACTGCTGTCATTCCACCCCCTCACTGCTGTCACTCCACCCCCTCACTGCTGTCACTGCACTCCCCTCACTGCTGTCACTCCACCCCCTTATTGCTGTCACTCCACCCCCTCACTGCTGTCACTCCACCCCCTCACTGCTGTCATTCCACCCTGTCACTCCACCCTCTCACTGCTGTCACTCCATCCCCTCACTGACGTCACTCCACCCTATCACTGCTGTCACTTCACCCCCTCATTGTTGTCACTCCATCCCCTCACTGCTGTCACTCCACCCCTCACTGCTGTCATTCCACCCCCTCACTGCTGTCATCCCACCCCCTCACTGCTGTCATTCCACCCCCTAACTGCTGTCACTCCACCCCCTCACTGTTGTCACTGCACTCCCCTCACTGCTGTCACTGCACTCCTCTCACTGATGTCACTCCACCCCCTCACTGTTGTCACTGCACTCCCCTCACTGCTGTCACTGCACTCCCCTCACTGCTGTCACTGCACTCCCCTCACTGCTGTCACTCCACCCCCTTATTGATGTCACTCCACCCTCTCACTGCTGTCACTCCACCCCCTCACTGCTGTCACTCCACCCCCTTATTGATGTCACTCCACCCTGTCACTGCTGTTACTCCACCCCTTCACTGTTGTCACTCCACCCCCTCACTGCTGTCACTCCACCCCCTCACTGCTGTCACTCCACCCCACTCACTGCTGTCACTCCACCCTCTCACTGCTGTCATTCCACCCCCTCACTGCTGTCACTCCACCCCTCACTGCTGTCACTGCACTCCCCTCACTGCTGTCACTCCACCCCCTTATTGCTGTCACTCCACCCCCTCACTGCTGTCACTCCACCCCCTCACTGCTGTCATTCCACCCTGTCACTCCACCCTCTCACTGCTGTCACTCCACCCCCTCACTGACGTCACTCCACCCTATCACTGCTGTCACTTCACCCCCTCATTGTTGTCACTCCATCCCTCACTGCTGTCACTCCACCCCCTCACTGCTGTCATTCCACCCCCTCACTGCTGTCATCCACCCCTCACTGCTGTCATTCCACCCCCTAACTGCTGTCACTCCACCCCCCCCCTCACTGTTGTCACTGCACTCCCCTCACTGCTGTCACTGCACTCCTCTCACTGTTGTCACTCCACCCCTCACTGCTGTCACTCCACCCCCTCACTGCTGTCACTCCACCCCACTCACTGCTGTCACTCCACCCTCTCACTGCTGTCACTCCACCCCCTCATGGCTGTCACTCCACTCCCCTCACTGACGTCACTCCACCCTATCACTGCTGTCACTTCACCCCCTCATTGTTGTCACTGCACTCCCCTCACTGCTGTCACTCCACCCCCTTATTGCTGTCACTCCACCCTCTCACTGCTGTCACTCCACCCCTCACTGTTGTCACTCCACCCTCTCACTGTTGTCACTCCACACCTCACTGCTGTCACTCCACCCCTCACTGCTGTCACTCCATCCCCTCACTGCTGTCACCCCACTCCCCTCACTGCTGTCATTCCACCCTCTCACTGCAGTCGGAATCAGTATTGATTGGGCAGTTGTGAATAGGAGTGGGGTGGGGGTACACCGATATCCTCCCTGTCTATTACAACTCTAGTGGTATTTCAAGCAGCTTGCTGAGAAGATTGTCAGGAAGCAGTTATAATGGAGGTGCCATGGTGATAGATATTAGGCAATTATTGGATTAGCAACTCTATCTCTAACACTCTCTAATAATTCCTGCTCAAAACAAAATTTCTAGATTACTCCCATCATCTGTCAATCAGAAATGGAAATGTATTTGGGGCAGTCTTTTTTACATCATCTTGATTTAAAAAAAAGTATTCTGTGCGAATTATTTTCGATTTTTATAAGGCAAATAAATTGGATTCTGATTTGCAGAGATTTCTTTTTAGATTGGGCATTAAAATGGAAATAAGGAAAGCACTTGTTCCAATGCATTGTCAAGTTGGCCATTCTTCCATAAAATTGGGTCAAATTACTTTTTTCAATCTCTTCCATCAGCCTAGCTGTCTATATTCTCAATCATTAGTGGATCTCATATGTCGAGGGAATACCATGGGGCAACTAGAAAACGTGCTATCTTTCATAATGTTGATAATTATAACACTTACAGAAAATACTCATTCCTTAAGATTAATCATAGCAGATATGATCAACAAATTACACAGTTATGATCAACAAATGGCGCGCGTAGTTATGATCAACAAATGACAAAGTTATGATCAACAAATTACAGTGTTATGATCAACAAATGGCGCTCGCATTTATGATCAACAAATTACACAGTTATGATCAACAAATGACACAGTTATGATCAACAAATGACACAGTTATGATCAACAAATTACACAGTTATGATCAACAAATGGTGCGCAGTTATGATCAACAAATGACACAGTTATGATCAACAAATGACAAAGTTATGATCAACAAATTACAGTGTTATGATCAACAAATGGCACGCGCATTTATGATCAACAAATGACACAGTTATGATCAACAAATGACACAGTTATGATCAACAAATGGGCATGCGCAGTTATGATCAACAAATGGGCATGCGCAGTTATGATCAACAAATGGGCACGCGCAGTTATGATCAACAAATGGGCATGCGCAGTTATGATCAACAAATTATACAGTTATGATCAACAAATGGGCATGCGCAGTTATGATCAACAAATGGGCATGCGCAGTTATGATCAACAAATTACACAGTTATGATCAACAAATGGGCATGCGCAGTTATGATCAACAAATGGGCATGCGCAGTCATGATCAACAAATGGGCATGCGTAGTTATGATCAACAAATGGGCATGCGCAGTTATGATCAACAAATGGGCATGCGCAGTTATGATCAACAAATGGGCATGCGCAGTTATGATCAACAAATTACACAGTTATGATCAACAAATGGGCATGCGTAGTTATGATCAACAAATGGGCGCGCGCAGTTATGATCAACAAATGGGCATGCGCAGTTATAATCAACAAATGGGCGCGCGCAGTTATGATCAACAAATGACACAGTTATGATCAACAAATGGGCCGATAAGAGATACAAGTAATATTCTAGTTTTTTGTTTTGTTTTGTTTATAATTTATTTTGTTCTTTCATAACATACAACATAATCATGTTAACAATATACATTAAATGAATTTGTAGTAGTATATTATATATTCACATGCTTACATTTATTTATCAAAATAGAAATTACTCTATTTTTTAACAATTGTGACACAGTCCTAGGGTTACAATTATATACACTACATTGTACTTGTAATTTAGTTTATTTATGTTCATGATAGATTGTCAAAGGGTAAGTAAGATAGCACGTGTTCTGCACGTGTACATTCAATAATGCCTTCACTGTACACGTGCAAAACCCATACTCTAGCTTATACTTATTGTTCATCCACTAACTGACACAGTCAGTTTTATGCGATCGACTGGCACATTCTAAATTGGCTGTAAAACTCTGAACCAGTCATTAATTTATATTTGCTACAGTTATAAATCTTACCTTTTTATTTTTCTTATTTATAGTTGGTTCAAGATCTCTGGAGAGTTTATGTTGTATTATTGCATGTCATACCAACGCAAACTAAAGCTATCAATTTTATATATTTGTTCATTGTCTTTCCAGAAACGAGATATGATGCTGTAGAGATTGTTCGCGGCATGACTTCGCACGCGGGTGATGGACATGGTAATAGCAGTACAACTTGTAACCCGTCTTGTCTTCAACGTTTAAATGTCTCGTCCAATCCTAGTGCTAGTTTAGTGCATGCAGGTAAGTGGGGTAGCCATCTTCTGATCTGCCTCACGAAAAGTAGTTCCTATACAAGCAAAAAAGTGTTTCTTGAAAAAGTAGTTCTTTATACTTGATATCGAAATCTTTGACATTGTCAAAAATAAGAACTGTAACAATTGTTATTATTTTGGCTGTTTTTAATATTTGCGTGATTCTACTGTAAATATTTTGTTATTCTATGATGATAGTAACGGCTTTTAAGATATCATTCAAAAAATGAATGAAATGTTAAAAACACTTTTTTGCCAATTGCTCTTCCTCTATAACTGAGAACTCATTACTGAGAGTGCCACAAATAAACACGTCCTGTAATTCTCTTTTGCTAATTGACTTGGATGAAAAACAATCAGATGACCTTCTTACTACTTCTAAAGCTGCGGTAAATATTTGATGCATGCGCAGTGTACAGAGTTTGTATAACTGGCCAGTATGTGGAACACCTAGTAGACACATCTCTCCACTATATACTTGTATAAACAGCCTGTATAACTGGCAAGTATATGGAACACCTAGTAGACACATCTCTCCACTATATACTTGTATAAACAGCCTGTATAACTGGCCAGTATGTGGAACACCTAGTAGACACATCTCTCCACTATATACTTGTATAAACAGCCTGTATAACTGGCCAGTATGTGGAACACCTAGTAGACACATCTCTCCACTATATACTTGTATAAACAGCCTGTATAACTGGCCAGTATGTGGAACACCTAGTAGACACATCTCTCCACTATATACTTGTATAAACAGCCTGTATAACTGGCAAGTATGTGGAACACCTAGTAGACACATCTCTCCACTATATACTTGTATAAACAGCCTGTATAACTGGCAAGTATGTGGAACACCTAGTAGACACATCTCTCCACTATATACTTGTATAAACAGCATGTATAACTGGCAAGTATGTGGAACACCTAGTAGACACATCTCTCCACTATATACTTGTATAAACAGCCTGTATAACTGGCCAGTATGTGGAACACCTTGTAGACACATCTCTCCCTCCACTATATACTTGTATAAACAGCCTGTATAACTGGCAAGTATATGGAACACCTTGTAGACACATCTCTCCCTCCACTATATACTTGTATAAACAGCCTGTATAACTGGCCAGTATGTGGAACACCTTGTAGACACATCTCTCCCTCCACTATATACTTGTATAAACAGCCTGTATAACTGGCAAGTATGTGGAACACCTAGTAGACACATCTCTCCCTCCACTATATACTTGTATAAACAGCCTGTATAACTGGCCAGTATGTGGAACACCTAGTAGACACATCTCTCCACTATATACTTGTATAAACAGCCTGTATAACTGGCCAGTATGAGGAACACCTAGTAGACACATCTCTCCACTATATACTTGTATAAACAGCCTGTATAACTGGCAAGTATGTGGAACACCTAGTAGACACATCTCTCCACTATATACTTGTATAAACAGCCTGTATAACTGGCCAGTATGTGGAACACCTAGTAGACACATCTCTCCACTATATACTTGTATAAACAGCCTGTATAACTGGCCAGTATGTGGAACACCTAGTAGACACATCTCTCCACTACATACTTGTATAAACAGCCTGTATAACTGGCAAGTATGTGGAACACCTAGTAGACACATCTCTCCACTATATACTTGTATAAACAGCCTGTATAACTGGCAAGTATGTGGAACACCTAGTAGACACATCTCTCCACTATATACTTGTATAAACAGCCTGTATAACTGGCAAGTATGTGGAACACATAGTAGACACATCTCTCCCTCCACTATATACTTTGCTCTCCCTCCACTATATACTTGTATAAACAGCCTGTATAACTGGCAAGTATGTGGAACACCTTGTAGACACATCTCTCCCTCCACTATATACTTGTATAAACAACCTGTATAACTGGCCAGTATGTGGAACACCTAGTAGACACATCTCTCTCTCCACTATATACTTGTATAAACAGCCTGTATAACTGGCCAGTATGTGGAACACCTAGTAGACACATCTCTCCACTATATACTTGTATAAACAGCCTGTATAACTGGCAAGTATGTGGAACACCTTGTAGACACATCTCTCCACTATATACTTGTATAAACAGCTGTATAACTGGCAAGTATGTGGAACACCTTGTAGACACATCTCTCCACTATATACTTGTATAAACAGCCTGTATAACTGGCAAGTATGTGGAACACCTTGTAGACACATCTCTCCACTATATACTTGTATAAACAGCCTGTATAACTGGCAAGTATGTGGAACACCTTGTAGACACATCTCTCCACTATATACTTGTATAAACAGCCTTTGAGTTTGAGCAAGATTTTGTGGTCCAGATGCTTGATTCAGATATGGATTGTTGCTCGCCCAAGTTGTGAAAGAGAATTTTGTCTTTCTTAAGCATGCATGAGTTTCCCACGATGTATTTACTTACTAACTTGTAAATTGCAAATTCTTAATCATGCAGGAATAGGACATTTTAATTGCCTCAAAACTTCACTCTACATGCTTGGTAAAATAAAGGGTATAAATAGTTCAAATAATTGTAGCAGACCACAATTCATTAATGTGTTGTTCGTATTTGTAGCTGAAAACTTGTATGGTAATATGTCATGGAACTACATTAGACTTGTGTCATAATTTTCACTTCTAGCATTCAAGAGAATATACACAGTCCAAAGGGGGGGCATTGAAAATATGTTTATAGAACAATAAAGGAAAGTCACAACAATGTATAACAGAATTGTGTACTCTCTCTGAAAGGAGGTAGCTTCATGTATATGCTTGTAACCTCTAAGATGGGGGACATTCCCCCTGAAGGGAGACAATCCATGTGTATGCTTGTAACCTGTCATAGGGGGGACATTCACCCCCAAGGGAGACACTTTGTGTGTATGCTTGTACCATGTCAGAGGGGAACATTTCACCCTCCCTAAAGGGAGACATTGGAAATTCTTATATAAGTCATTAAATGTTGGAATATTTGCACAGATTAATGCCTCTGTTCAGAGACTCCAGGAGACTCCAGGGGCAGGGTTATTGTAACATTCATAGAAATGTAGAGTTTCAAATGTTTTTTTCATGTGCTTGTACAATTTAGTGTAGCTGTAGTTTACATCTTTCTATTCATTTACTAATTATTGCCCCTAACTATGCATTTTGCCAGATTATCTATTCAATGAATTAGCTGTATGCCATTTGTTTGTCTAGCTTGGATGAAGTATTGTGGTCACACTCTAGTGTCATTGTTTCCTTCAACTCCTTGGTCACTCTCTCTCTAGTGTCATCATTTGCCTCAACTCCTTCGGTCACTCTCTCTAGTGTCATCGTTTCCTTCAACTCCTTGGTCACTCTCTCTCTAGTGTCATCGTTTCCTTCAACTCCTTGGTCACTCTCTCTCTTAATTGGTTTAATTGGTTGTATCGGATACTTTAGCTGGTTATATAGGATAGCTTAATTGGTTGTATTGGATACTTTAACTGGTTATATCAGATACTTTAATTATCAGATACTTTAATTGGTTATATCGGATAGTTTAATTGGTTGTATCAGATACTTTAACTGGTTATATCAGGTACTTTAGTTGGTTGTATCGGATACTTTAATTGCTTGTATCGTATACCTTAATTGGTTGTATCGGATATTTTAATTGGTTGTTTCCGATACTTTAATTGGTTGTATAAGATACTTGAACTGGTTGTATCTGATACGTTAATTGGTTGTATTGGATACTTTAACTGGTTGTATCGGATACTTTAGCTGGTTGTATCGGATACTTTAGCTTGTTGTATCGTAGACTTTAATTGGTTATATCAGATACTTTATCTGGTTGTATCAGATACTTTAACTGGTTATATCAGATACTTTAGCTGGTTGTATCGGATACGTTAGCTGGTTGTATCGGATACTTTAATTGGTTGTATTGGATACTTTAGCTGGATGTATCGCATACTTTAATTGGTTGTATCGGATACTTTAATTGGTTGTATCAGATACTTTAATTGGTTGTAGCGGACACTTTAACTGGTTGTATCGAATACTTTAACTGGTTATATCAGATACTTTAATTGGTTGTATTGGATACTTTAGCTGGATGTATCGCATACTTTAATTGGTTGTATCGGATACTTTAATTTGATGTATCACATACTTTAACTGGTTGTATCGCATACTTTAACTGGTTGTATCACATACTTTAACTGGTTGTATCACATACTTTAACTGGTTGTATCACATATTTTAATTGGTTGTATCGCATACTTTAATTGGTTGTATCAGATACTTTAATTGGTTGTATCAGATACTTTAATTGGTTGTATCACATACTTTAATTGGTTGTATCAGATACTTTAATTGGTTGTAGCGGACACTTTAACTGGTTGTATCGAATACTTTAACTGGTTATATCAGATACTTTAATTGGTTGTAGCGGACACTTTAACTGGTTGTATCGAATACTTTAACTGGTTATATCAGATACTTTAATTGGTTGTAGCGGACACTTTAACTGGTTGTATCGAATACTTTAACTGGTTATATCAGATACTTTAATTGGTTGTAGCGGACACTTTAACTGGTTGTATCGAATACTTTAACTGGTTATATCAGATACTTTAATTGGTTGTAGCGGACACTTTAACTGGTTGTATCGAATACTTTAACTGGTTATATCAGATACTTTAATTGGTTGTAGCGGACACTTTAACTGGTTGTATCGAATACTTTAACTGGTTATATCAGATACTTTAATTGGTTGTAGCGGACACTTTAACTGGTTGTATCGAATACTTTAACTGGTTATATCAGATACTTTAATTGGTTGTAGCGGACACTTTAACTGGTTGTATCGAATACTTTAACTGGTTATATCAGATACTTTAATTTGTTGTATCAGATACTTTAATTTGTTGTATCAGATACTTTAATTGGTTGTATTGGATACTTTAACTGGTTATATAGGATAGTTTAGTTGGTTGTATCAGATACTTTAACTGGTTGTATCGGATACTCTAACTGGTTGTATCAGATACTCCCTTAATTGGTTGTATCGGATACTTTAATTTATTGTTTCGGATACTTTAATTGGTTGAATCGGATACGTTAATTGGTTGTATCGGATACTTTAACTGGTTGTATCGGATACGTTAATTGTTTGTATCGGATACTTTAACTGGTTGTATCGGATACTTTAGCTGTTTGTATCAGATACTTTAGCTGGTTGTATCGGATACTTTAGCTGGTTGTATCAGATACTTTAGCTGGTTGTATCGGATACTTTAGCTGTTTGTATCAGATACGTTAGCTGGTTGTATCGGATACTTTAACTGGTTGTATCTGATACTTTAACTGATTGTATCGGATACTTTAACTGGTTGTATCTGATACTTTATTTGGTTGTATCGGATACTTTAATTGGTTGTATCGGATACTTTAATTGGTTGTATCGGATACTTTAATTGGTTGTATTGGATACTTTAATTGGTTAAATCGGATACTTTAATTGATTGTATCGGATACTTTAACTGGTTGTATCCGATACTTTAATTGGTTGTATCGGATACTTTAATTGATCATATCGGATACTTTAACTGGTTGCATCGGATACATTAACTGGTTGTATCGGATACTTTAATTGGTTGTATCGGATACTTTAATTGGTTGTATTGGATACTTTAATTGGTTAAATCGGATACTTTAATTGATTGTATCGGATACTTTAATTGATTGTATCGGATACTTTAATTGGTTGTATCGGATACTTTAACTGCTCATTACTCTCTGTGTCACAATTTATTTACGCAATCTTCCTTGTTTCCATTCTTAGTTTGTATAAGAATTTACTTATAGCTACTTTATCTGGTCTATGAAACAGCTACTTTATCTGATCTATGAAACAGCTACTTTATCTGGTCTATGAAACAGCTACTTTATCTGGTCTATGAAACAGCTACTTTATCTGATCTATGAAACAGCTACTTTATCTGGTCTATGAAACAGCTACTTTATCTGGTCTATGAAACAGCTACTTTATCTGGTCTATGAAACAGCTACTTTATCTGGTCTATGAAACAGCTACTTTATCTGGTCTATGAAACAGCTACTTTATCTGGTCTATGAAACAGCTACTTTATCTGGTCTATGAAACAGCTACTTTATCTGGTCTATGAAACAGCTACTTTATCTGGTCTATGAAACAGCTACTTTATCTGGTCTATGAAACAGCTACTTTATCTGATCTATGAAACAGCTACTTTATCTGGTCTATGAAACACCTACTTTATCTGGTCTATGAAACAGCTACTTTATCTGGTCTATGAAACAGCTACTTTATCTGGTCTATGAAACAGCTACTTTATCTGATCTATGAAACAGCTACTTTATCTGGTCTATGAAACAGCTACTTTATCTGGTCTATGAAACAGCTACTTTATCTGGTCTATGAAACAGCTACTTTATCTGGTCTATGAAACAACTACTTTATCTGGTCTATGAAACAGCTACTTTATCTGGTCTATGAAACAGCTACATTATCTGATCAATCCATATCAAGTAGCTGAAAGACTGACTAATAAAAGGTTTACTGATTATGGTAGGGGGTGGGGGATGGAAATTGTTCTTGGAATTGTCTGACTATTATTTACTGGGGTAGGAAAGCTCAATGCCAATTCCGGTTTTATGACTTGATCCTTAATGAGCTGCCGGGCTGCAGCTAAATGTTTTGAAATTATCTATAAGTCAACAAATTAATTACTTGTTTTCTGTCTGTTATAAATAGAGTTCAGCCAGTAAGTTATATTTTGCCCATTTACAAGCCGGTTATTACCAAGTCTAGGCTGACTGTTTTGGGATCGTTATTTATTGGATAAAAAAGCATGCATTGTAAAGGCCATTGATGTCTGACCACATCATGGCGTAATACAATTTTACCAGAATTGTTGTTGAAGAATGGCAGACGTAAATTAATTATCCGATGTTCCTGCAGAAGGGATTGTAATGTTGCTAGAAAAGCCAATTTTTGCCACTTATGATGAACAAAAGCCAGCGTTAGATGAACAAAGCTTGCCTGCATGTTTATTGTCGTTGATTTGCTATTTGTATGTGACGTAAATTAATTATCCGATGTTCCTGCAGAAGGGATTGTAATGTTGCTAGAAAAGCCAATTTTTGCCACTTATGATGAACAAAAGCCAGCGTTAGATGAACAAAGCTTGCCTGCATGTTTATTGTCGTTGATTTGCTATTTGTATGTGAATAGTCATCCAGAAAAGACAATTATCTTTGAGTAGAATACAACTTGTCATTTTGTCAAACGAGATCCTGTATCTATATGTTTCATTTGTCTGGACAAAGATTTATTTTTTGTGTTTTAAAGCATAGTGCTTTCTACTTAAACTTTTTTATATCAATATATTGCCAAAGTCATTTGCAATATATTCATGTAAAGAAAGTTAAAAAGCCAATTGATCTCGTTTTATATTTGTTATATGTAGTATTCTTGTTCCAGGACAATATAATTTATATATATATTTGTACATGAACCTATGTAAATGTAAATTAATGTCAAATGATTAAATAACGTTAGTTTATATACAAATTTGTTTTAATTGATCTCAAACAAGTTTTCACAACATTATAATTATAATGGCTCTTGAGACCTCATTCCTGATGGAATCCATCACCATGATAGAGAGAAGAGGCAATGTGGAATTTAAATGTCTTGCATAAGGTGACAATTGTAATGGCTACAACTTGGCACCAAGTATGGGCCTCTCACACCTGAGGCGCACACTTCGCAATCATGTCTTCCACAAAATAATTATTTCCGGTTTAAAGCTCTTTATGCATGATTTTCAAAGTAACAGTAACAAACTTGGATTTACATGCAAAAATTGAACCAATTGTTAACATTAGTAAGCCACATTTGCTACCTTCTGTGCCATCTGATCTGGCTCTATGCTGTTTGCAAAAGTGATTTTATCTGCCGCTCGCCTGCAAAGGGTTAATAATTGCCAGTTACCTCTATGAAGGTTGGGTAGGCAAGTTCACTGCATATCCATTGCTCGTGATTTAATGCAGCCAAACATATGTTTGGAATATGACTCCTTCTCTAAGGGTTAAAGCGTTCTGTGCAATTGTGATACCAATTCATTTATAAAAGTAAATAACATTTTCTTGGTTTCTTAATACAGTTCAGAAGGTGATTCCTGTATAACATACTGGTTCAGAAATATTTAATTACAGTATAAGTGTAATAACTTCAACTTGACACTGCCTAACAATCTGTAATGATTGTAACTGTCAGGCACAGTCTGCAACACTTGTGCAAAGTTAAGAAGAAAAATGCATTCTACAAAGCTATTGTTAAAAGCAGACAGTATAAAGTTGATAAGGAGTGGGAGTTCAGACTGCCAACAGACTGGGACTCTGCTGTATATATGTTAGACTGTTCCATAGTCTGATAGTCCTGGAACTCTGCTGTATATATGTTGTTAGACTGTTCCATAGTCTGATAGTCCTGGGACTCTGCTGTATATATGTTGGTAGACTGTTCCATAGTCCTGGAACTCTGCTGTATATATGTTGGTAGACTGTTCCATAGTCTGATAGTCCTGGGACTCTGCTGTATATATGTTGGTAGACTGTTCCATAGTCTGATAGTCCTGGGACTCTGCTGTATATATGTTGTTAGACTGTTCCATAGTATGATAGTCCTGGAACTCTGCTGTATATATGTTGTTAGACTGTTCCATAGTCCTGGAACTCTGCTGTATATATGTTGGTAGACTGTTCCATAGTCTGATAGTCCTGGAACTCTGCTGTATATATGTTGTTAGACTGTTCCATAGTCTGATAGTCCTGGAACTCTGCTGTATATATGTTGTTAGACTGTTCCATAGTCCTGGAACTCTGCTGTATATATGTTGTTAGACTGTTCCATAGTCTGATAGTCCTGGGACTCTGCTGTATATATGTTGGTAGACTGTTCCATAGTTTGATAGTCCTGGGACTCTGCTGTATATATGTTGGTAGACTGTTCCATAGTCTGATAGTCCTGGAACTCTGCTGTATATATCTTGTTAGACTGTTCCATAGTCCTGGAACTCTGCTGTATATATGTTGTTAGACTGTTCCATAGTCTGATAGTCCTGGAACTCTGCTGTATATATGTTGTTAGACTGTTCCATAGTCTGATAGTCCTGGGACTCTGCTGTATATATGTTGTTAGACTGTTCCATAGTCTGATAGTCCTGGAACTCTGCTGTATATATGTTGTTAGACTGTTCCATAGTCCTGGAACTCTGCTGTATATATTTTGTTAGACTGTTCCATAGTCCTGGAACTCTGCTGTATATATGTTGGTAGACTGTTCCATAGTCTGATAGTCCTGGAACTCTGCTGTATATATGTTGTTAGACTGTTCCATAGTCTGATAGTCCTGGAACTCTGCTGTATATATGTTGTTAGACTGTTCCATAGTCCTGGAACTCTGCTGTATATATGTTGGTAGACTGTTCCATAGTCTGATAGTCCTGGAACTCTGCTGTATATATGTTGTTAGACTGTTCCATAGTCTGATAGTCCTGAAACTCTGCTGTATATATGTTGTTAGACTGTTCCATAGTCCTGGAACTCTGCTGTATATATGTTGGTAGACTGTTCCATAGTCTGATAGTCCTGGAACTCTGCTGTATATATGTTGTTAGACTGTTCCATAGTCTGATAGTCCTGGAACTCTGCTGTATATATGTTGTTAGACTGTTCCATAGTCTGATAGTCCTAGGACTCTGCTGTATATATGTTGGTAGACTGTTCCATAGTCTGATAGTCCTGGGACTCTGCTGTATATATGTTGTTAGACTGTTCCATAGTCTGATAGTCCTGGAACTCTGCTGTATATATGGTGTTAGACTGTTCCATAGTCTGATAGTCCTAGGACTCTGCTGTATATATGTTGGTAGACTGTTCCATAGTCTGATAGTCCTGGGACTCTGCTGTATATATGTTGGTAGACTGTTCCATAGTCTGATAGTCCTAGGACTCTGCTGTATATATGTTGGTAGACTGTTCCATAGTCCTGGAACTCTGCTGTATATATGTTGGTAGACTGTTCCATAGTCTGATAGTCCTGGGACTCTGCTGTATATATGTTGTTAGACTGTTCCATAGTCTGATAGTCCTGGAACTCTGCTGTATATATGTTGTTAGACTGTTCCATAGTCTGATAGTCCTGGAACTCTGCTGTATATATGTTGGTAGACTGTTCCATAGTCTGATAGTCCTGGAACTCTGCTGTATATATGTTGTTAGACTGTTCCATAGTCTGATAGTCCTGGAACTCTGCTGTACATATGTTGTTAGACTGTTCCATAGTCCTGGAACTCTGCTGTACATATGTTGTTAGACTGTTCCATAGTCCTGGAACTCTGCTGTATATATGTTGGTAGACTGTTCCATAGTCTGATAGTCCTGGAACTCTGCTGTATATATGTTGGTAGACTGTTCCATAGTCTGATAGTTCTGGGACTCTGCTGTATATATGTTGTTAGACTGTTCCATAGTCTGATAGTCCTGGAACTCTGCTGTACATATGTTGTTAGACTGTTCCATAGTCCTGGAACTCTGCTGTACATATGTTGTTAGACTGTTCCATAGTCCTGGAACTCTGCTGTATATATGTTGGTAGACTGTTCCATAGTCTGATAGTCCTGGAACTCTGCTGTATATATGTTGGTAGACTGTTCCATAGTCTGATAGTTCTGGGACTCTGCTGTATATATGTTGTTAGACTGTTCCATAGTCTGATAGTCCTGGAACTCTGCTGTACATATGTTGTTAGACTGTTCCATAGTCCTGGAACTCTGCTGTACATATGTTGTTAGACTGTTCCATAGTCCTGGAACTCTGCTGTATATATGTTGGTAGACTGTTCCATAGTCTGATAGTCCTGGAACTCTACATGTACAGTGTGTTTGGCATTTACATGTACAGTGTGTTTGACATTTACATGTACATTGTGTTTGACATTTACATGTACATTGTGTTTGACATTTACATGTACAGTGTGTTTGACATTTACATGTACATTGTGTTTGACATTTACATGTACATTGTGTTTGACATTTACATGTACATTGTGTTTGACATTTACAAGTACATTGTGTTTGACATTTACATGTACATTGTGTTTGACATTTACATGTACATTGTGTTTGACATTTACATGTACATTGTGTTTGACATGTACATTGTGTTTGACATTTACATGTACATTGTGTTTGACATTTACATGTACATTGTGTTTGACATTTACATGTACATTGTGTTTGACATTTACATGTACATTGTGTTTGACATTTACATGTACATTGTGTTTGACATTTACATGTACATTGTGTTTGACATTTACATGTACATTGTGTTTTACATGTACATTGTGTTTGACATTTACATGTACAGTGTGTTTGACATGTACATTGTGTTTGACATTTACATGTACATTGTGTTTGACATTTACATGTACATTGTGTTTGACATGTACATTGTGTTTGACATTTACATGTACATTGTGTTTGACATTTACATGTACATTGTGTTTGACATTTACATGTACAGTGTGTTTGACATTTACATGTACAGAGTGTTTGACATTTACATGTACAGTGTGTTTGACATTTACATGTACAGTGTGTTTGACATTTACATGTGCATTGTGTTTGACATTTACATGTACATTGTGTTTGACATTTACATGTACATTGTGTTTGACATTTACATGTACATTGTGTTTGACATTTACATGTACAGTGTGTTTAACATTTACATGTACAGTGTGTTTGACATTTACATGTACAGTGTGTTTGACATTTACATGTACATTGTGTTTGACATTTACATGTACAGTGTGTTTGACATTTACATGTACAGTGTGTTTGACATTTACATGTACAGTGTGTTTGACATTTACATGTACATTGTGTTTGACATTTACATGTACATTGTGTTTGACATTTACATGTACATTGTGTTTGACATGTACATTGTGTTTGACAACATGTACATTGTGTTTGACATGTACATTGTGTTTGACATTTACATGTACATTGTGTTTGACATTTACATGTACATTGTGTTTGACATGTACATTGTGTTTGACATTTACATGTACATTGTGTTTGACATTTACATGTACATTGTGTTTGACATTTACATGTACATTGTGTTTGACATTTACATGTACATTGTGTTTGACATGTACATTGTGTTTGACATTTACATGTACAGTGTGTTTGACATTTACATGTACATTGTGTTTGACATTTACATGTACATTGTGTTTGACATTTACATGTACATTGTGTTTGACATGTACATTGTGTTTGACATTTACATGTACATTGTGTTTGACATTTACATGTACAGTGTGTTTGACATTTACATGTACATTGTGTTTGACATTTACATGTACATTGTGTTTGACATTTACATGTACATTGTGTTTGACATTTACATGTACAGTGTGTTTGCCATTTACATGTACAGTGTGTTTGCCATTTACATGTACAGTGTGTTTGACATTTACATGTACAGTGTGTTTAACATTTACATGTACAGTGTGTTTGACATTTACATGTACAGTGTGTTTGACATTTACATGTACAGTGTGTTTGACATTTACATGTACAGTGTGTTTGACATTTACATGTACATTGTGTTTGACATTTACATGTACAGTGTGTTTGACATTTACATGTACATTGTGTTTAACATTTTCAGGAAGTACATTAGCTCCTCCTTCCCTTCCTATTGCACAGTACCAGGTCGGTGATAAAACCAAACAAACGATTCCACCCAAATCTTTCTGGACGTCGCAGTTTAACCAACCAGATTCCAAATTTGTGAAGTTCAACCTGACAATATCAGACAATGCTGTGCTAGGAATCTACGGTCGACGCGGTGCTTCCCCATCCATTGCTCAGTTTGACTTCTTCGAAATAGTTGATGGACGTACACTCAGTAACCGGGTGAAACGATCTGCCAAAGTAAGTGTTTGCTAATACCCGGAACATTTAGTTGCAAAATGGAGATCATAGAGTGCGAAATCTAATCCTCAAGGTACAATCAATCTTGCATCTATTGCCTAACCCACAGCTCATACATAAACATTAGTTTAAATATGTTTATTACACCTCACATGAGAGTATCCAATACAACCAATTAAAGTATCCGATACAACCAATTAAAGTATCCGATACAACCAGTTAAAGTATCTGATACAACCAGTTAAAGTATCAGATACAACCAGTTAAAGTATCTGATACAACCAGTTAACGTATCAGATACAACCAGTTAAAGTATCCGATACAACCAGTTAAAGTATCCGATACAACCAGTTAAAGTATCCAATACAACCATTGCTATTCAAATGATCTTGCCAAGACACTTGGCTATGTAGCAAACAACATAGATCCTGATCAGCATGCAGCGTCACGCTGCGGCTGATCTGGATCTATGTTGTTTGCAAAAGCCTTTAAATGTATCCAGAATGAAATGGGTTAAATCAAGTTGTGTTGACAGAGGCATGAACTGATCTGTTGAAATATTGTTGCCCACTCTTGATTTTCTTGGCCATCACAATCATTGATCAATTAATATTAGTACCATCAACTGCACCAACTGTATTCTGTATAATATGGCACTTCCGATAAAAATCCTGCTGTACATCAATTAAAGCCATATATAATCATCAGGGAATCTGAAAGAAATAAAATATAAAAACTCTATTAACATCAAAGCTCTACATTTCTATCTGTTAAATTCCTTCCATTTTTAACTAATACAGACAATATATATTAAAAATTTGTTATTGTTGGGACTAATATGCAGTTTGTCAATAACATTTGAAAACATGAATGCCACCCTTGTTGTATTCAATATAGTGAAGTTGCACTGGAATGATTGTGGAAAAAAATTGGACATGCATCTTTAATGTTAAGCAATTGTGAGGGTGGACTTACGACCGTTGATAAAACGGGGCCCAGATCTATACCAGCCATAGTGATATGCTTACTTTGGGTGACGAAGTGTAGATTGTGAGGTCATGCAAGCGGTTGTGACTGGTCGCACTACCGATTGTGAGGTCGTGCAAGCGGTTGTGACTGGTCGCACTACCGATTGTAAGGTCGTGCAAGCGGTTGTGACTGGTCGCACTACCGATTGTAAGGTCATGCAAGCGGTTGTGACTGGTCGCACTACCGATTGTGAGGTCATGCAAGCGGTTGTGACTGGTCGCACTACGATTGTGAGGTCGTGCAAGCGGTTGTGACTGGTCGCACTACCGATTGTGAGGTCATGCAAGCGGTTGTGACTGGTCGCACTACCGATTGTAAGGTCGTGCAAGCGGTTGTGACTGGTCGCACTACGATTGTGAGGTCGTGCAAGCGGTTGTGACTGGTCGCACTACCGATTGTAAGGTCGTGCAAGCGGTTGTGACTGGTCGCACTACCAATTGTGAGGTCATGCAAGCGGTTGTGACTGGTCGCACTACGATTGTGAGGTCATGCGCAAGCGGTTGTGACTGGTCGCACTACCGATTGTAAGGTCATGCAAGCGGTTGTGACTGGTCGCACTACCGATTGTGAGGTCATGCAAGCGGTTGTGACTGGTCGCACTACGATTGTGAGGTCGTGCAAGCGGTTGTGACTGGTCGCACTACCGATTGTGAGGTCATGCAAGCGGTTGTGACTGGTCGCACTACCGATTGTAAGGTCGTGCAAGCGGTTGTGACTGGTCGCACTACGATTGTGAGGTCGTGCAAGCGGTTGTGACTGGTCGCACTACCGATTGTAAGGTCGTGCAAGCGGTTGTGACTGGTCGCACTACAATTGTGAGGTCATGCGCAAGCGGTTGTGACTGGTCGCACTACCAATTGTGAGGTCATGCAAGCGGTTGTTACTGGTTGCACTACGATTGTGAGGTCATGCGCAAGCGGTTGTGACTGGTCGCACTACCGATTGTGAGGTCGTTCAAGCGGTTGTGACTGGTCGCACTATCGATTGTGAGGTCATGCAAGCGGTTGTGACTGGTTGCACTATGATTGTGAGGTCGTGCAAGCGGTTGGACCTGGTTGGACCTGGTTGCACTACCAATTGTGAGGTCATGCGACAGGCAGCACCATCAATCATCAGGTCACAGGACCAATAGCATGACCAATTGTGCGATTACTTGACCCGTGATTGGTGTGTCCATGCACAACTGATGGCTTGTCCACGCTCGACTGATGGTGTATTCATGCACGACTGATGGTGTATTCATGCACGACTGATGGCGTGTTCACGCTCGACTGATGGTGTATTCATGCACGACTGATGGTGTATTCATGCACGACTGATGGTGTATTCATGCACGACTGATGGTGTATTCATGCACGACTGATGGTGTATTCATGCACGACGATGGTGTTCATGCACGACGATGGTGTTCATGCAGCTGATGGTGTTCATGCAGACTGATGGCCACCACACACACGACTGATGGTGTTCATGCACGACTGATGGGTCATGCACGACTGATGGTGTATCATGCACGACTGATGGTGTTCATGCAGACTGATGGTGTATCCATGCACGACTGATGGCGTATTCATGCACGACTGATGGCGTGTCCATGCACGACTGATGGTGTGTCCATGCCGACTGATGGTGTATTCATGCACGACTGATGGTGTATTCATGCACGACTGATGGCGTGTCCATGCACGACTGATGGTGTGTCATGCCGACTGATGGTGTTTCATGCACGACTGATGGTGTATTCATGCACGACTGATGGTGTATTCATGCACAACTGATGGTGTGTCCATGCACGACTGATGGTGTGTCCATGCACGACTGATGGCATATCCATGCATGACTGATGGTGTGTTCATGCACGACTGATGGTGTATTCATGCACGATTGATGGCGTATCCATGCACGACTGATGGTGTATTCATGCACGACTGATGGTGTGTACATGCACGACTGATGGCATGTCCATGCTCGACTGATGGTGTATTCATGCACGACTGATGGTGTATTCATGCACGACTGATGGTGTATCCATGCACGACTGATGGTGTGTCCATGCACGACTGATGGCGTGTCCATGCACGACTGATGGTGTATTCATGCACGACTGATGGTGTATTCATGCACGACTGATGGTGTATTCATGCACGACTGATGGTGTATTCATGCACGACTGATGGTGTATTCATGCACGACTGATGGTGTATTCATGCACGACTGATGGTGTGTCCATGCACGACTGATGGTGTGTCCATGCAGACTGATGGTGTCCATGCTGACTGATGGCTTGTCCATGCTCGACTGATGGTGTATTCATGCACGACTGATGGTGTATTCATGCACGACTGATGGTGTATTCATGCACGACTGATGGTGTATTCATGCACGACTGATGGTGTATTCATGCACGACTGATGGTGTGTCCATGCACGACTGATGGTGTGTCCATGCACGACTGATGGTGTGTCCATGCATGACTGATGGCTTGTCCATGCTCGACTGATGGTGTATTCATGCACGACTGATGGTGTGTCCATGCACGACTGATGGTGTGTCCATGCTCGACTGATGCCGTGTCCATGCACGACTGATGCCTTGTCCATGCACGACTGATGGTGTATTCATGCATGACTGATGGTGTGTCCATGCACGACTGATGGTGTGTCCATGCTTGACTGATGGTGTGTCCATGCACGACTGATGCCGTGTCGATGCACGACTGATGGTGTATTCATGCACGACTGATGGTGTGTCCATGCACGACTGATGGTGTGTCCATGCTCGATTGATGGTGTGTCCATGCACGACTGATGGCATATCCATGCACGACTGATGGTGTGTTCATGCACGACTGATGGTGTATTCATGCACTATTGATGGCGTATCCATACACGACTGATGGTGTATTCATGCACGACTGATGGTGTGTCCATGCATGACTGATGGCGTGTCCATGCTCGACTGATGGTGTATTCATGCACGACTGATGGTGTATTCATGCACGACTGATGGTGTATCCATGCACGACTGATGGTGTGTCCATGCACGACTGATGGCGTGTCCATGCACGACTGATGGTGTATTCATGCACGACTGATGGTGTATTCATGCACGACTGATGGCTTGTCCATGCTCGACTGATGGTGTATTCATGCACGACTGATGGTGTATCCATGCACGACTGATGGTGTATTCATGCACGACTGATGGTGTATCCATGCATGACTGATGGTGTATTCATGCATGACTGATGGTGTATTCATGCACGACTGATGGTGTATTCATGCACGACTGATGG
>CM026391.1:45172354-45231220 GCA_014843695.1 Archivesica marissinica
ATTCATGCACGACTGATGGTGTGTTCATGCACGACTGATGGTGTGTCCATGCACGACTGATGGTGTGTCCATGCATGACTGATGGTTTGTCCATGCTCGACTGATGGTGTATTCATGCACGACTGATGGTGTGTCCATGCACGACTGATGGTGTGTCCATGCACGACTGATGCCGTGTCCATGCACGACTGATGCCTTGTCCATGCACGACTGATGGTGTATTCATGCATGACTGATGGTGTGTCCATGCACGACTGATGGTGTGTCCATGCTCGACTGATGGTGTGTCCATGCACGACTGATGGCGTGTCCATGCACGACTGATGGTGTATTCATGCACGACTGATGGTGTGTCCATGCACGACTGATGGTGTGTCCATGCTCGACTGATGGTGTGTCCATGCACGACTGATGGTGTATTCATGCACGACTGATGGTGTGTTCATGCACGACTGATGGTGTATTCATGCACGACTGATGGCGTATCCATGCACGACTGATGGTGTATTCATGCACGACTGATGGTGTGTTCATGCACGACTGATGGCGTGTCCATGCACGACTGATGGTGTATTCATGCACGACTGATGGTGTATTCATGCACGACTGATGGTGTATCCATGCACGACTGATGGTGTGTCCATGCACGACTGATGGCGTGTTCATGCACGACTGATGGCGTGTTCATGCACGACTGATGGTGTGTTCATGCACGACTGATGGCTTGTCCATGCTCGACTGATGGTGTATTCATGCACGACTGATGGTGTGTCCATGCACGACTGATGGCGTGTCCATGCTCGACTGATGGTGTATTCATGCACGACTGATGGTGTGTCCATGTACGACTGATGGCGTGTCCATGCTCGACTGATGGTGTATTCATGCACGACTGATGGTGTATCCATGCACGACTGATGGTGTCCATGCACGACTGATGGTGTATTCATGCACGACTGATGGCGTGTCCATGAACGACTGATGGTGTGTCCATGCATGTCTGATGGTGTATTCATGCACGACTGATGGTGTATTCATGCACGACTGATGGTGTATTCATGCACGACTGATGGCGTGTCCATGCACGACTGATGGTGTATTCATGCACGACTGATGGCGTGTCCATGCACGACTGATGGTGTATTCATGCACGACTGATGGTGTATTCATGCATGACTGATGGTGTATTCATGCACGACTGATGGCGTGTCCATGCTCGACTGATGGTGTATTCATGCATGACTGATGGTGTATTCATGCACGACTGATGGTGTATTCATGCACGACTGATGGTGTATTCATGCATGACTGATGGTGTATTCATGCACGACTGATGGTGTATTCATGCACGACTGATGGCATGTCCATGCACGACTGATGGTGTGTCCATGCTCGACTGATGGTGTATTCATGCACGACTGATGGTGTATTCATGCACGACTGATGGCGTGTCCATGCACGACTGATGGTGTGTCCATGCTCGACTGATGGTGTTTTCATGCACGACTGATGGTGTATTCATGCACGACTGATGGTGTATTCATGCACAACTGATGGTGTGTCCATGCACGACTGATGGTGTGTCCATGCTCGACTGATGCCGTGTCCATGCACGACTGATGCCGTGTCCATGCACGACTGATGGTGTATTCATGCATGACTGATGGTGTGTCCATGCACGACTGATGGTGTGTCCATGCTCGACTGATGGTGTGTCCATGCACGACTGATGCCGTGTCCATGCACGACTGATGGTGTATTCATGCATGACTGATGGTGTGTCCATGCACGACTGATGGTGTGTCCATGCTCGACTGATGGTGTGTCCATGAACGACTGATGGCATATCCATGCACGACTGATGGTGTGTTCATGCACGACTGATGGTGTATTCATGCATGATTGATGGCGTATCCATGCACGACTGATGGTGTATTCATGCACGACTGATGGTGTGTCCATGCACGACTGATGGCGTGTCCATGCTCGACTGATGGTGTATTCATGCACGACTGATGGTGTGTCCATGCACGACTGATGGTGTGTCCATGCACGACTGATGGCGTGTCCATGCACGACTGATGGTGTATTCATGCACGACTGATGGTGTATTCATGCACGACTGATGGTGTGTCCATGCACGACTGATGGCGTGTCCATGCACGACTGATGGTGTATTCATGCACGACTGATGGTGTATCCATGCACGACTGATGGTGTGTCCATGCACGACTGATGGTGTGTCCATGCATGACTGATGGCTTGTCCATGCTCGACTGATGGTGTATTCATGCACGACTGGTGGTGTATTCATGCACGACTGATGGTGTATTCATGCACGACTGATGGTGTATTCATGCACGACTGATGGTGTATTCATGCACGACTGATGGTGTATTCATGCATGACTGATGGTGTGTCCATGCACGACTGATGGTGTGTCCATGCACGACTGATGGTGTGTCCATGCATGACTGATGGCTTGTCCATGCTCGACTGATGCCGTGTCCATGCACGACTGATGCCGTGTCCATGCACGACTGATGGTGTATTCATGCACGACTGATGGTGTGTCCATGCACGACTGATGGTGTGTCCATGCTCGACTGATGGTGTGTCCATGCACGACTGATGCCGTGTCGATGCACGACTGATGGTGTATTCATGCACGACTGATGGTGTGTCCATGCACGACTGATGATGTGTCCATGCTCGACTGATGGTGTGTCCATGCACGACTGATGGCATATCCATGCACGACTGATGGTGTGTTCATGCACGACTGATGGTATATTCATGCACGATTGATGGCGTATCCATGCACGACTGATGGTGTATTCATGCACGACTGATGGTGTGTCCATGCACGACTGATGGCGTGTCCATGCTCGACTGATGGTGTATTCATGCACGACTGATGGTGTATTCATGCACGACTGATGGTGTATCCATGCACGACTGATGGTGTGTCCATGCACGACTGATGGCGTGTCCATGCACGACTGATGGTGTATTCATGCACGACTGATGGTGTATTCATGCACGACTGATGGTGTATTCATGCACGACTGATGGTGTATTCATGCACGACTGATGGTGTATTCATGCACGACTGATGGTGTGTCCATGCACGACTGATGGTGTGTCCATGCACGACTGATGGTGTGTCCATGCATGACTGATGGCTTGTCCATGCTCGACTGATGGTGTCATGCACGATTGATGGTGTATCCATGCACGACTGATGGTGTATTCATGCACGACTGATGGTGTATCCATGCATGACTGATGGTGTATTCATGCACGACTGATGGTGTATTCATGCACGACTGATGGTGTATTCATGCACGACTGATGGTGTATTCATACACGACTGATGGTGTGTCCATGCACGACTGATGGTGTGTCCATGCACGACTGATGGCGTGTCTATGCTCGACTGATGGTGTATTCATGCACGACTGATGGTGTGTCCATGCACGACTGATGGCGTGTCCATGCTCGACTGATGGTGTATTCATGCACGACTGATGGTGTATCCATGCCCGACTGATGGTGTGTCCATGCACGACTGATGGTGTATTCATGCATGACTGATGGTGTATTCATGCACGACTGATGGTGTGTTCATGCACGACTGATGGTGTATTCATGCACGACTGATGGTGTGTCCATGCACGACTGACGGTGTATCCATGCACGACTGATGGTGTATTCATGCATGACTGATGGCGTGTCCATGCACGACTGATGGTGTATTCATGCACGACTGATGGTGTATTCATGCACGACTGATGGTGTATTCATGCACGACTGATGGTGTGTCCATGCACGACTGATGGCGTGTCCATGCACGACTGCTGGTGTATTCATGCATGACTGATGGTGTATTCATGCACGACTGATGGTGTATTCATGCACGACTGATGGTGTATTCATGCACGACTGATGGCGTGTCCATGCACAACTGATGGTGTATTGATGCACGACTGATGGCGTGTCCATGCACGACTGATGGTGTATTCATGCACGAGTGATGGTGTATTCATGCACGACTGATGGTGTATTCTTGCACGACTGATGGCATGTTCATGCTCGACTGATGGTGTGTCCATGCTCGACTGATGGTTTATTCATGCACGACTGATGGTGTATTCATGCACGACTGATGGTGTATTCATGCACGACTGATGGTGTATTCATGCATGACTGATGGTGTAATCATGCATGACTGATGGTGTATTCATGCACGACTGATGGTGTATTCATGCACGACTGATGGTGTATTCATGCACGACTGATGGTGTGTCCATGCATGACTGATGGCTTGTCCATGCTCGACTGATGGTGTATTCATGCATGACTGATGGTGTATCCATGCATGACTGATGGTGTGTCAATGCTCGACTGATGGTGTTTTCATGCACGACTGATGGTGTATTCATGCACGACTGATGGTGTATTCATGCACGACTGATGGTGTATTCATGCACGACTGATGGCGTGTCCATGCACGACTGATGGTGTATTCATGCACGACTGATGGTGTATTCATGCACGACTGATGGTGTGTCCATGCACGACTGATGGTGTGTCCATGCTCGACTGATGCCGTGTCCATGCACGACTGATGGTGTATTCATGCATGACTGATGGTGTGTCCATGCACGACTGATGGTGTGTCCATGCACGACTGATGCCGTGTCTATGCACGACTGATGGTGTATTCATGCACGACTGATGGTGTGTCCATGCACGACTGATGGTGTGTCCATGCTTGACTGATGGTGTGTCCATGCATGACTGATGGTGTATCCATGCACGACTGATGGTGTGTTCATGCACGACTGATGGTGTATTCATGCACGATTCATGGCGTATCCATGCACGACTGATTGCATATCCATGTACGACTGATGGTGTGTTCATGCACGACTGATGGTGTATTCATGCACGATTCATGGCGTATCCATGCACGACTCATGGTGTATTCATGCACGACTGATGGTGTGTCCATGCATGACTGATGGCGTGTCCATGCTCGACTGATGGTGTATTCATGCACGACTGATGGTGTATCCATGCACGATTGATGGTGTGTCCATGCACGACTGATGGCGTGTCCATGCACGACTGATGGTGTATTCATGCACGACTGATGGTGTATTCATGCACGACTGATGGTGTATTCATGCACGACTGATGGTGTATTCATGCATGACTGATGGTGTATTCATGCACGACTGATGGTGTATTCATGCACGACTGATGGTGTGTCCATGCACGACTGATGGTGTGTCCATGCACGACTGATGGTGTGTCCATGCACGACTGATGGCTTGTCCATGCTCGACTGATGGTGTATTCATGCACAACTGATGGTGTATCCATGCACGACTGATGGTGTATTCATGCACGACTGATGGTGTGTCCATGCACGACTGATGGTGTGTCCATGCACGATTGATGGTGTGTCCATGCACGACTGATGGCGTGTCCATGCACGACTGATGGTGTATTCATGCACGACAGATGGTGTATTCATGCACGACTGATGGTGTATTCATGCACGACTGATGGTGTATTCATGCACGACTGATGGTGTATTCATGCATGACTGATGGTGTATTCATGCACGACTGATGGTGTGTTCATGCACGACTGATGGTGTGTCCATGCACGACTGATGGTGTGTCCATGCACGACTGATGGTGTGTCCATGCACGACTGATGGCTTGTCCATGCTCGACTGATGGTGTATTCATGCACAACTGATGGTGTAACCATGCACGACTGATGGTGTATTCATGCACGACTGATGGTGTGTCCATGCACGACTGATGGTGTGTCCATGCACGACTGATGGCGTGTCCATGCTCGACTGATGGTGTATTCATGCACGACTGATGGTGTATTCATGCACGACTGATGGTGTATTCATGCACGACTGATAGCGTATCCATGCACGACTGATGGTGTATTCATGCACGACTGATGGTGTGTCCATGCACGACTGATGGCGTGTCCATGCTCGACTGATGGTGTATTCATGCACGACTGATGGTGTATCCATGCACGACTGATGGTGTCCATGCACGACTGATGGTGTATTCATGCACGACTGATGGCATGTCCATGCACGACTGATGGTGTATTCATGCACGACTGATGGCGTGTCCATGCACGACTGATGGTGTGTCCATGCATGTCTGATGGTGTGTCCATGCTCGATTGATGGTGTATTCATGCACGACTGATGGTGTATCCATGCACGACTGATGGTGTATTCATGCACGACTGATGGTGTATCCATGCACGACTGATGGTGTATTCATGCATGACTGATGGTGTATCCATGCACGACTGATGGTGTATTCATGCACGACTGATGGTGTATTCATGCACGACTAATGGTGTATTCATGCACGACTGATGGTGTATTCATGCACGACTGATGGTGTGTCCATGCACGACTGATGGTGTGTTCATGCACGACTGATGGCGTGTCCATGCTCGACTGATGGTGTATTCATGCACGCTTGATGGTGTGTCCATGCACGACTGATGGCGTGTCCATGCTCGACTGATGGTGTATTCATGCACGACTGATGGTGTATCCATGCACGACTGATGGTGTGTCCATGCACGACTGATGGTGTATTCATGCATGACTGATGGTGTATTCATGCACGACTGATGGTGTATTCATGCACGACTGATGGTGTGTCCATGCACGACTGATGGCGTGTCCATGCACGACTGATGGTGTATTCATGCACGACTGATGGTGTATTCATGTACGACTGATGGTGTATTCATGCACGACTGATGGCGTGTCCATGCATGACTGATGGTGTATTCATGCACGACTGATGGTGTATTCATGCACGACTGATGGCGTGTCCATGCACGACTGCTGGTGTATTCATGCACGACTGATGGTGTAATCATGCACGACTGATGGTGTATTCATGCACGACTGATGGTGTATTCATGCACGACTGATGGTGTATCCATGCACGACTGATGGTGTATTCATGCATGACTGATGGCGTGTCCATGCTCGACTGATGGCGTGTTCATGCACGACTGATGGCGTGTTCATGCACGACTGATGGCGTGTCCATGCACGACTGATGGCGTGTTCATGCACGACTGATGGTGTATTCATGCATGACTGATGGTGTGTTCATACTCGACTGATGGTGTATTCATGCACGACTGATGCCGTATCCATGCTCGACTGATGGCGTGTCCATGCTCGACTGATTGTCCATGTTTGACTTGTGGTTTTAACTCTTACGATTTGGAATCACAGGTCACAAGTTTTCAACATGACTATCGATCTTGCTGCAACTGATTTAGCTTTGGCGATCACCCACAACCATTTGCAACCAGTTGTGTGCTGTTCCTACAATTGACTAGCGATTCAAACATTTTTCGATCACTGATTAATCGTAACCTTGTCGTATGCCTGGTGTGACTGTAGCTTAAATGAAAAAACTTAAAATAATGTAAGTGATACAGCTGAGAGACTATTTCTCCCAATAATAATAACCTACAAAACATGTTTATTTGAGATGTGAGGGGAACACTCCGCTGGGTCAAACCACAATGGGTCAGCGATCTTTGATGGCTCAGTTACAATGTCTTTGTGTGGGTAGTTCTTTATAAACTTCTAGATGAATAAGAAATAATAATATGCTACCAGTATCTCAAAAGATCACCATTTTCATATTTCAGCATTTTATGAGAGATCGCCTATCAACTAAGGTGATGACTAGCTATTCTCATGGGTGGTCCTTACAGACTGGTTGACTAAAATACTGGTTGTAAAACACAAAATCTGCATAAACCATTCAACCTAGAACCTAAGCCTACATTAACGATGTTTGTGATGGTTCTGCCCTTTGCCTATACAAGAATAGCATCAGTGCTGCTTCTAGATGGGAACTGGTTTATATATTATTCTCAATAGAAATCTTTGAGTTTCTTAGACAGGAAACTTACAATAAATTTGGCCAGAGACCATTCTAGTATATTATCAGCTGCAATTTCTGTCTTGGAAGTAAATGTAAGGACAAGTGAATATCTAGAGAACTGTCACTGAACACCCTATGAACACCCTATGCTGTATGGGGGGTAATTATCATAAATTAGTCTAGCAGGAATATATATATCAGAATCATGACAATTTTATGCTGTGCCAATAAGATTTTATGCTAAATTAAAGATTGAGGTTCTTGGAGAAATGGAGATAAGAATGACATCTTGATATGGTGTTTGTCTGGGAAATAGTGTTTGTGATGGAAAGTGTTTGTGATGGAAGGTGTTTGTGAGGGAAATAGTGTTTGTGATGGAAAGAGTTTGTGAGGGAAATAGTGTTTGTGAGGGAAATAGTGTTTGTGATGGAAAGTGTTTGTGATGGAAGGTGTTTGTGAGGGAAATAGTGTTTGTGATGGAAAGTGTTTGTGAGGGAAATAGTGTTTGTGAGGGAAATAGTGTTTGTGATGGAAAGTGTTTGTGATGGAAGGTGTTTGTGATGGAAGGTGTTTGTGAGGGAAATAGTGTTTGTGATGGAAAGTGTTTGTGATGGAAGGTGTTTGTGAGGGAAA
This sequence comes from Archivesica marissinica, assembly GCA_014843695.1. NCBI lineage: Eukaryota > Metazoa > Mollusca > Bivalvia > Venerida > Vesicomyidae > Archivesica > Archivesica marissinica. The sequence continues at coordinate 45,180,970 of CM026391.1, forward strand.
TAGTGTTTGTGATGGAAAGTGTTTGTGATGGAAGGTGTTGTGAGGGAAATAGTGTTTGTGATGGAAAGTGTTTGTGATGGAAGGTGTTTGTGATGGAGTGTTGTGAGGGAAATAGTGTTTGTGATGGAAAGTGTTTGTGAGGGAAATAGTGTTTGTGATGGTGTTTTGGGAGTGTGGAATGTGTTGTGATGGAAAGTGTTTGGAAAGTGTTTGTGAGGGAAATAGTGTTTGTGATGGAAAGTGTTTGTGAGGGAAATAGTGTTTGTGAGGGAAATAGTGTTTGTGATGGAAAGTGTTTGTGAGGGAAATAGTGTTTGTGATGGAAAGTGTTTGTGAGGGAAATAGTGGAAATAGTGTTTGTGAGGGAAATAGTGGAAATAGTGTTTGTGAGGGAAATAGTGTTTGTGATGGAAAGTAAGAGTGGAAATAGTGTTTGTGAGGGAAATAGTGTTTGTGAGGGAAATAGTGTTTGTGAGGGAAATAGTGTTTGTCTGACAAATAGTGTTTGTTTTTAATAGCTATTGACATACTGGTACCCTGCATTACGTGGTGCTGGAACACAGTCATACTGGTACCCTGCATTACGTGGTGCTGGATCACAGTCATACTGGTACCCTGCATTACGTGGTGCTGGAACACAGTCATACTGGTACCCTGCATTACGTGGTGCTAGAACACAGTCATACTGGTACCCTGCATTACGTGGTGCTGGAACACAGTCATACTGGTACCCTGCATTACGTGGTGCTGGAACACAGTCATACTGGTACCCTGCATTATGTGGTGCTGGAACACAGTCATACTGGTACCCTGCATTACGTGGTGCTGGATCAGTCATACTGGTACCCTGCATTACGTGGTGCTGGATCACAGTCATACTGGTACCCTGCATTACGTGGTGCTGGAACACAGTCATACTGGTACCCTGCATTACGTGGTGCTGGAACACAGTCATACTGGTACCCTGCATTACGTGGTGCTGGAACACAGTCATACTGGTACCCTGCATTATGTGGTGCTGGATCACAGTGTGCATTAGCAGTATTGGACCCACTGGCCAGCCTTACAAGATCCAAGAGCCAACAATCTCACTTCTCCCAAAAATTCTAACCTAGGTCAGACGTTGTTATTGAAATATTTGCCTCAGATCAGTTGTAAAAGTGTACGACAGCCGAAGCTGGTAAGAGTTATTGATACATGAACTGATCTAGGTATTGTCACTAATAGTGAGCGACTTCTAAAAATTAAAATATAATAATATATGAGCTTCATTTTGGAATATTTTATAATTTTTGCATAATATTTGGTGAAAAATAAACAAAATATTATAAATGCAGATGTCAGTGCAAAATTCACCACCAAATTACCTACTCTGAAGATTAGGAGATGGGTGCCATTAGTTGGCAATAAATAAAATGCAACCATATTGAAATTTGACATTTTTTTGCACCTCAAAGGTCAGTCTGTTGAAAAATACAGTCTTTTGTGCCAAACTATCTTTGGGGAACATAATGACACTATATTATGTTATAATGGTGGCCTATGAAGATTTCATCAGCGGTGTGAGACTGACTCCCAAGGATAGACCTGCAGTCCCTGGATTTGCATCATGTTAATCACAGGACCACTGACTGACCTGTTCCTTCTCCCACTATTGTTATCTGTTGTGCAGTAACTTATGTCCCAGTTTACTGACTACCTGCATTTCCTAGACCAAAAGAATAGCCAATCCCATGCTATTGGGTGATTAGATTAGATTTTCTATGAATAATGTTACTGCCTAATTAGGAGAGTAAATCATAGGGAAGTTACTCCTGTTGAGATTAATATTACAGCCAATGAGCTCTCCCGGGATTGAGATTAATATTACAGCCAATGAGCTCTCCCGGGATTGAGATTAGTATTACAGCCAATGAGCTCTCCCGGGATTGAGATTAATATTACAGCCAATGAGCTCTCCCGGGATTTGGCTATTTCATGTGTTCCATGTTCTTGTAAGATATTAGTGTGTTCCATGTTCTTGTAAGATATTAGTGTGTTCCATGTTCTTGTAAGATATTAGTGTGTTCCATGTTCTTGTAAGATATTAGTGTGTTCTTATGAACATATTTTGAATAAGGTGGGGAAGGATCACTGGAAGAGATTGTAGTCTCTTTTTTTTGCAGTTGTTTTGACAATTTCTGCTGCTGGCAATAATATATAGAATATGAGTTGTCTGTCCATAATTTGTTTCAAGAACAAGACAGAACTATTTCACATTGTATCTGAAGTATACACATGTATTCTCACTGAAACTAGGTCACTATGTAAATCTATAAACAGATGGTGAACATGTTTCCTGGTGGAAAGAAACCAAGTCCGTTATCCTCTGCTGTGTAACTGGAGGCAATTTAGGAATGGTCTTCATCCATCTGTCTGTCTGGGCCAACATTTGGGGTTTAGGGTCTAACATTGTAGTTGAATACTGTTGAAAAGCTCCTAAATCTTTAGGGTTAGGATTCAAATGCTTTCATGTGATAAAGATTTCCAGCTGGCTAGTGGAAAGTCAAAGATTCTACCAAGGTGTCCCCCTCCCACCCCTTAAAGTCAAGGTGTCCCCTCTCCCAACCCATAAAGTCAAGGTGTCCCCTCTCCCAACCCATAAAGTCAAGGTGTCACCTCCCACCCCTTAACGTCAAGGTGTCCCCCTCCCACCTTAAAGTCAAGGTGTCCCCCTCCCACCCCTTAAAGTCAAGGTGTCCCCTCCCACCCGTTAAAGTCAAAGTGTCCCCCCTCCACCCCTTAAAGTCAAGGTGTCCCCTCCCACCCCTTAAAGTCAAGGTGTCCCCCCTCCCACCCCTTAAAGTCAAAGTGTCCCCCCTCCCACCCCTTAAAGTCAAAGTGTCCCCCTCCCACCTTAAAGTCAAGGTGCCCCCCTCCCACCCCTTGCCTGAAAATCTGGCCGGCCCTTGCCTGAAAATCTGGCCGGTGGTCACCTATATGGTCTTTCTCTAGGAATAAAAGCTGGAACATTTCTATTAACCTAAGCTGTCAAGATAAACAAACCTATTTTTGTTGCACACATATAAAGTAATTGACAGACAGCAGACTGGTTCAATAGTTTTTTATGCTTATTGTTTTTCCTTTGCTATGCTACAGACATTAAAACAAATACCTACTTTGTTACAAGTAGCAGAGACCATCAGAGAGCTCTGTAAACAGAAAACATGGAGTCCATCGGAGAGCTCTGTGAACAGAAACATGGAGACCATCGGAGAGCTCTGTAAACAGAAAACATGGAGACCATCGGAGAGCTCTGTGAACAGGAAACATTGAAACCATTGGAGAGCTCTGTGAACAGGAAACATGGAGACTGTCAGAGAGCTCTGTGAACAGGAAACATGGAGACCATTGGAGAGCTCTGTGAACAGGAAACATGGAGACCATTGGAGAGCTCTGTGAACAGGAAACATGGAGACCATTGGAGAGCTCTGTGAACAGGAAACATGGAGACCATTGGAGAGCTCTGTGAACAGGAAACATGGAGACCATTGGAGAGCTCTGTGAACAGGAAACATGGAGACCATTGTAGAGCTCTGTGAACAGGAAACATGGAGACCATTGGAGAGCTCTGTGAACAGAAACATGGAGACCATCGGAGAGCTCTGTGAACAGGAAACATTGAGACCATTGGAGAGCTCTGTGAACAGGAAACATGGAGACCGTCAGAGAGCTCTGTGAACAGAAATGGAGACCATTGGGAGCTCTGTGAAAGGAAACATGGAGACATTGGAGAGCTCTGTGAACAGGAATGATGGAGACCATTGGAGAGCTCTGTGAACAGGAAAGATGGAGACCATTGGAGAGCTCTGTGAACAGAAACATGGAGACCATCGGAGAGCTCTGTGAACAGGAAACATTGAGACCATTGGAGAGCTCTGTGAACAGGAAACATGGAGACCGTCAGAGAGCTCTGTGAACAGGAAACATTGAGACCATTGGAGAGCTCTGTGAACAGGAAACATTGAGACCATTGGAGAGCTCTGTGAACAGGAAACATGGAGACCGTCAGAGAGCTCTGTGAACAGGAACCATTGAGACCATTGGAGAGCTCTGTGAACAGGAAACATGGAGACCACTGGAGAGCTCTGTGAACAGGAAACATCTAAACATCTAAATGATCCCATCAGCTAAGATGTTTATATATATTCACTGCTTGTAGTCTAGGGTTGTCACTGGGGTACAGAGTGATGTATTGGTCAGTGATCCTGTGTTTGTTAATGATAGTGAGTTAATATCAGGAAGAAGTAAATACCACATCCTTTTACACCAGTGTCCTTGATGAGTGGTCTAGCACACTGTGCTGTCATTAGGGGGCAGAGGATTCTTATTTACCAATGTTGTTAAGGGACAGGGGATCCTTATTTACCAATGTTGTTATGGGGCAGGGGATGATTATTTACCAATGTTGTTATGGGGCAGGGGATGATTATTTACCAATGTTGTTATGGGGCAGGGGATGATTATTTACCAATGTTGTTATGGGACAGGGGATGATTATTTACCAATGTTGTTATGGGACAGGGGATGATTATTTACCAATGTTGTTATGGGACAGGGGATGATTATTTACCAATGTTGTTATGGGACAGGGGATGATTATTTACCAATGTTGTTATGGGGCAGGGGATGATTATTTACCAATGTTGTTATGGGGCAGGGGATGATTATTTACCAATGTTGTTATGGGACAGGGGATGATTATTTACCAATGTTGTTATGGGACAGGGGATGATTATTTACCAATGTTGTTATGGGACAGGGGATGATTATTTACCAATGTTGTTATGGGACAGGGGATGATTATTTACCAATGTTGTTATGGGACAGGGGATACTTATTTACCAATGTTGTTATGGGACAGGGGATGATTATTTATCAATGTTGTTATGGGACAGGGGATAATTTTTACCAATGTTGTTATGGGACAGGGGATACTTTTTTACCAATGTTGTTATGGGACAGGGGATGATTATTTACCAATGTTGTTATGGGGCAGGGGATGATTATTTACCAATGTTGTTAAGGGACAGGGGATGATTATTTACCAATGTTGTTATGGGACAGGGGATGACTATTTACCAATGTTGTTATGGGACAGGGGATGATTTTTACCAATGTTGTTAGGGACAGGGATGATTTTTACCAATGTTGTTATGGGACAGGGGATGATATTTACCAATGTTGTTATGGGACAGGGGATGATTATTTACCAATGTTGTTATGGGACAGGGGATGATTATTTATCAATGTTGTTATGGGACAGGGGATGATTATTTACCAATGTTGTTAAGGGACAGGGGATGATTATTTACCAATGTTGTTATGGGACAGGGGATGACTATTTACCAATGTTGTTATGGGACAGGGGATGATTATTTACCAATGTTGTTATGGGACAGGGGATGATTATTTACCAATGTTGTTATGGGACAGGGGATACTTATTTACCAATGTTGTTATGGGGCAGGGGATGATTATTTACCAATGTTGTTATGGGACAGGGGATGATTATTTACCAATGTTGTTATGGGACAGGGGATTTATTTACCAATGTTGTTATGGGCAGGGGATGTTATTTACCAATGTTGTTAGGGGCAGGGGATGATTATTTACCAATGTTGTTATGGGACAGGGGATTTATTTACCAATGTTGTTATGGGAAGGGGATTTATTTACCAATGTTGTTATGGGGCAGGGGATGTTATTTACCAATGTTGTTATGGGACAGGGGATGATTATTTACCAATGTTGTTATGGGACAGGGGATATTACAATGTTGTTATGGGCAGGGGATTTTACCATGTTGTTAGGGGCAGGGGATACTTATTTACCAATGTTGTTATGGGAAGGGGATACTTATTTACCAATGTTGTTATGGGGCAGGGGATGATTATTTACCAATGTTGTTATGGGGCAGGGGATGATTATTTACCAATGTTGTTATGGGACAGGGGATGATTATTTACCAATGTTGTTATGGGACAGGGGATGATTATTTACCAATGTTGTTATGGGGCAGGGGATGATTATTTACCAATGTTGTTATGGGACAGGGGATGATTATTTACCAATGTTGTTATGGGGCAGGGGATGATTATTTACCAATGTTGTTATGGGACAGGGGATACTTATTTACCAATGTTGTTATGGGACAGGGGATGATTATTTACCAATGTTGTTATGGGACAGGGGATGATTATTTACCAATGTTGTTATGGGGCAGGGGATGATTATTTACCAATGTTGTTATGGGACAGGGGATGATTATTTACCAATGTTGTTATGGGACAGGGGATGATTATTTACCAATGTTGTTATGGGACAGGGGATACTTATTTACCAATGTTGTTATGGGGCAGGGGATGATTATTTACCAATGTTGTTATGGGACAGGGGATGATTATTTACCAATGTTGTTATGGGACAGGGGATGATTATTTACCAATGTTGTTATGGGACAGGGGATGATTATTTACCAATGTTGTTATGGGACAGGGGATGATTATTTACCAATGTTGTTATGGGGCAGGGGATGATTATTTACCAATGTTGTTATGGGACAGGGATACTTATTTACCAATGTTGTTATGGGGCAGGGGATGATTATTTACCAATGTTGTTATGGGACAGGGGATGATTATTTACCAATGTGTTATGGGGCAGGGGATGATTTTTACCATGTTGTTATGGGCAGGGGATTTTTTGTTGTTATGGGCAGGGGATGATTATTTACCATTTTTATGGGCGGGATGATTATACCAATGTTATGGACAGGGATTTTTTTGTTGTTATGGGGCAGGGGATGATTATTTACCAATGTTGTTATGGGACAGGGGATGATTATTTACCAATGTTGTTATGGGACAGGGGATGATTATTTACCAATGTTGTTATGGGACAGGGGATACTTATTTACCAATGTTGTTATGGGACAGGGGATACTTATTTACCAATGTTGTTATGGGGCAGGGGATGATTATTTACCAATGTTGTTATGGGGCAGGGGATGATTATTTACCAATGTTGTTATGGGACAGGGGATGATTATTTACCAATGTTGTTATGGGGCAGGGGATTTTTGTTGTTTGGGGGGGATGATTATTTACCAATGTTGTTATGGGACAGGGGATGATTATTTACCAATGTTGTTATGGGACAGGGGATGATTATTTACCAATGTTGTTATGGGGCAGGGGATGATATTTACCAATGTGTTATGGGGTTGTTATGGGCAGGGGATGATTATTTACCAATGTTGTTATGGGGCAGGGGATGATTATTTACCAATGTTGTTATGGGGCAGGGGATGATTATTTACCAATGTTGTTATGGGACAGGGGATGATTATTTACCAATGTTGTTATGCGACAGGGGATGATTATTTACCAATGTTGTTAAGCGACAGGGGATGATTATTTATCAATGTTGTTATGGGACAGGGGATGATTATTTACCAATGTTGTTAAGGGACAGGGGATGATTATTTACCAATGTTGTTATGGGGCAGGGGATGATTATTTACCAATGTTGTTATGGGGCAGGGGATGATTATTTACCAATGTTGTTATGGGGCAGGGGATGATTATTTACCAATGTTGTTAAGTGGCAATGAATACATATTTATGTCAAAGTGGGATAACCATACAACTGCCAAACAGGTCATAGATACATATTGGAAAAATAATAAAATACCACTTTCTCTGTTTCTCATATAACTGTGTGTATTTCAGTATTTGCAAACAGCCTTGAACAAGTATTTGGAGGCAGGAGTGTGGTTTATATCTGTGTACAATGATCAAGATGAAGCCCAAACTGTCACACTGAAAACTGATTTCTACAGTAAGTGATATTCTAGCATTTAATTGATCAGTACTTTCTCTCTGTCAGATGTATGTCATAGTTTGTCTGGATGTGATGTTGTATATCACTGGCCTGATTTGATGAAGACTTGGTAAATATGATCAATATCAAGCCTGGTTATGCAGATTTATCATGTTCACATTCTGATTGGTTGATTTGCCACCCTTTGAAGATTTTAAAAACTGTTTAGTTTACCTCTGCTAGTCTTCCAGTGCTGTAGGTTGTTAGTCGTCCAGTGCTGCAGGTTGCTAGTCTTCCAGTGCTGCATGTTGCTAGTCTTCCATTGCTGCAGGTTGCTAGTCTTCCAGTGCTGCAGGTTGCTAGTCTTCCAGTGCTGCAGGTTGCTAGTCTTCCAGTGCTGTTGGTTTCTGCTAGTCTTCCATTGCTGCAGGTTGCTAGTCTTCCAATGCTGCAGGTTGCTAGTCTTCCAGTGCTGCAGGTTGCTAGTCTTCCAGTGCTGCAGGTTGCTAGTCTTCCAGTGCTGTATGTTGCTAGTCTTCCAGTGATGCAGGTTGCTAGTCTTCCAATGCTGCAGGTTGCTAGTCTTCCAGTGCTGCAGGTTGCTAATCTTCCAGTGCTGTATGTTGCTAGTCTTCCAATGCTGGAGGTTGCTAGTCTTCCAGTGCTGCAGGTTGCTAATCTTCCAGTGCTGTATGTTGCTAGTCTTCCAATGCTGCAGGTTGCTAGTCTTCAGTGCTGCAGGTTGCTAGTCTTCCAGTGCTGCAGGTTGCTAGTCTTCCAGTGCTGCAGGTTGCTAGTCTTCCAGTGCTGCAGGTTGTAGTCTTCAGTGCTGCAGGTTGTTGCTAGTCTTCCAATGCTGTAGGTTGCTAGTCTTCCAGTGCTGCAGGTTGCTAGTCTTCAAGTGCTGCAGGTTGCTTGTCTTCCAGTGCTGCAGGTAGCTAGTCTTCCAGTGCTGCAGGTTGCTAGTCTTCCAGTGCTGCGGGTTGCTAGTCTTCCAGTGCTGTAGGTTGCTAATCTTCCAGTGCTGCAGGTTGCTAGTCTTCCAGTGCTGCAGGTTACTAGTCTTCCAGTGCTGCAGGTTGCTAGTCTTCCAGTGCTGCAGGTTGCTAGTCTTCCAGTGCTGCAGGTTGCTAGTCTTCCAGTGCTGCAGGTTGCTAGTCTTCCAATGCTGCAGGTTGCTAGTCTTCAAGTGCTGCAGGTTGCTAGTCTTCCAGTGCTGCAGGTTGCTAGTCTTCCAGTGCTGCAGGTTGCTAGTCTTCCAGTGCTGCAGGTTGCTAGTCTTCAAGTGCTGCAGGTTGCTAGTCTTCCAGTGCTGCAGGTTGCTAGTCTTCCAGTGTTGCATGTTGCTAGTCTTCCAGTGCTGCAGGTTGCTAGTCTTCCAATGCTGCAGGTTGCTAGTCTTCCAGTGCTGCAGGTTGCTTGTCTTCCAGTGCTGTGGGTCGCTAGTCTTTCAGTGCTGCAGGTTGCTTGTCTTCTAGTGCTGTGGGTTGCTAGTCTTCCTGTGCTGCAGGTTGCTAGTCTTCCAGTGCTGCAGGGTGCTGGTCTTCCAGTGCTGCAGGTTGCTAGTGTTCCAGTGCTGCAGGTTGCTGGTCTTCCAGTGCTGCAGGTTGATAGTCTTCCAGTGCTGCAGATTGCTAGTCTTCCAGTGCTGCAGGTTGCTAGTCTTCCAGTGCTGCAGGTTGCTATTCTTCCAGTGATGCAGGTTGCTAGTCATCCAGTACTGCATGTTGCTAGTCTTCCAGTGCTGCAGGTTGTTAGTCTTCCAGTGCTGCAGGTTGCTGGTCTTCCAGTGCTGCAGGTTGCTAGTCTTCCAGTGCTGCAGGTTGTTAGTCTTCCATCGCTGCAGGTTGCTGGTCTTCCAGTGCTGCAGGTTGCTAGTCTTCCAATGCTGGAGGTTGTTAGTCTTCCAGTGCTGCAGGTTGCTATTCTTCCAGTGATGCAGGTTGCTAGTCATCCAGTACTGCATGTTGCTAGTCTTCCAGTGCTGCAGGTTGTTAGTCTTCCAGTGCTGCAGGTTGCTGGTCTTCCAGTGCTGCAGGTTGCTAGTCTTCCAGTGCTGCAGGTTGTTAGTCTTCCATCGCTGCAGGTTGCTGGTCTTCCAGTGCTGCAGGTTGCTAGTCTTCCAATGCTGGAGGTTGTTAGTCTTCCAGTGCTGCAGGTTGCTAGTCTTCCAGTGCTGCAGGTTGCTAGTCTTCCAGTGCTGCAGATTGCTAGTCTTCCATTGCTGCAGGTTGCTAGTCTTCCAGTGCTGCAGGTTGCTAGTCTTCCAGTGGTGCAGGTTGCTATTCTTCCAGTGCTGCAGATTGCTAGTCTTCCAGTGCTGCAGATTGCTAGTCATCCAGTGCTGCAGGTTGCTAGTCTTCCAGTGCTGCAGATTGCTAGTCTTCCAATGCTGCGGGTTGCTAGTCTTCCAGTGCTGCAGATTGCTATTCTTCCAGTGATGCAGGTTGCTAGTCTTCCAGTGCTGCAGGTTGCTAGTCTTCCAGTGCTGCAGGTTGCTAGTCTTCCAGTGCTGCAGGTTGCTATTCTTCCAGTGCTGCAGGTTGCTAGTCTTCCGGTGCTGCAGGTTGCTATTCTTCCAGTGATGCAGGTTGCTAGTCATCCAGTGCTGCATGTTGCTAGTCTTCCAGTGCTGCATGTTGCTAGTCATCCAGTGCTGCAGGTTGCTTGTCTTCCAGTGATGCAGATTGCTAGTCTTCCAGTGCTGCAGGTTGCTAGTCTTCCAGTGCTGCAGGTTGTTAGTCTTCCAGTGCTGCAGGTTGTTAGTCTTCCAGTGCTGCAGGTTGCTAGTCTTCCAATGCTGGAGGTTGTTAGTCTTCCAGTGCTGCAGGTTGCTAGTCTTCCAATGCTGGAGGTTGTTAGTCTTCCAATGCTGCAGGTTGCTAGTCATCCAGTGTTGCAGGTTGCTTGTCTTCCAGTGCTGCAGGTTGCTGGTCTTCCAGTGCTGCAGGTTGCTAGTATTCCAGTGCTGCAGGTTGCTTGTCTTCCAGTGCTGCAGGTTGCTAGTCTTCCAGTGCTACAGGTTGCTAGTATTCCAGTGCTGTATGTTGCTAGTCTTCCAGTGCTGTAGGTTGCTAGTCTTCCAGTGCTGTAGGTTGCTAGTATTCCAGTGCTGCAGATTGCTAGTCTTCCATTGCTGCAGATTGCTAGTCTTCCAGTGCTGCAGGTTGCTAGTCTTCCAGTGGTGCAGGTTGCTATTCTTCCAGTGATGCAGGTTGCTAGTCATCCAGTACTGCATGTTGCTAGTCTTCCAGTGCTGCAGGTTGTTAGTCTTCCAGTGCTGCAGGTTGCTGGTCTTCCAGTGCTGCAGGTTGCTAGTCTTCCAGTGCTGCAGGTTGTTAGTCTTCCAGTGCTGCAGGTTGCTGGTCTTCCAGTGCTGCAGGTTGCTAGTCTTCCAATGCTGGAGGTTGTTAGTCTTCCAGTGCTGCAGGTTGCTAGTCTTCCAATGCTGGAGGTTGTTAGTCTTCCAGTGCTGCAGGTTGCTAGTCTTCCAATGCTGGAGGTTGTTAGTCTTCCAATGCTGCAGGTTGCTAGTCTTCCAGTGCTGCAGGTTGCTAGTCTTCCAGTGCTGTGGGTTGCTAGTCTTCCAGTGTTGTAGGTTGCTTATCTTCCAGTGCTGCAGGTTGCTAGTCTTCCAATGCTGCAGGTTGCTAGTCTTCCAGTGCTGCGGGTTGCTAGTCTTCCAGTGCTGCAGGTTGCTAGTCTTCCAGTGCTGCAGGTTGCTAGTCTTCCAGTGCTGCAGGTTGCTAGTATTCCAGTGCTGCAGGTTGCTAGTCTTCCAGTGCTGCAGGTTGCTTATCTTCCAGTGCTGCGGGTTGCTAGTCTTCCATACACGTAAGAGAACTAGTAGAATGGTTTCTGTCTGTATCATAGTACTTTCCTGCAAAATCTAAAATGACTAATCTCTTCAAGGAGGTGTTGCTCATATTGGAAATAAACGCAAAAACTCACTAATTGTAATCTATATAAATGTGCTGTGATATAACCCTATATAAATCAAACATGCTTACAAACTAATTCTCAACATTTTAATATTTAAATATAACTGGTTTATATTTTTGTAGTTTGTAGACATTTGCATAATTCTTAGTCAATTTAGGTATTTTCTTGACACAGACAGTCTATTTAATTGACCATTGATTAGATCTCATGTGCGTCAATACCATTATGAAACCACATTGTCTGGCCAATGGTGAATATAGAATAACTGTGCAATTCTAGAAATCGTTGGAGAGGAGTAATTGTGTGTAAGTTGAATTTTTACGGATAGCATTATATTCCAAATACCATATGATACTTTGGACGAGCCAAAAATACAAAATATTTAATACATTTCATTGAATCTGCAAGGTCAGTTATAATTTCTATGGATCTGTTTCCTCAACAGAATATTGCCAGAATGAGGTGAATGGTGAATTTGTTGTCGTTGCTACATAAATAGAATGGTCTATGCATAAAATTTGATTTCTTTACGATTAGCAATGCTTTCGTGGTTGAGTGCTTAAGGTCGCTGACTTGTATACCACTTTAACCTATCATCACTGATGGGTTCGAGCCCCGCTCAGACAATGTCTCTTTATATGAAAAAGTTGGCAGTTTCTTACGGAGGTTTGTGCACAAAGTACTGCTTAATAGCTGGAGCCTGCCTGGGAAATGTGTTGTTAGGTAAACTGCCCATCGCTCTAATTGGCAACCGGTAGCGACGTTCAATAAACTTAAATAAACATTTTGTTTACAATTATCATATTTGCATACACAATCTATGATTGCAAGTGAGGTGTATATTGTGTTTGTCATTGGTAGATCAAGTACAGAGAGTATCCAAGTATTGAATTGTACCTATATATATTATAGTCATCTTATTCTTATTTTGCTTTAATTAAGCAATATTGTATATGTCACGTTTACTGTATCTATTTTTAGAACCTGAGACTGGTTGTCGTGGTGACTGTTTTCTGCATGGTAGTTGTGTAGATGGTCAATGTCAGTGCTTCCCTGGATACACAGGTTGGGACTGTAACCAAAGTAAGTAATAAAGAAATGCCAGTGTATGATTGTTGATATTAAATGTTTCTATAAGAGGGAGCAGTTTGTTCACTCAACCAAAGCACTTCTTCCTCAACTAAATATTGTGAGAAATGAAGCAGCAACTCTATTTCTCCTATCCTGTTTGCTAGCACCTGAGCCCCGAGTATTCAGTTCTGTTTGATAACATAATATTATAGCAACAGTGTGAAAAAAATTCATTGAAAAGTGAAAAATATTTTCTCATTCTTGAATTGGAGAGTAATTTAGATCAGTCCCAAATCAAAATTTCTTTGGGAAAACTACTGCCTTCAAACATTTTTTTTTATCTGAATTTTGTATTGAATTAATTTTCAAAGCAAGCAAGATGAATTTGTTAACAGTGATGTTGCGATGCTTGTTAATACATGGTGGATAGCATGCAATGACAGTAATAACAAATCACATGTCAGAAATTGGGTGAGTGTGCTTGACTCATGCACATAGTATTTCGCAAAATGCAAATGCAGCTGCACCCTCGAATAAACAGGCTATGTAATGTTTGAATTTTGGTCAGATAGAACTTTAATGCCTCAAATATTTGAGTGGGCTGCTATCGGTGTTTGAATATTATATTCTGCAAAATTCTACATATTGTATTGTGATATCTGGGATGTTTTCTTTGAGGAGAGCTCACAGAAAAATTCGATTTGGACAGATTTTGATGTAAATTTTCCCAGTGATAGAAACATGTATAATATGGTTATGGTTTGAGCTATATAATGTTTTCATGTACACAATTGTCTTTTTTTGTGCGATACGTTTTTAAAAACCTTGGTACAGTGAAACCCCTCTAAACCGAACGGCTTCCGGACCGGAAGTGAAGCTCAGTTTGGAGGGGTTTTCAGTTTAGAGGGGTTTTCGGATGAGAGGGGGGGGGGAGATAAAGTTTTGAACAAATGTCTGTAGGATAACAAGAAATGACACTAAAATTACTTTTAATAATAAATGTGGAATAAAATATATATATGCTCAAATTTGTGTGTACGTAATGACTTGTCGGTGGTTCCGTATTTGATCAATAATTATGAAATATAATGTGTTTTACGTTTATTTAACGTCGCTACCGGTTGCCCATATGAGCGACGCCTCCTGAAGATATTAGTTATTTTAGATTTTGGAGGATAGTGCATGATACAGACAGAGACCAATTCCAGAATCTCCTCTGGTTCTTTTACGTGCATGGTGTACAGCACCGACACAAGACCTCGGTTTAACGTATTAAAACTAATTACTCAAACATGAAAAGAGATTAACAAACCTGCAATTGCAAAGGACATAATTAAATAGTGTCCAGTCGTAATCCATTTGAAAACAACGTAATTAAAACAAATTTTCAGCATCATTGGTTTTTATCACGCCTTAATGTTCTCACAACACCACGTCGGATGTAAACAATACGGATAAAACGCCAATATGCCGACTGATTAATTGACGTGTGAAAACACGGAAGGTGTTATGTTTCAGGTGAGACAAAGGTTGTTTCAGATCCGGATTTTACGCCGCTGGCTGTTCGGTTTTCAGGGGTAATTTGCAATAGAAATGTGCATAAATGGTCCCGAAAACTTGTCCAGTATTCGGAAAAGAGAGGTTCCGGTTTAGAGAGGTTTTTTTACAATGAACAAAGAAGGGAAAATATCGGGACCGCAAAAATTGTCCGGTTTGGAGGGAATTCCGATTTAGAGGGGTTCCGGTTTTGAGGGGTTTCACTGTACACAATTACTTCAAAATTGGTGTGTACATTGTACATTATGGTAATACCTTATCTGGAGCACTTGTTCGTTTAGATGGGTGAGTAGTCATAGAGTTGTCTTGATTTATAATTGCTAGCTGACGGTGACGCAGTTGCCCTGGTTAGAAACCTGACTAAAGCCTATATAATTTGCAGTATGACCATGTTTGTTTTATTCAAACATTGCTCTTGTTTTGAATAGTAAGCATCTCGTCATTAGCATGCTGAAGGCCAATGGGTATACCTAGAGCTTCTCTGTAAATATCTCACATCTTCCTTCATCAATGGTTGTACCTAGAGCTTCTCTGTAAATATCTCGCATCTTCCTCCATCAATAGTTGTACCTAGAGCTTCTCTGTAAATATCTCGCATCTTCCTTCATCAATAGTTGTACATAGACCTTCTCTGTAAATATCTCGCATCTTCCTCCATCAATGGGTGTACCTAGAGCTTCTCTGTAAATATCTCGCATCTTGCTTCATCAATGGTTGTACCTAGAGCTTCTCTGTAAATATCTCGCATCTTCCTCCATCAATGGGTGTACCTAGAGCTTCTCTGTAAATATCTCACATCTTCCTTCATCAATGGTTGTACCTAGACCTTCTCTGTAAATATCTCGCATCTTCCTTCATCAATGGTTGTACCTAGAGCTTCTCTGTAAATATCTTGCATCTTCCTTCATCAATAGTTGTACCTAGACCTTCTCTGTAAATATCTTGCATCTTCCTTCATCAATGGTTGTACCTAGAGCTTCTCTGTAAATATCTCGCATCTTCCTTCATCAATGGTTGTACCTAGAGCTTCTCTGTAAATATCTCGCATTTTCCTTCATCAATGGTTGTACCTAGAGCTTCTCTGTAAATATCTCGCATCTTGCTTCATCAATGGTTGTACCTAGAGCTTCTCTGTAAATATCTCGTATCTTCCTTCATCAATGGTTGTACCTAGAGCTTCTCTGTAAATATCTCGCATCTTCCTTCATCAATGGTTGTACCTAGAGCTTCTCTGTAAATATCTCATCGATAAAACTGGCCACTTTGTATTATATATACAGTCCCACTTCCACAAACGTCACCTCCCATGAGCGACACCCTCTTTATAACGTCACCATTATTCCCACCCGTTGTGTTTTAATACAATTTCACCTTTCACGAATGACACCTCCCAACAACACACAACGACAGTCAATTTCCCACCCAGCGATGCAGAAAACCTCCCAAGAACAGACAAAAATATGTGGCCGAAAAAAAGAAACAGTCTGTACATGCATCAGATGCAAATAATCGCCAATTGTTCCTTTCAATAAACAGTAATTATCTTAATCTGTGGCCATATCCGGGGTCCAATAATCCACAGGCTGGACCGTAAGTGTGGAAATAATCATTGTTTACGGGTATTCTTTCAATAAACAGCTTGACATGATTGTGTGTTTTACGTTTATTTATCATCGCTACCGGTTGCCCATATGAGCGACACCTCCTGAAGAGATTAGTCATTTTAGATTTTGGAGGATAGTGCAATGATACAGACAGAGACCCATTCCAGAGTCTCCTGGTTCTTTTACGTGCACAGTGTAAAGCACCGACACGAGACCTCGGTTTAACGTCCCATCTGAAAGACTGTTAATTTTATTAGAGTTAGACGGGGGATCGAACCTGCAATCCCTGGATTACCAGTCCAGTGTGTTACCACTGGACTACAGATTTGTCTGTTTGACATAATTGGCAGGTTCTTTTACCGCATATATTTTGATCGCTAAAGATGAAGAAAAAAGGAATTTGTAGGTGCATGCCGTATACAGCCATGCATCGTCTGTCAATAGAGGAGACTGTTTATAAACTTTATATGTTTGTTTAATAATTATCTCATTAAGATGAGTAAAGTAAGTTCATTTTCCCGGGCTTAGCTTTATTACAATGCAATTTTTTATCACATACCGTAATAAGATAATTTAGCATCAGTTTACGGAATCCGAAATACTTACCAAATATCTGAAATTAAATCAAACATACGATCCCAAAAATCAATTGATCTTTTTCCGAGAATTCTTGTACTCGATTGGAACTGTGTCCGAGTACCGGAGTGTCAAAATTGCTAGTCATTGCCATCCTTAATTTTATATAATTGAAATGCGTAATTTATCAGACTTTGGTAATTTATCAGACTTAGACTTTGATGTATTGAAAACATTAATTAATGTACACAATTGTCATCAATTTGCAAAATTTGGCGATTTTAACACATTGCATCCTCAGATATTCAATCTTAGTTCAATCTATCATATAATGAAAGTAGTACCCCCATTCTGTATACTCTATATTCAAATCAGTATGAGCAATTATAGCTGACATAGCATTTCCAAACTTCAAAAAGTTGAACCTCCCTAGAACAACAACAACCTCTCTACAACAACCAATATTGGGTGTATCCGGATGGTGTTTGCTCAGGAGAGGTTTGACTGTATATTAATTATACTGTGTTGAGAAATGAAAAGTATTAGCCTACAACGACTACATGTATTTGGATTTTAATTGGGGACACCTGCATATATTGATTGAAGAGCTGATAAACATTGAACGAGTGTAGGAAATACCCCTCTCCCCCGCCATACATGGTCGTCCTTACCATATTCAACACTGGCGGACAGAATCCGCCCATGTAAAACCCCAGGAATGACATAATCTCCCCATTCAGATGCAATGTGTACTCTAACCCCAACCCTAGACCCAATCCTAGACCCAAACATAGCCCCAACCATAGCCCCAACCCTAGCCCCAATCCTAGACCCAACCCTAGCCCCAACCCTAGCCCCAACCCTAGACCCAACCCTAGCCCCAACCCTAGCCCCAATCCTAGACCCAACCCTAGCCCCAACCCTAGACCCAACCCTAGCCCCAACCCTAGCCCCAATCCTAGACCCAACCCTAGACCCAATCCTAGACCCAACCCTAGCCCCAACCCTAAACCCAACCCTAGCCCCAATCCTAGACCCAATCCTAGACCCAATCCTAGCCCCAATCCTAGACCCAATGCTAGCCCAACCCTAGACCCAACCCTATACCCAATCCTAGACCCAACCCTAGCCCCAACCCTAGACCCAACCCTAGACCCAATCCTAGACCCAACCCTAGACCCAATCCTAGCCCCAATCCTAGCCCCAATCCTAGACCCAATCCTAGCCCCAACCCTAGCCCCAATCCTAGCCCAACCCTAGCCCCAATCCTAGCCCCAACCATAGCCCCAATCCTAGCCCAACCCTAGCCCCAACCCTAGCCCCAATCCTAGACCCAACCCTAGCCCCAACCCTAGCCCCAATCCTAGACCCAATCTTAGCCCCAATCCTAGACCCAATCCAACTTCTAACCATAACACTACGGTTGCTCTAACCAAGACGGAGGGATTTTCTCCTCATATGTTTGTTAAAAACAATGGAGGGTGGGGATTATGTCCACATGTCCCACATTGAATACATGGTTATATAATACATAATTATTATGATATTGAATCTCCACAATAAATTGTCGCTCCATTTTCTCTAATTGCATCTTTAAATGTCAAATTCCTGTTCAAAACGACAATTCATAATATCTAGAAAGATTGTTTTCAATCAAAAGAGTAATTCCAAAGTGTTTCAGTACAGATATTCAACCTAAGAGAGTTTTATTGGCTGGGATAATATTTTTGTGCATTGAGCTTTCTTTCTAGCTCTGTTTCTCCATAGCATTAAATCATAAAAGCAAAAATATAATGTGCATATATCACTTTTATCATGTTTTATTGAAATTGCAGGAATAAAAAATGGGACACTCGCATACAGCGAAAATTTGTCTTTCTGAAATGAGTTTAAGCTGAAATCTTTACTGCCTTTTATCAGCTTCTTATGTTGAGAATTTCAATAAAGCTTAGTGTGCTTCTGTCATAGGAATTTGTAAATCCCACTCTTAATTGTGAGTGAGGGAATCCGTATGCCAAGTGATGTAATAAATGCAAGATTAGTCGTGACAGAAGTTTTGATGTAAAAATATCAAAATCCATCGTGGAGGCCCATCATGGAGGCGGGAAATGTATTCCCCGTGTTGCTTCATGTCACATAGTAGTCATGTTTACAAAAATGTAGAAATAATTTAAAGAACTTGGGAAAAAGCCCCAGGGTGCTTAGTTGATGGGTGTGTGAAATTGGAATGGCAAGCATGATGTTTAAGGAAGAGATTTGTAAGTTTTGGTGTCCATAATTTAGGTCAGTGTCTTTGCACACTGAATATTAATCAAGGTCAGTTATAATTAGATTTATTTTAGAAACTGCAGTCAGGAGATGTATAAAATGTGTTCACTGTCACTATTAATTATAGAACATGATTTTTCCCAAAGAATACAGTTTATAATTTCCCTGACATTAATGCTAAAATTAGAACAACTTTTCCAGAAATATAGTGTTGTTCAGCAGTCATATGACGGTCATTATATTGCTAAAATTGTAACTTATGACAGTAAGACATTATTTCAGCAAAACATTTCTATAGGGTTTATTCTAGAGTGGTAAAAAGGGCAGGGTGCGTCAGAAAAGGGGCAGGGTGGGCCAGAAAAAGGGCAGGGTTGATTTTTAGCCGCAATAGGGCGTGGCGGAGCCGTCACCCTACCCCCACCGAGAAAACATTAAAACATGTATTTTATTATAACTACCGGTACATTCTTTATTATGAGAGGCTGCTGATGCATATTTTAACAAGAGTTTTCAGATCAAACCTGATAGAAAGTTTACTCAAGTGCTAAAGTAATTTGCTGTAAAACGTCAAGTTTGAGTTGCCCAATGGCTAAATTGAAAGCGTGTTTGAAAAGCACAATTCAGAACGAAATCAATATGATGAAGCTTGTATAAATAGTCCATTTCGGTATTTTGATGTCCATTTCGGAAATCCCAAATAATTCTGTTCGTACTGTAAATAGCCCTATGTCCCATAATTAACTGTACCTGGTTTGTTTTGATAATCACTACATTCCTCTTGTGCATATTGTCAGTGGAATGACTTTTGACTGTTTTTTTCCCGGATGACTTGTAACTGATTGTCTTTCCGCAGGGAACACAAAAACAAACCCCGTGTATGTCCGGTTTTTTTCCACCATTTCTCATACTTTTGACCGGATTCGTCGATTTCTTCCAACCATTCCCACCTCCACTTGTTCTTTACATCTTTTTCTAGCACTTTAACGTTGGTACCCTTGTCCAAAAATTTCATTTTCCGATCGTTTTATTTTCAAATTCACCAAATAAAAAACTTAGCGTAAAGTGGTCTAAGGTGAATGTCGCAAACTGAGTTGTTTCCCTTGTCAGTCTATTTTCCTTTGAAATAACGACAACTCTTCGTCATCCTGCATGCGCACTCAGCACGGTTCGTTCCGATTGTAAACGAGGTAACTTTCGGGACTTTTCTGAGCGTGTAGTTCAATTGACTAACGGAAAACATTCAATGGTAATTAGGTTAAAACTAATTCTCGAAATACTAGGTGTTACAATCATAGGCCCTACTTTTTTTAACATTTGCAGTCATCCAATTATCACCAATTAATCCATTGATAAATCGATTTCTTACGGTATCGGCATAATTATGCCCCCAGCTGTTGTGTACAGTATATACTAATTATTGATAAATTAAACAGATCACACGTAACGGCTAATATACGGTTGACCGTTAACCTACCTTACGATGATTGACAGCTAATTAAGCATGATCAAAGAGTCGTGGTTCTAGTTTGGGCAGCAGGGCGGAACAAATCGGGCAAAAGGGCGGGCATAAAGGGCGGGGCTAAAAAGGGGCAGGGCGCCGCGCCCTGTCATTCCGCTCTAGAGAAAACCCTATTTCTAACTTTATTCATACCAGAATATTGCAAAAATCTAATCTTATACGTGATAGAATATTGTTAAAAATAGAATTTTCATTCATTCCCTGAAGGTCATGAACGTTATTGCTATAAATAGAACTTTTGATTGCAGAAACGTGTCCAGTGTTATGCAGTGGTAATGGAATGTATATCAGAGGTGAATGTCATTGTCATGCCAGCTGGAAAGGAGTTGAATGCAATATCAAGGAGAATGAATGTGTTGTGCCAAATTGTAACGGAAATGGTGTCTGTATCAAAGGGAAATGCCAATGCCATGAGGGGTTCAAAGGGGTTGACTGTGGAAATGGTAAGTTAGTAGAGTACCTAGAGAACCTACTGTCTCCAGTGTGCAATATTCTTCTATGTGTCGTAATTCAGTGTGTGTGAAAAATTATAATGTATAACATGGTAAATATGTCTTGATAATACGCTATGTATTTCTCACTTCGGTAAACATCATTTGAAGTATTACTATGCACATCACATACACTGGAATTTAAACGACAAGCTTATAATAATCAGAAAAATGGGAGGGCTGGCAGCAAAAGCCTGGACTACACACTGAACACTGCAGACAATGGTTCCATTGGAGTATACAGAGTCTAAGGAGAATAATGTATGATCCCATACTAGTTTATACGGTCTCATACTAGTATATACGGTCTCTTACTAGTATATACGATCTCATACTAGTATATATGGTCTCATACTAGTATATATGATCTCTTACTAGTATATACGGTCTCTTACTAGTATATACGATCTCTTACTAGTATATACGGTCTCATACTAGTATATATGATCTCTTACTAGTATATACGGTCTCTTACTAGTATATACGGTCTCATACTAGTATATACGGTCTCATACTAGTATATATTATCTCTTACTAGTATATACGGTCTCATACTAGTATATACGGTCTCATACTAGTATATACGGTCTCATACTAGTATAAACGGTCTCATACTAGTATATACGGACTCATACTAGTATATATGATCTCTTACTAGTATATACGGTCTCATACTAGTATATACGATATCATACTAGTATATACCGTCTCTTACTAGTATATACGATATCACACTAGTATAAACGGACTCATACTAGTATATACGATATCATACTAGTATATACGGTCTCATACTAGTATATACGGTCTCATACTAGTATATATGATCTCTTACTAGTATATACGGTCTCATACTAGTATATACGGTCTCATACTAGTATATACTATATCATACTAGTATAAACGGTCTCATACTAGTATATACGGTCTCATACTAGTATATATGATCTCTTACTAGTATATACGGTCTCATACTAGTATATATGATATCATACTAGTATATACGGTCTCTTACTAGTATATACGATATCATACTAGTATAAACGGTCTCATACTAGTATATACGGTCTCATACTAGTATAGACGGTCTCATACTAGTATAGACGGTCCCATGCTAGTATATACGATATCATACTAGTATATACGATCTCTTACTAGTATATACGGTCTCATACTAGTATAAACGGTCTCATACTAGTATATATGATATCATACTAGTATATACGATCTCTTACTAGTATATACGGTCTCATACTAGTATAAACGGTCTCATACTAGTATATACGATCTCTTACTAGTATATACGGTCTCATACTAATATAAACAGTCTCATACTAGTATATATAGTCTCATACTAGTATATACGGTCTCATACTAGTATATACGGTCTCATACTAGTATATATAGTCTCATACTAGTATATACAGTCTCATACTAGTATAGACGGTCTCATACTAGTATATACGGTCTCATACTAGTATATACGGTCTCATACTAATATATACGATCTCATACTAGTATATGTAATCTCATACTAGTATATATAGTCTCATACTAGTATATACAGTCTCATACTAGTATATATGGTCTCATACTAGTATATACAGTCTCATACTAGTATAAATGGTCTCATACTAGTATATACAGTCTCATACTAGTATAAATGGTCTCATACTAGTATATATGATCTCATACTAGTATATATACGATCTCATACTAGTATATACGGTCTCATACTAGTATATATGATCTGTACACTCCTGTATGCCAGATATATGGATATACGAGCTCCATACACTCCTGTATGCCGGATATATGGATATACGAGCTCCACACACTCCCGTATACTTGGATATACAGATCTGTACACTCCTGTATGCCGGATATATGGATATACGAGCTCCACACACTCCCGTATACTTGGATATACAGATCTGTACACTCCTGTATGCCGGATATATGGATATACGAGCTCCATACACTCCTGTATGCCGGATATACGAGCTCCATACACTCCTGTATGCCGGATATATGGATATACGAGCTCCACACACTCCCGTATACTTGGATATACAGATCTGTACACTCCTGTATGCCGGATATATGGATATACGAGCTCCATACACTCCAGTATACTTGGATATACAGATCTGTACACTCCTGTATGCCAGATATATGGATATACGAGCTCCATACACTCCTGTATGCCGGATATATGGATATACGAGCTTCATACACTCCCGTGTACTTGGATATACAGATCTGTACACTCCTGTATGCCGGATATATGGATATACAAGCTCCATGCACTCCCATGCATGGAATCATTTTCCACAGTACAAGGAGTCAAAGATGGCAGACAGTGTGACTATGTAACTAGTGGCAAATCTATATGTACCGTCGTTGTACCATATATTATTTGGATTTAGTTCTGCACTTTAGTATTATGTTAACTTGATTTCAGTTCATGTTCTTAGAATTATAAGCACTTTTCTGTACAACCTTTCAGATACAATATTGTGTAATGTTGTCACATTTGTTGTGTTGTTTTACCAAATCATGGCACTGGTGTTTCAGCTCTCTGTCCGGGGACTTACTCAACCATTGTAATATATTGAATTATAAATATTGAAACTTTTTTTTGCTGATTGACTTATTTACTTTGAATAGTTACCCTCTATGAAAACTATGTTTAGTAGGGATTATTGTCAGAATGATTGTTTGAGTAAGTCTTCTTTCAGATCATTGCAAACATTTTGTATGCAACTGCTTTCCAGTATTGTATAATCAAACTGCTTTTTACTAGAGAATAATACAGACTTCTGCTAATGATGGTTGTTTCGTATGTACGTTAATTTACGCATTTCCGATAATATTCCAGTTCTGAGGCTGCCATTTAATGAACTGCACCCGTGGGGTAATGTTTACCAGTTTTTCATAGAATGTAAAATTTCTGGGAAATTTGGTCTTCATGTACACTGGTTTTCCATGTTGAGTGATTATGGACTGTACATATGCAGAACTCGGGCTCTATCTTACTTGTACAGTGCAGAACTCGGGCTCTATCTTACTTGTACATATGCAGAACCCGGGCTCTATCTTACTTGTACATATGCAGAACTCAGGCTCTATCTTACTTGTACAGTGCAGAACCCGGGCTCTATCTTACTTGTACATATGCAGAACTCGGGCTCTATCTTACTTGTACATATGCAGAACTCGGGCTCTATCTTACTTGTACAGTGCAGAACTCGGGCTCTATCTTACTTGTACAGTGCAGAACTCGGGCTCTATCTTACTTGTACATTGCAGAACTCGGGCTCTATCTTACTTGTGCAGTGCAGAACCTGGGCTCTATTTTACTTGTGCAGTGCAGAACCCGAGCTCTATCGTACTTGTACAGTGCAAAACCTGGGCTCTATCTTACTTGTACAGTGCAGAACCCGGGCTCTATCTTACTTGTGCAGTGCAGAACCCGGGCTCTATCTTACTTGTACAGTGCAGAACCCGGGCTCTATCTTACTTGTGCATTTAGTCAAAATCTTCAAAATTTAATGTCAGATTTGGTCTAAGCTGTTAAAAAATGCAGTTTTTGACAAAGTAAGCAGTGGAGTTCTTCTTCTATTAAGTAATTGAGCAAATTTCCTCGTTATTGGGTAAATACTCAGGTAACTGACAATGTTTGATTATTGAGGTACAATTAATTATAATATATGATATAGACTAGTTTCATAGAGATGTGATTGGTTGTGGTTTTAACAATGTGTTGTTGTTGCTTGCAGAGTATTTAATGTTATAAGGAATATAGAAACATGCATTGAATGGGAGAATGGGAGAATGGGAGAATGGGAGAATGGGAGATTAAGGATTTGTTACACAATAGTCATACATCTTCTTCAATTGTGCAATTTACTATGGAAGACTATGAGAAAAATGAGGCTGTCTGTGTACTATAATTGAACCTGATTGGACAATGCTTTGTGTACTATAATTGAACCTGATTGGACAATGCTTTGTGTACTATAATTGAACCTGATTAGACAATGCTTTGTGTACTATAATTGAACCTGATTGGACAATGCTTTGTGTACTATAATTGAACCTGATTGGACAATGCTTTGTGTACTATAATTGAACCTGATTGGACAATGCTTTGTGTACTATAATTAAACCTGATTAGACAATGCTTTGTGTACTATAATTGAACCTGATTGGACAATGCTTTGTGTACTATAATTGAACCTGATTGGACAATGCTTTGTGTACTATAATTGAACCTGATTGGACAATGCTTTGTGTACTATAATTGAACCTGATTGGACAATGCTTTGTGTACTATAATTGAACCTGATTGGACAATGCTCTGTGTCTAGCTTACGCATTTTCTTTGATTCAAATTGAAAATATATAATTCATATGCAGATTTATGCCAATGTAAGCTGTAGTTTAAAACCTGTATATATAGTTATTGATGACTTTGTTATGGTCACAGGTTCGAGCCCCGCTCAGACCATGTGTCTCTTGATATGATAAAAGTTGGCAGTTTCTTACAGAGGTTGATGCACCAAGAACTGGTTAACCGCTGGAGCCTGCCCAGGAAAGGTGTTGTTAGGTAAACTGTCCGATGTTCAAATGGGCAACCGATAGTGACGTTAAATAAACTTAAATTAACTTAAAGCAAACACTATCCCTAATTTACAAATAGTTGTTTCACAAAAACCAATTTGTTTGTGGGCAGATCTTCAAAATGTTACTTGACACCTGAAGAACTACTTGTTGTTATTCACAATGCCCAGTAGTCATGTATTCTCTAATCAGCCAGTTCCACCATGCAGCAACCAATTCTAATGTGTACTGACTACAACATGGAACCATATAACCTGTACCATGTTAGTGCGAATAGCTCAAGGAAACTAAAATAGAATGTATGGAAACATTTTTCTCTTTGGCCATCCGTATTAATTGTTGTACTAATGAAGCTTTATTCTGTGCTTTCACTGTTACTTTATTGTAACCATTTTCTTTGTGTCTATTGTTAACCATGCACTCTACAACATGTACAGTGTTAACCATGCACTCTACAATATATACAGTGTTAACCATGCACTCTACAATATGTACAGTGTTAACCATGCACTCTACAACATGTACAGCATTAACCATGCACTCTACAATATGTACAGTGTTAACCATGCACTCTACAATATGTACAGCATTAACCATGCACTCTACAATATGTACAGTGTTAACCATGCACTCTACAATATGTACAGCATTAACCATGCACTCTACAATATGTACAGTGTTAACCATGCACTCTACAATATGTACAGCATTAACCATGCACTCTACAATATGTACAGTGTTAACCATGCACTCTACAATATGTACAGTGTTAACCATGCACTCTACAATATGTACAGTGTTAACCATGCACTCTACAATATGTACAGTGTTAACCATGCACTCTACAACATGTACAGTGTTAACCATGCACTCTACAACATGTACAGTGTTAACCATGCACTCTACAATATATACAGTGTTTACCATGCACTCTACAACATGTACAGTGTTAACCATACACTCTACAACATGTACAGTGTTAACCATGCACTCTACAATATGTACAGTGTTAACCATGATGCACTCTACAATATGTACAGTGTTAACCATGCACTCTACAATATATACAGTGTTTACCATGCACTCTACAACATGTACAGTGTTAACCATACACTCTACAACATGTACAGTGTTAACCATGCACTCTACAATATGTACAGTGTTAACCATGATGCACTCTACAATATGTACAGTGTTAACCATGCACTCTACAATATGTACAGTGTTAACCATGCACTCTACAACATGTACAGTGTTAACCATGCACTCTACAATATGTACAGTGTTTAACATGCACTCTACAATATGTACAGTGTTTAACATACACTCTACAACATGTACAGTGTTAACCATGCACTCTACAACATGTACAGTGTTTAACATGCACTCTACAACATGTACAGTGTTAACCATGCACTCTACATTATGTACAGTGTTAACCATGCACTCTACAATATGTACAGTGTTAACCATGCACTCTACAATATGTACAGTGTTAACCATGCACTCTACAATATGTACAGTGTTAACCATGCACTCTACAATATGTACAGTGTTAACCATGCACTCTACAATATGTACAGTGTTAACCATGCACTCTACAATATGTACAGTGTTAACCATGCACTCTACAACATGTACAGTGTTAACCATGCACTCTACAATATGTACAGTGTTAACCATGCACTCTACAATATGTACAGTGTTAACCATGCACTCTACAATATGTACAGTGTTAACATGCACTCTACAATATGTACAGTGTTAACCATGCACTCTACAATATGTACAGTGTTAACCATGCACTCTACAATATGTACAGTGTTAACCATGCACTCTACAATATGTACAGTGTTAACCATGCACTCTACAATATGTACAGTGTTAACCATGCACTCTACAATATGTACAGTGTTAACCATGCACTCTACAATATGTACAGTGTTAACCATGCACTCTACAATATGTACAGTGTTAACCATGCACTCTACAATATGTACAGTGTTAACCATGCACTCTACAATATGTACAGTGTTAACCATGCACTCTACAATATGTACAGTGTTAACCATGCACTCTACATTATGTAGTGTTAACCATGATGCACTCTACAATATGTACAGTGTTAACCATGCACTCTACAATATGTACAGTGTTAACCATGCACTCTACAACATGTACAGTGTTAACCATGCACTCTACAATATGTACAGTGTTAACCATGCACTCTACAATATGTACAGTGTTAACCATGCACTCTACAACATGTACAGTGTTAACCATGCACTCTACAACATGTACAGTGTTAACCATGCACTCTACAATATGTACAGTGTTAACCATGCACTCTACAATATATACAGTGTTAACCATGCACTCTACAACATGTACAGTGTTAACCATGCACTCTACAATATGTACAGTGTTTAACATGCACTCTACAATATGTACAGTGTTTAACATACACTCTACAACATGTACAGTGTTAACCATGCACTCTACAACATGTACAGTGTTTAACATGCACTCTACAACATGTACAGTGTTAACCATGCACTCTACAACATGTACAGTGTTTAACATGCACTCTACAACATGTACAGTGTTAACCATGCACTACAATATGTACAGTGTTAACCATGCACTCTACAATATGTACAGTGTTAACCATGCACTCTACAATATGTACAGTGTTAACCATGCACTCTACAATATGTACATTGTTAACCATGCACTCTACATTATGTAGTGTTAACCATGATGCACTCTACAATATGTACAGTGTTAACCATGCACTCTACAATATGTACAGTGTTAACCATGCACTCTACAATATGTACAGTGTTAACCATGCACTCTACATTATGTACAGTGTTAACCATGCACTACAATATGTACAGTGTTTACCATGCACTCTACAACATGTACAGTGTTAACCATGCACTCTACATTATGTACAGTGTTAACCATGCACTCTACAATATGTACAGTGTTAACCATGCACTCTACATTATGTACAGTGTTAACCATGCACTCTACAATATGTACAGTGTTAACCATGCACTCTACAATATGTACAGTGTTAACCATGCACTCTACAATATGTACAGTGTTAACCATGCACTCTACAATATGTACAGTGTTAACCATGCACTCTACAATATGTACAGTGTTAACCATGCACTCTACATTATGTACAGTGTTAACCATGCACTCTACAATATGTACAGTGTTAACCATGCACTCTACAATATGTACAGTGTTAACCATGCACTCTACAATATGTACAGTGTTAACCATGCACTCTACATTATGTAGTGTTAACCATGCACTCTACAATATGTACAGTGTTAACCATGCACTCTACAATATGTACAGTGTTAACCATGCACTCTACAATATGTACAGTGTTAACCATGCACTCTACATTATGTACAGTGTTAACCATGCACTCTACAATATGTACAGTGTTAACCATGCACTCTACAATATGTACAGTGTTAACCATGCACTCTACAATATGTACAGTGTTAACCATGCACTCTACAACATGTACAGTGTTAACCATGCACTCTACAATATGTACAGTGTTAACCATGCACTCTACAATATGTACAGTGTTAACCATGCACTGTGTACCATGCACTCTACAACATGTACAGTGTTAACCATGCACTCTACATTATGTACAGTGTTAACCATGCACTCTACAATATGTACAGTGTTAACCATGATGCACTCTACAATATGTACAGTGTTAACCATGCACTCTACATTATGTACAGTGTAACCATGCACTCTACAATATGTACAGTGTTAACCATGCACTCTACAATATGTACAGTGTTAACCATGCACTCTACAATATGTACAGTGTTAACCATGCACTCTACAATATGTACAGTGTTAACCATGCACTCTACATTGTGTTTGCACTCTACAATGTACAGTGTTAACCATGCACTCTACAATATGTACAGTGTTAACCATGCACTCTACAATATGTACAGTGTTAACCATGCACTCTACAATATGTACAGTGTTAACCATGCACTCTACAATATGTACAGTGTTAACCATGCACTCTACAACATGTACAGTGTTAACCATGCACTCTACAATATGTACAGTGTTAACCATGCACTCTACAATATGTACAGTGTTAACCATGCACTCTACAATATGTACAGTGTTAACCATGCACTCTACAATATGTACAGTGTTAACCATGCACTCTACAATATGTACAGTGTTAACCATGCACTCTACAATATGTACAGTGTTAACCATGCACTCTACATTATGTACAGTGTTAACCATGATGCACTCTACAATATGTACAGTGTTAACCATGCACTCTACAATATATACAATGTTAACCATGCACTACAATATGTACAGTGTTAACCATGCACTCTACAATATGTACAGTGTTAACCATGCACTCTACATTATGTTCAGTGTTAACCATGCACTCTACAATATGTACAGTGTTAACCATGCACTCTACAAATGTACAGTGTAACCATGTACTCTACAATATGTACAGTGTTAAGCATGCACTCTACAATGCACTCTACAATATATACAGTGTTAACCATTCACTCTACAACATGTACAGCGTTAACATGCACTCTACAACATGTACAGGTTCCATGCACTCTACAACATGTACAGTGTTAACCATTCACTCTACAACATGTACAGTGTTAACCATGATGCACTCTACAATATATACAGTGTTAACCATGCACTCTACAATATGTACAGTGTTAACCATGCACTCTACAATATGTACAGTGTTAACCATGCACTCTACAATATGTACAGTGTTAACCATGCACTCTACAATATGTACAGTGTTAACCATGCACTCTACAATATGTACAGTGTTAACCATGCACTCTACAATATGTACAGTGTTAACCATGCACTCTACAATATGTACAGTGTTAACCATGCACTCTACAATATGTACAGTGTTAACCATGCACTCTACAATATGTACAGTGTTAACCATGCACTCTACAATATGTACAGTGTTAACCATGCACTCTACAATATGTACAGTGTTAACCATGCACTCTACAATATGTACAGTGTTAACCATGCACTCTACAATATGTACAGTGTTAACCATGCACTCTACAATATGTACAGTGTTAACCATGCACTCTACAATATGTACAGTGTTAACCATGCACTCTACAATATGTACAGTGTTAACCATGCACTCTACAATATGTACAGTGTTAACCATGCACTCTACAATATGTACAGTGTTAACCATGCACTCTACATATGTACAGTGTTAACCATGCACTCTACAATATGTACAGTGTTAACCATGCACTCTACAACATGTACAGTGTTAACCATGCACTCTACAATATGTACAGTGTTAACCATGCACTCTACAATATGTACAGTGTTAACCATGCACTCTACAATATGTACAGTGTTAACCATGCACTCTACAATATGTACAGTGTTAACCATGCACTCTACAATATGTACAGTGTTAACCATGCACTCTACAATATGTACAGTGTTAACCATGCACTCTACAATATGTACAGTGTTAACCATGCACTCTACAATATGTACAGTGTTAACCATGCACTCTACAATATGTACAGTGTTAACCATGCACTCTACAATATGTACAGTGTTAACCATGCACTCTACAATATGTACAGTGTTAACCATGCACTCTACAATATGTACAGTGTTAACCATGCACTCTACAATATGTACAGTGTTAACCATGCACTCTACAATATGTACAGTGTTAACCATGCACTCTACAATATGTACAGTGTTAACCATGCACTCTACAATATGTACAGTGTTAACCATGCACTCTACAATATGTACAGTGTTAACCATGCACTCTACAATATGTACAGTGTTAACCATGCACTCTACAATATGTACAGTGTTAACCATGCACTCTACAATATGTACAGTGTTAACCATGCACTCTACAATATGTACAGTGTTAACCATGCACTCTACAATATGTACAGTGTTAACCATGCACTCTACAATATGTACAGTGTTAACCATGCACTCTACATATGTAGTGTTAATGCACTCTACAATATGTACAGTGTTAACCATGCACTCTACAATATGTACAGTGTTAACCATGCACTCTACAATATGTACAGTGTTAACCATGCACTCTACAATATGTACAGTGTTAACCATGCACTCTACAATATGTACAGTGTTAACCATGCACTCTACAATATGTACAGTGTTAATATGCACTCTACAATATGTACAGTGTTAACCATGCACTCTACAATATGTACAGTGTAACATGCACTCTACAATATGTACAGTGTTAACCATGCACTCTACAATATGTACAGTTAACCATGCACTCTACAATATGTACAGCTTAACCATGCACTCTACAAATGTACAGCGTAACCATGCACTCTACAATATGTACAGTGTTAACCATGCACTCTACAATATGTACAGTGTTAACCATGCACTACAATATGTACAGTGTTAACCATGCACTCTACAATATGTACAGTGTTAACCATGCACTCTACAATATGTACAGTGTTAACCATGCACTCTACAATATGTACAGTGTTAACCATGCACTCTACAATATGTACAGTGTTAACCATGCACTCTACAATATGTACAGTGTTAACCATGCACTCTACATTATGTACAGTGTTAACCATGTACACTACAATATATACAGTGTTAACCATGCACTCTACATTATGTACAGTGTTAACCATGATGCACTCTACAATATGTACAGCGTTAACCATGTACTCTACAATATGTACAGCATTAACCATGCACTCTACAATATGTACAGTGTTAACCATGCACTCTACAATATGTACAGCATTAACCATGCACTCTACAATATGTACAGCATTAACCATGCACTCTACAACATGTACAGCGTTAACCATGCACTCTACAATATGTACAGCGTTAACCATACACTACAATATGTACAGTGTTAACCATGCATTCTACAATATGTACAGTGTTAACCATGCACTCTACAATATGTACAATGTTAACCATGCACTCTACAATATGTACAGTGTTAACCATGCACTCTACAATATGTACAGTGTTAACCATGCACTCTACAATATGTACAGTGTTAACCATGCACTCTACAATATGTACAGTGTTAACCATGCACTCTACAATATGTACAGTGTTAACCATGCACTCTACAATATGTACAGTGTTAACCATGCACTCTACAATATGTACAGTGTTAACCATGCACTCTACAATATGTACAGTGTTAACCATGCACTCTACAATATGTACAGGTTAACCATGCACTCTACAAATTACAGTGTTAACCATGCACTCTACAATATGTACAGTGTTAACCATGCACTCTACAATATGTACAGTGTTAACCATGCACTCTACAATATGTACAGTGTTAACCATGCACTCTACAATATGTACAGTGTTAACCATGCACTCTACAATATGTACAGTGTTAACCATGCACTCTACATTATGTACAGTGTTAACCATGCACTCTACAATATGTACAGTGTTAACCATGCACTCTACATTATGTACAGTGTTAACCATGCACTCTACAATATGTACAGTGTTAACCATGCACTCTACAATATGTACAGTGTTAACCATGCACTCTACAATATGTACAGCGTTAACCATGCACTCTACAATATGTACAGTGTTAACCGCACTCTACATATGTACAGTGTTAACCATGATGCACTCTACAATATGTACAGTGTTAACATGATGCACTCTACAATATGTACAGTGTTAACCATGCACTCTACAATATGTACAGTGTTAACCATGCACTCTACAATATGTACAGTGTTAACCATGCACTCTACAATATGTACAGTGTTAACCATGCACTCTACAATATGTACAGTGTTAACCATGCACTCTACAACATGTACAGTGTTAACCATGCACTCTACAATATGTACAGTGTTAACCATGCACTCTAAATATGTACAGTGTTAACCATGATGCACTCTACAATATGTACAGCATTAACCATGCACTCTACAATATGTACAGCATTAACCATGCACTCTACAATATGTACAGCATTAACCATGCACTCTACAATATGTACAGCATTAACCATGCACTCTACAATATGTACAGCGTTAACCATGCACTCTACAATATGTACAGTGTTAACCATGCACTCTACAATATGTACAGTGTTAACCATGCACTCTACAATATGTACAGTGTTAACCATGCACTCTACAATATGTACAGTGTTAACCATACACTCTACAACATGTACAGTGATAACCATGTACTCTACAATATGTACAGTGTTAAGCATGCACTCTACAATGCACTCTACAATATATACAGTGTTAACCATTCACTCTACAACATGTACAGCGTTAACCATGCACTCTACAATATATACAGTGTTAACCATGCACTCTACAACATGTACAGTGTTAACCATGCACTCTACAATATGTACAGTGTTAACCATGCACTCTACAATATGTACAGCATTAACCATGCACTCTACAATATGTACAGCGTTAACCATGCACTCTACAATATGTACAGTGTTAACCATGCACTCTACAATATGTACAGTGTTCACCATGCACTCTACAATATGTACAGTGTTAACCATGCACTCTACAATATGTACAGTGTTAACCATGATGCACTCTACAATATGTACAGTGTTAACCATGCACTCTACAATATGTACAGTGTTAACCATGCACTCTACAATATGTACAGTGTTAACCATGCACTCTACAATATGTACAGTGTTAACCATGCACTCTACAATATGTACAGTGTTAACCATGCACTCTACAATATGTACAGTGTTAACCATGCACTCTACAATATGTACAGTGTTAACCATGCACTCTACAATATGTACAGTGTTAACCATGCACTCTACAATATGTACAGTGTTAACCATGCACTCTACAATATATACAGTGTTAACCATGCACTCTACAATATGTACAGTGTTCACCATGCACTCTACAATATGTACAGTGTTAATATGCACTCTACAATATGTACAGTGTTCACCATGCACTCTACAATATGTACATTGTTAACCATGCACTCTACAATATAACAGTGTTAACCATGCACTCTACAATATGTACAGTGTTCCATGCACTCTACAATATGTACAGTGTTAATATGCACTCTACAATATGTACAGTGTTAACCATGCACTCTACAATATGTACAGTGTTAACCATGCACTCTACAATATGTACAGCATTAACCATGCACTCTACAATATGTACAGCATTAACCATGCACTCTACAACATGTACAGCGTTAACCATGCACTCTACAATATGTACAGCGTTAACCATACACTACAATATGTACAGTGTTAACCATGCATTCTACAATATGTACAGTGTTAACCATGCACTCTACAATATGTACAGTGTTAACCATGCACTCTACAATATGTACAGTGTTAACCATGCACTCTACAATATGTACAGTGTTAACCATACACTCTACAACATGTACAGTGATAACCATGTACTCTACAATATGTACAGTGTTAACCATGCACTCTACAATATGTACAGTGTTAACCATGCACTCTACAATATGTACAGTGTTAACCATGCACTCTACAATATGTACAGTGTTAACCATGCACTCTACAATATGTACAGTGTTAACCATGCACTCTACAATATGTACAGCGTTAACCATGCACTCTACAATATGTACAGCGTTAACCATGCACTACAATATGTACAGTGTTAACCATGCACTCTACAATATGTACAGTGTTAACCATGCACTCTACAATATGTACAGTGTTAACCATGCACTCTACAATATGTACAGTGTTAACCATGCACTCTACAATATGTACAGTGTTAACCATGCACTCTACAACATGTACAGTGTTAACCATGCACTCTACAATATGTACAGTGTTAACCATGCACTCTACATTATGTACAGTGTTAACCATGATGCACTCTACAATATGTACAGTGTTAACCATGCACTCTACAATATGTACAGTGTTAACCATGATGCACTCTACAATATGTACAGTGTTAACCATGCACTCTACAATATGTACAGCATTAACCATGCACTCTACAATATGTACAGCATTAACCATGCACTCTACAATATGTACAGTGTTAACCATGCACTCTACAATATGTACAGTGTTAACCATGCACTCTACAATATGTACAGTGTTAACCATGATGCACTCTACAATATGTACAGTGTTAAGCATGCACTCTACATTATGTACAGTGTTAACCATGATGCACTCTACAATATGTACAGTGTTAAGCATGCACTCTACATTATGTACAGTGTTAACCATGATGCACTCTACAATATGTACAGTGTTAACCATGCACTCTACAATATGTACAGCATTAACCATGCACTCTACAATATGTACAGCATTAACCATGCACTCTACAACATGTACAGCATTAACCATGCACTCTACAATATGTACAGTGTTAACCATGCAGTCTACAACATGTACAGTGTTAACCATGCACTCTACAATATGTACAGTGTTAACCATGCACTCTACATTATGTACAGTGTTAACCATGATGCACTCTACAATATGTACAGTGTTAAGCATGCACTCTACATTATGTACAGTGTTAACCATGATGCACTCTACAATATGTACAGTGTTAACCATGCACTCTACAATATGTACAGTGTTAACCATGCACTCTACAATATGTACAGCATTAACCATGCACTCTACAATATGTACAGCGTTAACCATGCACTCTACAATATGTACAGTGTTAACCATGCACTCTACAATATGTACAGTGTTAACCATGATGCACTCTACAATATGTACAGTGTTAACCATGATGACTCTACAATATGTACAGTGTTAACCATGCACTCTACAACATGTACAGTGTTAACCATGCACTCTACAATATGTACAGTGTTAACCATGCACTCTACAATATGTACAGTGTTAACCATGCACTACAATATGTACAGCATTAACCATGCACTCTACACTATGTACAGCATTAACCATGCACTCTACAATATGTACAGTGTTAACCATGCACTCTACATTATGTACAGTGTTATCCATGCACTCTACAATATGTACAGTGTTATCCATGCACTCTACAATATGTACAGTGTTAACCATGCACTCTACAATATGTACAGCATTAACCATGCACTCTACAACATGTACAGTGTTAACCATGCACTCTACAACATGTACAGTGTTAACCATGCACTCTACAATATGTACAGTGTTAACCATGCACTCTACAATATGTACAGTGTTAACCATGCACTCTACAATATGTACAGTGTTAACCATGCACTCTACAATATGTACAGTGTTAAGCATGCACTCTACATTATGTACAGCATTAACCATGCACTCTACAACATGTACAGTGTTAACCATGCACTCTACAATATGTACAGTGTTAACCATGCACTCTACAATATGTACAGTGTTACCCATGCACTCTACATTATGTACAGTGTTAACCATGCACTCTACATTATGTACAGTGTTAACCATGCACTCTACAATATGTACAGTGTTACCCATGCACTCTACATTATGTACAGTGTTATCCATGCACTCTACAATATGTACAGTGTTAACCATGCACTCTACAATATGTACAGTGTAACCATGCACTCTACATTATGTACAGTGTTATCCATGCACTCTACAATATGTACAGTGTTAACCATGCACTCTACAACATGTACAGTGTTAACCATGCACTCTACAATATGTACAGTGTTACCATGCACTCTACATTATGTACAGTGTTAACCATGCACTCTACAATATGTACAGTTTACCATGCACTCTACATTATGTACAGTGTAACCATGCACTCTACAATATGTACAGTGTTACCCATGCACTCTACAATATGTACAGTGTTAACCATGCACTCTACAACATGTACAGTGTTAACCATGCACTCTACAATATGTACAGTGTTACCCATGCACTCTACATTATGTACAGTGTTAACCATGCACTCTACAATATGTACAGTGTTAACCATGCACTCTACAACATGTACAGTGTTACCCATGCACTCTACATTATGTACAGTGTTACCCATGCACTCTACATTATGTACAGTGTTACCCATGCACTCTACAATATGTACAGTGTTAACCATGCACTCTACAACATGTACAGTGTTACCCATGCACTCTACATTATGTACAGTGTTAACCATGCACTCTACAATATGTACAGTGTTAACCATGCACTCTACAATATGTACAGTGTTAACCATGCACTCTACAACATGTACAGTGTTAACCATGCACTCTACAATATGTACAGTGTTACCCATGCACTCTACATTATGTACAGTGTTAACCATGCACTCTACAATATGTACAGTGTTAACCATGCACTCTACAATATGTACAGTGTTAACCATGCACTCTACAATATGTACAGTGTTACCATGCACTCTACATATGTACAGTGTTAACCATGCACTCTACAATATGTACAGTGTTAACCATGCACTCTACAATATGTACAGTGTTAACCATGCACTCTACAATATGTACAGTGTTAACCATGCACTCTACAATATGTACAGTGTTAATATGCACTCTACAATATGTACAGTGTTAACCATGCACTCTACAATATGTACAGTGTTAACCATGCACTCTACAATATGTACAGTGTTAACAATGCACTCTACAATATATACAGTGTTAACCATGCACTCTACAATATGTACAGTGTTACCCATGCACTCTGCAATATGTACAGTGTTAACCATGCACTCTACAATATGTACAGTGTTACCCATGCACTCTACAATATGTACAGTGTTAACCATGCACTCTACAATATGTACAGTGTTACCCATGCACTCTGCAATATGTACAGTGTTACCCATGTACACTACAACATGTACAGTGTTACCCATGCACTCTACAATATGTACAGTGTTAACCATGCACTCTACAATATGTACAGCATTAACCATGCACTCTACAATATGTACAGTGTTACCCATGCACTCTGCAATATGTACAGTGTTACCCATGTACACTACAATATGTACAGTGTTAACCATGATGCACTCTACAATATGTACAGTGTTAACCATGCACTCTACAACATGTACAGTGTTAACCATGCACTCTACAATATGTACAGTGTTAACCATGCACTCTACATATGTACAGCATTAACCATGCACTCTACAATATGTACAGCATTAACCATGCACTCTACAATATGTACAGCATTAACCATGCACTCTACAATATGTACAGCATTAACCATGCACTCTACAATATGTACAGCATTAACCATGCACTCTACAACATGTACAGCATTAACCATGCACTCTACAATATGTACAGTGTTAACCATGCACTCTACAATATGTACAGTGTTAACCATACACTCTACAACATGTACAGTGATAACCATGTACTCTACAATATGTACAGTGTTAAGCATGCACTCTACAATGCACTCTACAATATATACAGTGTTAACCATGCACTCTACAACATGTACAGCGTTAACCATGCACTCTACAACATGTACAGTGTTAACCATGCACTCTACAACATGTACAGTGTTAACCATGCACTCTACAATATGTACAGTGTTAACCATGCACTCTACAACATGTACAGTGTTAACCATGCACTCTACAATATGTACAGTGTTAACCATGCACTCTACAATATATACAGTGTTAACCATGATGCACTCTACAATATGTACAGTGTTAACCATGCACTCTGCAATATGTACAGTGTTATCCATGCACTCTACAATATGTACAGTGTTAACCATGCACTCTACAATATATACAGTGTTACCCATGCACTCTACAATATATACAGTGTTATCCATGCACTCTGCAATATGTACAGTGTTACCCATGCACTCTGCAATATGTACAGTGTTAAACATGCACTCTACACTATGTACAGTGTTAAGCATGCACTCTACAATATGTTCAGTGTTAACCATGCACTCTACAATATGTACATTGTTAACCATGCACTCTGCAATATGTACATTGTTACCCATGCACTCTGCAATATGTACAGTGTTAAACATGCACTCTACACTATGTACAGTGTTAACCATGCACTCTACAATATGTACAGTGTTAACCATGCACTCTGCAATATGTACAGTGTTAACCATGCACTCTACAATATGTACAGTGTTAACCATGCACTACAATATGTACAGCATTAACCATGCACTCTGCAATATGTACAGTGTTACCCATGCACTCTACAATATGTACAGTGTTAACCATGCACTACAATATGTACAGCATTAACCATGCACTCTACAACATGTACAGTGTTAACCATGCACTACAATATGTACAGCATTAACCATGCACTCTACAACATGTACAGTGTTAACCATGCACTACAATATGTACAGCATTAACCATGCACTCTACAACATGTACAGTGTTAACCATGCACTACAATATGTACAGTGTTACCATGCTACAATATACAGTGTTAACCATGCACTCTACAATATGTACAGTGTTAACCATGCACTCTACAATATGTACAGTGTTAACCATGCACTCTACAATATGTACAGTGTTAACCATGCACTCTACAATATGTACAGTGTTAACCATGCACTCTACAATATGTACAGTGTTAACCATGCACTCTACAATATGTACAGTGTTAACCATGCACTCTACAATATGTACAGTGTTAACCATGCACTCTACAATATGTACAGTGTTAACCATGCACTCTACAATATGTACAGTGTTAACCATGCACTCTACAATATGTAGTGTTAACCATGCACTCTACAATATGTACAGTGTTAACCATGCACTCTACAATATGTACAGTGTTAACCATGCACTCTACAATATGTACAGTGTTAACCATGCACTCTACAATATGTACAGTGTTAACCATGCACTCTACAATATGTACAGTGTTACCATGCACTCTACAATATGTACAGTGTTAACCATGCACTCTACAATATGTACAGTGTTAACCATGCACTACAATATGTACAGTGTTACCCATGCACTCTACAATATATACAGTGTTAACCATGCACTCTACAATATGTACAGTGTTAACCATGCACTACAATATGTACAGTGTTACCCATGCACTCTACAATATATACAGTGTTAACCATGCACTCTACAATATGTACAGTGTTATCCATGCACTCTACAATATATACAGTGTTAACCATGCACTACATATGTACAGTGTTAACCATGCTACAATATATACAGGTTAACCATGCACTACAATATATACAGTGTTAACCATGCACTACAATATGTACAGTGTTACCCATGCACTCTACAATATATACAGTGTTAACCATGCACTCTACAATATATACAGTGTTAACCATGCACTCTACAATATGTACAGTGTTATCCATGCACTCTACAATATATACAGTGTTAACCATGCACTCTACATTATGTACAGTGTTAACCATGCACTCTACAATATGTACAGTGTTAACCATGCACTCTACAATATGTACAGTGTTAACCATGCACTCTGCAATATGTACAGTGTTAACCATGCACTCTACATTATGTTCAGTGTTATCCATGCACTCTACAACATGTACAGTGTTAACCATGCACTCTACATTATGTACAGTGTTAACCATGCACTCTACAACATGTACAGTGTTAACCATGCACTCTACAACATGTACAGTGTTAACCATGCACTCTACACTATGCACAGTGTTAAGCATGCACTCTACAACATGTACAGTGTTATCCATGCACTCTACAATATGTACAGTGTTACCCATGCACTCTACAATATGTACAGTGTTAACCATGCACTCTACATTATGTACAGTGTTAACCATGATGCACTCTACAATATGTACAGCATTAACCATACACTCTACAATATGTACAGTGTTAAACATGCACTCTACAATATATACAGTGTTAACCATGCACTCTACAATATGTACAGTGTTATCCATGCACTCTACAATATGTACAGTGTTAACCATGCACTCTACAATATGTACAGTGTTAACCATGCACTCTACAATATATACAGTGTTACCCATGCACTCTACAATATATACAGTGTTAACCATGCACTCTACATTATGTACAGTGTTAACCATGCACTCTACAACATGTACAGTGTTAACCATGCACTCTACATTATGTACAGTGTTACCCATGCACTCTACATTATGTACAGTGTTACCCATGCACTACAACATGTACAGTGTTAACCATGCACTACAACATGTACAGTGTTAACCATGCACTACAACATGTACAGTGTTAACCATGCACTACAATATGTACAGTGTTAACCATGCACTCTACATTATGTACAGTGTTAACCATGCACTCTACAATATGTACAGTGTTACCCATGCACTCTACAACATGTACAGTGTTAACCATGTACTCTACAATATGTACAGTGTTAACCATGCACTCTACAACATGTACAGTGTTAACCATGCACTCTACATTATGTACAGTGTTACCCATGCACTCTACATTATGTACAGTGTTACCCATGCACTACAACATGTACAGTGTTAACCATGCACTACAATATGTACAGTGTTAACCATGCACTCTACAATATGTACAGTGTTAACCATGCACTCTACATTATGTACAGTGTTAACCATGCACTCTACAACATGTACAGTGTTAACCATGCACTCTACACTATGCACAGTGTTAAGCATGCACTCTACAACATGTACAGTGTTATCCATGCACTCTACAATATGTACAGTGTTAACCATGCACTCTACACTATGCACAGTGTTAAGCATGCACTCTACAACATGTACAGTGTTAACCATGCACTCTACACTATGCACAGTGTTAATCAGGAACAAGGAGGCCCATTTCACAAAAATATTGATTATTAACAAAAAAATACTGCATCATTTTTCACATTTTGTTATTAATGTCTCAGTTACCCAAATATATGTCTGAAACGACACAGGCAAACATATTTATGACAAGTACACCTCCAAATGCCTTGGCAGATGAAATATAATTTGGAATATATGTGACTGAATACAATACGTTTGTCTATAAATCGTTCGTGGCTCCATTCCAACAAATACTAAAGTAGTTGACATTCTTAGATGGTATCACAAAGTGTTTACGTCATCTATGGCTGCATAAGATCCAAGATAAATAAAATATGTAAAAGTCATGGTAGGAAATATAGCTGACTGCTTTATCTTACAATAGGTAATTCTTGAGTAAGAATATATGCATTATTTATAGTTATATATTATTACATACATTCTGAAATACAACAGTTTTACAGCTTTTGCTTTAGAAATATTTTAAATCTTATTTCATTGGAGAAAATTACATACCTGTATATTTTGCATCCAATTTTTGTAATTTTTTTATCTCAATTTTTTTTATTGAATTGATATGTAAGTACACAGTTGTGTTAGACGATTGTTTTTGTGAAAGTTGGG
Source organism: Archivesica marissinica (assembly GCA_014843695.1). Taxonomy (NCBI): domain Eukaryota; kingdom Metazoa; phylum Mollusca; class Bivalvia; order Venerida; family Vesicomyidae; genus Archivesica; species Archivesica marissinica. Next base: position 45,224,065 of record CM026391.1, read on the forward strand.
GCCTCAGTTTTACATTTTCTTCACATCTGTATTTCTGCTATAATTTTTCCAGTGGACTGCCTTCTACCTAACTGCTCAGGTCATGGGGTCTGTGCCCTCGGCCAGTGTGTCTGTTACAAGGGGTTTAAGGGGACTGACTGTAGCATCCCTGATAAACTCAATATCACACACCTGTGCACGAAAAATTGTTCGGGGCACGGGAGTTACAATGTCGAAGAGGGCACATGTGAATGTGAGCGATTTTTCACGGGGAAAGATTGCGAGACAGGTAAATGGAACTGCGAGTATGTTTGGAATACTATTGTTGTTATGGACCTCTTCATTAAAATAACATGTCACACTGTTTAAACCAATTATAAAACAAGTATTAGCATGTAAGAATGAAATTTTGCCGATTGTTTGAAAATGCTTGTTTCCTATTCGGTGCCAAATAATTATGAATTGCTGTTTATGAAATAACATTAAATATAATATAAAATGAAATGGAAAAAGCCTGATATTTCTAATTGACGTAAAAGAGCATGTTATGTTTTGAAAACATAACCTGTACTTACTTACCGTACATATTAGGCCATAAATCGACATATTTTGATTGTAGAAAAATTGTTTTATTTCAAGTCCAAGTGCTTGTGTTCATTGCATAGTCTTTGACCCTTGCACAACTCTGTACAACAATGACAGATCATATAGTAACTGAGTATATATAGTAACTGACTATATATAGTAACTGAGTATATACGGTAACTGACTATATATAGTAACTGAGTATATATAGTAACTGAGTATATATGGTAACTGAGTATATATAGTAGCTGAGTATATATAGTAACTGAGTATATATGTACTGAGTATATATAGTAACTGAGTATATAGGTACTGATATATATAGTAACTGAGTATATATAGTAACTGAGTATATATGGTAACTGAGTATATATAGTAGCTGAGTATATATAGTAACTGAGTATATATAGTAGCTGAGTATATACGGTAACTGACTATATATAGTAACTGAGTATATATGGTAACTGAGTATATATAGTAGCTGAGTATATATAGTAACTGAGTATATATGGTAACTGACTATATATAGTAACTGAGGATATATGGTAACTGAGTATATATGGTAACTGACTATATATAGTAACTGAGGATATATGGTAACTGAGTATATATGGTAACTGAGTATATATAGTAGCTGAGTATATATAGTAGCTGAGTATATATAGTAACTGAGTATATATAGTAGCTGAGTATATATAGTAGCTGAGTATATATAGTAACTGAGTATATATAGTAACTGAGTATATATAGTAACTGAGTATATATGGTAACTGAGTATATATAGTAACTGAGGATATATGGTAACTGAGTATATATAGTAACTGAGGATATATGGTAACTGAGTATATATAGTAACTGAGTATATATGGTAACTGAGTATATATAGTAACTGAGTATATATAGTAACTGAGTATATATGGTAACTGAGTATATATAGTAACTGAGTATATATGGTAACTGAGTATATATAGTAACTGAGTATATACGGTAACTGAGTATATATAGTAACTGAGTATATATAGTAACTGAGTATATATAGTAACTGAGTATATATAGTAACTGAGTATATATAGTAACTGAGTATATACGGTAACTGAGTATATATAGTAACTGAGTATATATAGTAACTGAGTATATATTGTAACTGAGTATATATAGTAACTGAGTATATATAGTAACTGAGTATATATAGTAACTGAGTATATACGGTAACTGAGTATATATAGTAACTGAGTATATACGGTAACTGAGTATATATAGTAACTGAATATATATAGTAACTGAGTATATACTGTAACTGAGTATATATAGTAACTGAGTATATATAGTAACTGAGTATATATAGTAACTGAGTATATATAGTAACTGAGTATATATGGTAACTGAGTATATATAGTAACTGAGTATATACTGTAACTGAGTATATATAGTAACTGAGTATATATAGTAACTGAGTATATATTTTAGCTGAGTATATATAGTAACTGAGTATATACGGTAACTGAGTATATATGGTAACTGAATATATATAGTAACTGAGTATATATAGTAACTGAATATATATAGTAACTGAGTATATACTGTAACTGAGTATATATAGTAACTGAGGATATATAGTAACTGAGTATATATGGTAACTGAATATATATAGTAACTGAGTATATATAGTAACTGAGTATATATAGTAACTGAATATATATATAGTAACTGAGTATATACTGTAACTGAGTATATATAGTAACTGAGTATATATAGTAACTGAGTATATACTGTAACTGAGTATAAATAGTAACTGAGTATATATGGTAACTGAGTATATAGTAACTGAGTATATACTGTAACTGAGTATATATAGTAACTGAGTATATACTGTAACTGAGTATATATAGTAACTGAGTATATATTTTAACTGAGTATATATAGTAACTGAGTATATATGGTAACTGAGTATATATAGTAACTGAGTATATATGGTAACTGAATATATATAGTAACTGAGTATATATAGTAACTGAGTATATATGGTAACTGAATATATATAGTAACTGAGTATATACTGTAACTGAGTATATATAGTAACTGAGTATATACGGTAACTGAGTATATATAGTAACTGAGTATATATGGTAACTGAGTATATAGTAACTGAGTATATACTGTAACTGAGTATAAATAGTAACTGAGTATATATGGTAACTGAGTATATTGTAACTGAGTATATACTGTAACTGAGTATATATAGTAACTGAGTATATATGGTAACTGAATATATATAGTAACTGAGTATATACTGTAACTGAGTATATATAGTAACTGAGTATATATAGTAACTGAGTATATATGGTAACTGAGTATATATGGTAATTGAGTATATATAGTAACTGAGTATATATAGTAACTGAATATATATAGTAACTGAGTATATATGGTAACTGAGTATATATGGTAATTGACTATATATAGTAACTGAGTATATATAGTAACTGAGTATATATGGTAACTGAGTATATTTGGTAACTGAGTATATACGGTAACTGAGTATATATAGTAACTGAGTATATATAGTAACTGAGTATATACGGTAACTGAGTATATATAGTAACTGAGTATATATGGTAACTGACTATATTTGGTAACTGAGTATATATAGTAACTGAGTATATATGGTAACTGACTATACTTGGTAACTGAGTATATATAGTAACTGAGTATATATAGTAACTGAGTATATATAGTAACTGAGTATATATGGTAACTGAGTATATATAGTAACTGAGTATATATGGTAACTGACTATGCTTGGTAACTGAGTATATATAGTAACTGAGTATATACGGTAACTGAGTATATATAGTTACAGTAACTGAGTATATATATATATATATATATATATATATATATATATATATTCACTTTGGGACATAATTGAGTGAAGCATTGCTTTGCATTCATAAAATGTTATGTTGTATGTATGTTCCATTAATCTCAAACGCTAGACCTAGACAAGTTTTATCAAGTGAAATATGCCGATAATAACAAGCAACATCATTTTCTAACATGATGATGTAAGCATTTCATAGCAATGCTAACTTGTGTGTTGAATATATTGAGTATATCGCAGATATGTACATCCAATAACATCATGATAGCGCAGTGGTAATGTGTTCTCTTCAGGTGTGAAAGGCCCGGAGTTCGAGCCCCGCTGGAGCCATTAGGATTGTGCCCTTAGGCAAGGCATTTAAATTCCATGTTGCCTAGTGGCGATGGATTCCACCAGGAATGAGGTCTTGAGAGTGATTAGTATAAGTTGTAAGATCTTGTTTCGCAATCGAGCTAAAATGAATTTGTATAAACTACATACTAAATATTTAATCCAAATAAAAAGCCAAATAGTTAGTGACTTACCTTGATCCTTGATAATATCGCAACATTGCCTGAGTTTGAAATAGGAATGGCATTATAGTAGGGTTCTTTTAAAAGAAAAATGTCAAATAAAGGAATTAATTCCTACAAAGGCGATTTTTGGTATATGCAATATATAGGGTGTTTTACCTAAAATAGTAAAAGTCCACCACAGTCTTCCGATGTTAAATGCCCTTTTTTGGGGTAAAAAGTTGAAAATGTAGACGAAATGGTGAATTTCTGGAATCCGCCCATAACTTCATCCATATTTGTCTGAGGAAGTTGAAAATTGCCAGGAATGTATAAATGAATATTGCGCAAATACTAGAGACATTATCGTTTTCGAAAAAAAATCCAATATGGCTGCAAAATCCAAAATGGCCGCCAAAAATGTCTTTTTTCAAGCTTTACCGACACAGTTTTCATTAGCTAGCTTAATGTTTATTGTAAATATTCATGACGCCACATGTTTATATCAACAATTGATGCAGAGAAGCAGATAGAAGAATTCAAAAGAGCGCAAAGTATTTGATTGACACTCTTCACAACCTCGGTTTCTGCTGTAGTTACAAAGAGGTTCAGAGATATGAACAAAACGCTGCTGTCAGTAATGACTCCGATATACCCGGACATACTTCAGACCAATTTGTGCTGACAACGTTGACCACAATATCCAGACTATAGACGGCCATGGAACCTTTCATGGAATGGGTATCATTGCAGCAGCGAAGCCAGGTGGAAAATGTAATAAAACTAGTCCCAGACTGAAGATATCAATGACTGAACTAAATGAGATTGGCAAGATCAATGTGCACTTTTATAGTCCAACGAAAAGCTCCGATATGAGTTATGGGACGTTATCTGAACTTCCCAGTACCATGGATGATACATCAAACATAGATATCCTCTGGAAGACGATGTGGTTGTTAAAAGATGATCGAACATCTTGGAGTGGAAGCATGCAAATGATTAATACCAATGGTGAATACCCAGGTTAGTCATCAGTAGTATTCATGCCCATGATTGATCTCAACCCAAGCAACGAGACATGTATATATTCAACGCTGATCTGGGTCAGCCAGCATGCAAAGCAATATAATGTGACGCCTGTGTTAACATTCGACCAACCTCTGTGGTTCAAGGCAAATATGATTGTTAGTGCAGATCCATCCAGCAGTGATGTCAGTAAGGTTGTTGTTCGATTAGGAGGGTTTCACACGGAAATGAGCTTCTTTGGTGCTGTTGGACACATAATGAACGACTCGGGTCTCCAGGAAGTAATCACAACAGTGTATGCGGAAAAGGCAGTGAGTCATATGCTTACCGGAAAAGCTGTAGCTAGAGCCGTAAGAGGTCATGGACTGGTTTACATGGCCCTCCAGTCACTCATAGTATGTTTAAGTGTTTAATCTCGACCTGATTGGTAGAGATCTGGATGAAACTGATGGCCAGGAACACGAAGCAGAAGGAATTTATCTTGAGGACATTGAGAATGTCGCACAGAGCAGTTCACAATCTGTAGAACATGAGGATAGTATTCCACAGCCTCACAATGATAGTACCTCAACACATGGGAAAAGTAAGAATATCTCTGATGAGATGAGGAATGATACAGTTTCGAAAACTGATAGAGAATCGACAATGGATGGGATTTCGCATGAGGTTGACGCTGATTTAGAATCTGCTCTGGAATTGTTTGACAATGTATTGACAGGAGAAATAGGCATAGAACAGGCATGTAAAGATGAAATAGTCACAAAAATTCAAAGCAGAATGGATGCATATTGTGACAAAATATCAGCTAACAGTAGAACAGCACGATTGTGGTTGCAATATATTGAAATGGTGGAATTACTGAGAGAATTCATAAAAGCAGAGCGAACAGGAAACTGGCAGTTACACCTGAAGACATTAAGGGCCATGTTACCATATTTTACAGCATCTGGGCATAACTTATATGCCAAATCAGCCTATTTGTATCTAGTGAAAATGAATGCCTTGCAGAAAACACACCCAAAGCTCTATGAATATTTCATGAAAGGGTTTCATGTTGTTAGACGGAGTGATAGGTATTGGGCTGGATTGTCGACAGATCTAGTGATTGAGCAGGTGCTTATGCAGAGTTTGAAGAGTGCAGGGGGACTGACTCGAGGTAGAGGAATGACTGAGATACAAAGAGCCGTGTGGGTACTCTCTCGACCTGCAACATTGTCTATTGATGAAGCAATGCAAACCTTCTCTGGTGCGATATATACCTCAAGTGAACAACACAAAGATACATACTTGTCAGTGCGAAAGCGATATAAAAAAAGACATGCAAGTGGTAACTGAACGAAACCCATTCAAAACCGAAAATAATCTCAAAAGCATAACAAGTGGGGTAGTGTCGTATGACAGTACTGCTGATCAGGCAAAGCAGATTGGAGAGAATATTGTGACAAAGATGGCTGGCCAAAATGTTCTCGTTCAAGAGGAAAGATGCAGTCGTGCCTATGAATGATAAATCTGAATTCAAAATTGACGAAGATACAGTTAAGATCGACCCTCAGTTGTTGTTCCAGAGATTAGTTAGTGCGGCTAACAGAATGACTAATGAACCCGATCTTCCACTTACATATGAGTTATGCACACACCCACCGGCATTATGTGAATCATCCAGACAAATGAGAGTAGCAGACAAACCTGTATTAGCGAATGCTATGAAGTCAGCCGACAATCCTAGTCCGAGAACACATGATCCTGGTGATAGTTATCATGTTGTTGATGTTGGTATGTTGCTGCAGTGGATTCCTTGGGAAAGTGGTCAGATATTTGAAGAAATTTGTTCTACATACGTCCAGTTTGTGCAGTCTAGGTACACCAATTGCATTGTTGCCTTTGATGGTTATGACAATGGGCCAACTACTAAAGACAGCACTCATGGTCATAGAAATGCAGGAATGGTTGGTACAGAAGTAAGATTTACCCAATCCAGCACATTTAGAGTGAAAAAGAAAACATTTCTAGCTAACCCAAAAAACAAACAGCTCTTCATAAACATGTTGTCAGGGAAAATGAACAGTGAGGGCATAGAAACATCACACGCCGTTGCCGATGCCGATTTACTCATCGTATTAACAGCTGTACGCTGTTCACAGTCAAAACCAACCACATTGGTCGGAGATGACACTGACCTATTGGTGTTATTGTG